>JAZBNJ010000043.1:0-647570 GCA_037349165.1 Choristoneura rosaceana
ACCTACCTAACCTAACTAACCTAACCTAACTAACCTACCTAACTAACTAACCTAACCTAACCTAACTAACCTAACCTAACCGACCTAACCTAACTAAACGTAACCTAACTTAACTTAACCTAACTTAACTTAACCTTAACCTTAACTGAACCTTAACTAACCTAACTTAACTAACCTTAACTAACCTAACCTAACCTAACCTTAACCTTAACTAACAGTAACCTTAACCTACCTATCCTAACCTAACCTACCTAACCTAACCTAACCTAACCTAACCTAACCCTAACCCCTAACCTTAACTCTAACCTACCTACCTAACCTAACCTAACTAACCTAACCTAACCTAACCTAACCTAACCTAACCTTAACCTAACCTACTAACCTAACCTAACCTAACCTAACCTAACCTAACCTAACCTAACCTAACCTAACCTAACCTAACCTAACCTAACCTAACCTAACCTAACCTAACCTAACCTAACCTAACCTAACCTAACCTAACCTAACCTAACCTAACCTAACCTAACCTAACCTAACCTAACCTAACCTAACCTAACCTAACCTAACCTAACCTAACCTAACCTAACCTAACCTAACCTAACCTAACCTAACCTAACCTAACCTAACCTAACCTAACCTAACCTAACCTAACCTAACCTAACCTAACCTAACCTAACCTAACCTAACCTAACCTAACCTAACCTAACCTAACCTAACCTAACCTAACCTAACCTAACCTAACCTAACCTAACCTAACCTAACCTAACCTAACCTAACCTAACCTAACCTAACCTAACCTAACCTAACCTAACCTAACCTAACCTAACCTAACCTAACCTAACCTAACCTAACCTAACCTAACCTAACCTAACCTAACCTAACCTAACCTAACCTAACCTAACCTAACCTAACCTAACCTAACCTAACCTAACCTAACCTAACCTAACCTAACCTAACCTAACCTAACCTAACCTAACCTAACCTAACCTAACCTAACCTAACCTAACCTAACCTAACCTAACCTAACCTAACCTAACCTAACCTAACCTAACCTAACCTAACCTAACCTAACCTAACCTAACCTAACCTAACCTAACCTAACCTAACCTAACCTAACCTAACCTAACCTAACCTAACCTAACCTAACCTAACCTAACCTAACCTAACCTAACCTAACCTAACCTAACCTAACCTAACCTAACCTAACCTAACCTAACCTAACCTAACCTAACCTAACCTAACCTAACCTAACCTAACCTAACCTAACCTAACCTAACCTAACCTAACCTAACCTAACCTAACCTAACCTAACCTAACCTAACCTAACCTAACCTAACCTAACCTAACCTAACCTAACCTAACCTAACCTAACCTAACCTAACCTAACCTAACCTAACCTAACCTAACCTAACCTAACCTAACCTAACCTAACCTAACCTAACCTAACCTAACCTAACCTAACCTAACCTAACCTAACCTAACCTAACCTAACCTAACCTAACCTAACCTAACCTAACCTAACCTAACCTAACCTAACCTAACCTAACCTAACCTAACCTAACCTAACCTAACCTAACCTAACCTAACCTAACCTAACCTAACCTAACCTAACCTAACCTAACCTAACCTAACCTAACCTAACCTAACCTAACCTAACCTAACCTAACCTAACCTAACCTAACCTAACCTAACCTAACCTAACCTAACCTAACCTAACCTAACCTAACCTAACCTAACCTAACCTAACCTAACCTAACCTAACCTAACCTAACCTAACCTAACCTAACCTAACCTAACCTAACCTAACCTAACCTAACCTAACCTAACCTAACCTAACCTAACCTAACCTAACCTAACCTAACCTAACCTAACCTAACCTAACCTAACCTAACCTAACCTAACCTAACCTAACCTAACCTAACCTAACCTAACCTAACCTAACCTAACCTAACCTAACCTAACCTAACCTAACCTAACCTAACCTAACCTAACCTAACCTAACCTAACCTAACCTAACCTAACCTAACCTAACCTAACCTAACCTAACCTAACCTAACCTAACCTAACCTAACCTAACCTAACCTAACCTAACCTAACCTAACCTAACCTAACCTAACCTAACCTAACCTAACCTAACCTAACCTAACCTAACCTAACCTAACCTAACCTAACCTAACCTAACCTAACCTAACCTAACCTAACCTAACCTAACCTAACCTAACCTAACCTAACCTAACCTAACCTAACCTAACCTAACCTAACCTAACCTAACCTAACCTAACCTAACCTAACCTAACCTAACCTAACCTAACCTAACCTAACCTAACCTAACCTAACCTAACCTAACCTAACCTAACCTAACCTAACCTAACCTAACCTAACCTAACCTAACCTAACCTAACCTAACCTAACCTAACCTAACCTAACCTAACCTAACCTAACCTAACCTAACCTAACCTAACCTAACCTAACCTAACCTAACCTAACCTAACCTAACCTAACCTAACCTAACCTAACCTAACCTAACCTAACCTAACCTAACCTAACCTAACCTAACCTAACCTAACCTAACCTAACCTAACCTAACCTAACCTAACCTAACCTAACCTAACCTAACCTAACCTAACCTAACCTAACCTAACCTAACCTAACCTAACCTAACCTAACCTAACCTAACCTAACCTAACCTAACCTAACCTAACCTAACCTAACCTAACCTAACCTAACCTAACCTAACCTAACCTAACCTAACCTAACCTAACCTAACCTAACCTAACCTAACCTAACCTAACCTAACCTAACCTAACCTAACCTAACCTAACCTAACCTAACCTAACCTAACCTAACCTAACCTAACCTAACCTAACCTAACCTAACCTAACCTAACCTAACCTAACCTAACCTAACCTAACCTAACCTAACCTAACCTAACCTAACCTAACCTAACCTAACCTAACCTAACCTAACCTAACCTAACCTAACCTAACCTAACCTAACCTAACCTAACCTAACCTAACCTAACCTAACCTAACCTAACCTAACCTAACCTAACCTAACCTAACCTAACCTAACCTAACCTAACCTAACCTAACCTAACCTAACCTAACCTAACCTAACCTAACCTAACCTAACCTAACCTAACCTAACCTAACCTAACCTAACCTAACCTAACCTAACCTAACCTAACCTAACCTAACCTAACCTAACCTAACCTAACCTAACCTAACCTAACCTAACCTAACCTAACCTAACCTAACCTAACCTAACCTAACCTAACCTAACCTAACCTAACCTAACCTAACCTAACCTAACCTAACCTAACCTAACCTAACCTAACCTAACCTAACCTAACCTAACCTAACCTAACCTAACCTAACCTAACCTAACCTAACCTAACCTAACCTAACCTAACCTAACCTAACCTAACCTAACCTAACCTAACCTAACCTAACCTAACCTAACCTAACCTAACCTAACCTAACCTAACCTAACCTAACCTAACCTAACCTAACCTAACCTAACCTAACCTAACCTAACCTAACCTAACCTAACCTAACCTAACCTAACCTAACCTAACCTAACCTAACCTAACCTAACCTAACCTAACCTAACCTAACCTAACCTAACCTAACCTAACCTAACCTAACCTAACCTAACCTAACCTAACCTAACCTAACCTAACCTAACCTAACCTAACCTAACCTAACCTAACCTAACCTAACCTAACCTAACCTAACCTAACCTAACCTAACCTAACCTAACCTAACCTAACCTAACCTAACCTAACCTAACCTAACCTAACCTAACCTAACCTAACCTAACCTAACCTAACCTAACCTAACCTAACCTAACCTAACCTAACCTAACCTAACCTAACCTAACCTAACCTAACCTAACCTAACCTAACCTAACCTAACCTAACCTAACCTAACCTAACCTAACCTAACCTAACCTAACCTAACCTAACCTAACCTAACCTAACCTAACCTAACCTAACCTAACCTAACCTAACCTAACCTAACCTAACCTAACCTAACCTAACCTAACCTAACCTAACCTAACCTAACCTAACCTAACCTAACCTAACCTAACCTAACCTAACCTAACCTAACCTAACCTAACCTAACCTAACCTAACCTAACCTAACCTAACCTAACCTAACCTAACCTAACCTAACCTAACCTAACCTAACCTAACCTAACCTAACCTAACCTAACCTAACCTAACCTAACCTAACCTAACCTAACCTAACCTAACCTAACCTAACCTAACCTAACCTAACCTAACCTAACCTAACCTAACCTAACCTAACCTAACCTAACCTAACCTAACCTAACCTAACCTAACCTAACCTAACCTAACCTAACCTAACCTAACCTAACCTAACCTAACCTAACCTAACCTAACCTAACCTAACCTAACCTAACCTAACCTAACCTAACCTAACCTAACCTAACCTAACCTAACCTAACCTAACCTAACCTAACCTAACCTAACCTAACCTAACCTAACCTAACCTAACCTAACCTAACCTAACCTAACCTAACCTAACCTAACCTAACCTAACCTAACCTAACCTAACCTAACCTAACCTAACCTAACCTAACCTAACCTAACCTAACCTAACCTAACCTAACCTAACCTAACCTAACCTAACCTAACCTAACCTAACCTAACCTAACCTAACCTAACCTAACCTAACCTAACCTAACCTAACCTAACCTAACCTAACCTAACCTAACCTAACCTAACCTAACCTAACCTAACCTAACCTAACCTAACCTAACCTAACCTAACCTAACCTAACCTAACCTAACCTAACCTAACCTAACCTAACCTAACCTAACCTAACCTAACCTAACCTAACCTAACCTAACCTAACCTAACCTAACCTAACCTAACCTAACCTAACCTAACCTAACCTAACCCCTAACCTAACCTAACCTAACCTAACCTAACCTAACCTAACCTAACCTAACCTAACCTAACCTAACCTAACCTAACCTAACCTAACCTAACCTAACCTAACCTAACCTAACCTAACCTAACCTAACCTAACCTAACCTAACCTAACCTAACCTAACCTAACCTAACCTAACCTAACCTAACCTAACCTAACCTAACCTAACCTAACCTAACCTAACCTAACCTAACCTAACCTAACCTAACCTAACCTAACCTAACCTAACCTAACCTAACCTAACCTAACCTAACCTAACCTAACCTAACCTAACCTAACCTAACCTAACCTAACCTAACCTAACCTAACCTAACCTAACCTAACCTAACCTAACCTAACCTAACCTAACCTAACCTAACCTAACCTAACCTAACCTAACCTAACCTAACCTAACCTAACCTAACCTAACCTAACCTAACCTAACCTAACCTAACCTAACCTAACCTAACCTAACCTAACCTAACCTAACCTAACCTAACCTAACCTAACCTAACCTAACCTAACCTAACCTAACCTAACCTAACCTAACCTAACCTAACCTAACCTAACCTAACCTAACCTAACCTAACCTAACCTAACCTAACCTAACCTAACCTAACCTAACCTAACCTAACCTAACCTAACCTAACCTAACCTAACCTAACCTAACCTAACCTAACCTAACCTAACCTAACCTAACCTAACCTAACCTAACCTAACCTAACCTAACCTAACCTAACCTAACCTAACCTAACCTAACCTAACCTAACCTAACCTAACCTAACCTAACCTAACCTAACCTAACCTAACCTAACCTAACCTAACCTAACCTAACCTAACCTAACCTAACCTAACCTAACCTAACCTAACCTAACCTAACCTAACCTAACCTAACCTAACCTAACCTAACCTAACCTAACCTAACCTAACCTAACCTAACCTAACCTAACCTAACCTAACCTAACCTAACCTAACCTAACCTAACCTAACCTAACCTAACCTAACCTAACCTAACCTAACCTAACCTAACCTAACCTAACCTAACCTAACCTAACCTAACCTAACCTAACCTAACCTAACCTAACCTAACCTAACCTAACCTAACCTAACCTAACCTAACCTAACCTAACCTAACCTAACCTAACCTAACCTAACCTAACCTAACCTAACCTAACCTAACCTAACCTAACCTAACCTAACCTAACCTAACCTAACCTAACCTAACCTAACCTAACCTAACCTAACCTAACCTAACCTAACCTAACCTAACCTAACCTAACCTAACCTAACCTAACCTAACCTAACCTAACCTAACCTAACCTAACCTAACCTAACCTAACCTAACCTAACCTAACCTAACCTAACCTAACCTAACCTAACCTAACCTAACCTAACCTAACCTAACCTAACCTAACCTAACCTAACCTAACCTAACCTAACCTAACCTAACCTAACCTAACCTAACCTAACCTAACCTAACCTAACCTAACCTAACCTAACCTAACCTAACCTAACCTAACCTAACCTAACCTAACCTAACCTAACCTAACCTAACCTAACCTAACCTAACCTAACCTAACCTAACCTAACCTAACCTAACCTAACCTAACCTAACCTAACCTAACCTAACCTAACCTAACCTAACCTAACCTAACCTAACCTAACCTAACCTAACCTAACCTAACCTAACCTAACCTAACCTAACCTAACCTAACCTAACCTAACCTAACCTAACCTAACCTAACCTAACCTAACCTAACCTAACCTAACCTAACCTAACCTAACCTAACCTAACCTAACCTAACCTAACCTAACCTAACCTAACCTAACCTAACCTAACCTAACCTAACCTAACCTAACCTAACCTAACCTAACCTAACCTAACCTAACCTAACCTAACCTAACCTAACCTAACCTAACCTAACCTAACCTAACCTAACCTAACCTAACCTAACCTAACCTAACCTAACCTAACCTAACCTAACCTAACCTAACCTAACCTAACCTAACCTAACCTAACCTAACCTAACCTAACCTAACCTAACCTAACCTAACCTAACCTAACCTAACCTAACCTAACCTAACCTAACCTAACCTAACCTAACCTAACCTAACCTAACCTAACCTAACCTAACCTAACCTAACCTAACCTAACCTAACCTAACCTAACCTAACCTAACCTAACCTAACCTAACCTAACCTAACCTAACCTAACCTAACCTAACCTAACCTAACCTAACCTAACCTAACCTAACCTAACCTAACCTAACCTAACCTAACCTAACCTAACCTAACCTAACCTAACCTAACCTAACCTAACCTAACCTAACCTAACCTAACCTAACCTAACCTAACCTAACCTAACCTAACCTAACCTAACCTAACCTAACCTAACCTAACCTAACCTAACCTAACCTAACCTAACCTAACCTAACCTAACCTAACCTAACCTAACCTAACCTAACCTAACCTAACCTAACCTAACCTAACCTAACCTAACCTAACCTAACCTAACCTAACCTAACCTAACCTAACCTAACCTAACCTAACCTAACCTAACCTAACCTAACCTAACCTAACCTAACCTAACCTAACCTAACCTAACCTAACCTAACCTAACCTAACCTAACCTAACCTAACCTAACCTAACCTAACCTAACCTAACCTAACCTAACCTAACCTAACCTAACCTAACCTAACCTAACCTAACCTAACCTAACCTAACCTAACCTAACCTAACCTAACCTAACCTAACCTAACCTAACCTAACCTAACCTAACCTAACCTAACCTAACCTAACCTAACCTAACCTAACCTAACCTAACCTAACCTAACCTAACCTAACCTAACCTAACCTAACCTAACCTAACCT
Organism: Choristoneura rosaceana; assembly: GCA_037349165.1. Taxonomy (NCBI): domain Eukaryota; kingdom Metazoa; phylum Arthropoda; class Insecta; order Lepidoptera; family Tortricidae; genus Choristoneura; species Choristoneura rosaceana. The sequence goes on from JAZBNJ010000043.1 coordinate 7,812, forward strand.
AACCTAACCTAACCTAACCTAACCTAACCTAACCTAACCTAACCTAACCTAACCTAACCTAACCTAACCTAACCTAACCTAACCTAACCTAACCTAACCTAACCTAACCTAACCTAACCTAACCTAACCTAACCTAACCTAACCTAACCTAACCTAACCTAACCTAACCTAACCTAACCTAACCTAACCTAACCTAACCTAACCTAACCTAACCTAACCTAACCTAACCTAACCTAACCTAACCTAACCTAACCTAACCTAACCTAACCTAACCTAACCTAACCTAACCTAACCTAACCTAACCTAACCTAACCTAACCTAACCTAACCTAACCTAACCTAACCTAACCTAACCTAACCTAACCTAACCTAACCTAACCTAACCTAACCTAACCTAACCTAACCTAACCTAACCTAACCTAACCTAACCTAACCTAACCTAACCTAACCTAACCTAACCTAACCTAACCTAACCTAACCTAACCTAACCTAACCTAACCTAACCTAACCTAACCTAACCTAACCTAACCTAACCTAACCTAACCTAACCTAACCTAACCTAACCTAACCTAACCTAACCTAACCTAACCTAACCTAACCTAACCTAACCTAACCTAACCTAACCTAACCTAACCTAACCTAACCTAACCTAACCTAACCTAACCTAACCTAACCTAACCTAACCTAACCTAACCTAACCTAACCTAACCTAACCTAACCTAACCTAACCTAACCTAACCTAACCTAACCTAACCTAACCTAACCTAACCTAACCTAACCTAACCTAACCTAACCTAACCTAACCTAACCTAACCTAACCTAACCTAACCTAACCTAACCTAACCTAACCTAACCTAACCTAACCTAACCTAACCTAACCTAACCTAACCTAACCTAACCTAACCTAACCTAACCTAACCTAACCTAACCTAACCTAACCTAACCTAACCTAACCTAACCTAACCTAACCTAACCTAACCTAACCTAACCTAACCTAACCTAACCTAACCTAACCTAACCTAACCTAACCTAACCTAACCTAACCTAACCTAACCTAACCTAACCTAACCTAACCTAACCTAACCTAACCTAACCTAACCTAACCTAACCTAACCTAACCTAACCTAACCTAACCTAACCTAACCTAACCTAACCTAACCTAACCTAACCTAACCTAACCTAACCTAACCTAACCTAACCTAACCTAACCTAACCTAACCTAACCTAACCTAACCTAACCTAACCTAACCTAACCTAACCTAACCTAACCTAACCTAACCTAACCTAACCTAACCTAACCTAACCTAACCTAACCTAACCTAACCTAACCTAACCTAACCTAACCTAACCTAACCTAACCTAACCTAACCTAACCTAACCTAACCTAACCTAACCTAACCTAACCTAACCTAACCTAACCTAACCTAACCTAACCTAACCTAACCTAACCTAACCTAACCTAACCTAACCTAACCTAACCTAACCTAACCTAACCTAACCTAACCTAACCTAACCTAACCTAACCTAACCTAACCTAACCTAACCTAACCTAACCTAACCTAACCTAACCTAACCTAACCTAACCTAACCTAACCTAACCTAACCTAACCTAACCTAACCTAACCTAACCTAACCTAACCTAACCTAACCTAACCTAACCTAACCTAACCTAACCTAACCTAACCTAACCTAACCTAACCTAACCTAACCTAACCTAACCTAACCTAACCTAACCTAACCTAACCTAACCTAACCTAACCTAACCTAACCTAACCTAACCTAACCTAACCTAACCTAACCTAACCTAACCTAACCTAACCTAACCTAACCTAACCTAACCTAACCTAACCTAACCTAACCTAACCTAACCTAACCTAACCTAACCTAACCTAACCTAACCTAACCTAACCTAACCTAACCTAACCTAACCTAACCTAACCTAACCTAACCTAACCTAACCTAACCTAACCTAACCTAACCTAACCTAACCTAACCTAACCTAACCTAACCTAACCTAACCTAACCTAACCTAACCTAACCTAACCTAACCTAACCTAACCTAACCTAACCTAACCTAACCTAACCTAACCTAACCTAACCTAACCTAACCTAACCTAACCTAACCTAACCTAACCTAACCTAACCTAACCTAACCTAACCTAACCTAACCTAACCTAACCTAACCTAACCTAACCTAACCTAACCTAACCTAACCTAACCTAACCTAACCTAACCTAACCTAACCTAACCTAACCTAACCTAACCTAACCTAACCTAACCTAACCTAACCTAACCTAACCTAACCTAACCTAACCTAACCTAACCTAACCTAACCTAACCTAACCTAACCTAACCTAACCTAACCTAACCTAACCTAACCTAACCTAACCTAACCTAACCTAACCTAACCTAACCTAACCTAACCTAACCTAACCTAACCTAACCTAACCTAACCTAACCTAACCTAACCTAACCTAACCTAACCTAACCTAACCTAACCTAACCTAACCTAACCTAACCTAACCTAACCTAACCTAACCTAACCTAACCTAACCTAACCTAACCTAACCTAACCTAACCTAACCTAACCTAACCTAACCTAACCTAACCTAACCTAACCTAACCTAACCTAACCTAACCTAACCTAACCTAACCTAACCTAACCTAACCTAACCTAACCTAACCTAACCTAACCTAACCTAACCTAACCTAACCTAACCTAACCTAACCTAACCTAACCTAACCTAACCTAACCTAACCTAACCTAACCTAACCTAACCTAACCTAACCTAACCTAACCTAACCTAACCTAACCTAACCTAACCTAACCTAACCTAACCTAACCTAACCTAACCTAACCTAACCTAACCTAACCTAACCTAACCTAACCTAACCTAACCTAACCTAACCTAACCTAACCTAACCTAACCTAACCTAACCTAACCTAACCTAACCTAACCTAACCTAACCTAACCTAACCTAACCTAACCTAACCTAACCTAACCTAACCTAACCTAACCTAACCTAACCTAACCTAACCTAACCTAACCTAACCTAACCTAACCTAACCTAACCTAACCTAACCTAACCTAACCTAACCTAACCTAACCTAACCTAACCTAACCTAACCTAACCTAACCTAACCTAACCTAACCTAACCTAACCTAACCTAACCTAACCTAACCTAACCTAACCTAACCTAACCTAACCTAACCTAACCTAACCTAACCTAACCTAACCTAACCTAACCTAACCTAACCTAACCTAACCTAACCTAACCTAACCTAACCTAACCTAACCTAACCTAACCTAACCTAACCTAACCTAACCTAACCTAACCTAACCTAACCTAACCTAACCTAACCTAACCTAACCTAACCTAACCTAACCTAACCTAACCTAACCTAACCTAACCTAACCTAACCTAACCTAACCTAACCTAACCTAACCTAACCTAACCTAACCTAACCTAACCTAACCTAACCTAACCTAACCTAACCTAACCTAACCTAACCTAACCTAACCTAACCTAACCTAACCTAACCTAACCTAACCTAACCTAACCTAACCTAACCTAACCTAACCTAACCTAACCTAACCTAACCTAACCTAACCTAACCTAACCTAACCTAACCTAACCTAACCTAACCTAACCTAACCTAACCTAACCTAACCTAACCTAACCTAACCTAACCTAACCTAACCTAACCTAACCTAACCTAACCTAACCTAACCTAACCTAACCTAACCTAACCTAACCTAACCTAACCTAACCTAACCTAACCTAACCTAACCTAACCTAACCTAACCTAACCTAACCTAACCTAACCTAACCTAACCTAACCTAACCTAACCTAACCTAACCTAACCTAACCTAACCTAACCTAACCTAACCTAACCTAACCTAACCTAACCTAACCTAACCTAACCTAACCTAACCTAACCTAACCTAACCTAACCTAACCTAACCTAACCTAACCTAACCTAACCTAACCTAACCTAACCTAACCTAACCTAACCTAACCTAACCTAACCTAACCTAACCTAACCTAACCTAACCTAACCTAACCTAACCTAACCTAACCTAACCTAACCTAACCTAACCTAACCTAACCTAACCTAACCTAACCTAACCTAACCTAACCTAACCTAACCTAACCTAACCTAACCTAACCTAACCTAACCTAACCTAACCTAACCTAACCTAACCTAACCTAACCTAACCTAACCTAACCTAACCTAACCTAACCTAACCTAACCTAACCTAACCTAACCTAACCTAACCTAACCTAACCTAACCTAACCTAACCTAACCTAACCTAACCTAACCTAACCTAACCTAACCTAACCTAACCTAACCTAACCTAACCTAACCTAACCTAACCTAACCTAACCTAACCTAACCTAACCTAACCTAACCTAACCTAACCTAACCTAACCTAACCTAACCTAACCTAACCTAACCTAACCTAACCTAACCTAACCTAACCTAACCTAACCTAACCTAACCTAACCTAACCTAACCTAACCTAACCTAACCTAACCTAACCTAACCTAACCTAACCTAACCTAACCTAACCTAACCTAACCTAACCTAACCTAACCTAACCTAACCTAACCTAACCTAACCTAACCTAACCTAACCTAACCTAACCTAACCTAACCTAACCTAACCTAACCTAACCTAACCTAACCTAACCTAACCTAACCTAACCTAACCTAACCTAACCTAACCTAACCTAACCTAACCTAACCTAACCTAACCTAACCTAACCTAACCTAACCTAACCTAACCTAACCTAACCTAACCTAACCTAACCTAACCTAACCTAACCTAACCTAACCTAACCTAACCTAACCTAACCTAACCTAACCTAACCTAACCTAACCTAACCTAACCTAACCTAACCTAACCTAACCTAACCTAACCTAACCTAACCTAACCTAACCTAACCTAACCTAACCTAACCTAACCTAACCTAACCTAACCTAACCTAACCTAACCTAACCTAACCTAACCTAACCTAACCTAACCTAACCTAACCTAACCTAACCTAACCTAACCTAACCTAACCTAACCTAACCTAACCTAACCTAACCTAACCTAACCTAACCTAACCTAACCTAACCTAACCTAACCTAACCTAACCTAACCTAACCTAACCTAACCTAACCTAACCTAACCTAACCTAACCTAACCTAACCTAACCTAACCTAACCTAACCTAACCTAACCTAACCTAACCTAACCTAACCTAACCTAACCTAACCTAACCTAACCTAACCTAACCTAACCTAACCTAACCTAACCTAACCTAACCTAACCTAACCTAACCTAACCTAACCTAACCTAACCTAACCTAACCTAACCTAACCTAACCTAACCTAACCTAACCTAACCTAACCTAACCTAACCTAACCTAACCTAACCTAACCTAACCTAACCTAACCTAACCTAACCTAACCTAACCTAACCTAACCTAACCTAACCTAACCTAACCTAACCTAACCTAACCTAACCTAACCTAACCTAACCTAACCTAACCTAACCTAACCTAACCTAACCTAACCTAACCTAACCTAACCTAACCTAACCTAACCTAACCTAACCTAACCTAACCTAACCTAACCTAACCTAACCTAACCTAACCTAACCTAACCTAACCTAACCTAACCTAACCTAACCTAACCTAACCTAACCTAACCTAACCTAACCTAACCTAACCTAACCTAACCTAACCTAACCTAACCTAACCTAACCTAACCTAACCTAACCTAACCTAACCTAACCTAACCTAACCTAACCTAACCTAACCTAACCTAACCTAACCTAACCTAACCTAACCTAACCTAACCTAACCTAACCTAACCTAACCTAACCTAACCTAACCTAACCTAACCTAACCTAACCTAACCTAACCTAACCTAACCTAACCTAACCTAACCTAACCTAACCTAACCTAACCTAACCTAACCTAACCTAACCTAACCTAACCTAACCTAACCTAACCTAACCTAACCTAACCTAACCTAACCTAACCTAACCTAACCTAACCTAACCTAACCTAACCTAACCTAACCTAACCTAACCTAACCTAACCTAACCTAACCTAACCTAACCTAACCTAACCTAACCTAACCTAACCTAACCTAACCTAACCTAACCTAACCTAACCTAACCTAACCTAACCTAACCTAACCTAACCTAACCTAACCTAACCTAACCTAACCTAACCTAACCTAACCTAACCTAACCTAACCTAACCTAACCTAACCTAACCTAACCTAACCTAACCTAACCTAACCTAACCTAACCTAACCTAACCTAACCTAACCTAACCTAACCTAACCTAACCTAACCTAACCTAACCTAACCTAACCTAACCTAACCTAACCTAACCTAACCTAACCTAACCTAACCTAACCTAACCTAACCTAACCTAACCTAACCTAACCTAACCTAACCTAACCTAACCTAACCTAACCTAACCTAACCTAACCTAACCTAACCTAACCTAACCTAACCTAACCTAACCTAACCTAACCTAACCTAACCTAACCTAACCTAACCTAACCTAACCTAACCTAACCTAACCTAACCTAACCTAACCTAACCTAACCTAACCTAACCTAACCTAACCTAACCTAACCTAACCTAACCTAACCTAACCTAACCTAACCTAACCTAACCTAACCTAACCTAACCTAACCTAACCTAACCTAACCTAACCTAACCTAACCTAACCTAACCTAACCTAACCTAACCTAACCTAACCTAACCTAACCTAACCTAACCTAACCTAACCTAACCTAACCTAACCTAACCTAACCTAACCTAACCTAACCTAACCTAACCTAACCTAACCTAACCTAACCTAACCTAACCTAACCTAACCTAACCTAACCTAACCTAACCTAACCTAACCTAACCTAACCTAACCTAACCTAACCTAACCTAACCTAACCTAACCTAACCTAACCTAACCTAACCTAACCTAACCTAACCTAACCTAACCTAACCTAACCTAACCTAACCTAACCTAACCTAACCTAACCTAACCTAACCTAACCTAACCTAACCTAACCTAACCTAACCTAACCTAACCTAACCTAACCTAACCTAACCTAACCTAACCTAACCTAACCTAACCTAACCTAACCTAACCTAACCTAACCTAACCTAACCTAACCTAACCTAACCTAACCTAACCTAACCTAACCTAACCTAACCTAACCTAACCTAACCTAACCTAACCTAACCTAACCTAACCTAACCTAACCTAACCTAACCTAACCTAACCTAACCTAACCTAACCTAACCTAACCTAACCTAACCTAACCTAACCTAACCTAACCTAACCTAACCTAACCTAACCTAACCTAACCTAACCTAACCTAACCTAACCTAACCTAACCTAACCTAACCTAACCTAACCTAACCTAACCTAACCTAACCTAACCTAACCTAACCTAACCTAACCTAACCTAACCTAACCTAACCTAACCTAACCTAACCTAACCTAACCTAACCTAACCTAACCTAACCTAACCTAACCTAACCTAACCTAACCTAACCTAACCTAACCTAACCTAACCTAACCTAACCTAACCTAACCTAACCTAACCTAACCTAACCTAACCTAACCTAACCTAACCTAACCTAACCTAACCTAACCTAACCTAACCTAACCTAACCTAACCTAACCTAACCTAACCTAACCTAACCTAACCTAACCTAACCTAACCTAACCTAACCTAACCTAACCTAACCTAACCTAACCTAACCTAACCTAACCTAACCTAACCTAACCTAACCTAACCTAACCTAACCTAACCTAACCTAACCTAACCTAACCTAACCTAACCTAACCTAACCTAACCTAACCTAACCTAACCTAACCTAACCTAACCTAACCTAACCTAACCTAACCTAACCTAACCTAACCTAACCTAACCTAACCTAACCTAACCTAACCTAACCTAACCTAACCTAACCTAACCTAACCTAACCTAACCTAACCTAACCTAACCTAACCTAACCTTTTTTTTTTTTTTTTTTTTTTTTTTTTTTTTTTTTTTTTTTTTTTTTTTTTTTTTTTTTAACGTGTGGAAAATGCGCCTTATGCATGTCCCCCGCTCGAGGCAGCGGGTGGGGTCTTTCGGGCTCTCCCCCAGAGTGGAGGCATACCGAATAAAAACCACACGACCTTACCCTCTCGGCCCTTGTGCGGACGCCACGGGATCGCGAACATTTCACCGCGACGCCGCAGGCCAGCCCGGGATGGGCTCCCTCTCTGCGCCCCAAGATGGTATTGGGGCGCTGCGCCCCTAGGGTTTTAGGGGCGCTCGGCCAGGACGGCACGTGCAATGCGGGTCCGGGATTCCTCGCCCTCGCCCGCTGTGCCGCCACGTCACGTCTGTCGTGTCAAGTCAGTTGATGTCCTCTCATGTCAGTCAGTCAGTTAGGTCCTCTCATGTCGCGTCGTCGTGTCCGGGCGACCACAAACCCGACAGGGCTTGGGCCGCCCCAGGGCTCCCCCTTACCTTTCCCTGTCTAATGAGAACAGGTACTGAGCTCGGGTTCGCCCCCGTCATACGGCGGCCACAGCCCTCAAAAGGACTGCGCCGCCCCGGCATCATTAGGCTTGCGCCCTCCGCCCGATAAGGCTCACCCTCACCTTTCCCTGTCTAATGAGGACAGGTACTCAGCTTGGGCTCGCCCCCCTCAAAAAGGCGTCGGCCCGAAGGCCAGACGCCGCCCTCTCAGGGCCCGAAGGCCCGTTGGCTGGCAAGGTTCGCCCAGTGGCTCCCCTCACCAGATCAACACCCCCCCACCCCAGTCACGTCGAAGTCAGTCACGTCCGGCGACCACAGCCCTTAAAAGGGCTGCGCCGCCCCGGCATCATTGGGCTTGCGCCCTCCGCCCGATGAGGCTCACCCTTACTTAGTACCCATCATTTAAGACAGGCAAAAGCAAGGGCTCGCCTCCGTCCAAAGGCGTCGGCCCGAAGGCCGCACGCCGCCCTCTTGGGTTTGGCGAAGATCACCCGCGGCCCTCTGCCTTAGGCTCCCTTCGCCAAACAAATGTCATGTCTGTCAGTCTGTCAAGTCCGGCGACCACAGCCCTTAAAAGGGCTGCGCCGCCCCGGCATCATTGGGCTTACGCCCTCCGCCCGATGGGCTCGCCCTCGCTTTTCCCTGACCCTAAGGACAGGTACTCCGCTCAGGCTCGCTCCCGTCAAAAGGCGTCGGCCCGAAGGCCAGACGCCGCCCTCTTGTGGGCCCAAAGGCCCGTCGGTCGGCAAGGTTTGCCCGGTGGCCCTCTGCCTTTGGGCTCCCCTCGCCAAACCAACACCCCCCCACCCCAGTCGCGTCAAATACGTCAGTCGTCGCGTCCGGCGACCACAGCCCTTAAAAGGGCTGCGCCGCCCCGGCATCATTGGGCTTACGCCCTCCGCCCGATGGGCTCACCCTCACTTTTCCCTGACCCTAAGGACAGGTACTCTGCTCAGGCTCGCCTCCGTCAAAAGGCGTCGGCCCGAAGGCCGGACGCCGCCCTCTCAGGCCCGCAGGCCCGTTGGCTGGCAGGGTTCACCCGGTGGCCCTCTGCCTTTGGGCTCCCCCCACCAAGCCAACACCCCTCCCCCCCGGTCGGATATTAGCCGCCGGCTAGCAAATCCACCTAATGAATTTACTAGCCGTCGTTGCCCAGGATGCACCAGGCCCAGACGCTACACTTTCCCACCCCATGAAGCCAAAGCTTCGGATAGAGGGAAGTTGTAACGCCCGAGCACGCGAGGAGGAATCCGACATTGCACCCCAACCTAACCTAACCTAACCTAACCTAACCTAACCTAACCTAACCTAACCTAACCTAACCTAACCTAACCTAACCTAACCTAACCTAACCTAACCTAACCTAACCTAACCTAACCTAACCTAACCTAACCTAACCTAACCTAACCTAACCTAACCTAACCTAACCTAACCTAACCTAACCTAACCTAACCTAACCTAACCTAACCTAACCTAACCTAACCTAACCTAACCTAACCTAACCTAACCTAACCTAACCTAACCTAACCTAACCTAACCTAACCTAACCTAACCTAACCTAACCTAACCTAACCTAACCTAACCTAACCTAACCTAACCTAACCTAACCTAACCTAACCTAACCTAACCTAACCTAACCTAACCTAACCTAACCTAACCTAACCTAACCTAACCTAACCTAACCTAACCTAACCTAACCTAACCTAACCTAACCTAACCTAACCTAACCTAACCTAACCTAACCTAACCTAACCTAACCTAACCTAACCTAACCTAACCTAACCTAACCTAACCTAACCTAACCTAACCTAACCTAACCTAACCTAACCTAACCTAACCTAACCTAACCTAACCTAACCTAACCTAACCTAACCTAACCTAACCTAACCTAACCTAACCTAACCTAACCTAACCTAACCTAACCTAACCTAACCTAACCTAACCTAACCTAACCTAACCTAACCTAACCTAACCTAACCTAACCTAACCTAACCTAACCTAACCTAACCTAACCTAACCTAACCTAACCTAACCTAACCTAACCTAACCTAACCTAACCTAACCTAACCTAACCTAACCTAACCTAACCTAACCTAACCTAACCTAACCTAACCTAACCTAACCTAACCTAACCTAACCTAACCTAACCTAACCTAACCTAACCTAACCTAACCTAACCTAACCTAACCTAACCTAACCTAACCTAACCTAACCTAACCTAACCTAACCTAACCTAACCTAACCTAACCTAACCTAACCTAACCTAACCTAACCTAACCTAACCTAACCTAACCTAACCTAACCTAACCTAACCTAACCTAACCTAACCTAACCTAACCTAACCTAACCTAACCTAACCTAACCTAACCTAACCTAACCTAACCTAACCTAACCTAACCTAACCTAACCTAACCTAACCTAACCTAACCTAACCTAACCTAACCTAACCTAACCTAACCTAACCTAACCTAACCTAACCTAACCTAACCTAACCTAACCTAACCTAACCTAACCTAACCTAACCTAACCTAACCTAACCTAACCTAACCTAACCTAACCTAACCTAACCTAACCTAACCTAACCTAACCTAACCTAACCTAACCTAACCTAACCTAACCTAACCTAACCTAACCTAACCTAACCTAACCTAACCTAACCTAACCTAACCTAACCTAACCTAACCTAACCTAACCTAACCTAACCTAACCTAACCTAACCTAACCTAACCTAACCTAACCTAACCTAACCTAACCTAACCTAACCTAACCTAACCTAACCTAACCTAACCTAACCTAACCTAACCTAACCTAACCTAACCTAACCTAACCTAACCTAACCTAACCTAACCTAACCTAACCTAACCTAACCTAACCTAACCTAACCTAACCTAACCTAACCTAACCTAACCTAACCTAACCTAACCTAACCTAACCTAACCTAACCTAACCTAACCTAACCTAACCTAACCTAACCTAACCTAACCTAACCTAACCTAACCTAACCTAACCTAACCTAACCTAACCTAACCTAACCTAACCTAACCTAACCTAACCTAACCTAACCTAACCTAACCTAACCTAACCTAACCTAACCTAACCTAACCTAACCTAACCTAACCTAACCTAACCTAACCTAACCTAACCTAACCTAACCTAACCTAACCTAACCTAACCTAACCTAACCTAACCTAACCTAACCTAACCTTTTTTTTTTTTTTTTTTTTTTTTTTTTTTTTTTTTTTACGTGTGGAAAATGCGCCTTATGCATGTCCCCCGCTCGAGGCAGCGGGTGGGGTCTTTCGGGCTCTCCCCCAGAGTGGAGGCATACCGAATAAAAACCACACGACCTTACCCTCTCGGCCCTTGTGCGGACGCCACGGGATCGCGAACATTTCACCGCGACGCCGCAGGCCAGCCCGGGATGGGCTCCCTCTCTGCGCCCCAAGATGGTATTGGGGCGCTGCGCCCCTAGGGTTTTAGGGGCGCTCGGCCAGGACGGCACGTGCAATGCGGGTCCGGGATTCCTCGCCCTCGCCCGCTGTGCCGCCACGTCACGTCTGTCGTGTCAAGTCAGTTGATGTCCTCTCATGTCAGTCAGTCAGTTAGGTCCTCTCATGTCGCGTCGTCGTGTCCGGGCGACCACAAACCCGACAGGGCTTGGGCCGCCCCAGGGCTCCCCCTTACCTTTCCCTGTCTAATGAGAACAGGTACTGAGCTCGGGTTCGCCCCCGTCATACGGCGGCCACAGCCCTCAAAAGGACTGCGCCGCCCCGGCATCATTAGGCTTGCGCCCTCCGCCCGATAAGGCTCACCCTCACCTTTCCCTGTCTAATGAGGACAGGTACTCAGCTTGGGCTCGCCCCCCTCAAAAAGGCGTCGGCCCGAAGGCCAGACGCCGCCCTCTCAGGGCCCGAAGGCCCGTTGCCTGGCAAGGTTCACCTATTGGCTCCCCTCACCAGACCAACACCCCCCCACCCCAGTCACGTCGAAGTCAGTCACGTCCGGCGACCACAGCCCTTAAAAGGGCTGCGCCGCCCCGGCATCATCGGGCTTGCGCCCTCCGCCCGATGAGGCTCACCCTTACTTAGTACCCATCATTTAAGACAGGCAAAAGCAAGGGCTCGCCTCCGTCCAAAGGCGTCGGCCCGAAGGCCGCACGCCGCCCTCTTGGGTTTGGCGAAGATCACCCGCGGCCCTCTGCCTTAGGCTCCCCTCGCCAAACAAATATCATGTCTGTCAGTCTGTCGCGTCCGGCGACCACAGCCCTGAAAAGGGCTGCGCCGCCCCGGCATCATTGGGCTTACGCCCTCCGCCCGATGGGCTCGCCCTCGCTTTTCCCTGACCCTGAGGACAGGTACTCCGCTCAGGCTCGCTCCCGTCAAAAGGCGTCGGCCCGAAGGCCGGACGCCGCCCTCTTGTGGGCCCGAAGGCCCGTCGGTCGGCAAGGTTTGCCCGGTGGCCCTCTGCCTTTGGGCTCCCCTCGCCAAACCAACACCCCCCCACCCCAGTCGCGTCAAATACGTCAGTCGTCGCGTCCGGCGACCACAGCCCTTAAAAGGGCTGCGCCACCCCGGCATCATTGGGCTTACGCCCTCCGCCCGATGGGCTCGCCCTCGCTTTTCCCTGACCCTGAGGACAGGTACTCCGCTCAGGCTCGCTCCCGTCAAAAGGCGTCGGCCCGAAGGCCGGACGCCGCCCTCTTGTGGGCCCGAAGGCCCGTCGGTCGGCAAGGTTTGCCCGGTGGCCCTCTGCCTTTGGGCTCCCCTCGCCAAACCAACACCCCCCCACCCCAGTCGCGTCAAATACGTCAGTCGTCGCGTCCGGCGACCACAGCCCTTAAAAGGGCTGCGCCACCCCGGCATCATTGGGCTTACGCCCTCCGCCCGATGGGCTCACCCTCGCTTTTCCCTGACCCTAAGGACAGGTACTCAACTCAGGCTTGCCTCCGTCTAAAGGCGTCGGCCCGAAGGCCGGACGCCGCCCTCTTGGGCCCGCAGGCCCGTTGGCTGGCAGGGTTCACCCGGTGGCCCTCTGCCTTTGGGCTCCCCCCACCAAGCCAACACCCCTCCCCCCCGGTCGGATATTAGCCGCCGGCTAGCAAATCCACCTAATGAATTTACTAGCCGTCGTTGCCCAGGATGCACCAGGTCCAGACGCTACACTTTCCCACCCCATGAAGCCAAAGCTTCGGATAGAGGGAAGTTGTAACGCCCGAGCACGCGAGGAGGAATCCGACATTGCACCCCAACCTAACCTAACCTAACCTAACCTAACCTAACCTAACCTAACCTAACCTAACCTAACCTAACCTAACCTAACCTAACCTAACCTAACCTAACCTAACCTAACCTAACCTAACCTAACCTAACCTAACCTAACCTAACCTAACCTAACCTAACCTAACCTAACCTAACCTAACCTAACCTAACCTAACCTAACCTAACCTAACCTAACCTAACCTAACCTAACCTAACCTAACCTAACCTAACCTAACCTAACCTAACCTAACCTAACCTAACCTAACCTAACCTAACCTAACCTAACCTAACCTAACCTAACCTAACCTAACCTAACCTAACCTAACCTAACCTAACCTAACCTAACCTAACCTAACCTAACCTAACCTAACCTAACCTAACCTAACCTAACCTAACCTAACCTAACCTAACCTAACCTAACCTAACCTAACCTAACCTAACCTAACCTAACCTAACCTAACCTAACCTAACCTAACCTAACCTAACCTAACCTAACCTAACCTAACCTAACCTAACCTAACCTAACCTAACCTAACCTAACCTAACCTAACCTAACCTAACCTAACCTAACCTAACCTAACCTAACCTAACCTAACCTAACCTAACCTAACCTAACCTAACCTAACCTAACCTAACCTAACCTAACCTAACCTAACCTAACCTAACCTAACCTAACCTAACCTAACCTAACCTAACCTAACCTAACCTAACCTAACCTAACCTAACCTAACCTAACCTAACCTAACCTAACCTAACCTAACCTAACCTAACCTAACCTAACCTAACCTAACCTAACCTAACCTAACCTAACCTAACCTAACCTAACCTAACCTAACCTAACCTAACCTAACCTAACCTAACCTAACCTAACCTAACCTAACCTAACCTAACCTAACCTAACCTAACCTAACCTAACCTAACCTAACCTAACCTAACCTAACCTAACCTAACCTAACCTAACCTAACCTAACCTAACCTAACCTAACCTAACCTAACCTAACCTAACCTAACCTAACCTAACCTAACCTAACCTAACCTAACCTAACCTAACCTAACCTAACCTAACCTAACCTAACCTAACCTAACCTAACCTAACCTAACCTAACCTAACCTAACCTAACCTAACCTAACCTAACCTAACCTAACCTAACCTAACCTAACCTAACCTAACCTAACCTAACCTAACCTAACCTAACCTAACCTAACCTAACCTAACCTAACCTAACCTAACCTAACCTAACCTAACCTAACCTAACCTAACCTAACCTAACCTAACCTAACCTAACCTAACCTAACCTAACCTAACCTAACCTAACCTAACCTAACCTAACCTAACCTAACCTAACCTAACCTAACCTAACCTAACCTAACCTAACCTAACCTAACCTAACCTAACCTAACCTAACCTAACCTAACCTAACCTAACCTAACCTAACCTAACCTAACCTAACCTAACCTAACCTAACCTAACCTAACCTAACCTAACCTAACCTAACCTAACCTAACCTAACCTAACCTAACCTAACCTAACCTAACCTAACCTAACCTAACCTAACCTAACCTAACCTAACCTAACCTAACCTAACCTAACCTAACCTAACCTAACCTAACCTAACCTAACCTAACCTAACCTAACCTAACCTAACCTAACCTAACCTAACCTAACCTAACCTAACCTAACCTAACCTAACCTAACCTAACCTAACCTAACCTAACCTAACCTAACCTAACCTAACCTAACCTAACCTAACCTAACCTAACCTAACCTAACCTAACCTAACCTAACCTAACCTAACCTAACCTAACCTAACCTAACCTAACCTAACCTAACCTAACCTAACCTAACCTAACCTAACCTAACCTAACCTAACCTAACCTAACCTAACCTAACCTAACCTAACCTAACCTAACCTAACCTAACCTAACCTAACCTAACCTAACCTAACCTAACCTAACCTAACCTAACCTAACCTAACCTAACCTAACCTAACCTAACCTAACCTAACCTAACCTAACCTAACCTAACCTAACCTAACCTAACCTAACCTAACCTAACCTAACCTAACCTAACCTAACCTAACCTAACCTAACCTAACCTAACCTAACCTAACCTAACCTAACCTAACCTAACCTAACCTAACCTAACCTAACCTAACCTAACCTAACCTAACCTAACCTAACCTAACCTAACCTAACCTAACCTAACCTAACCTAACCTAACCTAACCTAACCTAACCTAACCTAACCTAACCTAACCTAACCTAACCTAACCTAACCTAACCTAACCTAACCTAACCTAACCTAACCTAACCTAACCTAACCTAACCTAACCTAACCTAACCTAACCTAACCTAACCTAACCTAACCTAACCTAACCTAACCTAACCTAACCTAACCTAACCTAACCTAACCTAACCTAACCTAACCTAACCTAACCTAACCTAACCTAACCTAACCTAACCTAACCTAACCTAACCTAACCTAACCTAACCTAACCTAACCTAACCTAACCTAACCTAACCTAACCTAACCTAACCTAACCTAACCTAACCTAACCTAACCTAACCTAACCTAACCTAACCTAACCTAACCTAACCTAACCTAACCTAACCTAACCTAACCTAACCTAACCTAACCTAACCTAACCTAACCTAACCTAACCTAACCTAACCTAACCTAACCTAACCTAACCTAACCTAACCTAACCTAACCTAACCTAACCTAACCTAACCTAACCTAACCTAACCTAACCTAACCTAACCTAACCTAACCTAACCTAACCTAACCTAACCTAACCTAACCTAACCTAACCTAACCTAACCTAACCTAACCTAACCTAACCTAACCTAACCTAACCTAACCTAACCTAACCTAACCTAACCTAACCTAACCTAACCTAACCTAACCTAACCTAACCTAACCTAACCTAACCTAACCTAACCTAACCTAACCTAACCTAACCTAACCTAACCTAACCTAACCTAACCTAACCTAACCTAACCTAACCTAACCTAACCTAACCTAACCTAACCTAACCTAACCTAACCTAACCTAACCTAACCTAACCTAACCTAACCTAACCTAACCTAACCTAACCTAACCTAACCTAACCTAACCTAACCTAACCTAACCTAACCTAACCTAACCTAACCTAACCTAACCTAACCTAACCTAACCTAACCTAACCTAACCTAACCTAACCTAACCTAACCTAACCTAACCTAACCTAACCTAACCTAACCTAACCTAACCTAACCTAACCTAACCTAACCTAACCTAACCTAACCTAACCTAACCTAACCTAACCTAACCTAACCTAACCTAACCTAACCTAACCTAACCTAACCTAACCTAACCTAACCTAACCTAACCTAACCTAACCTAACCTAACCTAACCTAACCTAACCTAACCTAACCTAACCTAACCTAACCTAACCTAACCTAACCTAACCTAACCTAACCTAACCTAACCTAACCTAACCTAACCTAACCTAACCTAACCTAACCTAACCTAACCTAACCTAACCTAACCTAACCTAACCTAACCTAACCTAACCTAACCTAACCTAACCTAACCTAACCTAACCTAACCTAACCTAACCTAACCTAACCTAACCTAACCTAACCTAACCTAACCTAACCTAACCTAACCTAACCTAACCTAACCTAACCTAACCTAACCTAACCTAACCTAACCTAACCTAACCTAACCTAACCTAACCTAACCTAACCTAACCTAACCTAACCTAACCTAACCTAACCTAACCTAACCTAACCTAACCTAACCTAACCTAACCTAACCTAACCTAACCTAACCTAACCTAACCTAACCTAACCTAACCTAACCTAACCTAACCTAACCTAACCTAACCTAACCTAACCTAACCTAACCTAACCTAACCTAACCTAACCTAACCTAACCTAACCTAACCTAACCTAACCTAACCTAACCTAACCTAACCTAACCTAACCTAACCTAACCTAACCTAACCTAACCTAACCTAACCTAACCTAACCTAACCTAACCTAACCTAACCTAACCTAACCTAACCTAACCTAACCTAACCTAACCTAACCTAACCTAACCTAACCTAACCTAACCTAACCTAACCTAACCTAACCTAACCTAACCTAACCTAACCTAACCTAACCTAACCTAACCTAACCTAACCTAACCTAACCTAACCTAACCTAACCTAACCTAACCTAACCTAACCTAACCTAACCTAACCTAACCTAACCTAACCTAACCTAACCTAACCTAACCTAACCTAACCTAACCTAACCTAACCTAACCTAACCTAACCTAACCTAACCTAACCTAACCTAACCTAACCTAACCTAACCTAACCTAACCTAACCTAACCTAACCTAACCTAACCTAACCTAACCTAACCTAACCTAACCTAACCTAACCTAACCTAACCTAACCTAACCTAACCTAACCTAACCTAACCTAACCTAACCTAACCTAACCTAACCTAACCTAACCTAACCTAACCTAACCTAACCTAACCTAACCTAACCTAACCTAACCTAACCTAACCTAACCTAACCTAACCTAACCTAACCTAACCTAACCTAACCTAACCTAACCTAACCTAACCTAACCTAACCTAACCTAACCTAACCTAACCTAACCTAACCTAACCTAACCTAACCTAACCTAACCTAACCTAACCTAACCTAACCTAACCTAACCTAACCTAACCTAACCTAACCTAACCTAACCTAACCTAACCTAACCTAACCTAACCTAACCTAACCTAACCTAACCTAACCTAACCTAACCTAACCTAACCTAACCTAACCTAACCTAACCTAACCTAACCTAACCTAACCTAACCTAACCTAACCTAACCTAACCTAACCTAACCTAACCTAACCTAACCTAACCTAACCTAACCTAACCTAACCTAACCTAACCTAACCTAACCTAACCTAACCTAACCTAACCTAACCTAACCTAACCTAACCTAACCTAACCTAACCTAACCTAACCTAACCTAACCTAACCTAACCTAACCTAACCTAACCTAACCTAACCTAACCTAACCTAACCTAACCTAACCTAACCTAACCTAACCTAACCTAACCTAACCTAACCTAACCTAACCTAACCTAACCTAACCTAACCTAACCTAACCTAACCTAACCTAACCTAACCTAACCTAACCTAACCTAACCTAACCTAACCTAACCTAACCTAACCTAACCTAACCTAACCTAACCTAACCTAACCTAACCTAACCTAACCTAACCTAACCTAACCTAACCTAACCTAACCTAACCTAACCTAACCTAACCTAACCTAACCTAACCTTTTTTTTTTTTTTTTTTTTTTTTTTTTTTTTTTTTTTTTTTTTTTTTTTTTTTTCGTGTGGAAAATGCGCCTTATGCATGTCCCCCGCTCGAGGCAGCGGGTGGGGTCTTTCGGGCTCTCCCCCAGAGTGGAGGCATACCGAATAAAAACCACACGACCTTACCCTCTCGGCCCTTGTGCGGACGCCACGGGATCGCGAACATTTCACCGCGACGCCGCAGGCCAGCCCGGGATGGGCTCCCTCTCTGCGCCCCAAGATGGTATTGGGGCGCTGCGCCCCTAGGGTTTTAGGGGCGCTCGGCCAGGACGGCACGTGCAATGCGGGTCCGGGATTCCTCGCCCTCGCCCGCTGTGCCGCCACGTCACGTCTGTCGTGTCAAGTCGGTCGATGTCCTCTCATGTCAGTCAGTCAGTTAGGTCCTCTCATGTCGCGTCGTCGTGTCCGGGCGACCACAAACCCGACAGGGCTTGGGCCGCCCCAGGGCTCCCCCTTACCTTTCCCTGTCTAATGAGAACAGGTACTGAGTTCGGGTTCGCCCCCGTCATACGGCGGCCACAGCCCTCAAATGGACTGCGCCGCCCCGGCATCATTAGGCTTGCGCCCTCCGCCCGATAAGGCTCACCCTCACCTTTCCCTGTCTAATGAGGACAGGTACTCAGCTTGGGCTCGCCCCCCTCAAAAAGGCGTCGGCCCGAAGGCCAGACGCCGCCCTCTCAGGGCCCGAAGGCCCGTTGGCTGGCAAGGTTCACCCGGTGGCTCCCCTCACCAGATCAACACCCCCCCACCCCAGTCACGTCGAAGTCAGTCACGTCCGGCGACCACAGCCCTTAAAAGGGCTGCGCCGCCCCGGCATCATTGGGCTTGCGCCCTCCGCCCGATGAGGCTCACCCTTACTTAGTACCCATCATTAAAGACAGGCAAAAGCAAGGGCTCGCCTCCGTCCAAAGGCGTCGGCCCGAAGGCCGCACGCCGCCCTCTTGGGTTTGGCGAAGATCACCCGCGGCCCTCTGCCTTAGGCTCCCCTCGCCAAACAAATGTCATGTCTGTCAGTCTGTCAAGTCCGGCGACCACAGCCCTTAAAAGGACTGCGCCGCCCCGGCATCATTGGGCTTACGCCCTCCGCCCGATGGGCTCGCCCTCGCTTTTCCCTGACCCTAAGGACAGGTACTCCGCTCAGGCTCGCTCCCGTCAAAAGGCGTCGGCCCGAAGGCCAGACGCCGCCCTCTTGTGGGCCCGAAGGCCCGTCGGTCGGCAAGGTTTGCCCGGTGGCCCTCTGCCTTTGGGCTCCCCTCGCCAAACCAACACCCCCCCCACCCCAGTCGCGTCAAATACGTCAGTCGTCGCGTCCGGCGACCACAGCCCTTAAAAGGGCTGCGCCGCCCCGGCATCATTGGGCTTACGCCCTCCGCCCGATGGGCTCGCCCTCGCTTTTCCCTGACCCTAAGGACAGGTACTCCGCTCAGGCTCGCTCCCGTCAAAAGGCGTCGGCCCGAAGGCCGGACGCCGCCCTCTTGTGGGCCCGAAGGCCCGTCGGTCGGCAAGGTTTGCCCGGTGGCCCTCTGCCTTTGGGCTCCCCTCGCCAAACCAACACCCCCCCACCCCAGTCGCGTCAAATACGTCAGTCGTCGCGTCCGGCGACCACAGCCCTTAAAAGGGCTGCGCCGCCCCGGCATCATTGGGCTTACGCCCTCCGCCCGATGGGCTCACCCTCGCTTTTCCCTGACCCTAAGGACAGGTACTCTGCTCAGGCTCGCCTCCGTCAAAAGGCGTCGGCCCGAAGGCCGGACGCCGCCCTCTCAGGCCCGCAGGCCCGTTGGCTGGCAGGGTTCACCCGGTGGCCCTCTGCCTTTGGGCTCCCCCCACCAAGCCAACTCCCCTCCCCCCCCGGTCGGATATTAGCCGCCGGCTAGCAAATCCACCTAATGAATTAACTAGCCGTCGTTGCCCAGGATGCACCAGGCCCAGACGCTACACTTTCCCACCCCATGAAGCCAAAGCTTCGGATAGAGGGAAGTTGTAACGCCCGAGCACGCGAGGAGGAATCCGACATTGCACCCCAACCTAACCTAACCTAACCTAACCTAACCTAACCTAACCTAACCTAACCTAACCTAACCTAACCTAACCTAACCTAACCTAACCTAACCTAACCTAACCTAACCTAACCTAACCTAACCTAACCTAACCTAACCTAACCTAACCTAACCTAACCTAACCTAACCTAACCTAACCTAACCTAACCTAACCTAACCTAACCTAACCTAACCTAACCTAACCTAACCTAACCTAACCTAACCTAACCTAACCTAACCTAACCTAACCTAACCTAACCTAACCTAACCTAACCTAACCTAACCTAACCTAACCTAACCTAACCTAACCTAACCTAACCTAACCTAACCTAACCTAACCTAACCTAACCTAACCTAACCTAACCTAACCTAACCTAACCTAACCTAACCTAACCTAACCTAACCTAACCTAACCTAACCTAACCTAACCTAACCTAACCTAACCTAACCTAACCTAACCTAACCTAACCTAACCTAACCTAACCTAACCTAACCTAACCTAACCTAACCTAACCTAACCTAACCTAACCTAACCTAACCTAACCTAACCTAACCTAACCTAACCTAACCTAACCTAACCTAACCTAACCTAACCTAACCTAACCTAACCTAACCTAACCTAACCTAACCTAACCTAACCTAACCTAACCTAACCTAACCTAACCTAACCTAACCTAACCTAACCTAACCTAACCTAACCTAACCTAACCTAACCTAACCTAACCTAACCTAACCTAACCTAACCTAACCTAACCTAACCTAACCTAACCTAACCTAACCTAACCTAACCTAACCTAACCTAACCTAACCTAACCTAACCTAACCTAACCTAACCTAACCTAACCTAACCTAACCTAACCTAACCTAACCTAACCTAACCTAACCTAACCTAACCTAACCTAACCTAACCTAACCTAACCTAACCTAACCTAACCTAACCTAACCTAACCTAACCTAACCTAACCTAACCTAACCTAACCTAACCTAACCTAACCTAACCTAACCTAACCTAACCTAACCTAACCTAACCTAACCTAACCTAACCTAACCTAACCTAACCTAACCTAACCTAACCTAACCTAACCTAACCTAACCTAACCTAACCTAACCTAACCTAACCTAACCTAACCTAACCTAACCTAACCTAACCTAACCTAACCTAACCTAACCTAACCTAACCTAACCTAACCTAACCTAACCTAACCTAACCTAACCTAACCTAACCTAACCTAACCTAACCTAACCTAACCTAACCTAACCTAACCTAACCTAACCTAACCTAACCTAACCTAACCTAACCTAACCTAACCTAACCTAACCTAACCTAACCTAACCTAACCTAACCTAACCTAACCTAACCTAACCTAACCTAACCTAACCTAACCTAACCTAACCTAACCTAACCTAACCTAACCTAACCTAACCTAACCTAACCTAACCTAACCTAACCTAACCTAACCTAACCTAACCTAACCTAACCTAACCTAACCTAACCTAACCTAACCTAACCTAACCTAACCTAACCTAACCTAACCTAACCTAACCTAACCTAACCTAACCTAACCTAACCTAACCTAACCTAACCTAACCTAACCTAACCTAACCTAACCTAACCTAACCTAACCTAACCTAACCTAACCTAACCTAACCTAACCTAACCTAACCTAACCTAACCTAACCTAACCTAACCTAACCTAACCTAACCTAACCTAACCTAACCTAACCTAACCTAACCTAACCTAACCTAACCTAACCTAACCTAACCTAACCTAACCTAACCTAACCTAACCTAACCTAACCTAACCTAACCTAACCTAACCTAACCTAACCTAACCTAACCTAACCTAACCTAACCTAACCTAACCTAACCTAACCTAACCTAACCTAACCTAACCTAACCTAACCTAACCTAACCTAACCTAACCTAACCTAACCTAACCTAACCTAACCTAACCTAACCTAACCTAACCTAACCTAACCTAACCTAACCTAACCTAACCTAACCTAACCTAACCTAACCTAACCTAACCTAACCTAACCTAACCTAACCTAACCTAACCTAACCTAACCTAACCTAACCTAACCTAACCTAACCTAACCTAACCTAACCTAACCTAACCTAACCTAACCTAACCTAACCTAACCTAACCTAACCTAACCTAACCTAACCTAACCTAACCTAACCTAACCTAACCTAACCTAACCTAACCTAACCTAACCTAACCTAACCTAACCTAACCTAACCTAACCTAACCTAACCTAACCTAACCTAACCTAACCTAACCTAACCTAACCTAACCTAACCTAACCTAACCTAACCTAACCTAACCTAACCTAACCTAACCTAACCTAACCTAACCTAACCTAACCTAACCTAACCTAACCTAACCTAACCTAACCTAACCTAACCTAACCTAACCTAACCTAACCTAACCTAACCTAACCTAACCTAACCTAACCTAACCTAACCTAACCTAACCTAACCTAACCTAACCTAACCTAACCTAACCTAACCTAACCTAACCTAACCTAACCTAACCTAACCTAACCTAACCTAACCTAACCTAACCTAACCTAACCTAACCTAACCTAACCTAACCTAACCTAACCTAACCTAACCTAACCTAACCTAACCTAACCTAACCTAACCTAACCTAACCTAACCTAACCTAACCTAACCTAACCTAACCTAACCTAACCTAACCTAACCTAACCTTTTTTTTTTTTTTTTTTTTTTTTTTTTTTTTTTTTTTTTTTTTTTTTTTTTTTTTTTTTAACGTGTGGAAAATGCGCCTTATGCATGTCCCCCGCTCGAGGCAGCGGGTGGGGTCTTTCGGGCTCTCCCCCAGAGTGGAGGCATACCGAATAAAAACCACACGACCTTACCCTCTCGGCCCTTGTGCGGACGCCACGGGATCGCGAACATTTCACCGCGACGCCGCAGGCCAGCCCGGGATGGGCTCCCTCTCTGCGCCCCAAGATGGTATTGGGGCGCTGCGCCCCTAGGGTTTTAGGGGCGCTCGGCCAGGACGGCACGTGCAATGCGGGTCCGGGATTCCTCGCCCTCGCCCGCTGTGCCGCCACGTCACGTCTGTCGTGTCAAGTCAGTTGATGTCCTCTCATGTCAGTCAGTCAGTTAGGTCCTCTCATGTCGCGTCGTCGTGTCCGGGCGACCACAAACCCGACAGGGCTTGGGCCGCCCCAGGGCTCCCCCTTACCTTTCCCTGTCTAATGAGAACAGGTACTGAGCTCGGGTTCGCCCCCGTCATACGGCGGCCACAGCCCTCAAAAGGACTGCGCCGCCCCGGCATCATTAGGCTTGCGCCCTCCGCCCGATAAGGCTCACCCTCACCTTTCCCTGTCTAATGAGGACAGGTACTCAGCTTGGGCTCGCCCCCCTCAAAAAGGCGTCGGCCCGAAGGCCAGACGCCGCCCTCTCAGGGCCCGAAGGCCCGTTGGCTGGCAAGGTTCGCCCAGTGGCTCCCCTCACCAGATCAACACCCCCCCACCCCAGTCACGTCGAAGTCAGTCACGTCCGGCGACCACAGCCCTTAAAAGGGCTGCGCCGCCCCGGCATCATTGGGCTTGCGCCCTCCGCCCGATGAGGCTCACCCTTACTTAGTACCCATCATTTAAGACAGGCAAAAGCAAGGGCTCGCCTCCGTCCAAAGGCGTCGGCCCGAAGGCCGCACGCCGCCCTCTTGGGTTTGGCGAAGATCACCCGCGGCCCTCTGCCTTAGGCTCCCTTCGCCAAACAAATGTCATGTCTGTCAGTCTGTCAAGTCCGGCGACCACAGCCCTTAAAAGGGCTGCGCCGCCCCGGCATCATTGGGCTTACGCCCTCCGCCCGATGGGCTCGCCCTCGCTTTTCCCTGACCCTAAGGACAGGTACTCCGCTCAGGCTCGCTCCCGTCAAAAGGCGTCGGCCCGAAGGCCAGACGCCGCCCTCTTGTGGGCCCAAAGGCCCGTCGGTCGGCAAGGTTTGCCCGGTGGCCCTCTGCCTTTGGGCTCCCCTCGCCAAACCAACACCCCCCCACCCCAGTCGCGTCAAATACGTCAGTCGTCGCGTCCGGCGACCACAGCCCTTAAAAGGGCTGCGCCGCCCCGGCATCATTGGGCTTACGCCCTCCGCCCGATGGGCTCACCCTCACTTTTCCCTGACCCTAAGGACAGGTACTCTGCTCAGGCTCGCCTCCGTCAAAAGGCGTCGGCCCGAAGGCCGGACGCCGCCCTCTCAGGCCCGCAGGCCCGTTGGCTGGCAGGGTTCACCCGGTGGCCCTCTGCCTTTGGGCTCCCCCCACCAAGCCAACACCCCTCCCCCCCGGTCGGATATTAGCCGCCGGCTAGCAAATCCACCTAATGAATTTACTAGCCGTCGTTGCCCAGGATGCACCAGGCCCAGACGCTACACTTTCCCACCCCATGAAGCCAAAGCTTCGGATAGAGGGAAGTTGTAACGCCCGAGCACGCGAGGAGGAATCCGACATTGCACCCCAACCTAACCTAACCTAACCTAACCTAACCTAACCTAACCTAACCTAACCTAACCTAACCTAACCTAACCTAACCTAACCTAACCTAACCTAACCTAACCTAACCTAACCTAACCTAACCTAACCTAACCTAACCTAACCTAACCTAACCTAACCTAACCTAACCTAACCTAACCTAACCTAACCTAACCTAACCTAACCTAACCTAACCTAACCTAACCTAACCTAACCTAACCTAACCTAACCTAACCTAACCTAACCTAACCTAACCTAACCTAACCTAACCTAACCTAACCTAACCTAACCTAACCTAACCTAACCTAACCTAACCTAACCTAACCTAACCTAACCTAACCTAACCTAACCTAACCTAACCTAACCTAACCTAACCTAACCTAACCTAACCTAACCTAACCTAACCTAACCTAACCTAACCTAACCTAACCTAACCTAACCTAACCTAACCTAACCTAACCTAACCTAACCTAACCTAACCTAACCTAACCTAACCTAACCTAACCTAACCTAACCTAACCTAACCTAACCTAACCTAACCTAACCTAACCTAACCTAACCTAACCTAACCTAACCTAACCTAACCTAACCTAACCTAACCTAACCTAACCTAACCTAACCTAACCTAACCTAACCTAACCTAACCTAACCTAACCTAACCTAACCTAACCTAACCTAACCTAACCTAACCTAACCTAACCTAACCTAACCTAACCTAACCTAACCTAACCTAACCTAACCTAACCTAACCTAACCTAACCTAACCTAACCTAACCTAACCTAACCTAACCTAACCTAACCTAACCTAACCTAACCTAACCTAACCTAACCTAACCTAACCTAACCTAACCTAACCTAACCTAACCTAACCTAACCTAACCTAACCTAACCTAACCTAACCTAACCTAACCTAACCTAACCTAACCTAACCTAACCTAACCTAACCTAACCTAACCTAACCTAACCTAACCTAACCTAACCTAACCTAACCTAACCTAACCTAACCTAACCTAACCTAACCTAACCTAACCTAACCTAACCTAACCTAACCTAACCTAACCTAACCTAACCTAACCTAACCTAACCTAACCTAACCTAACCTAACCTAACCTAACCTAACCTAACCTAACCTAACCTAACCTAACCTAACCTAACCTAACCTAACCTAACCTAACCTAACCTAACCTAACCTAACCTAACCTAACCTAACCTAACCTAACCTAACCTAACCTAACCTAACCTAACCTAACCTAACCTAACCTAACCTAACCTAACCTAACCTAACCTAACCTAACCTAACCTAACCTAACCTAACCTAACCTAACCTAACCTAACCTAACCTAACCTAACCTAACCTAACCTAACCTAACCTAACCTAACCTAACCTAACCTAACCTAACCTAACCTAACCTAACCTAACCTAACCTAACCTAACCTAACCTAACCTAACCTAACCTAACCTAACCTAACCTAACCTAACCTAACCTAACCTAACCTAACCTAACCTAACCTAACCTAACCTAACCTAACCTAACCTAACCTAACCTAACCTAACCTAACCTAACCTAACCTAACCTAACCTAACCTAACCTAACCTAACCTAACCTAACCTAACCTAACCTAACCTAACCTAACCTAACCTAACCTAACCTAACCTAACCTAACCTAACCTAACCTAACCTAACCTAACCTAACCTAACCTAACCTAACCTAACCTAACCTAACCTAACCTAACCTAACCTAACCTAACCTAACCTAACCTAACCTAACCTAACCTAACCTAACCTAACCTAACCTAACCTAACCTAACCTAACCTAACCTAACCTAACCTAACCTAACCTAACCTAACCTAACCTAACCTAACCTAACCTAACCTAACCTAACCTAACCTAACCTAACCTAACCTAACCTAACCTAACCTAACCTAACCTAACCTAACCTAACCTAACCTAACCTAACCTAACCTAACCTAACCTAACCTAACCTAACCTAACCTAACCTAACCTAACCTAACCTAACCTAACCTAACCTAACCTAACCTAACCTAACCTAACCTAACCTAACCTAACCTAACCTAACCTAACCTAACCTAACCTAACCTAACCTAACCTAACCTAACCTAACCTAACCTAACCTAACCTAACCTAACCTAACCTAACCTAACCTAACCTAACCTAACCTAACCTAACCTAACCTAACCTAACCTAACCTAACCTAACCTAACCTAACCTAACCTAACCTAACCTAACCTAACCTAACCTAACCTAACCTAACCTAACCTAACCTAACCTAACCTAACCTAACCTAACCTAACCTAACCTAACCTAACCTAACCTAACCTAACCTAACCTAACCTAACCTAACCTAACCTAACCTAACCTAACCTAACCTAACCTAACCTAACCTAACCTAACCTAACCTAACCT
Source organism: Choristoneura rosaceana (assembly GCA_037349165.1). Taxonomy (NCBI): domain Eukaryota; kingdom Metazoa; phylum Arthropoda; class Insecta; order Lepidoptera; family Tortricidae; genus Choristoneura; species Choristoneura rosaceana. The sequence goes on from JAZBNJ010000043.1 coordinate 35,955, forward strand.
AACCTAACCTAACCTAACCTAACCTAACCTAACCTAACCTAACCTAACCTAACCTAACCTAACCTAACCTAACCTAACCTAACCTAACCTAACCTAACCTAACCTAACCTAACCTAACCTAACCTAACCTAACCTAACCTAACCTAACCTAACCTAACCTAACCTAACCTAACCTAACCTAACCTAACCTAACCTAACCTAACCTAACCTAACCTAACCTAACCTAACCTAACCTAACCTAACCTAACCTAACCTAACCTAACCTAACCTAACCTAACCTAACCTAACCTAACCTAACCTAACCTAACCTAACCTAACCTAACCTAACCTAACCTAACCTAACCTAACCTAACCTAACCTAACCTAACCTAACCTAACCTAACCTAACCTAACCTAACCTAACCTAACCTAACCTAACCTAACCTAACCTAACCTAACCTAACCTAACCTAACCTAACCTAACCTAACCTAACCTAACCTAACCTAACCTAACCTAACCTAACCTAACCTAACCTAACCTAACCTAACCTAACCTAACCTAACCTAACCTAACCTAACCTAACCTAACCTAACCTAACCTAACCTAACCTAACCTAACCTAACCTAACCTAACCTAACCTAACCTAACCTAACCTAACCTAACCTAACCTAACCTAACCTAACCTAACCTAACCTAACCTAACCTAACCTAACCTAACCTAACCTAACCTAACCTAACCTAACCTAACCTAACCTAACCTAACCTAACCTAACCTAACCTAACCTAACCTAACCTAACCTAACCTAACCTAACCTAACCTAACCTAACCTAACCTAACCTAACCTAACCTAACCTAACCTAACCTAACCTAACCTAACCTAACCTAACCTAACCTAACCTAACCTAACCTAACCTAACCTAACCTAACCTAACCTAACCTAACCTAACCTAACCTAACCTAACCTAACCTAACCTAACCTAACCTAACCTAACCTAACCTAACCTAACCTAACCTAACCTAACCTAACCTAACCTAACCTAACCTAACCTAACCTAACCTAACCTAACCTAACCTAACCTAACCTAACCTAACCTAACCTAACCTAACCTAACCTAACCTAACCTAACCTAACCTAACCTAACCTAACCTAACCTAACCTAACCTAACCTAACCTAACCTAACCTAACCTAACCTAACCTAACCTAACCTAACCTAACCTAACCTAACCTAACCTAACCTAACCTAACCTAACCTAACCTAACCTAACCTAACCTAACCTAACCTAACCTAACCTAACCTAACCTAACCTAACCTAACCTAACCTAACCTAACCTAACCTAACCTAACCTAACCTAACCTAACCTAACCTAACCTAACCTAACCTAACCTAACCTAACCTAACCTAACCTAACCTAACCTAACCTAACCTAACCTAACCTAACCTAACCTAACCTAACCTAACCTAACCTAACCTAACCTAACCTAACCTAACCTAACCTAACCTAACCTAACCTAACCTAACCTAACCTAACCTAACCTAACCTAACCTAACCTAACCTAACCTAACCTAACCTAACCTAACCTAACCTAACCTAACCTAACCTAACCTAACCTAACCTAACCTAACCTAACCTAACCTAACCTAACCTAACCTAACCTAACCTAACCTAACCTAACCTAACCTAACCTAACCTAACCTAACCTAACCTAACCTAACCTAACCTAACCTAACCTAACCTAACCTAACCTAACCTAACCTAACCTAACCTAACCTAACCTAACCTAACCTAACCTAACCTAACCTAACCTAACCTAACCTAACCTAACCTAACCTAACCTAACCTAACCTAACCTAACCTAACCTAACCTAACCTAACCTAACCTAACCTAACCTAACCTAACCTAACCTAACCTAACCTAACCTAACCTAACCTAACCTAACCTAACCTAACCTAACCTAACCTAACCTAACCTAACCTAACCTAACCTAACCTAACCTAACCTAACCTAACCTAACCTAACCTAACCTAACCTAACCTAACCTAACCTAACCTAACCTAACCTAACCTAACCTAACCTAACCTAACCTAACCTAACCTAACCTAACCTAACCTAACCTAACCTAACCTAACCTAACCTAACCTAACCTAACCTAACCTAACCTAACCTAACCTAACCTAACCTAACCTAACCTAACCTAACCTAACCTAACCTAACCTAACCTAACCTAACCTAACCTAACCTAACCTAACCTAACCTAACCTAACCTAACCTAACCTAACCTAACCTAACCTAACCTAACCTAACCTAACCTAACCTAACCTAACCTAACCTAACCTAACCTAACCTAACCTAACCTAACCTAACCTAACCTAACCTAACCTAACCTAACCTAACCTAACCTAACCTAACCTAACCTAACCTAACCTAACCTAACCTAACCTAACCTAACCTAACCTAACCTAACCTAACCTAACCTAACCTAACCTAACCTAACCTAACCTAACCTAACCTAACCTAACCTAACCTAACCTAACCTAACCTAACCTAACCTAACCTAACCTAACCTAACCTAACCTAACCTAACCTAACCTAACCTAACCTAACCTAACCTAACCTAACCTAACCTAACCTAACCTAACCTAACCTAACCTAACCTAACCTAACCTAACCTAACCTAACCTAACCTAACCTAACCTAACCTAACCTAACCTAACCTAACCTAACCTAACCTAACCTAACCTAACCTAACCTAACCTAACCTAACCTAACCTAACCTAACCTAACCTAACCTAACCTAACCTAACCTAACCTAACCTAACCTAACCTAACCTAACCTAACCTAACCTAACCTAACCTTTTTTTTTTTTTTTTTTTTTTTTTTTTTTTTTTTTTTTTTTTTTTTACGTGTGGAAAATGCGCCTTATGCATGTCCCCCGCTCGAGGCAGCGGGTGGGGTCTTTCGGGCTCTCCCCCAGAGTGGAGGCATACCGAATAAAAACCACACGACCTTACCCTCTCGGCCCTTGTGCGGACGCCACGGGATCGCGAACATTTCACCGCGACGCCGCAGGCCAGCCCGGGATGGGCTCCCTCTCTGCGCCCCAAGATGGTATTGGGGCGCTGCGCCCCTAGGGTTTTAGGGGCGCTCGGCCAGGACGGCACGTGCAATGCGGGTCCGGGATTCCTCGCCCTCGCCCGCTGTGCCGCCACGTCACGTCTGTCGTGTCAAGTCAGTTGATGTCCTCTCATGTCAGTCAGTCAGTTAGGTCCTCTCATGTCGCGTCGTCGTGTCCGGGCGACCACAAACCCGACAGGGCTTGGGCCGCCCCAGGGCTCCCCCTTACCTTTCCCTGTCTAATGAGAACAGGTACTGAGCTCGGGTTCGCCCCCGTCATACGGCGGCCACAGCCCTCAAAAGGACTGCGCCGCCCCAGCATCATTAGGCTTGCGCCCTCCGCCCGATAAGGCTCACCCTCACCTTTCCCTGTCTAATGAGGACAGGTACTCAGCTTGGGCTCGCCCCCCTCAAAAAGGCGTCGGCCCGAAGGCCAGACGCCGCCCTCTCAGGGCCCGAAGGCCCGTTGGCTGGCAAGGTTCGCCCAGTGGCTCCCCTCACCAGATCAACACCCCCCCACCCCAGTCACGTCGAAGTCAGTCACGTCCGGCGACCACAGCCCTTAAAAGGGCTGCGCCGCCCCGGCATCATTGGGCTTGCGCCCTCCGCCCGATGAGGCTCACCCTTACTTAGTACCCATCATTTAAGACAGGCAAAAGCAAGGGCTCGCCTCCATCCAAAGGCGTCGGCCCGAAGGCCGCACGCCGCCCTCTTGGGTTTGGCGAAGATCACCCGCGGCCCTCTGCCTTAGGCTCCCCTCGCCAAACAAATGTCATGTCTGTCAGTCTGTCAAGTCCGGCGACCACAGCCCTTAAAAGGGCTGCGCCGCCCCGGCATCATTGGGCTTACGCCCTCCGCCCGATGGGCTCACCCTCGCTTTTCCCTGACCCGAAGGTCAGGTACTCCGTTCAGGCTGACCTCCGTCCAAAGGCGTCGGCCCGAAGGCCGGACGCCGCCCTCTTGTGGGCCCGAAGGCCCGTTGGTTGACAAGATTTACCCGGTGGCCCTCTGCCTTTGGGCTCCCCTCGCCAAACCAACACCCCCCCCACCCCAGTCGTGTCACAGAAGTCTGTCGTCGCGTCCAGCGACCACAGCCCTTAAAAGGGCTGCGCCGCCTCGGCATCATTGGGCTTACGCCCTCCGCCCGATGGGCTCACCCTCGCTTTTCCCTGTCCCTAAGGTCAGGTACTCTGCTCAGGCTCGCCTCCGTCAAAAGGCGTCGGCCCGAAGGCCGGACGCCGCCCTCTCAGGCCCGCAGGCCCGTTGGCTGGCAGGGTTCACCCGGTGGCCCTCTGCCTTTGGGCTCCCCCCACCAAGCCAACTCCCCTCCCCCCCGGTCGGATATTAGCCGCCGGCTAGCAAATCCACCTAATGAATTTACTAGCCGTCGTTGCCCAGGATGCACCAGGCCCAGACGCTACACTTTCCCACCCCATGAAGCCAAAGCTTCGGATAGAGGGAAGTTGTAACACCCGAGCACGCGAGGAGGAATCCGACATTGCACCCCAACCTAACCTAACCTAACCTAACCTAACCTAACCTAACCTAACCTAACCTAACCTAACCTAACCTAACCTAACCTAACCTAACCTAACCTAACCTAACCTAACCTAACCTAACCTAACCTAACCTAACCTAACCTAACCTAACCTAACCTAACCTAACCTAACCTAACCTAACCTAACCTAACCTAACCTAACCTAACCTAACCTAACCTAACCTAACCTAACCTAACCTAACCTAACCTAACCTAACCTAACCTAACCTAACCTAACCTAACCTAACCTAACCTAACCTAACCTAACCTAACCTAACCTAACCTAACCTAACCTAACCTAACCTAACCTAACCTAACCTAACCTAACCTAACCTAACCTAACCTAACCTAACCTAACCTAACCTAACCTAACCTAACCTAACCTAACCTAACCTAACCTAACCTAACCTAACCTAACCTAACCTAACCTAACCTAACCTAACCTAACCTAACCTAACCTAACCTAACCTAACCTAACCTAACCTAACCTAACCTAACCTAACCTAACCTAACCTAACCTAACCTAACCTAACCTAACCTAACCTAACCTAACCTAACCTAACCTAACCTAACCTAACCTAACCTAACCTAACCTAACCTAACCTAACCTAACCTAACCTAACCTAACCTAACCTAACCTAACCTAACCTAACCTAACCTAACCTAACCTAACCTAACCTAACCTAACCTAACCTAACCTAACCTAACCTAACCTAACCTAACCTAACCTAACCTAACCTAACCTAACCTAACCTAACCTAACCTAACCTAACCTAACCTAACCTAACCTAACCTAACCTAACCTAACCTAACCTAACCTAACCTAACCTAACCTAACCTAACCTAACCTAACCTAACCTAACCTAACCTAACCTAACCTAACCTAACCTAACCTAACCTAACCTAACCTAACCTAACCTAACCTAACCTAACCTAACCTAACCTAACCTAACCTAACCTAACCTAACCTAACCTAACCTAACCTAACCTAACCTAACCTAACCTAACCTAACCTAACCTAACCTAACCTAACCTAACCTAACCTAACCTAACCTAACCTAACCTAACCTAACCTAACCTAACCTAACCTAACCTAACCTAACCTAACCTAACCTAACCTAACCTAACCTAACCTAACCTAACCTAACCTAACCTAACCTAACCTAACCTAACCTAACCTAACCTAACCTAACCTAACCTAACCTAACCTAACCTAACCTAACCTAACCTAACCTAACCTAACCTAACCTAACCTAACCTAACCTAACCTAACCTAACCTAACCTAACCTAACCTAACCTAACCTAACCTAACCTAACCTAACCTAACCTAACCTAACCTAACCTAACCTAACCTAACCTAACCTAACCTAACCTAACCTAACCTAACCTAACCTAACCTAACCTAACCTAACCTAACCTAACCTAACCTAACCTAACCTAACCTAACCTAACCTAACCTAACCTAACCTAACCTAACCTAACCTAACCTAACCTAACCTAACCTAACCTAACCTAACCTAACCTAACCTAACCTAACCTAACCTAACCTAACCTAACCTAACCTAACCTAACCTAACCTAACCTAACCTAACCTAACCTAACCTAACCTAACCTAACCTAACCTAACCTAACCTAACCTAACCTAACCTAACCTAACCTAACCTAACCTAACCTAACCTAACCTAACCTAACCTAACCTAACCTAACCTAACCTAACCTAACCTAACCTAACCTAACCTAACCTAACCTAACCTAACCTAACCTAACCTAACCTAACCTAACCTAACCTAACCTAACCTAACCTAACCTAACCTAACCTAACCTAACCTAACCTAACCTAACCTAACCTAACCTAACCTAACCTAACCTAACCTAACCTAACCTAACCTAACCTAACCTAACCTAACCTAACCTAACCTAACCTAACCTAACCTAACCTAACCTAACCTAACCTAACCTAACCTAACCTAACCTAACCTAACCTAACCTAACCTAACCTAACCTAACCTAACCTAACCTAACCTAACCTAACCTAACCTAACCTAACCTAACCTAACCTAACCTAACCTAACCTAACCTAACCTAACCTAACCTAACCTAACCTAACCTAACCTAACCTAACCTAACCTAACCTAACCTAACCTAACCTAACCTAACCTAACCTAACCTAACCTAACCTAACCTAACCTAACCTAACCTAACCTAACCTAACCTAACCTAACCTAACCTAACCTAACCTAACCTAACCTAACCTAACCTAACCTAACCTAACCTAACCTAACCTAACCTAACCTAACCTAACCTAACCTAACCTAACCTAACCTAACCTAACCTAACCTAACCTAACCTAACCTAACCTAACCTAACCTAACCTAACCTAACCTAACCTAACCTAACCTAACCTAACCTAACCTAACCTAACCTAACCTAACCTAACCTAACCTAACCTAACCTAACCTAACCTAACCTAACCTAACCTAACCTAACCTTTTTTTTTTTTTTTTTTTTTTTTTTTTTTTTTTTTTTTTTTTTTTTACGTGTGGAAAATGCGCCTTATGCATGTCCCCCGCTCGAGGCAGCGGGTGGGGTCTTTCGGGCTCTCCCCCAGAGTGGAGGCATACCGAATAAAAACCACACGACCTTACCCTCTCGGCCCTTGTGCGGACGCCACGGGATCGCGAACATTTCACCGCGACGCCGCAGGCCAGCCCGGGATGGGCTCCCTCTCTGCGCCCCAAGATGGTATTGGGGCGCTGCGCCCCTAGGGTTTTAGGGGCGCTCGGCCAGGACGGCACGTGCAATGCGGGTCCGGGATTCCTCGCCCTCGCCCGCTGTGCCGGTCGTCGTGTCCGGGCGACCACAAACCCGACAGGGCTTGGGCCGCCCCAGGGCTCCCCCTTACCTTTCCCTGTCTAATGAGAACAGGTACTGAGCTCGGGTTCGCCCCCGTCATACGGCGGCCACAGCCCTCAAAAGGACTGCGCCGCCCCAGCATCATTAGGCTTGCGCCCTCCGCCCGATAAGGCTCACCCTCACCTTTCCCTGTCTAATGAGGACAGGTACTCAGCTTGGGCTCGCCCCCCTCAAAAAGGCGTCGGCCCGAAGGCCAGACGCCGCCCTCTCAGGGCCCGAAGGCCCGTTGGCTGGCAAGGTTCGCCCAGTGGCTCCCCTCACCAGATCAACACCCCCCCACCCCAGTCACGTCGAAGTCAGTCACGTCCGGCGACCACAGCCCTTAAAAGGGCTGCGCCGCCCCGGCATCATTGGGCTTGCGCCCTCCGCCCGATGAGGCTCACCCTTACTTAGTACCCATCATTTAAGACAGGCAAAAGCAAGGGCTCGCCTCCATCCAAAGGCGTCGGCCCGAAGGCCGCACGCCGCCCTCTTGGGTTTGGCGAAGATCACCCGCGGCCCTCTGCCTTAGGCTCCCCTCGCCAAACAAATGTCATGTCTGTCAGTCTGTCAAGTCCGGCGACCACAGCCCTTAAAAGGGCTGCGCCGCCCCGGCATCATTGGGCTTACGCCCTCCGCCCGATGGGCTCACCCTCGCTTTTCCCTGACCCGAAGGTCAGGTACTCCGTTCAGGCTGACCTCCGTCCAAAGGCGTCGGCCCGAAGGCCGGACGCCGCCCTCTTGTGGGCCCGAAGGCCCGTTGGTTGACAAGATTTACCCGGTGGCCCTCTGCCTTTGGGCTCCCCTCGCCAAACCAACACCCCCCCCACCCCAGTCGTGTCACAGAAGTCTGTCGTCGCGTCCAGCGACCACAGCCCTTAAAAGGGCTGCGCCGCCTCGGCATCATTGGGCTTACGCCCTCCGCCCGATGGGCTCACCCTCGCTTTTCCCTGTCCCTAAGGTCAGGTACTCTGCTCAGGCTCGCCTCCGTCAAAAGGCGTCGGCCCGAAGGCCGGACGCCGCCCTCTCAGGCCCGCAGGCCCGTTGGCTGGCAGGGTTCACCCGGTGGCCCTCTGCCTTTGGGCTCCCCCCACCAAGCCAACTCCCCTCCCCCCCGGTCGGATATTAGCCGCCGGCTAGCAAATCCACCTAATGAATTTACTAGCCGTCGTTGCCCAGGATGCACCAGGCCCAGACGCTACACTTTCCCACCCCATGAAGCCAAAGCTTCGGATAGAGGGAAGTTGTAACACCCGAGCACGCGAGGAGGAATCCGACATTGCACCCCAACCTAACCTAACCTAACCTAACCTAACCTAACCTAACCTAACCTAACCTAACCTAACCTAACCTAACCTAACCTAACCTAACCTAACCTAACCTAACCTAACCTAACCTAACCTAACCTAACCTAACCTAACCTAACCTAACCTAACCTAACCTAACCTAACCTAACCTAACCTAACCTAACCTAACCTAACCTAACCTAACCTAACCTAACCTAACCTAACCTAACCTAACCTAACCTAACCTAACCTAACCTAACCTAACCTAACCTAACCTAACCTAACCTAACCTAACCTAACCTAACCTAACCTAACCTAACCTAACCTAACCTAACCTAACCTAACCTAACCTAACCTAACCTAACCTAACCTAACCTAACCTAACCTAACCTAACCTAACCTTTTTTTCTCTCGGCCCTTGTGCGGACGCCACGGGATCGCGAACATTTCACCGCGACGCCGCAGGCCAGCCCGGGATGGGCTCCCTCTCTGCGCCCCAAGATGGTATTGGGGCGCTGCGCCCCTAGGGTTTTAGGGGCGCTCGGCCAGGACGGCACGTGCAATGCGGGTCCGGGATTCCTCGCCCTCGCCCGCTGTGCCGCCACGTCACGTCTGTCGTGTCAAGTCAGTTGATGTCCTCTCATGTCAGTCAGTCAGTTAGGTCCTCTCATGTCGCGTCGTCGTGTCCGGGCGACCACAAACCCGACAGGGCTTGGGCCGCCCCAGGGCTCCCCCTTACCTTTCCCTGTCTAATGAGAACAGGTACTGAGCTCGGGTTCGCCCCCGTCATACGGCGGCCACAGCCCTCAAAAGGACTGCGCCGCCCCGGCATCATTAGGCTTGCGCCCTCCGCCCGATAAGGCTCACCCTCACCTTTCCCTGTCTAATGAGGACAGGTACTCAGTTTGGGCTCGCCCCCCTCAAAAGGCATCGGCCCGAAGGCCAGACGCCGCCCTCTCAGGGCCCGAAGGCCCGTTGGCTGACAAGGTTCGCCCAGTGGCTCCCCTCACCAGACCAACACCCCCCCACCCCAGTCACGTCAAAGTCAGTCACGTCCGGAGACCACAGCCCTTAAAAGGGCTGCGCCGCCCCGGCATCATTGGGCTTGCGCCCTCCGCCCGATGAGGCTCACCCTTACTTAATACCCATCATTTAAGACAGGCAAAAGCAAGGGCTCGCCTCCGTCTGTAAGGCGTCGGCCCGAAGGCCGCACGCCGCCCTCTTGGGTTTGGCGAAGCTCACCCGCGGCCCTCTGCCTTAGGCTCCCCTCGCCAAACAAAAGTCACGTCTGTCAGTCGGTCGCGTCCAACGACCACAGCCCTTAAAAGGGCTGCGCCGCCCCGGCATCATTGGGCTTACGCCCTCCGCCCGATGGGCTCACCCTCGCTTTTCCCTGACCCTAAGGACAGGTACTCCGCTCAGGCTCGCTCCCGTCAAAAGGCGTCGGCCCGAAGGCCGGACGCCGCCCTCTTGTGGGCCCGAAGGCCCGTTGGTTGGCAAGGTTTGCCCGGTGGCCCTCTGCCTTTGGGCTCCCCTCGCCAAACCAACACCCCCCCACCCCAGTCGCGTCAAAAGTCTGTCGTCGCGTCCGGCGACCACAGCCCTCAAAAGGGCTGCGCCACCCCGGCATCATTGGGCTTACGCCCTCCGCCCGATGGGCTCACCCTCGCTTTTCCCTGACCCTAAGGACAGGTACTCTGCTCAGGCTCGCCTCCGTCAAAAGGCGTCGGCCCGAAGGCCGGACGCCGCCCTCTCAGGCCCGCAGGCCCGTTGGCTGGCAGGGTTCACCCGGTGGCCCTCTGCCTTTGGGCTCCCCCCACCAAGCCAACACCCCTCCCCCCCGGTCGGATATTAGCCGCCGGCTAGCAAATCCACCTAATGAATTTACTAGCCGTCGTTGCCCAGGATGCACCAGGCCCAGACGCTACACTTTCCCACCCCATGAAGCCAAAGCTTCGGATAGAGGGAAGTTGTAACGCCCGAGCACGCGAGGAGGAATCCGACATTGCACCCCAACCTAACCTAACCTAACCTAACCTAACCTAACCTAACCTAACCTAACCTAACCTAACCTAACCTAACCTAACCTAACCTAACCTAACCTAACCTAACCTAACCTAACCTAACCTAACCTAACCTAACCTAACCTAACCTAACCTAACCTAACCTAACCTAACCTAACCTAACCTAACCTAACCTAACCTAACCTAACCTAACCTAACCTAACCTAACCTAACCTAACCTAACCTAACCTAACCTAACCTAACCTAACCTAACCTAACCTAACCTAACCTAACCTAACCTAACCTAACCTAACCTAACCTAACCTAACCTAACCTAACCTAACCTAACCTAACCTAACCTAACCTAACCTAACCTAACCTAACCTAACCTAACCTAACCTAACCTAACCTAACCTAACCTAACCTAACCTAACCTAACCTAACCTAACCTAACCTAACCTAACCTAACCTAACCTAACCTAACCTAACCTAACCTAACCTAACCTAACCTAACCTAACCTAACCTAACCTAACCTAACCTAACCTAACCTAACCTAACCTAACCTAACCTAACCTAACCTAACCTAACCTAACCTAACCTAACCTAACCTAACCTAACCTAACCTAACCTAACCTAACCTAACCTAACCTAACCTAACCTAACCTAACCTAACCTAACCTAACCTAACCTAACCTAACCTAACCTAACCTAACCTAACCTAACCTAACCTAACCTAACCTAACCTAACCTAACCTAACCTAACCTAACCTAACCTAACCTAACCTAACCTAACCTAACCTAACCTAACCTAACCTAACCTAACCTAACCTAACCTAACCTAACCTAACCTAACCTAACCTAACCTAACCTAACCTAACCTAACCTAACCTAACCTAACCTAACCTAACCTAACCTAACCTAACCTAACCTAACCTAACCTAACCTAACCTAACCTAACCTAACCTAACCTAACCTAACCTAACCTAACCTAACCTAACCTAACCTAACCTAACCTAACCTAACCTAACCTAACCTAACCTAACCTAACCTAACCTAACCTAACCTAACCTAACCTAACCTAACCTAACCTAACCTAACCTAACCTAACCTAACCTAACCTAACCTAACCTAACCTAACCTAACCTAACCTAACCTAACCTAACCTAACCTAACCTAACCTAACCTAACCTAACCTAACCTAACCTAACCTAACCTAACCTAACCTAACCTAACCTAACCTAACCTAACCTAACCTAACCTAACCTAACCTAACCTAACCTAACCTAACCTAACCTAACCTAACCTAACCTAACCTAACCTAACCTAACCTAACCTAACCTAACCTAACCTAACCTAACCTAACCTAACCTAACCTAACCTAACCTAACCTAACCTAACCTAACCTAACCTAACCTAACCTAACCTAACCTAACCTAACCTAACCTAACCTAACCTAACCTAACCTAACCTAACCTAACCTAACCTAACCTAACCTAACCTAACCTAACCTAACCTAACCTAACCTAACCTAACCTAACCTAACCTAACCTAACCTAACCTAACCTAACCTAACCTAACCTAACCTAACCTAACCTAACCTAACCTAACCTAACCTAACCTAACCTAACCTAACCTAACCTAACCTAACCTAACCTAACCTAACCTAACCTAACCTAACCTAACCTAACCTAACCTAACCTAACCTTTTTTTTTTTTTTTTTTTTTTTTTTACGTGTGGAAAATGCGCCTTATGCATGTCCCCCGCTCGAGGCAGCGGGTGGGGTCTTTCGGGCTCTCCCCCAGAGTGGAGGCATACCGAATAAAAACCACACGACCTTACCCTCTCGGCCCTTGTGCGGACGTCACGGGATCGCGAACATTTCACCGCGACGCCGCAGGCCAGCCCGGGATGGGCTCCCTCTCTGCGCCCCAAGATGGTATTGGGGCGCTGCGCCCCTAGGATTTTAGGGGCGCTCGGCCAGGACGGCACGTGCAATGCGGGTCCGGGATTCCTCGCCCTCGCCCGCTGTGCCGCCACGTCACGTCCGTCGTGTCAAGTCAGTTGATGTCCTCTCATGTCAGTCAGTCAGTTAGGTCCTCTCATGTCGCGTCGTCGTGTCCGGGCGACCACAAACCCAACAGGACTTGGGCCGCCCGAGGGCTCCCCCTTACCTTTCCCTGTCTAATGAGAACAGGTACTGAGCTCGGGTTCGCCCCCGTCATACGGCGGCCACAGCCCTCAAAAGGACTGCGCCGCCCCGGCATCATTAGGCTTGCGCCCTCCGCCCGATAAGGCTCACCCTCACCTTTCCCTGTCTAATGAGGACAGGTACTCAGCTTGGGCTCGCTCCCCTCAAAAAGGCATCAGCCCGAAGGCCAGACGCCACCCTCTCAGGGCCCGAAGGCCCGTTGGCTGGCAAGGTTCGCCGAGTGGCTACCCTCACCAGACCAACACCCCCCCACCCCAGTCACGTCAAAGTCAGTCACGTCCGGCGACCACAGCCCTTAAAAGGGCTGCGCCGCCCCGGCATCATAGGGCTTGCGCCCTCCGCCCGATGAGGCTCACCCTTACTTAATACCCATCATTCAAGACAGGCAAAAGCAAGGGCTCGCCTCCGTCTGTAAGGCGTCGGCCCGAAGGCCGCACGCCGCCCTCTTGGGTTTGGCGAAGCTCACCCGCGGCCCTCTGCCTTAGGCTCCCCTCGCCAAACAAATGTCATGTCTGTCAGTCTGTCAAGTCCGGCGACCACAGCCCTTAAAAGGGCTGCGCCGCCCCGGCATCATTGGGCTTACGCCCTCCGCCCGATGGGCTCGCCCTCGCTTTTCCCTGACCCTAAGGACAGGTACTCCGCTCAGGCTCGCTCCCGTCAAAAGGCGTCGGCCCGAAGGCCGGACGCCGCCCTCTTGTGGGCCCGAAGGCCCGTCGGTCGGCAAGGTTTGCCCGGTGGCCCTCTGCCTTTGGGCTCCCCTCGCCAAACCAACACCCCCCCACCCCAGTCGCGTCAAGTACGTCAGTCGTCGCGTCCGGCGACCACAGCCCTTAAAAGGGCTGCGCCGCCCCGGCATCATTGGGCTTACGCCCTCCGCCCGATGGGCTCACCCTCGCTTTTCCCTGAGCCTAAGGTCAGGTACTCCGCTCAGGCTTACCTCCGTCCAAAGGCGTCGGCCCGAAGGCCGGACGCCGCCCTCTTGTGGGCCCGAAGGCCCGTTGGTTGGCAAGGTTTGCCCGGTGGCCCTCTGCCTTTGGGCTCCCCTCGCCAAACCAACACCCCCCCACCCCAGTCACGTCACAGAAGTCAGTCGTCGCGTCCAGCGACCACAGCCCTTAAAAGGGCTGCGCCGCCCCGGCATCATTGGGCTTACGCCCTCCGCCCGATGGGCTCGCCCTCGCTTTTCCCTGACCCTAAGGACAGGTACTCCGCTCAGGCTCGCCTCCGTCAAAAGGCGTCGGCCCGAAGGCCGGACGCCGCCCTCTCAGGCCCGCAGGCCCGTTGGCTGGCAGGGTTCACCCGGTGGCCCTCGACCTTTGGGCTCCCCCCACCAAGCCAACACCCCTCCCCCCCGGTCGGATATTAGCCGCCGGCTAGCAAATCCACCTAATGAATTTACTAGCCGTCGTTGCCCAGGATGCACCAGGCCCAGACGCTACACTTTCCCACCCCATGAAGCCAAAGCTTCGGATAGAGGGAAGTTGTAACGCCCGAGCACGCGAGGAGGAATCCGACATTGCACCCCAACCTAACCTAACCTAACCTAACCTAACCTAACCTAACCTAACCTAACCTAACCTAACCTAACCTAACCTAACCTAACCTAACCTAACCTAACCTTTTTTTTTTTTTTTTTTTTTTTTTTTTTTTTTTAACGAAGTGGAAACTCTTTACGAGTACCACCGGGTCCGGGGAGACCCGGATGGTTATGTGGGGCTCTCTCCCCCGTCCTCTTCCCCTGCGGGAAGGGGAGGGGGGAGCATACCCACTAAAACCACTCCGACGTTGCCCTCTAGCCGAGGTCGGTAGGCGCCACGGGATGCCGGAGATTCTACCGCGACGCCTCTCGGCGGCCCTGGTTCATGCCAGGGCTACCCGCGCCAAGGGGGGAGAAACCGCAACGTTTCGGCTCCTCCCCCAGACTCGTAGGACCGTGCAATGCAGGCAGGGGACCCCCATCCCCCACCCGCTGGTCCTACTGGGGGATTTGGCGGGCGGCAAATCGCCTACGCCTAATCCCCCTCCGTCTGCGCCGGAAAACCTAACCTAACCTAACCTAACCTAACCTAACCTAACCTAACCTAACCTAACCTAACCTAACCTAACCTAACCTAACCTAACCTAACCTAACCTAACCTAACCTAACCTAACCTAACCTAACCTAACCTAACCTAACCTAACCTAACCTAACCTAACCTAACCTAACCTAACCTAACCTAACCTAACCTAACCTAACCTAACCTAACCTAACCTAACCTAACCTAACCTAACCTAACCTAACCTAACCTAACCTAACCTAACCTAACCTAACCTAACCTAACCTAACCTAACCTAACCTAACCTAACCTAACCTAACCTAACCTAACCTAACCTAACCTAACCTAACCTAACCTAACCTAACCTAACCTAACCTAACCTAACCTAACCTAACCTAACCTAACCTAACCTAACCTAACCTAACCTAACCTAACCTAACCTAACCTAACCTAACCTAACCTAACCTAACCTAACCTAACCTAACCTAACCTAACCTAACCTAACCTAACCTAACCTAACCTAACCTAACCTAACCTAACCTAACCTAACCTAACCTAACCTAACCTAACCTAACCTAACCTAACCTAACCTAACCTAACCTAACCTAACCTAACCTAACCTAACCTAACCTAACCTAACCTAACCTAACCTAACCTAACCTAACCTAACCTAACCTAACCTAACCTAACCTAACCTAACCTAACCTAACCTAACCTAACCTAACCTAACCTAACCTAACCTAACCTAACCTAACCTAACCTAACCTAACCTAACCTAACCTAACCTAACCTAACCTAACCTAACCTAACCTAACCTAACCTAACCTAACCTAACCTAACCTAACCTAACCTAACCTAACCTAACCTAACCTAACCTAACCTAACCTAACCTAACCTAACCTAACCTAACCTAACCTAACCTAACCTAACCTAACCTAACCTAACCTAACCTAACCTAACCTAACCTAACCTAACCTAACCTAACCTAACCTAACCTAACCTAACCTAACCTAACCTAACCTAACCTAACCTAACCTAACCTAACCTAACCTAACCTAACCTAACCTAACCTAACCTAACCTAACCTAACCTAACCTAACCTAACCTAACCTAACCTAACCTAACCTAACGTCGTCGAACCTAACTTTTTCAAACCTAACTTCGTCAAACCTAGCTTTTTGAGACCTTAGGTCAAAAAAAAAAAAAAAAAAAAAAAAAAAAAATATTGTTTGGATTTGTTTTCTATCTTCTATATTGACAACAACATATCAGTTAAGGAAGCTATTCTCTTTCCTCCTTCCTGGGCCTGTACTACCAAGAGTATCCTGCTGTTAGTCTGACGCTAATAATGCTAGCTTTTTCCGAGTAGAATTCGGTTCACGCACTGTTTCCACGCTGCCGTCCTACCGAAGAAGGCGGCAAAGTGACAAAAGTAACTTTCGAGAAAAACGGCAAAAACTTTTCAAAATTTTAAATACCTGTATCTCAGACATAAATTGACTTACAAAAATTCTGATTACATTAAAATTTAGATAAAAAATCACGCCTTTTTATGTATATATTTTCATTAAAAAAAATAGAAATAGGAATAATTATGGAGGCTTTTATGTTATAGCTTAGGATTTGTGAATATTATTCGACGAAGAATAATAAGTTAAAAGGCCGTTAGCTATACCTTAGCGACTTTTAAGCTTAGTATTGTACATAACTTTTTTAGTGTTGTTATTTTAAATGAAAGTTAGGTGCGATTAATACACTAGAAGGTCGTTACTACGGATAGCCGCGGTATTGTCTATTATTGCTAGTAGAACATGTACGTTGCGTTATAAATAAAAACGAAGTTAAAGTATCTTAACCGTTTTAAAGCTTAGATGTTTTTTTAACTTTTGAATCAAAATTATCAAGCAACAGAAATGTTTACTCTCAATACATTAAAAAGCCGTAATACGTGAGTCACTCTGTAAATAACGGCATTTTAGGTTATGTTAGGACTACAATTATTAAGAGTAATGCTGCGTGAGAAGCGGTAATGACAAAAAATTAAAAGGCATACTATATAAAAATCAACTATTTATTGTTCAAAAATAAAAAACTTCTAAATTATTACTTTCAATTAACATTATACTTCTCTAAAGTTTATAAATGAGATAAAAAAGGGTGAATTTTCAGAGCAACTTGTTTGGCCGTCACAATTCGATTTTATATACGCTACCGGAGTTTTAACATAATAAACATTGTTGACTTCAATTAAATCTGAATTAAAAATATCACAGATTTAGAAACACTAACTGCAGTAAGTCTGTGAAGCCTGTCCCACGCGCGGTTTTGTTGAATCAATTGACCATAACTTTGTGTCTAGGAGTCATTTTCCTAATAAACATAAATAAAAATGAAGCTAATTAATAAATAACGCATTCTATTTTTACTTTTTCATACTAAATACATTTTCATTTAAAAGATAGGTGGATCACTTTTCTAAATATCGTCTAGCTACCAATATCAATTTGCACAAATACTTGCTAATATCTTAATGGTGAAAGATCATATCACTATGTTCGCATTTTTATGGAAAATTACATTAGTTGTGCTTTAGCTGTCACGCTGAATGAATCTCCAACTACCGAATTTTGTGTGCCTATCAGTAAGTAGGTACAAGCCTTTCGCGCGATGTGTTTTGTTTTAGTCATCTTAAAAGTAATTTCAGTGGATTCCCGTTGTGCGATATACGAGTACAATGATTTCAATTGAATGTTTATATTTTTACTTATTAGTTGTCTTGATTCTTATTTCACAGAATAGAGCTAATAGTACTGATCTATACAGTTTAGCAGTAATCGCAAAAGATACATTATTGTCGTAATATTCGGTGCTGTAATTCCGGTGGTATTTTATATTTATATTTTATTAACTATGGTCATTATGACTGACTTTAACGGTAGTTTCACGTGAAACTGATTCGCTCACTCGCGTTTTGCTCACGTGAAATATAAAGGTACAGATAGATTATGCTCATTACTAGCACAAAATCTGATGAGCAATTACTACTGTGATACTAGCGTGTATGTTTATGAGATGTTTAAAGTAGGTATGCTTTTTAGTAGCATGCTGCCCATGCTGGCTATATCACCCTACTATCTTTGAGTGTACCTACCTACTATTTGAGGTAGAAGAGGAAGGACGAATGATGATAACAAGTATGAACGCGTCTGCGAATGAGCATGCTAGTATAGGTATGTCTGTCTTTTACAGCAGGTGCAAGTGCGACTTCGCAAATTATGAATTTTGAAAGGTCAAGCGAACCGATTTGACATTCGATTTATTTTGATCGAACCTACATTCAAATAAGTATTGGGAACTAAGATTACCTAACTTAAAATAATAATTTAAAACTTTAATTCTTTACTTTATTAACATAAGTTATACACGGATATGTAGACGTATATAAAATAAATTACAGTAATTTCAAACTAATTTCCTATGTAATTAATAAAACGTTATTTACTGTCACTATCGTAATTTCGGTAGCGACGTTTTTTCACTATATCGTATAGCTTTAACTTAGTTTTTGAATTTAAATACGAGTAGGTGCTTCTTGTATCATTGAAATCCTAATCCAGAAGAGCATTTCAACGAGTGATTATTTTCACCAAAAATTAAAAAAATAATGCCCACCAAAATAACGTAAAAAAAAAGATTTCGTTCACCCAAAACCTAAATTGTGCTTAAATCTAGATACAAAACTACTAAGGTAACGTTATTGACGTTAACCAAAAACTAAATACTTAAGTTGTTTTTAATTTTTAATAAAATTAAGCACTAATATTATTTAACACTATAGCTTTTATTGCCTGCGGCTCCGCCCGCGTGGTGTTCGGTTATCGCGCGCTGTTCTCTCGGGAACTGTGCATTTTTCCGGGATTCAAAGTAGCCTATGTTACTCTCGGGACCATAAACTATCTCTATGCCAAAAATCACGACAATCCGTCGCTCCGTTACGGCGTGAAAGCGTAACAAACAAACAAACAAACTCACTTTCCCCTTTTAATAGTAAGGATTGACAAAAATCTAGCCGCTTTTTTACTTATTATTGCTATTTAGCCGCTTTAAAAATATGATCGAACAAATATCAACCTTATGACACTGAAGTAAAAAGGCGGTCACCGCTTTATTGACATTTAAATGTATTACGTAATGTGTTTAAGTGTTATAGGCAAAAAGGCGGCTAAGATCCCTTAACGTCATTATAGAGTTTAATTTAAAGAATACTGCTTTTAAGCCTATAAACAAGTATGTAAATTCAGCTATGACAAATTAATTAAAACCTCGTTAAACGAACTTAACCGCTTTTTAAAGTATGAATGATCGATAAGCGCTTTTTAGCTTAGAAAAGTGTTATATTTTAAGCATGATATAAGGCGGCTAATGATACATAACGTCTTTTTAGCGTATTTAATACCAATCACGGCTTTTTAGATTATAAAACCCTAACAAAAATCAAAAAATGTGTCGTTTAACTGCTGCGTATCTCGAGAACTAACTGTCATAGAAAAAAAAAGTCAATACCGTTCGACGCAGAATTTTTTTCTGAGTATGCACGTATCAAAAAGTTAAAAAGCCGCTAAAGTCCCTTTGCCGCCTTCTTCGGTAGGACGGCAGCACGGGAACTACATTTTTTTTTTTTCGGGATAAAAAGTAGCCTATATCACTTTCTGGCCCACAAACTATATCTATGCCAAAAATCACGTTGATCCGACGTTTCGACGTGAAAGACGGACAAACAAACTTACATACTTGCATTTGTAATAAGCCTTGAGACTGTGTTTGAATGAATAATGAGTTTATTCAGTCCAGGAATTCTTGCAAAAGAATTCCCCTGTAGGTTTAACAGTTAGAAATGAATCACGTTAGTTAATAAATAATAAGTATTGTTTGGCATTCTATTTTTTTTTGACATTATTGTCCTGACATTTTTAGGTTTCGCTTTCTAACAAATTCAGTAACATACAAACACACAAAAAGTCGTTTTTGGGAAGTTGCATACGTTTTTATAATAAAATTCCAAAAAATATTACTGAAGAAACTGATACAAAATTTAAATCTACTATCAAAAAGACGTTAATATCTAAGGCTTATTATAAAGTCAACGATTAAATCATGGCCAGGGATATTTGGAAATAAATCCGCACTAGCGATCCCTTCAAATAGTGAACCTACTGTGTTAAAACTAAAATTGTATTAAATACTTGTAATATATAGTGTATAGATATCATTTATAAATATTGTGAATGTTTTTTTTTTTTAAATACCTCGTTGAGTTTCTTGCCGGATTCTTCTCGACAGAGGTTTTTTCCGAACCGGTGGTAGATTTTTTGACGTTTATAAGTGCTTATCATAGCCTAAATTGAATAAAGAGATTTTGACTTTGACTTTGAAACATTTTTGAATTTATAATAATTAGTATGAAAGTATGGATGGATGGCAATGAGAGACGATATGAACTTCGATTTTTAAATTTTTTAGTTATCCCTCTGAAATAATTGAAAATCATGAAATGCAAAGACTTTTTTTCCATTAGCCGCGGCGTCCCGACACCGGCACGGCAACGGCGGGGCTAAGTTTTTCCACTGCGCCGGTGTCGATGCAGGTTTACGCCCGATGAGTGGTAATAGTACTGACACGGAATTCAGCACAATTCATGCACAACATGCAGTTTGGTCTGGCCGGCACCGAGTGGGCCGCTTGCTACTCCGATTTGGTGACGACGACGGCGCCGGCGGGACTCCACGCCGGACCGGTACCAGAGCCAGTAGGTGAAAAAGCGATCCATACATTGTCATACATTTTAGCTTCCCCGGCACCGGCATGACGCCGGCGCTGGCATCGGTGCCGGTGCCGGGCCGGCTAATTTATTTATTTTATTTTATTTATTTGGACCTTCAACAATAAGTAATGAAATAAAATGATAATTTATTTGCTGAATATGCGAGTAAAGAGATGGACAATTAGTTTCCCTGCCATGCCATCCCAAGGTATTCGTTTAGGATATTGCTGTCTTTATCGCTCGTGACATAACGCTCGCAGCCGTCCCTACATGCACATTCCCTCCCACGTCTCCGCTTCCCGCTAATGTGTAGGTTTTTCAAGATTTGGGTGGTTGAATTTTGGGTTTCGTTGTCCTCATATTATGCGAAAGGTATAGCACAGTGTAGTATGGCAATTGGCCACTTTCAGTGTTTAGCAGTAGCACAATAGTTTACTGCTACATAAACGCATATTGCTTGTATCAGCGACAATCATAATGTATATAATCTAAATCTGAATTAATAAATGAGTTCGTTCTTTACGCACAACTACATCGTCTTATTAACCACTACGATCCCCATATATTACAAGATTGCTGTAGGTTTTTCAAGATTTGGGTGGTTGAATTTTGGGTTTCGTTGTCCTCATATTATGCGAAAGGTATAGCACAGAAATCAATGATATTTTACAATCAAGATCTTCATTATATTTTCTATGGCTGTGGTTTTTTCGATTTTTCTAAAAATGCGTTAATAGTCTATCATTACCGTGCAAAGTTGACATCTTTTTCTGTTTTTTTTTTTGTCTACTTTTGAGGTCCTGTAATTCTGATATCATACATTTATATGAAAATCTGAAAAACCACAGGCATAGATAATTACGTCTAGTTCATACTTACAAAATTTCATCTACTTTTGTTACCTAGTTTTCAAATGAGACCGGGACTACGTTTGTATGGAGAATGGAACGAAGAGACTTCTCTTAAGTGCATTTTGCCCCAGTGCGTGGTAATGTCCCTGTCCATCCTGGCAGACAACACGTTCAAGAGACTGTCGCCACGTCGCGCAGGCGGCGCACCGCTTATAGTCAGCGTCGCGTGCAACTCGTTGACGCCCGCTCCACCAGCTCGGCAGCCGCAATAGAACCCTGAACGCGTCAAGGGTAAAAATATGTATACACTTTAGTACCTTGTCATTTTAACCACTGTGACAGTTCATATATGGCAGTTCAAATATGACGAAAAGACAAGGTACTAAAATGTATACATATTTTTGCCCTTCACTGTACTGGACCCGCAGAGCATTAAGCGATCGTTTCGTGTATCTACACCACTTGGTAAAGGCTCCTTGTACAGGATTAAAATAATAGGTACGAAAACGTTAGTTTTTGAGTTGTAAGGTTTGTGAAAGTTAGGTTCTTCGAAGTTACTTCTTATGCTCAAAAAAAAATTATGCTCTAAAAGTTAGGTCCCAAGATGTTAATATAATATATGATTTAATATGAAGATTATGTTTAAATTTAGTTTTTAAAAGTAAGGTTTGGTAGGTAAGTCAAGTACGTCCAGTTTGAGGAAGTTACTTCGGAGAAAAGTATTTTTGAAGAATTTCGTTTTGTAGAAATCGAAAAAAATATCTTTTTAGAAAAGTTAGGCTTGAAAGAAAAAAAAACAGATCCAAACAATACTTGAATTAATTGAATACCAAAATAGTTGAAATAATTACGTATTTTAACAGTTTTTTATTAAATAAAATACGGCAAAAAGGAATGGGCAAATAAAAAATTAAAGTAGCTTTAATTATAAGTAGTTGCTTTAAACTAAATTACTTATTAAATCTGGAGGTGGCTTTCGTGGCATGTCCCAAAGGCTGACAATGTTTCCTTGTTGAATATTTTTATTTTTTTTGAGAGAGATCTGTTGGCCTCCTTTAGTGTCAACTTTGTTAAAATTAAATTAATGATAATAAATAAAAATAATAAATGGTTTCAAAAAAGTTAGGTCTGACGAAGTAAGGTCTCAAAAAGGTAGGTTTGACGAAGTTAGGTTTGAAAAAGTTAGGTTCGACGACGGTTGGTTCCAAAAAGCTAGGTTCGACGAAGTTAGGTTTCAAAAAGTTAGGTTCGACGACGTTAGGTTCCAAAAAGTTACGTTCACCGAAGTTAGGTTTGAAAAAGTTAGGTTCGACGACGTTAGGTTCCAAAAAGCTAGGTTCGACGAAGTTAGGTTTCAAAAAGTTAGGTTCGACGACGTTAGGTTCCAAAAAGTTACGTTCACCGAAGTTAGGTTTCAAAAAGTTAGGTTCGACGACGTTAGGTTCCAAAAAGTTACGTTCGCCGAAGTTAGGTTTAAAAGTTATGTTTGATAAAGTTACGTTCCAAAAGGTTACGTTCGCCGAAGTTAGGTTTAAAAGATACGTTCGATACAGTTAGGTTTGAAAAAGTTAGGTTTCATAAAGTTATGTTTCAAATAGTTACATTTTAAAAAGTTAGGTTCGACAGCTAAATTTTTAAAAGTCAGGCTTGAATATGAATATAGGCTTGAAGAAGTTTAGTTCTCAAAAAAAATATGTTTGATGGAGTTAGGTTCATAAAGTTACTTTAAAAAACGTTGTTAGGTAGGTACCTTAGAATAAATTCACTGGCCAGAATTGCCTGATTTTCCTTAAGTTTATTACCGACTGCATGATTTTTCATACGTAGTTAACATGTCATAAAAAAATGTTAATTGCATCATTTTACCTCAGAAATCGAATTATTTCAGTGGTTTATCATCAGGGCTATCATCCTCAAACACTCAACATTCAGAAAACGAGCAAAAAATTCGCCCCCCCACTCCCACCCTTTAGCGGTACGCTTGGCTATATCACCTCGGTCAGTAGGTATTTAACTGCGTTTTCTTAAACAGTGACTAAATCTTTTAGATTTTTGGTCGTAAATGATTTTTATTTTATGTAGGTCTTCTTTCTCCAGTGTCAGACACCAGTTTCACCAGCTTATCTCGTCATAATCTTTAGTTATTGCACTTTTAGTGTTAAGAATAGCTTAAAAAATGCTTAAAAATAAGAATTTAACCGTTTTTTGATTATTTCTCGTGCTTTTAGAGAATTTCAACGCTTGATGTGTGTTGAAATCGTCACTTCCTGTATTTTGCAGTTATTGACGCAACCTTGACGTAATCCAAAAATAAATAAAAAATATTTTTATGTCGAAATTATTTCCTAAAAACTACTTTGCGTTATTTTATTAATTGTGGCGTGTTGTCCAATAGTATTACGTATTACACATTTATTTCTCAAGCCCTGAGTGCGGTGGATCAGTAACTGTCAGACAGGTGGCGGTGGTGGGGGTAGGGGGGACAGTGTGCCCCCGGGTTACCCAAAGTTAAAACAAAGGCGTCGATTTTTGATACGAAGCTCAGGTTCAAAGATATATATTTTAAATTCTATTGAACGTTTCATGCGTGGAATCCATACTAATATTATAAATGCGAAAGTGTGTTTGTATGTTTTTGTGTTTGTCCGTATTCACGCCGTAACGGAGCGACAGATCGACGCGATT
Organism: Choristoneura rosaceana; assembly: GCA_037349165.1. Taxonomy (NCBI): domain Eukaryota; kingdom Metazoa; phylum Arthropoda; class Insecta; order Lepidoptera; family Tortricidae; genus Choristoneura; species Choristoneura rosaceana. The sequence goes on from JAZBNJ010000043.1 coordinate 60,377, forward strand.
TTTGGCATAGAGATAGCTTACGGGCCCGAGAGTGATATAGGCTGCTTTTTATCCCGGAAAAATGCACAGTTCCCGAGGGAACACCACGCGATAATTGAATACCACGCGGGCGGAGCCGAGGGCAAAAGCTAGTAGTTAATAAATCTCGTTAAACCATCTTATTACAAACGTTCATTAGGTATGTAGCGACACAGTGGTATAGCTACCTATATAGCAATATCTTTATAGGTTAGCTATACCGACGGGTTCGCCAGTAGTCTCTCGCCCATAGGACTGTGTACACGTCCTATATGGGAATAAATAATAATTGGCTGCATTCAGTGTTTAGACTTATCTCCCATTGACTCTTCTAACAACTTACACAAAGAACACTAAAGGTATATTCTAAACATCTTTTTTGTCTATTACAGACTTTTTGATCGTACACCTATGTGACATGATTTAAAATCGGCTAAGAGTCGCGCCGGACACGCCCGAAACAGAGTTCCGTAGGTATTACGAAAAAAATAAGTAATATTTTTCTAAGGATTTCGTATTTTATTCGAAATATTCCAAGTTCAGGTATATTTTATATCTTAGGCTATTACTAGTTCTCAAGAAAACTTAACCGGCATAGCTTTCCCAGTAAGTTTGATATACTTACTACCATCCAGAATTATTTCAAAATTTTTCACTTGCTCAGATTTTAGAGAGGGGGTTGAAAAATTTCACTTTGAAGTTGAATATTTTGCAAACATACCTATCACTGGATCGAAAAAATAATTAAATGAAATGAATATTTAAGGTGGGCTCCCATAAAGCAAACTTGTTTTTTTTTGCCGTTTTATCCTAATGTCTAATATTGTTATTCAACCGCTACTCTTGATGTGAATCAAACAACGGTTGCTCGGCTAGTGACAATAATAATTATATTCAAATTTGACACCCTTTTTATATCTGCTAGGAAAAATCTCGCCAGCGAGATTCAGGTTGATCTAATTTTCAGAACAGCGACATCTATCGGCATATAAACTAAATAAAATACATATTACGGCTATACAATTGTATAATGTATAGAAACGTTCGCACGAGAGTCCGACTCGACTTGGCGATTTTTCTTTACTTTGCCCGTGCGAAGCTGGGGCGGGTCGCTAGTATATAATAATATGTTTAAAAATGGCACTGTCTGTCAGAGGATGTGTTAGTTAACTAGTGTCGTGTGATTTTCCGTTAATGAATAAAGAAATTAGAATATACCTAAATGGTATCGGATAACTGGGTCTCTCTCTACAATAACGTATCACAGTAGGCTACTTTTACACGTCAGTTTCATCGTCCTAATGTCCTAATTCACAGGATAGCGATAGAATCTGTTCGATTATCGGGAGAGTATTTTGAATACAACTGAAACTAAAAATAACTCAGAAGCATTTTATTGCAACGACATTTTCTATTTCAACATACAACCTTCTATTTTACAAAAATATATGATTCTCGGCGCTCCATTCGAAAACATACAAAATACACTCTCTTTTAACATTATTTACAAACAAAAGTACATTATTTACAATCGCGACGGCACTCGTTCACAATAAATATCGGGGTCAGACGAGCACGGTGAGGCGCTCGGGCGGCGGGTGGCGCAGCGGCGGCGGCGCGGGCGGCGCGGCGGGCGGCGGGGGAGCGGGCGGCTCGGGCGGCGGCAGCGCGCGCTTGGTGAGCTCCTTGTCGCGCGGCGGCGTGTTGTTGCGCGCGTCCGCGTTCTGCGCCTTGTACAGCGAGTGCGCGCGCGCGGCGGCGGCGGCGGCGGGCGGCAGCGGGTTGGCGTAGCGGCGCAGGTTCTCCTCGTTCTGCAGGTTGTTGGACTTCTCCTCGTCGCGGCGGCGCGCGCGCTCGGCGGCGGCGCGGCGCCGGCGGCGCACGGCCAGCGCCGCGCCGGCCGCCGCCGCCAGCAGCAGCACGGGCGCCAGCGCGGCCAGCGCCAGCAGCGCGGGCGAGGCGGCCGGCGCGGGCGCGGGCGCGGCGTGCGGCACGCGCAGGCGCAGCGCGGCGCCCAGCAGCGCGTGGTGCGCCAGGCGGCGCCGCGCCACCAGCTCGCTCAGCGCGCGCACCGCCAGCGCCAGCGCGCCCGCGCTCGACGCGCCCTCCACGCTCTCCTCCTCGCCGACCCACTGCGACACCATCGAAATCATTATTAATGATGTGCCGTCGATGATGACTAGGCGGTGCCTACTAGTTTTGCAAAATGTATGAGTACCTACTTTTAGAATAGGTTTCACGGCTCTTATTTGGATTCTTCTACAGTTTAAAGACACACAAATGATAGTAAAATTAAACTATTAGTTTTAATTTCCCTATTATATATCAATTTCTTAAGTACTTGTAATTTTTGTGACCCGATTCAAGGAACCGATCTAAATACGGTAAACAATGTTACAATTATCATGTCGACTACGCATAATCACATTTATTTATTTATTTATTCCAAGAAAAATTACAGCATTACAGTTAAAGACCAATGCGCTGTAAAATTAAAATTATACAAACAGAAATATTTAAAGAAAAACACACACACACACACACACACACACACACACACACACATATTTTAGTAAAAAATTTCGGTGCAAATAACTTTTTTTCTACAGAAATACCCTGTTTAAGTTCGCTTGACATGGAAATAAATTTCCGAAAAATAAAAAACTAAATATGATGCCATAGTATCAGCCAAACCAAACTAAGCCAAACTATCAGAATTTATAATTGATCACACTGTCAGAAAATTTAAGGTACGGACTGTCTTTGTCGATCTGGCGAAGGTTTTCGATACCATTTCACACAAGATACTCTTTAAGAAGCTTAGAGCGTACGGTGTCGTCGGTAGGGGGTTGCAGTGGTTCAAAAGCTATTTCTCTGATAGGAAACAGTTGGTAAAAATAAACAATACTGTTAGTGAAGAGAAAAATATTAACTTTGGCGTTCCACAGGGCAGCATATTGGGTCCAATATTATTTAATATTTATCTAAATGACTTTTGCTCTCTGTTGCAGTCTAATACTTTTTTACCACGCGCCGATCTGTAACTAATCGCAGTTTTAAAATGAGTCGTGGGAAAAAGCGGCCAATACCACCGCTCGCATCGGTTAACTTGATTTATAAAGTCGCGCGGCTAAAAACTGCGGTAGTTCAGACACAGTGCGGTCTAGGCCTAGTTAAAAAAAATGGTTCGGTCTGACAAGGAGCGGGGTGAGCGAGGCCGGAGCGTGATGTACGTAAACTCACAATGGCGAGGTCGAGCGCGTCGTCGTCGTCGGCGGCGAGGTCGCAGAGCAGCGCGAGCGGCGGCGGCGGCGCGGCGGGCGCGGGCGCGGCCAGCGCGGCGGCCAGCGCGCGCCGCAGCGCCGCGCACGCGCGTTCCACGTGCGCGCCGCGCGCCAGCCGCTCGCGCGCCAGCTGCAGCGAGGCGCGCGCGCAGCCGGTGGGCGGGGCGCCGCGCGCGCCGGGCCAGCAGCCGGCCGGCGCGGGCAGCGCGGGCGGCTCCACGCGCCGCCCCGCCACGCGCCGGCACTCGCCCAGCACCGCGCACGGCGCGCGCAGGCACAGCGCCGGCGCCGCCGGGACGCACACCTGCACGCACCACCATCATACTGTTACTGCACTGACTCATGACATTAATAGGCTAGCGTCTATAGAACATAAGGTGAATCCGCTACAGTGTTATTCTAAAGAAGTCAGTATGAAGATATGACATGGGAATGGGCATCAGCACTCTCGATCGTCCTATTACTTATTTTGTGCTATCGTCGAGTTGCGAAGCATAACGGTGTGAAACGCAACAGGAAACCACATTATGGGTAAAGAAAATCTATATAAACGACACGAATAGGTACAACCACAGGGTACGACTGATTGTGAGCCGTGTACTAAGGGGTTATTTCACCATTTATTGATTAGTGTTAACTGACGGTTAAATGTCATCTCTATCTGTTTTGTTGGAATAGACTGTTCACATTTACCTAATCGTCAATTAACACTAATCAAAGCCCCTAAGTATGTGATTCTCATAAGTAAAAAAAAAAAAAAGAAAAATTTATTTTGGCTCCATAAGTACCACCTAAGTGGTGCACGAGCACGACGGTATAGCAGGTGCAGTGCGCGTGTCGTACCTCGTCGTTGCGGCAGGGCGCGGCGCCGGGCGCGAGGCAGTCGGGCAGGCCGCACCACAGGCGCGTGCAGGCGGGCGCGCCCGCGCCGCACCAGCACGCGTTGCAGCCCCACCACCACGCGCCCGCGCGCGCGCCGCAGCCGCCCGGCGCCGCGTCCGCGCCCTCCGCGCTCGAGCCATCGCCGTCCGGAGACTCCGGCCCCTCGAGGCCCCAGTCCGAGCCGTCGGAGACATCCAGTCCGGCGATCTCTGTGAACATCGTGAAGCGAAGATCATGAATGACGTGTCATCCGAACGCTTGCCGCGTACGGTAGGTATACTGATCTCATAGGATACTCACGTTCGAGACAGCGCCTCGCGTTCCTCGGGCAGACGCAGCGCGCGGGCCGGTCGGGGTCGGGGTCGGGCTCGCAGGCGGCGGGCGGCGGGCAGGGGCCGCAGGCGGGCGGCGCGCGCTGGCCGCAGTCGTCGCCGGCCCAGCCGGGCGCGCAGTCGCAGGCGCGCCAGCCGGCGCCGGCGCGGCACCGCCCGCCGTTGCGGCACGGCCGCGCGGCGCACGCGTCCAGCGCGCGCTCGCAGTGCGCGCCGCCCCAGCCGGGTGCGCACGCGCAGGTCCAGCCGGGCGCGCCGTGCGGCGCGGGCGCACACGAGCCGCCGTGCGCGCAGGCGCAGGGGGCCGCCGCCGCCGCCGGCGCCTCGCACGCCGCGCCCGTCCAGCCCGCCGCGCACGCGCAGCGCCACGCGCCGCCGCGCGCGACGCACGACCCGCCGTTAGTGCACGGGCCGTCCGGACAACGCGACGATATCTCCGCGAGAACACCACAAGTTTTTCCTGTAAACAGTTATGGTAAATAGTAAAGTAACGGTCGCAATGATACACGGTATGCAAAATATTGAATGGCTCGATAATAGCAGCTAGAATCATTAGAATAGAGTCTCTATTACCGTCTGAAGTATAAATGAACGCAGCGGGATTACGTCATTGAATCCTCTAGGTACGGAACTTTGAAAATGAATCCGTAGGCTACATACACTCTGCATACAATAATAATGTTATGTGATGGTTGGTCGTGTGGTTGGGACGCTTGGGACACGACCGACCACCACATAATCAACACATAACCGGTGACCGACCTGTCCAGCCGTCGGGGCACACGCAGCTGAAGTCTCCGGCTCCGTCCACACAGGAGCCGTTGTTGAGGCACGGGTTCGAGGCGCACTCGTCCACTTCTGCAACCAACGGAGACAATGCTTTTTGACTATGTACGACCTCAGCAAAATACAAAAATTAAAATCCAACGAGGGAAATTAAACCAAATCAGTGTAAGTACGGTCAAAACAAAGGGTAAGTATGGGTGACCTCTGTCGCAGCGGTCGCCGGTCCAGCCGGCGCGGCAGACGCAGCGCGGCGCGCCGCCCAGCTCGAGGCAGGCGCCACCCGCGCCGCAGCCGCCGGCCGCGCACTCCTCGACCACTGCAACAAGCGCGCGGTCAGAGCGGCTCTCTCGGCGGTCACCGCGCGGAGCCGGGGGCCAGCGGGCGGTACTCACGGTCCTGGCAGGTGGCGCCGGCGCGGCCCGGCTCGCAGACGCAGCGCGGCGGCGCGGGCGGCGCGCGCAGGCAGCGGCCGCGCGCGCACGGCGCGCCGCCCACGCACGGCTCGGGCTCGGCGCCGGCGCGCTGCGTGCAGTTCTTGCCGCTCCAGCCGGGCGCGCAGTGGCAGTAGTAGTCGTCCTGCGCCGTGTAGCACGGCGCCCCGTTGCCGCACGGCGCGCCGTCGCAGTGGTCGCGGTCGTCCTGCGCACGCACCGCACACGGTATCACAATCGTTCGCCGACGGCCCGACGTTCTCGGCCCTCGCTCGATACTCAAAGAGCACAAAAGAATAAGTAATATTCGAAATTTATAAATATTTGCGCGGTCACTCACCGGACAGTACCTTCCGTTACAGGATGACAGCTAAAAAAGCAGAGGTCTCGTTAGTGTGTTAGTGCAACGTGGCCTGAATGATGAAAATTAAAGAATCGATTAGAACAGGTGTGACAGAGATCATGATCGACGGCACGAGACGGAGGAGAGAGAGGCTCACCTCGCAGTCGACGCCGGAGAAGCCGACGGGGCAGATGCAGGTGTAGGCGTCGAGGCGGTCGACGCACTCGCCGCCGTTGCGGCACGGCCGGCTGGCGCAGTCGTCGACGTCGCGCTCGCAGGTGCGGCCCGCGTAGCCGGCGGCGCACGCGCAGTGGAAGTCGTCCACCAGGTCGATGCAGGTGGCGCCGTGCAGGCACTGGCCCGTGCAGTCGTCCACGTTGGCGTCGCAGTCGCGCCCGGTCCAGCCCGCCAGGCACGCGCACGCGTAGCCGCCCGGCGCGTTGCTGCACGCCGCCGCGTTCACGCACGGGCCCAGCGCGCCCTCCGCCGCCGCGCACTCGTCCACGTCTGCAACGGACCGGCGGTCAGTGGAGCCCTGGAGAGGAGGGTGGGGGGAGAGTGGGGAGCGGGACGGGGACCGACGCTCACCTTCGGTGCAGGCGGGGCCGGCCCAGCCGGGCGCGCACTCGCAGACGAAGGCGTCGAGGCGGTCGTGGCAGGTGCCGCCGTTGCGGCAGGGCTGGCTGGCGCAGTCGTCCAGGTCGCGGTCGCAGAGCGCGCCGCCCCAGCCGGGCGCGCAGTCGCAGCTGAAGCCGGGCGGCGCGGCGCGCAGCGCGCATGCGCCGTGCGCGCAGGGCGCGGGCGCGCACGGGTTGTCGACGCGCTCGCAGTCGCTGCCCGAGAAGCCGTCGGCGCACGTGCACAGGTACTGGTCGGGCGCGGTGTTCTCGCAGGTGCCGCCGTGCCGGCACGGCTCGTGCGTGCCGCAGTAGTTGAGGTCCTGGTCGCACAGGATGCCGCCCCAGTTGGTGTCGCACGTGCAGTCCCACGACGAGCCGTTGCAGTAGCCGTGCTTGCAGCCCGGGTACGGCTGGCACTGCGCGCACAGCTCGCCGCGCCAGCCCGGCCGGCAGCTGCCGCAGAAACGACACAGCATATTGAATATCGATTGTTTGGTGTTAAAACGGTATTAAGTAGTAATAAGAGCTTAACGAATAGGTGGATGATAATCATTCGATCTACTCAATTCGACCTTTAACGTCTCAAGAATATTTCATGCTACCTAGTCGAACGAAACTACTTATTCGATTCCGTACTCACTCGCAATCTCCGGGTCGATCGCAGCGTCCGTGGGTCGGGTGGCAGCCTTCTTTGCAAACGGCTGTAAAATAAAAAGCGACGTGAGCACAAGCAGCAGGACGAACGATCAGCGAGCGGGGCGATGATGCGAGAATAACGTACGCTGTTCGCAGTTGTCGCCGCGCCAGCCGGGCAGGCAGCGCTTGGCGCCGGTGTCGTCGCAGCTGTAGTGGCCGAACTTGTCGTCGCGCGCGCGGCAGAACGTGGTGCACGTGGTGTTGTGGTAGTTGGGCGCGCACGACACGCGCACGCGGTAGGCCACGCCGGCCGCCGCGCCCGTGTGCCGCAGCGCGTGCCACGCCGCGCCCGGCTCCACGATGCCCGACCACCACGCCTCCTCGATCAGCCCCGCCGCCGGCCCCGCCCCGCCGTCGGTCTCCGTGTAGTTGTGGTCGTCGTACGCCTGCAGGATCAGCGTGAAGGAGCGCTGCAACAGAGAGGGCGAGCGTGAGGGTCCGCGAGCGCGAGCGCGAGGGTCCGCGAGCGGCGCGCGCCGAGTGTGAGCGGCCCCGGGCCGCGACTCACCGTCCAGCGGAAGGAGAAGGGCAGCGCGAGCGTGTAGAGCGGCTCGGCGAGCGTGAACGAGTCGGTGCCGAGCACGGGCGAGGCGGCGCGCCCGAAGGAGCAGGCGCCGGGCGCCGCCGCCGACTGGTACTCCTTGAGGCACAGCGTGAAGCGCGTGCGGCACGGCGCGGCGCAGGCGGCGGGCGCGGGGCGGGCCGCGCCCGCGCAGCACGCGCCGCTCGCCAGCTGCAGCCGGTAGTTGTTGAACTCGAGGATCTGCAGCTCGAACACGCCCGCGCCCGCCGCGCACTAAAACAACACGATCTCATTAATAATTTCCCGCAAACAAATAATAGGTACTAACAATTATTTCGGGCAGAAGAATCCATATAGTGTTAGTAACAATAATCTTTCGCCTAAGTAGGTATACCTCATCCCTACTTAAAATACGTCCTAAGGTCCTCGTTTGATATCAGGGCGACCAAAAACTACACCATAATGTGAACAGCGACTCTGGTCGTCCATCGCCATCGCCTAGCGAACGCACCATACATGTCAAGCTTTGACCTTTATTTAGATGACATTCACTTATTGCGTATTTAATTTCGCTCCTAAATAATTTATAATGGACAATATTAAGTTCAATAAATTTAAAATGAAAATAAATTTTGCTGTAAATATTTTTCAGCCCAACTATATTTGGACAAAATTCACATTAGATGGAATTTTGGTCCGAATTCAAAATGGTCAATTTAAGTGGACGATTTTCCATTTGCACCGAATGACAATAAAATCTTTACATTTTATACCCACTACACATAAAAAAATTCTTGAGAAAAATTAGGTTCTCGTATGTAGTGTTCGTAGAATGTGCGCTACCGTAACAAATTTAGTAATATTAAATTCCAATGTAAGCACTAAGTAGTAAAACAATAAGAAAAAAATGTTGGCACTCGTGCTTGAGACATGATGTACCTAGTAAAATACATATAACGGAATATTATTAATTGCACATCAAACAAATAATTGCCTATTAATTTATACACCTTTATACACCAATTAAATGATTTCAATACAAATAAACTAGATGTTTAGCAAAACTGTAGCGACACAGGATTGCTTTGCTTGCGATATGGTTAACACGCGCTGGCTAAACGGTCTGTAGCTTCAGTAGTCTCTCGCCCGCCACCGTATACTGACATGTGTTTCTCTGTTAGTAATAAATGGAGTCAAGTACAAGATACAGTCCGTGAGATCTTAAAAAAACCTTCGGATTTTAGAAGCATGCTTCGGGTATTGACGATGACACGCGATCGTGATACGCGGTTCTGTTCTGTTATCAACTTGCAAAACTTTTCAAAGTTACCGTAAAAAGTTATGTCAAGAATAACCATCAGTACAAAAATGAACCTTACTATAATAATATTACGCTTCTTTATCTTTTTCTAATTTTAATACAATATAACTTTTTGTCATGATACAAATAAAACAAAATCAGCATTTTCGAATTCTTCCATCGTCAATTTAAATTGAGAACACCCCGCCTCAACACACTACTTTTGTTTGGAATTATATAGAGCTGTTGTTATACTGTATCTACTTCTCTTGGGTACGTCAAATGAATTTTTTTGGTCTGCTTTCGTTTTTTTTTTTTTTTAATGCACTTTTCGAAATCCCCGTTGCTTTATAACACGGTCTAGTACCTTATTAAAATATTTACGACAACTTTTTTCTTAAAAAAATCAACTTATATACAAAATATTTATAAAAATATTGTAATCAATTTCCAGTGATTGGCTATTTACAGACATACCCTGCTTAAGTTGACTCGCCATGGAAATCAATTTCCGAAAAATAACAAAGTACCTAAATAAATATATGCAATTGGTGGTTTTAACTGCTCTATATACATCAATGAAAACACAACGAGTGCACTCTACGCGTGATGGATTGCTACTGAGTCAAAAAGACAATTGTCATTTTTCACTAACGAATTCTTCCGATGTCCTCCGAAACCCGAAGGGTTTTCTAAAAGCTCACGGATTGTACTTTATTATTTGGAACAACCCACCAGAACTAGCAATAAACAATCCCTAAAAAAACTATTAACTACTGCATATAATTAGAAAATATACATCAACACAAACTATGCAAAAATACTACAATGACATCAAAAATACTGACTACACAGCAAAAATACTGACTCCACAGAAAATTAACTAGACCGTGCGATGATACTCCTTCTCATAGCAAAAAGACATTTACTGTCAATTTGGCACCGGAAAATTAGGTACGACGACTAACGGAGCGAGAAGGAGCATCATTACTTTTTTGATGTGTGTTTAAATACTACCTCAATATAACTAAGCTTAAAGTTTGTCAAACCGTTCCAAAACATAGGTAAGTAATAAATTTTCAATTCATTTTTAGGGTTCCGGAGCCAAAATGGCAAAAACGGAACCCTTATAGTTCTCCGTGTCTGTCTGTCTGACTATCCGTCCGCGGCTTTGCTAAGAGACTGTCAATGCTAGAAAGCTGTAATTTTGTACGGATATATAGGTAAACTATGCCGACAAAATAGTATAATTAAAAATTCGAAATCAATTTTTTTTAGGGTACCTCCCATAGACGTAAAGTTGCGGTGATTTTTTTTTCTCATCCAACCCTGTAGCGTGGGGTATCGTTGGATAGGTATTTGAAAACCATTAGGGGTTTGCTAAAACGATTTTTCGATTCAGTAGTTTGTTTGCGAAATATTCAACTTTAAAGTGTAAATTTTCATTAAAATAGAGCGTCCCCCCCTCTACAATGTAAACCGGTGGGTGGAAAAATTTGAAAAAATTCAGGATGGTAGTGAGTATATCAAACTTCCAAGGAAAACTATAACGGCTAAGTTTGCTTTAGAATTATTTAGTTTATGAGTAAATAGAAGCGTAAGGTATAAAATATACCTAAACTTGGAAGATTCCGTATAAAATACGAAATCCTTAGAAAAATATTACTTATTTTTTTCATAATGGCTACGGGACCCTATTATGGGCGTGTCCGACACGCTCTTAGCCGGTTTTTTTTATAATGTACATAAGTAAGATAAAAACTAAATAGAATGGTTTTTGTCTTGCAAAAGAAAGGGTTAAACATTTAAAAAGTATTAGATAAAATAAGCATTTTGAATTTATCGAGCACAAGTAGAGACGCACACGCGCCGACGGCTCAGGCCCGAACCTACCCAGATTTCTAAAATATCCTTTTCTCAAAATGTCCACCTTATTACAGGTTTTGCAATACAGATGTCTCATTCCGTTTAATTTTACAAAAAAAAAAACAATGTTACACTCGAAGACATAAGTCGCAAAACAAAATAAAACTTCAAAATTTACTGTACATTAACTCCTTTTCATCCATGACATTAATTAAAATTTAATTGTCGATATACAAAGTATAAAATGTTCAAAGGACCTTGTTCGTCATTAAATTTCAAAAGTAGCTTACACTGTCGTCACTTGAGTAAGAATCATTTATTTAAGAAAATAAATGCCGTTTATCGCAGAGGAAATAACGAAGGAGTATAATGTAAAGACTACGCCTGCAACAGACGTAGGATTAACTTAGCATTCTCGAAATTAATATAATCTATCAAACAAATAGAAAATCAACACTTTACAGTTTATTTAAAAAGTCATTGTGATAGATGAAGTGATATGATAACGATAACGCAGTTATCAAAACAGACGGGGTGCATCAGCCAAGTTGCTAAGAGTTGGTATCAGTCGACCGGTCATTGTATTTATTCGTAGGCCATTGTAGATAATTTTTAACCCCCGACGCAAAAAGAGGGGTGTTATAAGTTTGACCGCTATGTGTGTCTGTGTGTCTGTGTGTCTGTGTGTCTGTGTGTCTGTCTGTCTGTGTGTCTGTCTGTGGCACCGTAGCTCTTAAGCGGGTGGACCGATTTGAATGCGGTTTTTTTTATTTGAAAGCTGGTTTTCTAGCGATGGTTCTTAGACATGTTTCATCAAAATCGGTTCAACCGTTCCAAGATCATCAGCTCTTTTGTTCGCTGCGGTAGGAATCTTAGACGCATAATGGGTATTTACTTTACTTTCAATCATATTTGGGACCTAAAACTTGAAACACCCATGTATGCTATGTAACTATGTAAGATTATGCAGTTCTCGGCCTGATGCTGCAGCCAGGATATTCAGAACACTGGTAGATACACTCTTGATAAAACCATAGCAGATATATCGTGTTTGGATTCGTTTCGATCAGTATTTGATTCTACATACAAAGCAAAAGTGGCAACAGGATGAGCTGATGCTGCAGCCAAGATATCCAGCACATTAATACACTATAAAAAATAATAGCACATATGTCGTGTTTGGATTCGTTTTGATCAGTAATTGATTCTACATACTATGCAGTGGTAGCAACACGACGAGCTGTTTAAAAAACATGAAATAAAAAAAAACTAAAATTAAAAATTTTAAAAACCCCCGACAAAAAAAGCCGCCAAAAAACGAAAACTAAAAAGTAAAAAATAATTATGCACTACCTAGCTGTTGCCCGCGACTTCATCTGCGAACAATTCGTTTATCCCTATCCCGCTGGGACTATGCTGATTTCCCGCAAAATTAGCCTAAGTTAATTTAGTATAAGTACCTAGTAATATTCTTTTTATCTAAGCGTCGTCGATGTCGGGGGACCGCTAAGGTTAATACTTTAAAAATACAACATATGTACTTTAGTTTCTGTTAACCTTAGCGGTCCCCCGACACCGACGACGCTTAGATAAAAAGAATATTACTAGGTACTTATACTAAATTAACTTAGGCTAATTTTGCGGGAAATCAGCATAGTCCCAGCGGGATAGGGATAAACGAATTGTTCGCAGATGAAGTCGCGGGCAACAGCTAGGTAGTGCATAATTATTTTTTACTTTTTAGTTTTCGTTTTTTTACATCCTCCCTCTTACATAAATAGCTATTCCGACATAATTAAATTAAAACTCTTTTCAATGCATTTTTTTGCCAACTTTATAAGAATAAGTTAAAACAAATAATAATTACAATGAATCATTCACAAAACGAAACAGCAAAACCACCTTTTTAGTTTTTCTTTGTTCAAAATTTAAAAAAAAATAAAAAATGACTCAACTCAGCACTGTTTGTTCAGTAACATTTATGGGATAAAATCTAGTTCCATCTAGTTCCTACACACTCTACATGTCAAATTATACTCGTAGATACAGAGTGCAGGGGTTTTGTAAGTATGTGGCACTTTCATTGCCGTCAATGAAAATATAACAAAAAAAAAACTAAGTAAGTATGTAGATTTATAAAGTCCAGCAACTTTTAATAAAATATTGTTTAGGTAGGTACTAACTTTTGATATTCTTCAATGTAGGTAGGTATACAGCTTTGATCAACAATTTTGTTCAGCAACATAATTATTATGGAACTTTACAATGCATTGTGTAGGTACTTTGAAAATTTGGATCCGTTCGTCAACTTATGTCTTCGACTTTGCTGTTATTGGGCAAAAACTGAAATTATTGGAAAGTAAAGAATGTGAATAGAAGACATTTAAAAGAGGATTTTGATAAAGATAAATAGGAATGCTTACATTGTAATAACGCAGAGCTTTTGAGAATTGTAGGTACTTCAGACTAGAGCCGCTGTAGGTACGGGATACGTGCAATAATCTGATACCTAATTGATACTTGATAGAAACACTGATAACTTTAGCACGTAAAAACGTAGACTGAATGATATTACAGTTAATGCGTCTACTGCTATAAATAACTGAATGAATTATGAATAGTGCTGACACTTACAATGTGCGATGCTTGTATCGTACAGCCGCGTTAACAGGTAGATGGCTACTATACCGTGTGTTTACGTAGGTAGCCATATGAGAATATACATTTACCTCGAAGGCAAGTATTACTGTACCTACTCATCTGTTATTTTAATAGTCCTAAACTTACCCGAACTGCTCACCAAAAAACAGTCGGTCTGGCGCACTAAATATTCTCCCTAGATAGGTAGGTATACACCTAAATTACGTTTCGGTATTTGCTTATGCTGAGGAGGATTTTCGTGATAGCGGTTTACTGCTCTTGCGCTCGGCTTGCGGCGTGGTAGAGCTTATTTAGTTATTATACGCTTGCGACTATATGTAGTAAGCTTTACCTATGACTTAATCCATACTAATATTATAAATGCGAAAGTAACTCTGTCTGTCTGTCTGTCTGTTACGCTTTCACGCCAAAACCGCTGAACCGATTTGGATGAAATTTGGCACAGAGACAGAATAGACCTTGGGAAAGGACATAGGACTTTTATCGCGAAAAAGAGGCTTTAAGGGGTTAAAATAGGGGGTGAAAGTTTATATGGTGGAAGTTCGTCGCTGTCGAAGATAAAACTATGAAACTTGGCATTTAGGCATTTAATATACTATCCATATCCATACTAATATTATAAATGTCAAAGTGTGTTTGTATGTCTGTATGTTTGTCCGTCTTTCACGCCGTAACGGAGCGACGGATCGACGTGATTTTTGGCATGGAGATAGATAGTTTATGGGCCCGAGAGTGATATAGGCTACTTTTTATCCCGGAAAAATGCACAGATCCCTAGGGAACAGCGCGCGATAGCCGAATACCACGCGGGCGGAGCTGCGGGCAAAATATAGTTTGTAATAAAATAAAAAGACTGTTAAATGTAAGGCGTAGGAAAATTAAAAGTGATCAATGATTTAGATATACAGACGGAGAGACTTAGTTTAAAAGCAACCCAGAAAGGAGCTACTGAGAAATACAACAGTGTTTATAAAGCAATGCATCTTTTCAGCTTTCTAATGTGCATAGACATAGAGCTAAGTGCGGCGCGGCGGGCGGGGCGGGGCGGGGCGGCGCGTGCCCCGCCCACCCGGCGCCCCGCCCAGCCGCGCTCTTTGTTTAGTGTTGAGGTGGGTTGAATGGGGTCCTGTTACCTTTGCTCTTCATCTAGCCATGCTACGTACCTACTAGGTAAATGAATAGCATGCGAGCTAAGGATAAGTTCTTAAATGAACCATGATAGCCGTGCAAAGTTACGCTGATATCTACCGACAGACAAATTAAGATTCTACAACACAAAGTACCGCGTGATACGCGCGCGCGCGCGTGTGTGTGTGTGTGTGTGTGTGTATGTGCGTGTGTACTGTGCTTATTATGATAAACAAATCATAAAACATTGGTATACAAACTTAAGATTTAAATAAATAAATAAAAGATACTAGCAGCCTGCTGCCCGCGACTCCGTCTGCGTGCAATTCGTTTATCTATCCCGAGGGAACTATGCAAATTTCCAGGATAGTAACTATTCTATATCCTTTCCCGGGACTCGAACTATCAGTATACTGAATTAATCTTATCTAAATCGGTTCAGCAGTTTAGACGTGATGAGGTAACAAACGAATAAATAAACAAACTTTCCCATTTATAATATTACTAGCTGTAGCCCGCGAACCCGTCCGCGTAGTATTCGTTTAACTATGTAATTTTCGGGATAAAAACTATCCTATGTCCTTCTTCGGGACTCATAAACTATCTCTAAACCGAACTTCATCTAAATCGGTTCAGTGCTGACTTGGACGTGATTGAGTAACAAACATCCAAAAATCTTCACAAACTTTCACGTTTATAATTATTAGTAGGATAACAATTTATAACAATCCGTGTATTATTTACCGGACAATCAATTATTTTCGGTTATTTAATTAACCATCTATTAACAGCAGCTCAAATGAACAAGTTACTTGTAAAAACGACAAACTTATTTTTAATTATCTTATTATTACTTCAAGCTATTCATTTCAATTTGATACCTTTATATAAAAAATATTGTCTATTTATTTATTTGTTGCAGGGATTTCGAATACGGCTTTAACGATACCTACTATCGATGAAATTAGCTATTACAGGCTTTCGGGAGCGAACATTCGGAGCAAAATCAGTTTACATAAAATTTTGACTCCGGTTAACTAACAGAAGTCTGAAAATGTTTACAGAAATGTTACACCATAGGTACTAACAATCATTAATCGTACTAGGTAGAGACTGTTACTAACGGCTCCGAATTTTCAAATCCATAACGTCTGTAATCATCTACTTTACACCTGAGTACTATTTTTTATACCTATTCTTTACATACTGCAGCTCTAATAAGATTGTATAGAAACTCTTTCAACAAAGGGAGTGTGAAATTTCCCTATACGTAGTAGGTACTTTGTGATGGGATAACTCAAGTTCCGGTAATTTCACCTCCTGTCTAACAGAGTGTTTGAGACGTTACTGTTTGTTTGGACGTCGTCTAAAGGTAACTAAAACGTAAACAATATAATTGATTTGTCGCCATGCAGTACAAATGGAAAATCGTCCACATGAATTAACTATTTTGAATGTGACAAAATCCGTCCACAGTTAATTAAGCCCGAATCTAATTATGCCTTGGTAAATTAGAGGCAAAATTAAATACGTACTAGTCTGAATTAAGTCCATTATTTCTTAGAATTGACAGTTTCCTTCGTAGACGTATTTCAAATTGGCATTTTTCTGCTTAGATGTATTGTATATTGTATATTGAGCGATCCACCCTAATGTATAAATTTGAACTCAATGACAGTAAATCAAACTTTTTTATATAAATAATCTATCCTAATCAGCTTACAAAAGTTGGAAACTCCAAGCTTTGTCATTACACTGATCAATATCTTAAAAACGGCTAAATTAATCTTATCAAAACTTAGTTAATGGATGCGATTCTACGCGCACGTCGGCTAAATTGTCTAAATCTAAATTTTCTAAATTTTAATTGACATTTAGACGGCTGATTTAACAAGTGCTATTCCAGAAAGTCACGCTGACCGGCTAGATAGATCGGCTAAAATAAGAAACGTCAGATTAAATTAGCGTTGTCATTTGATTATGAAAGGTGCTCATAGAATAGCAAAGTGATTTAGCGACGTCTAAATAAAATTAGGAATTTTAGCGGCCGCTGTAGAATCGGGTCCAATAACGAGCTTTTGATTTAAAAAATCACATCAAAGTCGAGTCGTCCCTTTGGGAGCTGTAATCCCACAGACCCATCCACCCACATATCAGTCAAACACAACAACACTTTTATTTTTGCATCAGGGGTTAAAAAGCAGTAAGTATACAGTATGATTTAATTACGAGTAGGTACTCACTTTGCGAAATATTGTAAATTAGTTTTGTCTAAGATACCTTGTGTAAATTATAGGTTTTAGATAGAGATGTCGTGTCGTCCTGACTACGAGTACCTACTTCCAGTCTACAGATGTGCAAAGAAAACTTTCCAAAAAGTTGGAAAAGCTCCGGAAATTTCTGGAAATTTTTACATGATATATAGGAAATTTAAATAAATCCCCAATCCCTATTCAAAATCGTGAGAAGTTTCGGAAACTTACCTTTCTGAAAAATTCCGCAATTTTGAAAATTTTCCTTTGGCACATCAGTATTCCAGACTGCCTTCCTTGTTCCAACTGTACTTTCTTTATACCTCTACGATCCGCGAACAATAATTCACATTATTATAATTCTCTCTCTCGCAAATCAAAAAATCGGACTTAATATTTCTGATCAAGCTTCTTTAATTCAAAGAAGTTGGGCAGAGAGAATATCGTCACTACAGGCCCTGTTTTTCTTTGTCTCGCATTGCGGCCACATTCCATTCCAATTAACAAGTCCCAAGAACCAATTCTAATCGTAATACGATGGCTGAAATAGGATTAAAATAATCTTATTTCTTTAGGATATTGATAGGAGCTTCTACTTTAGGAGATTTAAATTACAAGTCCTCAATTGTCGTAGGTTATTTACCTATTATGTATATTTTTTTTCTAAAGTCACCGGTTACCAAGCGTGGCAATGACCTTTGAATAACAACATAGAAAACAGTCCCCGAGTTCCATTTCACAGAGCATCATGCCGGGTCGTGATGGCGGCCATTGGCGTGCTCGTCACGTGCTTCGCGAGAAAACACGCGGTTTAACGACAACTAGCAGCGGCTCGCGGCTCCTCCCGCGACCGACCACGCTGCAGTAATCGCAAACCCCGGTCTCCAGCGGACATGGCCGCCGGAAATTGCCAATGCGATCAGCTCGCCGATATAACGGACTATTCATCACAGTATTCGATACTACCGTTCTCGTAGGTATCTTTATACTTTTTCTTGCTTGTCGCTTTATGAGACCAGAGGCTCGTTCTATACCACTGTCTAATAAGATACTGGTGTTTTATGTGAGAAAAGTCTGTGACGCTGTCTCTGCTTAGTCGAGCAAAATAAAGAGAGATGGTATCATAGATATACAGAGTGTTTTCAAATTATTTCTGAGTATTTCAGGAGATTATTGGGTTATTTTCACATCCAAATGTAGGGGCAGTTACAAGGGCAAAGGTTTTTTTATCGAAATTTTTGATTCAAAGATATTCACATCTTTGACGCGGTACACTTCAAACATCAGTCAATGTATGGAAACATTAACAACATAATTCGATGATATTTGAAGACAAAATATCTCATCAGGGAGTGGTGCAACAGGTTCTTGAAACTCAAATGAGCAGACTACTATGAGTACTGATGACTTTATCATTATAAGTTAAGAAAGCTATTTATTTAATTGTTTTTTTTTCATTTAATTTGATTTATTATAATTTTTAGTGTTATGTTCAATTTGCTGCTATATTATACTGTGATTCCCTAAATTTCCTACGCCGACAAGCACATCATAGTTCTTCTTTTGTTTGCCTTTTTATCACCTAAATGTATTTACCTATGTTGAAGAAACAGATGTATTTGAATTTGAATTTGCAGTGTTACATTTGAAGGAAAGTATAGAGCGAGTGTTGGATGGATGTCGAGCACCGGGCCGGCGCGCATCGCACGTCCCGCCGCCGACGGATTCCCACAGACATTAGCATCAGGCTGCGCGCGGAATGACAACGAGCTCGTCCTTCTAACTTTACTCATCGTTATCAAGAGGATTTGCACTGCAAGGACAAGTGTCGCACGATCGTCTCGTAGAGCTCTACACCTTATTACATTCAACGGTTTTATGCCGATGCTACCAAACGCCCGTGGCTTTACGTTCGGACATTGATACGAAGTTTAGTTCTTTATAGTCAGTTTAGAATTTAGAAAACCCCTTCTTAGTACATTTCTCTGGTGCACACATACCTCTCACTGTCAATGTATAATTATTTCGCCACGTTTTGAGTCTCTACCTGTAGTGGCTAGATGTATGTTGTGTTGTCTGTTCTGTCAGTCAGTCACGTTACCCACTGTTCTACATTAAAAGTAAATTACCAAACAAGCATCCGGTAGACGTACAGGCGTTTTTCGAAATACCGATGTTACCTCTAAGTTCTAGCGAAAATATTTTTGGTGTTTGAAGTTTGACTCATTGTCTACGAAGAGTGAATGTAGAGTCAGGTTGTAGAAATGAAATGTAATGTAATAGTTATTCTAGTTATAGTAATGTAGTTTCAGGAATTGTTAGTTTCACTGTAGATACAAAAGAAACAAGACGATTAATATAATTATTTTGAATATAAGTTTATGATTCCGAGATTTGAGTCTTGATTGATACGAGTATAGATCAGTTGTTGTTGCGGATGACAGTGTCTGGACCAAGCACCAGCTTCAACTTCGATCAAACTTCGTTTTAGGCCGAAATTTAGCCGACGAAAGTTTAGTTGAAGCTGAATGTTGGGGAAGATAAACAATACTCCGTTCACGAAGAGGTAACGTACCCACGGGAAACATAATTTACCAACAATGACCATTGACATTACTAGCATGTGTGAGATATAAACTTGATATAAAGGTGCCACTAAAACTTTAACATCGAGGATTCTACATGAAATAGTAGGAACAAAGTTGATTTTTGTTTTCAATCCGACAGCGTTCGATACGTAGGTTCGACATCCAAATTAAGTATGTGCTTTTTTTTTTCATCCATAAATACAGGTTTTCTGTCCCTAAAATCGATATTATGGTTGCCTAAAACAAATCTTTCCATGTCTTTAAATTTGAGAGTGCTCTACGTACACATATTATACCATTTAAATGACTACTTAGATTGATTTTCTACTAAGATAAATTTACTGCTTACTGATAGATAAATTAAAATTAGACAGTATTTCAAGATTTTAAGGGACGAATGAGATTTTGGCATTGATTTCGGCTTCGGGCAAAGCTAATTTTTTTTCTTTCTCAAATAAGTTTTAAGGGTGTGTCGTGATGTTGGGTCGATTAATCATTTTTAGTCGGACACACTGTGGTGCTTGAGGACTGGCCCCTCTACCACAAACGTTACAAGTGCTACAATTCTACATAAATGTCACTTTTTTGTATGAGAACGTTAACAATTATGTCGATTTGTAGCATTTGTACTTTTGGTGGTACAGGAGCCAGAAGTCGATGCTGGTTACACATCTACGATTCACACAGAACTCTACATAGAGACGAGACTGGTATTTGTGGGTCATGTTTGACACTGAGAGAGGTCAGGTAACGAGAGAGAGTCACATCAAATCACTGACTGAAGTTTCACTTATATCAAACGGAAAGGGCCCTCGTCGGAGGGTAGATGCGGGCTGTCGGTCAAGCCACGTACATGGAGCAGGGTGAGCAGCGCAAGCGCGGCGGCGGCACGGGGCGGCATGGGGCGGCGGTCAGCGCGGCGCGCGCCGGCGCGGGCGCGGCCGGCGCATGCCGCGGCGGCTCCGCTGCTGGCACACACAGCCGCTATCACTGCACTGGTAGTCACGGGAGCACTGCGGGCGCGCGCGCATGCGTCGGTCGGTGCGGGCGTGCGCTCGCCGCGGGGCTCGGCTCGGGACTGGCCGCGCCGCCCTCCTGCCCTCCCGCCTCCCCGCTGCCCCCGCCGCCCCGCTGCTGCCCCACAGGCTGCACTGATTTGATTTATTTTTATTGCCGCTGCTCCGGCGCAGCGGGCGGCGGCGCTCTCGCGAATTTCGAGATGGAATGCAGATAGAGTTCGAGATCGTTGCTCCGTGCTGGAGCTTTTTAAAGGTAGTGTTAGATTAAACAGAAACTACTCGTAATCTGACATGTGAATATTACAGAGCTTTTAAGTTTAAACTTTTCTTGTAATTGAATTAATGTCCGCCCCTAGATTCATTTAAGAATGAATGAATTATATAAGCCCAAATTATGTAAATAATACATTTAAATTAT
This sequence comes from Choristoneura rosaceana, assembly GCA_037349165.1. Classification (NCBI taxonomy): domain Eukaryota; kingdom Metazoa; phylum Arthropoda; class Insecta; order Lepidoptera; family Tortricidae; genus Choristoneura; species Choristoneura rosaceana. The sequence continues at coordinate 81,524 of JAZBNJ010000043.1, forward strand.
TTTGTATTAAGTACATATTAATTAATAGTAGATTGATAACCAAGGGTGGAAAGTGACCCATTTCACCCGAGATATTTCTGGCGCTCGAACGAAGTGAGAGCGCCAATAGTTCGAGGGGAAATGGGTTATTTCACCCGAGTTAGACACTCTACTTTTCATTTCGACTGTGAGGAAACTAAAATACTACAAAAAAACGAGAATAATAATAAATTGAATTTACTTATACCACCTTATACCTATCCAACCTCCAACGGTACCTTTTCGACTGGCCACTTGCCATGGCCGACTATAAAAAAAAATCGAGTTGGCCATGCCGAAACGTGAAAAAAAATGTCATTGACGTAACTCAATTATCTTCGATGTCGTGGCTAGCCGAAAAATTCAAAAAAAATGACTTTCCACCCTAGAGGAGATAACGCAATTTTCCACCCGGCTATCTACCCATGAAAATTAAACTTTCCGAACAGGAGAGATGAAAAATTATTTTAACACAGTTGAAATTAAAATATCTAAAATTGCTGAACTTTTTTTAGGTTTTTAGTTAATAAAACGCAAAAACACGGAGTTTAACGTGATTCTTTTAGCTCTATCACTGCACCAAGCAGGTGCCAGCTGCGCTGGCTTTGACTGACTTAACACAAGTTGTTTGCCCCATGTTCGTATGAACTTGACAGTTTGTTAGTACCTTAAGGGAGTAGTTCTGGACCTACTGAACTGATTTCAGAAATCTTTTACCTACTGACCTACTGGTAAACTTACCCTCAGTTTTCCAGATTGACTTAGCTGCTGTTATGTAATATACATAATTATATCAGAACAATTCGAGATTCACACGTGTTGCAGGCAAGTCACGGCTGCAGCTAGCAGACAAAGGCACACTGACCGCAACTTTGATCAATGTGCTATATCGATTATCTATTTGATTAATATGACAAGCCGACTGTAATATCTTCCGTGGAAGAATTAGAGCAGGCAAAAACCCGTGAGGATTTTGTTAAATTCCTTCTTGATACACTTCTAAGTATAATACTTATGGTACCATTTGTCTCTCTAAATTACAAGTCCCTAGGCACTGTGGCTTTTGTTCATCACAACCAGTTCGTTAACCCACCGGGATTCAGCTAAAAACCAGCGCTGCAGCCCCGGTTGCAGGGCTACGGCACATGCTGAGCTGAGTCTTTTTGGCTTCACAGAATCGCACAACTTTTCTAATTTATCTTTCTTCTTCTATTTTTGTTTTTACTGTGTCTTTGTTGTGATGTAGTGTGTTTAATGTCAATAAATGTTGTGTTTGTGAGTAGATGGTCAGCGAGGCCTCCAAGCTGCAAGGTTCCGCAAGGGACAGCTAAATGGGAGGAAGCCCCGACCGCGCCGCGCCGTCGCCGCCGGCCGACCGCCGCTGTGCAAACACTGATCACCTGATAAATAAATTAGTAAACAGCTTTCATGGTTTATAGTTAGGTTTACTCCTCAAGTGAAGTATTTTCCCTAAGTATACCTAGCTGTTTAAGTATGGTAGTTGTAGTTACTTAAACAGTTGATTGTGGTGAAATTTTGAGTGGAGATTGCTTAAGATCCTAAGATGGACACGTTCACTCTCTGCAGACGAAGTCACGAGTACGTAACAGCTAGTACAAAATAAGGAATAGAAAATAGAAATTGAAATATTTACTCACTCTTCGCACAGTATTGAATGCTCCTTTCATCCACTCAAATGTTGACTAGTAGAGATCCCTTAGAGGGATAGTTCACCTTTGTACATATATCGCAATGTCTGTCAATTGTGTTTGTTATTTATTTTGTACAATAAAGAGTTCAAAAATATACATAGCACATAATAAAAATACATTAAAAAATCAATTTAAACACTACGAAATTTGAAAACCGAAAGATTAAAAGCGGAGCGAGGATAAGCGAAAGCTACTAAATGAAACACATTCACAATTATAACTCTTCAAATAACTCTACGTAGCTCTACCTTTAGTATTTATATAACATCCAGTAACCTAGCACAAAGTAATTTATATTTTTATGAAATTACATGATCAGTAATTATAGTCTTTCATTTTGTTTATAAACAGTGCCAGCGAGGAGCGCGGTCAGTAACTCCCGCCAGTGCGCAACCCCCGGGCGCCTTCCGCCCGCGTTATTTGGGTGATCACCTGGGACGCTGAGATTTCGGCAAGGACCTTTATACTCTAAGGCAAGGACTTACCGTGACGAAGAACCATTACACTTGTATTAAGTTTGTAGAGCGCAGCAGGCTCCGCTCCGCTCCGCAGCGCGCCTCCGCTTGGGCCGCCGTTAATGGCCGCTGCTTGTGTCAAATGCTAATTATAATGAATTGATCGCTCTAATGGAGCCCGGCCGAGCGACTCCGCAAATATCATACCATTTGGTTGTTTAAGTGCCATTCTCTTATATGGCATAATTAATTAAGTATGCAGATGATTTGGCCGGCAGATTTTTTCCATGTTTCCGAGGTGAATGTCAAACCATGTCGGGTTATGCAAAAGTGGGGCTGTTTTTTGTAATAGGTATTAAGTATTTAAATTAATTAAGCTATTAGATTAACTTTAGTCTATTTCTTTTTTGTTAAGATTGTTCTGAAGATACATAATATTAAAAACGTAATTAATAATATTGGTACATAAGTAAGTAATATTGTAAAAAATACAGAGTCAAATTAATGGTCATAGAGTTTAAATTTTCACTTTTAATTTGATATGCTCTAGATCAAAGCTTATAAAAGTGGGGTTCATGAACACCTTAGGGATATGTAGCACGTGTGCCAGGATCCGCAGTAGACCGAATTTTGGATTTCATCTGAGATGAGGCCTGTGCCCAGCAGTGGGACGTATATAGGCTGGGATGATGATGATGATGAAGAAGCCTTTTTTTTCTCCAGTGTTCCTTGTAAGGGGTCGATCGAATTATTTAAAAACCTGAATATCGTCCATATTCTAAAGTTTTGAGAAACATTGCTCCAGAGCTACTGCTCAACCTGTGATCTACCAGTTCAACCTTCAAGTAATCTGTTGTGCTTTGTATATTTGAAACTAACAGTTGTACCTAATGGACCCAAGGCAGCACAGGAGTAACTTTATTGTTTTGGTAAATTATCAGGTAATATTTAATGCGTATTTGTGTCAGTTCCCGTAGCAGGTGTCGCGGGCGGGGGGTGGGGGGGGGGGGGCGCTCTCGACTGCAGACTGCAGTGCTGCGTGCGCGCCCGCGGCAAGGACTCGCTCGCCTCAGCACTCCATTCACAGGTGCTGTGCTGATACGATGCAAATCCCTACTATCCCTACTAATATTATAAATGCGAAAGTAACTCTGTCTGTCTGTCTGTCTGTCTGTTACGCTTTCACGTCAAAACCGCTGAACCGATTTTGATGAAATTTGGTATAGATATAGTTTAAGCCCCAAGGATCGACATAGAATACTTTTTATTCCGGTAGAGGGCACCACCGAGCGATAACCTAGGTCCGCGCAGGCGAAGTCGCGGGCATAAGCTAGTAATAAATATGAATTATTTGCCGAGAAAATATTTCAAAGAATGAAACATGTCAATGAAAAAAAAAAAGACGTACGTACTACATAACGCTAAATAGGTCCTCACTCAGGATAAAAACACAAACAAATTTGAGACAGCAGATTCGTGGACAACTGATCAAAGCACAGAAAAGAAACTAAATAACTGACAATACAACCAACGTTCATTAAGTACGAAGTAAAATTATTGCTAATTTCACTCATTTCATAAAACTCCAGCAGGATTTAATAACATTTTAATACAGAGTCAAATAACAACACAAATTAACAAATTACTTATACATCTTATTTAAAATAATCATATAATTGTTCCTATAATTGGCTTTATTGATACCATAAAATAAAATAAATAAATAAATAAAGATCATGGGACACTTGACACCAATTGACCTAGTCCCAAACAAAGCAAAGCTTGTACTATGGGTACTAGGCAACGGATAAACGTACTTATATAGATAAATACATACTTAAATACATATTAAACATCCAAGACCCGAGAACAAACATTCGTATTATTCATACAAATATCTGCCCCGGCCGGGATTCGAACCCGGGACCTCAACCTTCGTAGTCAAGTTCTCTAACCACTCGGCCATTCGGTCGTCAAATAAGTTTACTCTGTAAATTACAGCTGTTGGTTCTCCGAAAATAAATAAATAAATAAATATTCAACTAAAGAAAAACTAATTATTTAATTCGTATAATATCGATGATAATATCATGATAGAGATCTGCATACAAGAAAATAAGCTATGATATAGTAACCGTGCTAGAGTCCAAGAGTCCACGAAGAAGACACTGTCAACTCTCAAAAGTTGCTGCTGTTGTACCTTGGATTGGTAGAGTCACTTTGAAGTAAATATTAGGATCAAGTCAAATGAAACCTATTTTCATTCCGCGCACGACGTAGCGTCGGTGTCTCGTAAACAGCGAGGGCCTGTCCGCTGCTCGTATAAAAGAATAATGAATGCCTACAGTACCATCAGCCAATGTGGTCTACGATCCTAAAGTTGATAATCGTTTGCATTTCATAAAACAAAAATGCCAATAGACGTTTATGTCAACTTGAAAGTTCGACTTTAGCGGCATATTAATTAATTTGATTGGAACTTGTTTAAAAATTGAAAGAGCACTTATTTGGCTGATGGTACGATATTGACACTGCAAGTTGCTTCTCTCTTTATACGTATTATATTCGATATCAGCATTCCGTTTCTCTAAGTGAAGACCACTTTTTGACAATATACATATATTTTATTATTTTTATAACCAGTACTAATTTAGATGAACAGATTTTGAAAAACAGTTTAACATTTTGTTTTGTTTTGAATATTAGAGAAATATTTAGTTTCTTTTGTTTGTATTTACTTATATAGTTATATCGCACTAACTAAATCGTTTTTGACTCACCATGGAACCTTTTCACAGAAACTGTCAAAGTGATATCGCGTCGCCTGATAAGACAAATTATTATAACATTCGGTGTGAGAACGTACAACGATGGGTAGAGAATCAAATGGTGCGACTGCACATACATATGAGTAACTACTAATCGAAACCTGCCCGCCGCGATCCGACAGATCAACACGAGTTAAATGTCACTTTATCGGGCTCACGCACGATACAATAAGCCATCGATCAACGCGTCACTCCTGATATGAGTAATTGTTTTCTATCAATCAATGAATATAAATATGCATCAATAATGTAATGGATTTGTTTCCAATCAGCGAGAAGACAATATCGATGTATCGCGGCGCGTGATGGACGGCCGGCGGCGGGCGGGGGTGGAGCAGCCCGCGAAACAATAGCGCATCAGCTTTATGACACGCACTCCACTTGATTACATATTCATGTGGAACAAAATCATTTAGCAAGTGCATCGCGGGGCGCGGGCGCGCTCCCGGAGGACCGGTTTAATGAGCGCCCGCCCCGCCCCGCGCGGCGCCCGCGGCGGCGCCGTGACCTGTTTATTTTTAGCCAACTGGTTGCTCCGAACCCACAGAACCTACTTCGACGTGCCTGTGCCTTCGAATGTACTTATTGCCGTCAGTGTACGCCGTGAGCGGTTCGCACGGATTACGCATTTATTGCTAAGAAAGAGCTCTTTTACTATGATCCTTGTGCCAGTATGTAAAGTTACGTCAATTAAACTTTAATTTAATTTATCGAATCAGGCGCTAATTTGCGGAGATTCATTCTTCATTTTTGGGAGGGGGAGGGGGGATTCTTTTACATCAATCAGTTGGAGCTAACGTTGCCCTTGTCACATCGATCTGGTCAGCGTATAATGACTCTACTAAAATGTCTATCAGCATCAAAGAGCTCCATGTTGCGCATTAAAATCCTGTACCTACTAAATAACATTTTCCCTAAGGGTTGTAGAATTTGTTTGGTTGACTGAACATGCTATGAGTCATAGCCTATGACCCATAACCATATAAAATAGTCCATATAAATCGATGACTCATTTTACTTTTCTCTAGTCCTCGACTTACTCTTTGAATTCATTTATCGCTGTCTTACGAAAACTACACAAGTTTCCGGGATAAAAAGTATCCTATTTAATTCAAGTTAGTTGTAAACTGTGTGTAAATTTTTTTCGTTATTAATCTAAAATGATCAGTGCCATTCCCTAAAGTTCGTGCCGTTGCGGCACTGCTAGCAGTTTTTCAAGTTTAGTTTTAAGTTAAAGAGTCATTCTGAAAACCAGCGCTGCGGCTTGCTGTAGTTATACGCTGAGTATAGCCCTTTTTACTTCTTTAGGCAGAATATTCATTTTATTTTCTTTTTGGTGCCTAATATATAAGATTGTCTATTTTTTAGCTGTAATTTTTTTAATTTTTGATGTGCCGAATTAAGGTAAATAACTTTATTCTTTCTTTCTGCCATTCATCTAAATCCGTCCAGCTGTAACTTAAATACCTTCAAAAATCTAATAAAATCAAAATATTAAAAGTTTGATAAGTAAAAACAATCGGAAATCACCAATGATTCTGAAAATGTAGTATGTTTTGATTAGCATTGTTTAACAATAAATTGTAAGTTAAGTGTGTGCGAAATATCTTTGCATGTCATTGTGTTTGTAGTGATTGCGACGTGATCCGCGACGGCAGTCATTGACGGAGCTTCCATTGAGTCGGCGGCGGGCGTGCCGCGCCTGCCAAGCGGCCGCGGCCCGCGCGCGGTACATCGCCGCGCAGCTTCCGCGCGCGGCCCGCGGGCCCACTGCCGCCCGGCAGTGGTGCTCATCCACGCGACAGACGGCTCTACAGTGCGTTAGCGCTTATACTCATCGAGTATTGTTGTATGGCCAGGCGCGAAGATGCCGGTTGCACAGGTGCCGGCTCGAGTCATCGTGACTTTGAGCTATGTGCCTAAAGCAAGTTGTTGTTGTGCGACGTTGTATAACTGTCTGTATCGAGACGGCTGGGAGAGATAGTGTCGTCGGATATTCTTAACTAACTGCAAATCATGTCCAACAGCGGCAGCGGCTCTGGGTTTGATGCGCCAGTGAGTTACATGTCTGAACCAAAGTTAATAGAACTGAGTGGATGAACTTGAGCTTGTTTAATGAAGTCTGAAGCTTTCGACAGCAAACTAATTCTAATTCAGGAAGCAATAAGAGTTTGTTATTTTCTGTGAGTTAGATTGTAACGTTTGAAAATAAGCCCAAGGTCTTTGTTATCAGCAAAAATTCCCGCATTTCGCGGAGGCGGGATATCCTATTGTACTACATGACGTGCACTCGCTGGTGTTTACTGTATGAACTAGCTACTATGTACCTATTATACTTTATTCACATACTAGCTTTTGCCCGCGACTTCGTCTGCGTAGATTTCGATATTTACAAAATACTCCATAGTACAGGGGAACCTTTAGTCGAACCATTTGAGCTCCGGGTACTGCCTTTTCGCAACTTTTCATTTCGCAACTCTACATACTACACAACTGTAAATATTTCAGGATTTATTTCAGGGCCATCGTGTAGATTAGTTTTATAAAAATCATGAAATATTTACAGTTTCAGAAATTCAGAAATATTAAACAGTTGGGAAATGAAAAGTGGTCAAATGAACCAGGTTGCCAAACGTTTTTCGCCGAAACATTAGTAAACAACAAAGTTGTGTAGTTTCTGGTGTACAATAAAGAGCATTTGTATTGTATTGTATCGTAAACCTTTGAGTCCGGATCACAGTTGAATTTTACCAAAGAGTCATGATAAATTCCCTTGTAAAACAGTGCGATGTCACTATGATGGTTTACTAATGTTTCGGCGAAAATTATTTAGCAAATTATTAGCTCCCAAACTATTTAACCCATATTTTTATTTAGGCGAAATGTTATTTCCCAACTCAAAGTTTCGCACTGATATCATTTCCCAACTAATCATTTGATAAATTATTATTATGCAAATTATTACCTGGGATTTTTATGTTGAATGTCATTAAACCTACTGACAGGTTATACTGGCTGCTATAAAAAAACCTGACATCGCTCCCGCCTTAGCCTTCTGAACATAAACTATCCAAGTCGCTTCTGCTCCGAACCGTCTTGCTCGCTCGCTTCGCTCGCTCGCACCAATTTTGAAGTAATACTTTGTAACATAAAAATTGCTAAAATGTTATTTACTTAACAATTTGTTATTTGTCTAAGCCAATCATTTGCTACATAATTATTTGCCACATAAAAGTGTGACGAAGTAAAATTTTGCAATTTAAAAATGTTGCGAAATATGAAAAATGCAAAGTATAGTTATGCCAACGATTGGTTTTCCAAATGAAACTTCGGCGAAAGATTGGTTGCTAAGTGAAATTTGGCGAAACATATTTCGCCGAAAAGGCAGTACCTTAGCCTTCGATGTTAGGTTTTTTTATAGCAGCCAGTATAACCTGTCAGTAGGAAAGTAGGTTTAATGACATTCAACATGTTGCTAAGTTAAGGTATGCCAATCAATACATTTTGACCAAAATATTAATGACATCTTAAAAAAATCCCAGGTAATAATTTGCATAATAATAATTTATCAAATGATTAGTTGACAAATGATATCAGTGCGAAATGTTGAGTTGGGAAATAACATTTGGCCTAAATAAAAATATGGGATAAATAGTTTGGGAGCTAATAATTTGCTAAATAATTTTCGCCGAAACATTAGTAAACGGGTAGATTGAAATGCCCATAATATGTATCATATACGCAAGAAATAAAATTTTACATTCTTAAAGGCGAGCCCCAAATCGTTTGACATTTACTCCGCAAATACAAAGAATTTTTTTTTTCAAAATACCCACCCTCCAGAGCCATTATTAAGTGCTTAAAATATATGATATAATTACGATTAGGTAGAATTCATGACATAGTGGATTCATAATTTTGTATTATATCGTAATAAAATAATATTAAATAAGTACGCAATTATATGTGTGTTGATATACATTACGTAACTATGTAAACTCATTCATTCTTCATTACTTAATGTTTACAAAGTGCTCCAAAAGATGGCGCTGCAATGTGTGGCAATTAATTTAACTATCGTTTAATTTTGTTCATCATCATTTAAAATATTCAATTAAATGTGTTGATATCCGTACCCCCTCTTCTAAATTTCTATATTTAGCAAAATCCTTACTCAGCGGCTTAATCATGTCACAACGTTATTAATTTCAGCGCCATCTGTTAGTATAGCGGGGTACTCGATAGTCATAGCACGAATAAAGGGTTGAATTTTTATAGTCTAAGGGTTGAATTTTGATAGCCTATAATATAGCCGGGGATTTTCTCGACAGATTAGTAAAGTTTGCACCGAAATCCGTTCAGCCGTTCTCACGTGATGCCCGTACAAAAAAACGACAAACAGATAAACAGATAAACAGATAAACAGACAAACAGACAAAAATTCTAAAAACTGTTGGAACGTGTTCTGTTATCGATTCTAAGTATCCCCAGCTAACTTTTTTTCAAATATCTTCCATGTACAGACTTTCGACCCTCTTCAGCTTTATTATATGTATAGATAACAGATGCGAACATGCTGTTTTTGCGCTATACCTAAAGTTATCTACCGGTATGATTACGAAATTAGTTCAATTATTAAATCTTTTTTAAGTCTAGAAAGGCGGTCGTCGGCCGCGAGCGAGCTTGACAGTAATACCTAGTCTAGACTAGACTTAGCCTAATCCTTTATTGAAACTTCACCTTCTACTCGACGCACAGACAAAAACGAATTATGCAGGCGTAATTAGTTTCTTGATCTTGTTTAATGTGGCGTGGGAAAGGTCGGTCTGCGGGCGGGCCGCGGGCCGCGCGACGCCGCGGCGGCGACGCGCGAGCCGGGCGGCGGCAGCGCGGCCGCGCGGGGCCCGGAGAGGCTCAAATTAATTCCAAAGTTTGTTGTCAGAAACTGGTCGTCGTTAGAAAAACAAGGGGTCGGCGGCCAGGTGCGCGCAAACACCCGCGCCCGCCGCCGGCTCTGTTTGCTCGGCGCACGTCAAATATTATTGGATGATGATACGCAATTTACGCGTGTCGCGGCCATTACCGGCGAGCGCCGCCGCAAACAACGGCCGCGGGCGTCAGCGAGACTCGTGAGAAACTCATTACAATTACGCATTCCACGTCAGGTTTGTCAACGCGCCGCCCTGCGCCCGCAGACTGCGGGGCGGCCGCCGCAGGTCGCGCCCACGCGCCGCCCCCGCCACCACCACGATGTCGAACAGCTCCAATACAAGCACCCGAGCATCACATTCAAATTCAAATATCACGATCTGTAAATGGCGTTAATAATATGATGATAATATTGCACACTTTACGAGGTATCGGGAATATACAAAAAATAAACGCTCGAAGGAGAATGAAACGACCGCAAACCGTAATGACATGTTTATGGAAATTTAAATGTCGGTGTCTCAGCGGTGCGCCGCGGGGCGCGGGCGACGGGGGGCGGAAGGAGGGGGGGTCGTAGCCTACATTTGACATAATTTCCATACGCCGGACATGCACAATAAAGCCGAACATAGTTTCGGTGGCCCTGTCGGACGTGACGGGACGAGAAATCTACCGAGAAGCTTCGAAGGGTCACGGGGGTAGAAGAACACTGTTTTTCGACCTGATTTTGACCCATCGGCTCACTAATGAACCACCTACCCACTAAATATTACATGACGCAGCGCAGGAAGGGGAAGTCGGAATAGCAGAATAAAATGAACACGCGAATACCGCTGCGCCGGCGACGCATTGATTGCCGCGGATGGGGCGGGGGGGGGGGGGATGCTTCCTGTCGCACGCTCCTGCGGGATAAATGCGCGCGCGCAGCAAGAAACTGTTGCCGGTAAACCTGTAGCACCACTACTGCAAAACACAGGCTGACCGCTCATACGGCTCCACCACGCCCATTCTCTTAAATATCAATTACAGAATTACCTATATATTATTATTTATATCTACATCTCATAAATATTATTACAAAATGAATCAGTTCAGTCCGGCAATTACCTACTATAGTTGTGCAACATGAAGTCTATATAATCAAGAATTATTTTTAGGAGCATGGCTTATCTCCAAGCTTAGTATTTGATTGGCTGTCTTTTTCCATATTTCGTATTTGATGGCCTCGTTAAACTATGATACTTTGTGATACGTACGAGTTAAGACTCACATAAGCTAGTATAGGTAAGGTAAGCATGTCCACAGGGCGCTCGCGAGCTTAGCAACGAAACCTATGATCGAGCACGTCAGAATAAGTGTTATTGCTTCAATAAGACATGCGAGTTTTTGCGGCGGGCCGCAGTCGTCGGCTGCGCTTGCACAATGGCGCGTTTTTGCGGCGGCTTCCGGGGCGCGACGCGCGGCGCATGCGCGATGCCGGCGCGGCGCGGCGCCCAGTGTTTTTGCCGCCCGCGCCGCTGGAGGTGGTTGACGCGCGACACTCGCGTCGTCTCGCGACACTTAGCGCTGCAAAACCGTCTCTGGAACTTAATTCATCTCTACGTTGCTCAATCTGAGTGTAGTGAAAAACATTTGTTTGTTTATAAAACTATCTAAAAGTAGCCACAATGTAAGTTCGAAGGTTTTTGGTGGGGGGTTACGGGTGTCGGTAGATTGGATCTGAATCCTAAAAACTAAATTATTATTAAGCCAGTTTCTTCCGTCGGGCCTGTCAGCTTTACCTCAACTTTAAATTCCTGTCTTTTGAATAAAACGTCCCCGAATCGTATTTGCTGCTTTGAAATTATAACTTTATGTTCATAATTTTAAGCCTCCATATCTCAAAACAGCAAAATACGACTTAGTGACTTTATGCTCTACGGGGACGAAAATAGGTAGATAAGTATTTGTGCAAAATTTTACACCCATAAAATTTTACAAAAAATGCAAAGAAATTAAAAATTTCATATTTTTCTGCGTATATCTATCCCACACACACAGACACACACACACACACACACACACACACACACACACACACACACACACACAACACACACACACACACACACACACACACACACACACACAAACACACACACACTTCCACAACACCCACACTTACCTAATTTCGCTTTTCTCGTAGAGTTAAGGTGACCAACATCTCCTCCTAATGTCATTTTGTTAATTGATCTTGGTTGGTTGGAGCACGAAGTTAGAAACTATAGACGTGTTGCTTCGTCGCGCCTGTATGTCGGCTGGCGGGCGGGTGTTGGTGTTGCCGAGGGCCGGTCTCGTCCGTCACGCTTAATTGGCCGCAGCAGCGCCGGATGCTGTGACTGGCTCGAGCGACGGTTGTCCCTATAAATCGCTTTGCATGTGGAACGCCTGATCTAACTGAGGGGCGCTGTCGCGTCGCGACGCGGGCGCGGCACGAGCGGCATTACGCACCCCGTGGATTCAATGCGAACAAACATGTAAATAGCGCAATTTTAGGGTTTGTTATCGGCGGCAGATGGCTACAAATCTGTGGAGACCCGTACCAGTAGCGTGGGAGCGAAATGATTAAGATAAAAAGAGTCGCATATGGTGTGAAGAGGCGGCGCGGCGCGGCCGCAGCGCGGGGCAGATGTGCACAAACAAGTGCATTGTGGCCGCGCGATGTGTCATATTGTTAACCACTTAAACACACATCTACGTAAATCACTCTGACAGCTTGCCATTTTATTGCCATCGTGTGTATTTATGGCATTTGGCACAGGTCGGAGTCGGTTTATGATTTATCATAGAACATGGTCGGAGTTTGTGCACATCAAGGCACATCCCTACATCTGGTCGATAAAGCAGCGCGACGCCTTCTATCGGACGTTAACGGACACTCCGCTCTATTCATTCGTTCTTTATGAGCTTCCAGGTAGAGCAAATTGACTGAAGGAACTTCGTTTATCGCCTTTGCTTGCAGTTAATGGATACTTATAGCAGTATTATGGCCGAGCTTCAGTGTGAAAAATATATTATTATCACCGTTTCCCGCAGATAAATACGCGGCGGTGAGGTAGTGCGTTACGGGCGTAATGCTACACAAGCGCATGGTCATGGCGAGTTTTCATTTTCAATTAAAATGTTGCCATGTGGAGAGAGAAGGCGGTGGTGCCAGCCTCTTTAAGTGCATGATTATTTATTTTACGCGATACATTTACCAATAGGAAGTATATATATAAACTATCCGAGCTATATGTACGTTGTGAATACTATTAATAAAGACAATGATCTTTCTCATACCTATAAAACAGTAACTTGTCTAAATTCCTGACCGGCCAACAGACTACGCACAGCTCGGGCGTCGACTGCGGCGATGCTGCTTGGTGCTGCCCCCTCCCTCCCGCGCCCAGCCCGCCCCCGCGCCTTGGACCCGGGATCATCATAAATTAAGTCGACGTATTGTATCGGAAGACGCGATGGCCTTAAATTAATTAAATCGTGACAAGATTAATAAACGATCGCTGAGGAAATATTCCATCGAAGAGGATTAATTATAATGAAACGTTAACAAATAGCGATATGCAACAGCGCTGAGTAACGAATGAGGAATGCGTCGAGATTCGAGATCACGATCGCGCAGGTTGTCGCGGGAACAAAAATAAACCGCGAGCGCCGCGGGCGCAGGTACCTGCGGGCGCGGGCAGCGCCCGAGACGTTTTAATTAAGGGCGCGCGGGCCGGGGGGGGGGGCTTATCTTCGGTTAATTCGGAGGAGGCGGCTGATGATCCGACGTCGCGCTTTGATTTTTTGTCGATGGATTCCGCCGTTGACCAGGCCCTTAGTCCGATTTTAATGAAATGATAATAGGATCGAAGAAAAACGAGCGTGTCACCTGGTGTCATTAAAGGTAAAGTTTTAAATACTCAGATCAGGCCTTTTATGTAGTCTGGCTCACTGGAGAATCAGCTGTGCACAAACGATAACCAAGATGAAGCACGGTGACTTGTAGAAAAACCCACGGTGTCCTGGCGGTCGACTGGAACTAGCGTAGAAATGTAGGTATGTGTTGTGCGCAGTTCATCTCGAATAATCAAACATGACCCAGTTCTTACATTACAATTTAGATCACTCGATATTTTTGAAGGTCGCTGGGCGAATTATCAATAGTTACGTAAGTTCCGAGTGTGCAAGAGAGACGGGTGCGATAGGGTGCGGATGCGATAGCGCCTTCCGCCGCTGCTCGCTATCAGCGCGCGCACAGCGGCTCGAAGCTATTACTTTCGAATAGCTTACCGAGTATAATACAAACCGCTTTTTGAGCCACACGGCGGTGAAGAATGGGTTTTAGTGGTACCAAGTAATATCCCGCAAAAAGGAGTCGAATGCGCCGCGGAGGGGAGGCTGTAAATTGCAGGATAGAAGAAAGACAGTAAAACACAATGTAACGCACAAAGGCGCGAGTTTTTTGATATAAACAATCGCGCGGAGGCGGCGAGTTTTTGCGGCGCGGCTGATGGCGCATTGTGCGCGGCAGAACCTGCGCCCGCGCCGCCGCCCGCCGCCCGCGCCGCCGCCCAGCGACAGTGCTCATTGAGATGTGCCACGATTGATAGATCATATCGAGCAATAGCTAGGAAAGCGTTGGCGTTAAGCGGTCGGTTTTGTTCGTGCTGAAGCCATCGACAACGCCCATATTTACAAAAAATACAGTCACGAGCATTGAGATATATGTATTTGGGTGCGGTTCAAAAAGCTGAACACCTTTACTAGTAATGTCGGTAGTTTAAATTAGTATGGTTCTCTGATTCGAATCACAACAGATATAACGAATTAACCTACTCGTATAACAATGGTTCTACTTTTTTTCACCACCGATTTATGTTTTTGTATATATTATTTTCATTTTACTAAGTAAATAATGTATATTTAGTACGACTTTTTGCAGCTGTGGTCGTTTTGCGAGCCAGTCTTTATGCAGTTCAAGTCGTTTTGAGAATCCAGTAGGTACTATAATAGCTATTGTGATAATATCACAATACAAGTAATCTTAGATTACTTCTATTGTGATGATACCCTGTAGTATCGCAGTAAATGTGTCAAAGAGAAGCAATAGAGGGGAGGGGGAACCTGCGCGGCCAACTTCTCATCTAGGGACCCCATACGTGTAGCGAAATTTAAATACATTACCTTTGTATTTTTTTATCAACATCTAATTTCCTTTGTTTTGCTAGCTTAAATTATGTTTAACTGTAAAGAAAATACATGTAAAAAGCCCTTTGTCCCCCTTTGTCCTTTGTTTGTTTGTTGTTGTTTGTGGTGTGTTTGTTGTGTGTGTTTGTTTGTGTGTTGTGTTTGTTTGTTTTGTTGTGTTGTGGCCCTTCCAAATTAATCGATTTAATTTTAGACCACGCTTGAGGCTGATGGCACATGGCCATGTTGTAGCTCCCTGAAAACTAAATGTCTTGGAAACACAAAGTCCTCTGGTACTTATTCATATTTGTAATTGATGTCTGAACATGTGTAACGAACGGAATTGATCCCAGACGATTAGGCTGATGACCTTAGAGCGTGTTGTAATTCAGTTCCGAACGAGACCCAATGAGGCCGATCAGCTTATTTGTCAAAGCAGCGCGCTGTGGGGGCTGTTATCAGCGGAGAACAATACCGCGCGATGGTATCGCGCCCCACGCGTGGGCCGCCGCGTGTTCCCACATACGATACTGCACAGCGCGCCACCGACAACGCCGGTCCTGGGGACCAAGAGGAGCGGTCGCTCCAGCCACCAGGTGGCAAAGGGCATCTTTTTCTGGTTTCCACTGCAAAATTAAATTTTGATGGCGCGTTTTGCGAGGCGCGGAAGCGGTGTAGACAATTTCGCTCTACTTTGATCAAGAATTAGTGCCGGCGTTGGATACCGACAAGCAGCCACCGCAGCCCCCGGAAGTCTCTAGCCCGGGGGTCTCTAGCCCCGAGGCCCCCGGGGGCTGTCTCCGGTCGTCCCGAGCGGCCGCGGATGGCCGTCAGCGCTATCGGCGATCTGCGCGCTAATTGATCGCTGCTGACTGGGCTCATTAAACATGCGCGGCTGCTATGCACGTAATACCAATTTAATTACTGTAGTGTAAATAGGTACGCGATATTGTTTCCGCTGAAATAATGTAAACAGTCGACGAGCTGATATATACCTTTTTTCCTATTAATGCTTACTATTAAGTCAGGGATATCCTTGTAAGAAAGCTAATGTCTTGGTCCTGTCTCACCACAATCTCATAAGAACTCGTAAGTGTCATAATGATTTGCCTTTTCAAACAATGCCATGTCACTGTTATACATAAATAAAAAAATAACAATTAAAGTCACTCTTATAACACTAAATAAATAAATAATAATAATAAAATGTATTTTAACTAACTTTGTACCCAATTTGTATAAAAATCTATGCAAGTATAAAGCGAGAAAAAAATACATAATCAAGCAGCTCCTAAACCACCTCAGACAAACGCAGCTACCCGAATGTACCCTAAATTTTAAAATCACGCTCGAAATTATTGGCCTTATTGCACTGAAAAATAATTAATTTTAAGTGTCTTAAAAATGCATTTTCTATTTCGAGAAGCGTCTTTTGTTGCCCGAAAGCGCGAAATATCTATGACACGTGCTGGCAGCGATCGTCGGCGAGCTTGCATAATTATTTATTGACAGAAGTCCTGTTTGTCAGCCGGCCCGCCTCGTGGGTAATGCTCCCCTTGTATGACATAATAGTCAAGTCAATCAATAGGAGCTGGCGCGGCGCGGCGCAGCAGATGCGGCGCGGGCGCGGGAGGCTGGGAATCGATCCGAGACAAAAACACTCGCCGATACCTGTAGTGTACCTGCCGGGCTACTCGCGCCGGGCCGCTCGGGGCTCGAGTCGCGTCCCTCGCCGCGTCCCGCTCGCTCCCGGCGCGCGCGAGCGGGACGGCGGCGCGGCGGCCCGGGCCGGCATCCAGTCGGCCGCGGGAGCGGGTTATGTCAGAACCAGTCCGGTGTTATGTCAGGAGCGGGGCGCGGGCGAGGCAGGTGCGAGGGCGTCGACCCCGGCGGCCGCCCGCCCCGCGGCAATTAGAGAGCCCTGCGCCTGCGCCCCCGGCCGGGCTCTGCGCAGATTTAATTTGCGATCCCGACCGAGGTATGCGCCAGCGAGCACTCTCTTGCGCCGTGCTGCGATCGGCAACGCGACTGCACGCGCGGCACACCCAGATACATCAATAATTCGGAAAGAGGGCTTCGTCATCGGCACCTGCCTGTTCAGTCACCAGTTCCTGTTTCTTTAAACTTAAAGTGTTCCTCAACTTACATCCAGCCGCTCGACCACCACGCAACATGACGAGCACGGCCGAGCGAGCGCCGGCCGGGCCCGCCTAGGTTTGTAACGTAGTCGTGAGCGAGTTTAAATCAAATTACACCCGTTTCATCAAATCCTATTAGATTTGGTTTCTGTTCCCGAAATCGTTGTTCACTATTATTACGAGGGCATAAAAAACGTTAGTGTCGGAGCGTGCGTCAGCGGTTCGCAGGCGCGGGACGCTCGTTTACGCCGCGCACAAAAACCTTAATGCGAGTGTCATGCAGACTAATTCTATAAATTAGATCGGTAATAGCGCGGCGTGACTGGCTGCGCCCGCGCAGGCCCGCCGCGCAAGGGCTCGCCTTCACTCCATTATTTACTATTTCATGGGCAGCTTAATAATTTAATATTTTTCTTGTATCTCAATTATTTCACTGGTAGCCGAATTAGAATTCGGTCTGTGCTGTACCTGGATTTAGAAAAGGATTTAGAGACCACAATGCGAGAGTGAGCAGCAACGATCTATAATGCCAACTACAACTTCCGGATTCCAGCCAGCACTGCGGTTTGGGAGACACGGGGAAACCAATTTTTTCTCATATGACCACACTCGTCTGAAGAAGGACAAGACAAGCACGTAGTATTTACACAAATCAGTCTCCCGTTTGTGTCAGACCTTATGCCAGCATCGCCTCACCTCGCGGGCGATCCGCGTGTAATCGAATTTATTAGCGCGCGGCGGAGGGCTGCGGGGAGGGGGCGGACGCGCACGGCGAGGGCCCATTGTGGCCGCTAATAAGACGTGAATAGACGAATTCCTGCTGGCCATGGCCGCGCCGCCGGGAGCCGCCGCTGGCCGGCGTCGCGTCCCGCGTGGTCCTGTTTAATTGCGGGCGACGCGCCGCGCGGATAGAAGTCACATTCCGAGAAACCGATCGCCGCAGCAGCGCGGCGTCGCGGCGCGCGGCGCGTCGTAAACCGCCCGCACAATGGGGCATTGCGGCCGCTCTTACGTTCAATGGGCTATATTGGCGCGGCGGAATCTTAATAATTTGGTACTTACGAGGGTGGCTTCGTTGATTAACAAAGCAGTAGGAAAATGGATGCGGGGGATTTTATGTTCAAGACATTTAGTATTGTCTGTGCTGAAATAACCGAATAGTAAAGATCAGTTTGGTAGTATACATCGTTCAGAATGCATAAGCTGCATTTTATAAAACAAGAAAAAGTAAATCCTTCGCTTGGAATTTTTGAATATAATAGCTTAATTGTATACCACAAAATCAAATAAGTAGTAGGTAGATAAGCCATACAGGAACGAACAATTCTTGAAAATTCTTGTATATTATTCTACAACTTAATTAGGTATATCATATCCATTCTTGTCAATAACTTGGCACAATTTTGTACGATTATCGAGTGGTATCAAGTGGTTTAAAAAAATTACCTTTGAGTGTGCTTTACAGTGTCTTTGCTTGTTTTCTAGCTCGCCGCGTGGTCGCCGCTTGTTCGCCGCGTGGTCGCCGCGCGTCGCACAGTTAGCTGCCGCGCGGATCACAATAAATAACCGAATCGCCGATAGCATCGCGTCAGCGCGTATATGGAGATCGGACAATACGAGGTGCGAAGCGCGAAGGATTTATTGGCGCGGAACCACGCGCTATCGCCGATCAATGCGGTCCATTAGCGGTGCAGCTCCCACCGTATTAAGTAATCGATAACAACTGTAAATCAATAAAAACTGTCACACTTCACAAGCAACCTGACTATTATGTCATGAAGAAAAAAAAAACGTAGCTCTACACCACGCAAATCGAGCGTATAAATAGATGGGAAAAAAGTGCATCGCGCGGCGCGGGCGCAGGTGCCGGCGCATGCACATTAACATACCTCGCTTTTTATACATAACTCGTTTAATTAATAGATACAAATCATGGATGGACTTTTATGGTAATCGCGAGGCAACGGGCACGGGCGGGCGCGCTGCAAAAAGTTAAAAGGATCACTTGTGTCACACCACGCTAGGCCACCTTTTTTTAACAATGAGACAGACGATTAACGATTATATATAACTAGCTGTTGCCCGCGACCCCATCTACGAAGAATTATTTTATAGATTTTTTTTTATTAAGACAGACCTTTTCAATTCATCTCTGTCTTTTAATGAAAAGCAAAAATTCATGACGATCAGTTCTTATTTAGGGCGTAAATGCGAAAAAAACAAACTCACTTTCGCTTCACAATAATTATGTTTATTTTAGTAAATGAAGTGGTCGAACAATTCTCTCAGCATTTTGTCACACAATTTGATACACCGAAAAAATAATGGATTACATTTCGTATCCCGAGAGTGCAGTCTCCGTATGACGTGAAGGTGAGCCAGTTACGCCGGCATCTTGTCCAAGCTAGTCTTTGTCTCAGGCATTTTAATGAATGAGGTCGGGTTGTATTCGGCGCGATCCGCCCCGAACCCCGATCGCGCAGATTGCCGGCGAATATGTTAATGAAAGCGGCGAGGGTCCCCGCATTTTTGCCGTTTCGCTTAATTAGTGAAGTTTCTCACGAGGGCCTGCGCCGACGCAGTATTGGGCGACGCGGATGCGGGCGACTCTACTTTTTGTAGGATGTTTTAATGGCAGTATAAACAGCTGAGATGTTTGAAAAAATAGACATTGATACATAATCCCCATCGGGAATTTATTGTATTTGGTGCAGCGGGTTCAGTCAGCGGAAGAAGTGGGTGAAAATTCTTCTACACGTCTTCTTATTACCTTGTCAGTAGAGTTACATACGTACAGCAGTGGCATGGCACATTATCAACTCGTGTCGAGCTATGTTAGATAAAAAAAAAATACAATTTCTACCTCTTTAAATGCCATTACAACATGACGATCATCAGGGTGCTCGTTACGAGGTAAGCTGCGCTAAGGGAAATTACGAGTTAGTGATCTCATTAAAGGTTTTTTTTCTCTTGCGCTGATTAGCAAAGACAAAAGGTGTTTTAATCATTCACCTTCCACATCTGTTGAATTTATTTAAAAGACGCGGCTCCTGGCAGGCCACGCCACGCAAATAGGTTACACTTGTAATAAAAAACGTAAAGTTGAACGAATCAAATCTCCCATTGAAAACCAATCTCTCAAGTAGAGACGATAAAAAATTTCATGTTACTTTATGTCTCTTCACTTTTGTATCCGCAATCACTCGTGTTGTCCCTGTCACATCATTTCTATATTAGGAGACGGCATGACGCGTTGGTTTCGGTGTTTGTTGTATTCCTTTGGTCATTAGATTAATGAATACAAAGCAGCGTGTGAACCGAATAAGTGCAAATAAAGCCGGGTCGGACCCTCATTAACGCTAACGAATCACTTCATCGTTTGACTAAACGCGGGCTCTGGTATTTTAATGACGCAAAAATAGTTCGCAGAAGTCGTGCGGAGCTGCGTGTCGGTCGCGCCGCGGCCGCGTGTGCGGCGCGGGCGCAGCTACTATACTACAGTACTGTACTATACACAGCTAATTAATTAAAGGTCACGCTTGCACCTCAATTTTTCCTTGTCGTAAGTATTTACATATTCAATAATTGGTCCATGCAAAGTATAGGGTAAGTAAAATTTGTTATTGTATTGCGTATTTACTCTTTAGAGTACCGTACGGTCAATATCATAAATAAGTGATCACTTTAGTACCTTTTCGCTTTCGTTGACTGTACCCAAACATTGCACCCTATTACTAAGTCTATACCCATACTACTATGTATAATACAGGAAACGTGTTTGTTTAATGTGAGTGTAAGGTGGGAATGGATTATGACATATAATTGTTTTTATAGAAAGATTGAGATTTTAGAAAAGTAGGTACTAAGGTAAGTATTAATAAACGCACATACAACTCAAAAGCGTATCAACTGTGAAGCGATACTTTAGTAAAATAAAGGAGGATGGGCAGATTTGTATGGACTCTGGCCTAGGAACCAATGACGACAAGCCATATATCATTAGAAAGGTTTTATATACTCTACAACTTTTTTTACGACGGGAAACCTCGAATCGCTGTGTAAAAAAATATGAAAATGCATAAAAAAAAAAACATGATACAAAATCGTCAATATACAGGAACTTAAATACTTATTATCGAAAAAAACTACTTTTATGCAGCGGTAACTTTTTTCACACAAAGATTTGGTACTACCTGCCATATTAAAAGTTTTAGAACTTAGAATAAGCTATTCAGTGACATATCGCTTGTCCTTATTGGTCACTAGGTCAATTAGCCCCCCCTCCTTTCTTTACTAGAAGGTCTAAAGTAAAATGGCGTAGATTATCTTGAGTTCGACACGCTTCTGATGTACCAGATGGTGCGGTATATTATTATAACAGCGATCAAAAAGGCTATCGTTTGTAAGGCCTGGCGCGGGCAGCGGGCCTCGCGCGGCCCGCGGCCCGCCCGGGCCCGGCGCTCTCCAGTTGATGGGCAATCATCGGGCATTGATTGCGCAGGATCAATGATTGGAGTTATTAATCACGGCTGGTAGCGCCGGTGGGCGCACAGTGCGTGTCAGCGCAAAGAATGATGACATTTATTGACCTCGTGCGTTCTATATGATTACTATTGATTGCAGTAGTGTTATTGAATAAAGGTGAGGTAACACAGACTTTTTTTGAAGCAAAAAAATCAATATAAATCGCACTATACAGCGCAGAGTAACTGATTATAGGTAGTGGTTATTTTTTACTTGAGATTAGGTATAATTAGGTACACGTACACAAAATAGTGATCAGGGCCACTTGATATACTTATCATCATCCCATCATCCCAGCCTATATATGTCCCACTGCTGAGCACGGGTCTCCTCTCAGAATAAGAGGGCTTGGGGCATAGTTCCCACGCGGGCCCAGTGCGGATTGGGAACTTCACATACACCATTGTAATGCTTCGCAGGTTTGCGCAGTTTTCCTCACGATGTTTTCCTTCACCGCAAAGCTCGTGGTAAATTTCAAATGTAATTACGCACATGAATTTCGAAAAACTCAGAGGTGCGAGCCGGGGTTTGAACCCACGATCATCTGCTTGAGAGGTGAAGGTCAAACCACTAGGCCACCACGGCTTCTTAAATATTTCGGCATTAATGTACATCAGCAAGACGTAAACAATACGTATAACTACACATTTGTGTCCCCAACAATAAAAAACTCTGTATTACAAGTAGAATAGCTAATTATTTTAGTAATCTCGTAGTTAATACTACTCGATGTGCCTACAGTGACGCGACATCGCCGCCGCGTCAGCGCCGCGTCACCGCCGCGTCCCCGCCGCGACACCGCCGCGTCCCCTCCGCGACACCGCCGCGTCAGCGTCACGGTCACGCGGCGCTCAACAACGCTCACTCCTTAACACTGTAACTGGAGCTCCGACACCTATTTCGCCCCGCGTTCGTCGTTTTGTCCCCCCCCCTCCCCCCCCCGCGCGGGAGGGGGTCGTGTGAACCCGCACGGGGGCCCTGGAATTTTAGTTCTCTATTTTGAACAAATATTTCACACGGCTACATATATCTGCGAACTTACAAACGATGTAGAGCGAGCCCCTCATCGAAGATGAAAGGCGACGGTCAGCCCTTGTGAGTGTGACTGGTACAGTAGCTAACACATGTTTGTTTTTTTTTTAACACATGTTCCAGAATAACCTCACTTGCACTTGAGGTATTCCAACTTATTTAGGCCTCTAGGTTGGCAACGCATCTGCAATCCTCCTGGTGTTGCAAATGTCTATGGGCCGTGGTAATCTCATACCATCTCAGGAGACCCACTTGCTCGTTTGCCATTCGCTCGAATAAAAAAAAAACCTAACCAACAAAAAGTTGGAAAACCCCCGACTTTGTCACTTTAAAGTTCAATATCTCAAAAACGGCTAAACCGATTTCAATGAAACATGTCTAAGAACACCACATGGCGGCGCATGGCGACCACGATACGAAAGACGAAGCGTTGGCAGGCCTCCCGCCAGGTGGACTGATGACATCGTGAGAGTTGCGGGAAACCGGTGGATGCAAGTGGCGAGTTGTCGTTCATTGTGGCGTTCTAGGGGGAAGGCCTTTGTCCAGCAGCGGGCGTCTTACGTCTGATGATGATGATGATTTCTAAGAACCATCGCTAGAAAACCGGCTATCAAATAAAAAAAAACCGCATTCAAATCGGTTCACCCGTTTAAGAGCTACGGTGCCACAGACAGACACACAGACACACATAGCGGTCAAACTTATAACCACCCCTCTTTTTGCGTCGGGGGTGAAAAATGGAATGTAGCACGGTTGTTTTTCATGCGACATGCATCACGACCACTTCAATTCAACTGCCAGATTTAAAGGTTAATGCGAGCAAAGCCGCGGGTAAAAGCTAGTGTCTCAAGAAAAAAAATTAAATAGAATAACAGGTTTAGTGAGATTTTACAAAAGCAAGGCTTTGAACTTGACGCGCCACAGAAAAGACATCAACGAGCTACAACTAATACATTGCAGCCAAACAAACTGGATCATTTTGAACATGAAACTACCATGAGACTCACTCATATTATATTATTATGATATTGTAACGGATAACTCACGTCTTCAATCGAGTTTAGCTCGATATGTTTCGGGCTACTCCGTAGCCCTTCTTCAAAGGAGCACGCGACTCGGCGGCTGCCGCAACACGCGCACTCAAGACAGTCTTTAAGACGTGAGTTATCCGTTAGAATATCATTTAGTAAAACTGAATCATGTACCATGAACCAAATATGTGGCGTACCACCCTAAAGTTGGTAATCATTTATGCCAATAGACGTTACTGTCAACTTGAAAGTTCGACTTTAGCGACATATTCAGTTGATGCTTTGGAACTTGTTTAAAAATTTATAGACCTTTTATTTGGCTGGTACCAGGGCGGAACCTTTGTGGTACCAATGTATATTGACATTTCTGACTACGAAATCGCAGTGAAATCAATTATTAAGAGATTCCACCCTGGTACAGTTACCAGCACCAATATCTGACACAACAAAGCGGGCATAAATCCAGCCGGTGAAATTACTGGCACTTGAGGTATTCCAACTTAGGCCTCTAGGTTGGCAACGCATCTGCAAATACCCCTGGTGTTGCAGATGTTTATTGGCGGTGGTGATCTCTTACCATCAGGAGACCCACTTGCTCGTTTGCCTTCCAGTCGAATAAAAAAAAAAAAATAAAAAAAAAAATAAAAAAAAAATATCTGATACTACTCTATTTCTAGAGCCAGGTAGAGTGTGTCAGATATTTTTGCACGCTCCGCTGCGGCAGATATTAATGTGACGTACATGACGTTTGTTGGGCTGTATAATGCCGCAGTCACGCGCCGCGTCAGCGAACGGTCGTCGCAGCGGTTGACGCAGCGCTGACGCGACGGAGGCCAGCGCTGGGCTGCGCGCTGCATCGTGTCGCGGCTCAATTGTAATGCTCCATCTAATGGTATCCCATAAACAACAATGCCGACATCGGCTCTCCGTCACCTGTCCGCTTTACCAATGTTCGTGATTTGGCTGTCAACATGTTACCAATCGATACCCTTTGGATTCGATAAAATATACAAAGTAGTAACTAATACATGCCACAGCGGAGCCTACAAAAATATCTTCCAGCCCTAATAATAGAGTCGTATCAGATATTGGTGCTGGTGACTGTACAACGATGATACTAATGAAAATGAAATGAAATGAAATTATTTATTTCGCAGGAACATACACAGGTGTTATAAATATTACACATGTCAGAAGAAATATTACATAAGTACATGTCATGTTTGTTCCGCCCCAATTTGGCATGCAAAATCTTAACCTAAACGCAAATTAATAATCTAATGTAAAAGCAATACTTCATTAAGTTAATTATATACTTTATCAAAATATTCATTCAAATTATAAAATGGTCGAATAATCAAGAAGGATTTTAATTTTCTACAAAATTCACTAATATTATTACATACTAAGTCAGATCTATAATAAGTATCAAGCATAAAGATTATCGATTATGGCAATTGGTTAAAAATCCATCGCAGCAATCGGTATCATAAAAATCGGAGTTGTCTAGTCTAGGTGCTCCAAATAACAAAACACGGTCGTAGTATGTCATCGTGATGTATCATTTTTGAGCTCCTAAACAACCTCGTTGTTTATGATAATGATGGTGACAGTACTGCATGAGTTGCGGTTGTTAAGACCTCGTATCTAAACATTTTATTCGCTAATCTTGCCACCCAGCAGCGGTGATTGTGCTGCTCTGTTCCAGCGTAAAGACTCAGACAGTCAGTGAAACAGACGGCTTATGAGGTATTCTATCTTAAGCCTCACTGGCAATAAAACAACGCATTGCATTTCCAATCCTATGTCAGTATTAATATCAAGCGCTCCATTTATTACTTTGCTCCTTTATGTCAAAAAAAAACAGCCATTTGTTTCAAGTAAAAAGAAAATATAGTCGAAGCTCATTCACAATTTATTTGATAATCATTATAATTAGAGCGGCGCGGGCGCACACCCGCGGGAGCTTTAACCTATTTCAAATGAGAGGAAATTACACGCTGCGTTAGATTTCATTTAGAGTAGACGGTCGAGACATCGTTACGTTACATTGCTGGGCCGTGTGGTTCTAACTTTACCAGTGATCGGTCATCGACGGCAATGTACCGCTGACATGATGCGTCTCGCGCCCTCTAAATGAGTCTTTAGGAGGAGGCGGAGGCGGACCGTAAAAAGTACAAAAGCGATGTAGCGCGGCTGCCGGAATGCGCGCGGCGGTACCGGGAAACTGCTCTGTTTAATTAAAATACTATTCCATTATTTTTTAATACTTATTTTGTACCACACAGGCCGTACATACTGTTCTACAACCCATGCTTGTACAGTAACCGACAAAAAAAGTGGATAATATAGTGTACAAAATACGTGATAACGAGTAGAGCTACGTTAGAAAAAACATCCACTAAAACCTAAGTACTTAACGTTTTTAAGAAGATACGGTCTGAGACAATTTTACCATCGGCTTTTCAATATACATCTGACCTACTCGTACATAAAACGGTGGGTAACCGCTAAAACACAATTAAAACATGCTACTTTATGAGCTCAAGACAATTGAAGGGAACTATCTGAAATAGCGACGTTAGTTTTGTGCCTTATGTCATCATTCATCATCGTAGTCGTTGTGAAACAAATAACTCCGCTCAATAGAGCGGTGGAGTCATCGCTTCCGCTGAAACTCGTCATGTCAGGAGTGCGTCCCGCCGATTCATCCAGCGCCGTGTAGCAACCACAACTCACCACCATATTTTGAACATGAAACTAAGGTGCCTACTCATACTTATAGGTTAGCGTTTTGTATCAGTCAAAACATAAGTGACATTAGTATTCTTTTGTTTTTAGTTTTTTCGACACCAATCTTGAACACTAGGCGTCATGGAGGTAAGGTCGTGCGTGTGCTTTTATGCCGACAGTCTTACTGTCTTACTCTTAGTTATCTACCACAATAACCACTTACGAGTCAATTTTAAAAGAAAAAAAAATATTTTTCTATTTTTAAAGACTACTTAAAGGCCGTTTTTCGCTAAAGCATACTCTATTCTATCTGACACGGCTTAGCCTTTTTCATGACAGAGTCATTCAGACAGGAGCTGGGTGCGCGGTGACGTCACGCGCCCGTGGGAGCGCGGCGCAGACGCAGCCTCGCGCATTTTACGCGCATACAATCTCATTAAATTCCACCTGATGGCTGATACCCGATCGACCGTTACCAATAAAAGTTTTGCGAGTCGATTTCGGTCCCGTTATCCAATCGAGATGGAAATTTTCAAAGATCCACTTAACGATGACTTACTGGTATCGTTATAATGTAGTTGGTCGTCCCGCCGCTTCAGCCGGCCGTCGTCGCTCCCAGCTGCGAAACATGAAGCTGAATCAAATCAATGTAGATAATTTAAATTACAAATTCCATTTCCGTCATCAGTTATAGAAGCCTCCGGCGGAGCGCGGTGTATTAGTGTGTGTGCTGTCCGTGTACCTAAGCGACGCGTGTGTGTTTCGCAAAATGACATGTTTACTGTATCACCGGCCGGACCAATCAGCGCCTAATGGTTTCCTGCCGGGCTGGGAACGACGCGGCTCTAACGTACGAGCCTGCAGCGAGAATATCTCTACATTCGACGTCAATCGCCATACTTCTATCGAGTGGTTAGTAAAATGAGCACGAGATAACTTGTACATACACGCTCCGCAGCCGGAGCCGTGACTGGCGGCGAGTCATGACGACTCATCGGCTAAATGAGCAATTACTGCCGCGGTGTAGGGTGACACGCGCGGTTCCCACGCCGCGGGGGGAGGGGGGAACGCGCGGGTCAATTGGCGACGTGTCAATGGACACGACCGAGCCGGTGACCGCCCGCGCCCGCGACCAAGTTCGACGTCAACACAATCCAAGACACGGTCAATAAATAATGCTCTTAATATTAGAAATTATAATTAGCATGACAGGTTACACGATAGTTTATTCAACACCAGAGTTAACAAATATTTAAAGAAATAATTCATTAATAAAGCGAGCGGCGGCGGGGTCCGGCCGCGACGCTCGTGTAATATAAATATTGTGCGCGGAGATTTAGTGCGGCGCGCCGGCTTATGATAATTGGTCGGAATTAATATGGGAACATAGAAACGGCCAACCGGCCCATTAATTAGCGGCCCGGCAGCCGTTACAGCGCGCCGGCGGCGGCCGGTAGCGGCCGGCGCAGCGGCCGGCGGGCTTCAGCCACGAAGCTCCGAACGACTGAAAGAGAAACCCATATTACATACTTCTACTATCGTGTCGTGAGGCATGCAGCTCAGACACCTACCTGTGAAATACGTGCTACTGCTCTACTGCTCTCGCAGCTAAGGTATTCCGGTGCTTCAGCAGCGAAAGATTACCTACCCACTTCTTCGACACAATTATTCATTAAACATTAGGTACACTGCCGAATGAGTTTCTCGTAGTAAAAACGTGATATCGTATTCACCCTAGTTCTAATAAAATGCAAGTAGTTTGAAGTAGTTTGTCATCTCATCAGCTAGCGCGGGTAAATTCAGCCCCCCATTGTATGTTGGAGCAAAGTCTTGAAACGATTAAATACCAGCCGCTAAATGTAGGCCCCGCTGCCGTCTCCGCTCCCGCCCCCGCTCCCGCTGCCGCTCACAACTGCAGCTTGAGAAACGTCAGCTTCTCTGAAGCAACCTAAATCAGAGGTATTCATAACGTGTCTTCGATTACTATTTGATAATTTCCGCCAACAAGAACATGGCTGTGACCGCCGGCCGAGCACGTTCGTGTCTAATGACTATTGACACATGTATAGTTGTAATATTTATGTTTGTATTTGATTAAGTTTATGTGTAGGCTTCTGAGGAGTATAATAAAGCGGCGCGGGCGCGGGGGGGGGGGGGGAGCCATTTCACGCACCATCGATTAATCACACGCACGGCGAGCAGCGGCCGGGACCCGCGCCAGGGTCTGCACTCACTGGATCATACACAACAATCCATACTAATATTATAAATGCGAAAGTATGTTTGTATGTCTGTGTGTTTTTATGTTTGTCCGTCTTTCACGCCGTAACGGAGCGACGAATCGACGTGATTTTTGGCATCAGACATAGTTTATGCGGGCCCGAGAGTGACATAGGCTACTTTTTATCCCGGAAAAATGCACAGTTCCCGAGGGAACAGCGCGCGATAACAAAATACCATGCGGTCGGAGCCGCAGCCAAAAGTTAGTAAAGTAATAAAACTAAAAATCTGCGTTATACCTACTCTTACTGTACAAGAATAGGCAGTTTATACATATAACTGAATAAAATGCTCTAACTTCTTCATCCTATATACATCCCACTACTGGGCACAGGCCTCTCAGAATAAGACGGCTCTAAACTACCTTAGATGAAAGTACTCCCTTCCATTGCCTGACTCCGCCCTATGATCGAACCCTGGATACTATCCTCAGTCAAAATACCTCCTAAGACTATTTTCACAAAGCCTATAAAGATTATATTGTTTTAACTTGGAGTTCCAGGGTCTAGCTTCCGACTCCATCATTCCATTAGCTTGAGGATATCATAAAGTAGTATTGTATTGTCATCAGAACTACACATTATTGCCGAGTTTCGTATCAATACAATCAATTAGTGGTAGTATTATTATTTAAACCGAAAAGAATATTGATTCAAAATTTTGAAAACCCACTTTGCTATACTGGTGGTGTCATTTTGCATCAGTTTAGTCAAAGTATGAGTATACTTAGTGTAATACTGAGAGTGTCTTAGTACTGGGTTTATATGTATAAGTCATCGTCAGTTCTAGTGTCCCATCCACCCTCAGACTGTGGTCACCGAGCGAAGGAGACGATGCGCGGACGCACGTAATCCGACAGTGCTACGCACAATATATCTTTATTAGAATATCACGCATGGATATAATATGTCACCCGGACAGTGCATCAAGGCGACAGGCGCGAGCGCAGCCGTGCACTGTGGAAGCAAACCGTTGCATCTAAGGATA
Source organism: Choristoneura rosaceana (assembly GCA_037349165.1). NCBI lineage: Eukaryota > Metazoa > Arthropoda > Insecta > Lepidoptera > Tortricidae > Choristoneura > Choristoneura rosaceana. The sequence goes on from JAZBNJ010000043.1 coordinate 111,402, forward strand.
AAGTAATTTGCGCAGGCAACGACATCTTTTAAAAAAATGGTTGCCGCAGCAGAAACGCTTTGCAGTGAGACCTGTCGGATACGTTATTGTCACTGGGAATCATGGAAGTGTCTGAGTATTCCCGCTTCCGGGGCTGCGCCTGCGACGCGAGAGAGCCGCGCGGGAATCCTGCCGCCGGAGCGCACGGCTTTCATAACCATAACTCTCACTGCTTATTAAAGGTAAAATATGTATCATTAGAAAATTATCATTGAAAACTGCAGCAAAAAACGAAGTTATTAATAATTAATTGCGATATTACGTCGGCAGGTTTCTCAGCTCTCGAGGAGAGGCCGATTGCGAGCATTGCTAACATTGCGACGTTTTTTAATGAACCGTTTTGAAAGTTTACTGATGTCATCGAACCAGTAATTTGAAGTCGATACCGTTCGTGTCTAGGGAGCATCAGCGACGGCGGATTATACGGTGCAGCGGTTCCGTTCGGAATGCGTCGGCACTCATTAGCCCAAACATAAATACGCATTAGTCATCGCTGTAATCAGAACATAAATCCTGCTTATTACACGTGTCGCGTCCGCGGCGCGTTATTTGTCGCTTCATCGCGCCGCGTGCGTGAGGGCTAACGAAGCGCAGCCACGCGAGCGACGCTGTCCCCAGCTTTGATAATTAACTTATTGGAATTAATCTCCTGAGCATGTCGTAATGTTCCAACTGACGTTTCGTGGTATCCACAAGCGAGAAGGAAGTTGAGAAAACATGGGAGCAGGCACCCTAGTTATATAGGAATTACAAAATCTTAAACATGTTGCGATCGTACGTTTCGATCTGATACAGCGGAAGCCGAGGCCGTAAATATCTTGTAAGAATAAGACAGCAATTTAATTGTAATGTATCGTTGATAAGGCAGATGCAGATCTGTTTGTAGTGCAGGCTGCATGTTGGCGGCGCGGGCGCTCACGTGCGGGCGCGGCAATTAGGCCGCCCGCCGCAAAATATCGCGACGCTGCGCGCACGCATCGCGGACCAGCATCGCCACGACCTCAGCCATCGCCGCCGCGACGCAGCCTTCCCAGCCCACACCAAAACCGATGGATTGACTCGTCGCGCATGATCGATGTCACCGAATGTCAACGATGTCTGATAAGCCGGATCGATAATCTTGTCGAGGATCGGTGACAGATACGAATGCGGCGTCCTGCGCGGCGAGCTCTAAATCAGATAGACATCGCGCGGAGCGGGACCCTTCGTTAATCTCATTCATTAGTTTAATTAAGTTAATGTTCGGAGCACGCCCCCGAGCGCGGGAGGGGGCGCGCACGACCGAACTATCCGCTTCAAGATAAATCGTCTCCGCGGACTTTGAAAAAACCAATGATAAATCTTATTGCGAACTGCGCTTGATCTCCCCGCGCGGGAATGATATAATTACATGATTGCTGCCCCTCAGGCCTCCCCGCCGCGCGGGCGCATTCTCGGCTCATTCTCTTACGGATAATTTTCAATGACAGCAAGTATGTCCGCGTCTTGTGCAATGCTGACGCTGTTTGCAGAAGCTCCAGCGCATCCGAGCGCGCGCGGCGGCCGGGGGCGGCGCGGCAAAAACATGACCCCACGAAATGATATGACGCGAAACTGAAATCTAAATTAACAATTCCATAAATTGGTGCATTGTTTTGTTTCGGATAAAACATATTGAAGTAGATATCATTATGTATATAATCGAATGTGTGTGAGGAAGCAGTTTATAGAATACCTATTTATTTCTAAATTTGTAGAAACTGGCGATATTAAATCAGTGCCACATTTGTCCATCTTCGTGTCATATAACGGTCGATAGAGGTAAATAAAACATTTCTTTCCTCACACCAAATTAATGTGACATTTAAAGTGACGACTGCCGTGTTGTGTTGTGTCACATGGTCTCGCGCAACAAAAGCGCGCCGCGAGCGTCGGCGCAGTCGCGGCCGCGGTGATCACCGACGCTAGATAAACACTGTTTTGGTTCAAATATCAAACGTGCGTATTGTTCCTTTTGATAAAGCGTCATCGCCTTATACAGTTCGACAGTAATTGCCTCTTTTGTTGTATTTTCAAAATTGAAAGTTTGATTGGCAGCGACAAGCGTTTGCGAAGTTTATGTCCGGTTGGCGTCCCCTGACCTATACGTTTTAGACTCGTGGTTTGAGACGGACCCGCTCGCGGAAGCGGATCCGCCCGAATGCCACGGCTGGGCTGCCGGCTGTAATGAAAGGTTTCCAAAACAATCGGCGATTAGATTGGGGCCGGCGCCCGCGTCACTATAATGAGCAGGCGTCGCGCGCATCGTTAGCCGAGATAATGCTATCTTGAAATAAATATCAGCGATTGTCAGCAACGAATTTGAAAGTCCTGTCGGAGGCGCGGTATCGGCGCGATCACGCGCCCGCGCCGCGTCGTATCTCTAATTAACATCGCGCCCCGCCTGGGGGGGGGGGGGGGCGGGTGATCGATAGCCCGCGCGGGATGCTCCCGCGATCAGTTTCTTCTCTTCTTACCACTTTTTAATTGACAGGCCTTATTAAAACACTTTAGGAATAAATATATTGTACGCCATCGAATGATTTATCTGGAAAGCCAGCGTGAGTCGCCCGCGCAGCGCGAGATGCGATCGGGTGGATTAACCCGAGTTCAGTGTGTTCAGTATGCAAACACGATCGTGATGGACGAATGTGAACCGATGCAGCTCGTGGAGCGTAATTAAACGTATTGTGTCGAGTATCAATTACACGAGTCCGGCGACGGGGCGGGGCGCGAGGGGTGAGGGGTGAGCAACAAATGGGTCATCAGGGTGCACGCGCTGCCCCCGACGCGGTCCAACTGAATAAAGCGCGCGCAACGCAGCTGCTCAGCGAACGCTAGGCGAAAGAATATTCAATTGGACGTTATGTCAAATTGGACTATTTCAGATTCCTTAGGATTTATTGCGTACCTAGATATAGTTGTGATGTTTGGTAGGTTTCTATAATAATCCGGATAAATTAGTTAGTTACAATATAATAATCTAAATAAATTATTGATCAATCTTGGGAGGATTGACACCAAATTTGATTTACTCCCAAAGTGCAAAGCTCGGTCGCCCAGGTACTTCTTTCGAATAACCATGTTTAACGTCTATCTTACCAAGAAATCAGGATTGTCATTTAATTTAAGCTATAAAATAACACGTGGTGGTCGCAAGGCCTTAAACCCACCGCACTTGTCCCCCTGGGAAGCGACAAGTGTCCGACAATTAGCGGCGACCACAATGACCCCCCCCCCTCCCTCCACACGGCACGCGCCCGCGCAGCTGCACAGGCTAATCCCTTTAAACAAAGCTGGGTTTTGTGCTTTAAAAACATTTTAATTAAAGCTATCATCAAGCACCCTCCGCGGTGCGGCGTCATCACGTGACGTTCACACATTGTGTTAATAGTTGAGGTTATGCGGTTTTTGCGGGACGTGAGCGAGCGCTTTGCATTGATACTTAATAACACGGCCCTATATCACGAAGTTCAAAATTGGAACTTTATATCTTGCCGTCCTGCTGACGCTTATATTATTTATTACGAGTGAGAGGGAGGGTACGATACGAACTTCGATTTTCGAAATTCGTATTTCGTAGTAGTCCTCCAGGCGCGTGCGCATCCGGGGCGCGGCGGAAATACCTATTTAATTGAAGATTGAAGTGGTATTTTAGTGTCCAAGTCACAATTACAATACTGCGTACTTAAAGTAGGATTGCAGTAATTAGAGACTGGCAACTTAGCTTCCCACTTGAGAAATAGCTTGACAATGCACAGTTAAGCAATTGGAATCCCCCGGCACTATGGAAGTTATCGTAGTAAATTAAATTGGTAGAATGTATTTTTGAAAAGAGGACTTTTAGGGGAAGGGGACTTTTACTGAAGTGACTCCTAACTGAACTCTAACTGAACTCCGACTGAACTCTGACTGAACTCATACTGAACACTTATTTACAAGCTTATATACTTAATCTTAATCTATTGCCTATGCTTCTAATCTATACAAACCTATCTGAATCAATGCGCGTGAGATCAATAGCGCACTCCTATCGGCGCGATTCAGATAAGTCATGTGCCAGGCCAGCCCTGGCACAGGACTTATTATAAAATTTTATTAAGTAAAGTTAATCCGTCAGTCACCCACTTTGGACAGCAAAATTTCATTATTTCGAACTCAAAGTTCATTTACCCCTTGAAACGACCGGGATGATGTTATGTGGATTATTTTTTCTAGTAGGAGCATAATAAATATAAAATGAAACATTACATACATACAGAGTGGCTCATAGATAGGTCTGTAGGTATAGGAAAATCTCTCTGAAACTATAAAGACACATGAAGTTCTTAGGAACCATGTCATCGATTTTAAAGACAAGAAAAACTGCACTCATACATTAAAAAAGCCTGTACTCAGCTCGGGAATCATACCCAGATGCCGGATGTTTTGAAAAATAAAACTGTTATTTCTATTTAGATATACCTACCCTTTTGTGATATTCCTCGTGTTGACAGGTGTCCATGAGCGGCGGTGATTGCTTTCCATCAGATGACCCGCATGCTCGTTTGCCCTCTCTTATATAAAATATATATCAATTGTGCAGTAACATTTACTGCTTAAGACCTAAATGAGGCACCTGTATCTTCTTATTGTTCTTAAAACTCGTCGATAGCATAAAACAACACCCCCATTTTACACGTATTTTTCGAAGTTAGTCCTAAAGTAATAAAAAAAATGACAGACAAATTAGAAAAGTTGAAAAACCCCTGAAATTGTCATTTCGAAATTCGATATCTCAAACGAAACATAGTTAAGAACCACCAGAAGGAAGTTCGCTTTTACATAAAAAAAATTGAGAATATGCGGTAGACAGACAGAGATTGGCGGTAGAGTTATATAAGTATAATACCTTTGTTTAGCGTCGGGGGTCAAAAATGCAGATTATAGCACTATGTAAATACAAAATCGTTTTGATCTCATAAAAGCATACTCGCAGACCGCAAGCAGACACGATGTAGAGCTGAAATGGTAATTATAAAATATGAGCGTCGGTGTTAATTGCCGGCGTGTCGTTGTAGCCGCCGCGATGAGCGCGATAGTGTCCCCCCCCCCCCCCCCTATTGCTGTCGCGCCTAATTGAAACACAGCGCGACATGCGCGTACGACGCCCAACATTCAAAAACACGGTGACTACAGAGACGGGGGCAATGGACACACCACGCCGAAGATATGTTACATTGAACAAACTTATACAGGTGAAATTTAGGACGTAATACAAAATTAGTGTTTCGTGCTCAGTTATTGCTGGGTAATATAATTCATATTTTACTCTTTTGTTGAAATTAATCTGATGAAATTTCCGGTTTCCATAGATTAGGTATTCATGATTTCGTATTTCAATAATGTATGGAAACCACTATTTTAACTTATTACCACTATTTTGACTTATTTCAACAACAGAGTAATTGCACTATATTACTCAGCATTAACTGAGCATGAAACACTAATTTTGTATTACGTCCTAATTTTCACTCTGTAGTGCCCAGCCGCTAAGAAGTCGATCCAGACACGTTGCATTGTTTCTGATTATTGTTAGTGTCAACCATGGCAAAAAATGCTATACTTACCTACTACTCTGTCGCATGCGTACGCATTATATTTTTGTCTATGATTCATTAGTAATTTAGCAACGTGTCAGGATTTACTTCATGACGGCCTTTGACTATAATAATTAATTATGGATATTCTACTCTTCTTCTTCCCAGGATATTTATTATCTTTAGCCTTAGTAAAGTGCCTAACTACTAATCTTTGTGGTGTAGGTATTTCATGTAGGCAAATTGGGTACTGCATTGATGTTGTAAGTAAAGTTGGCTCATTAGACCTTTACAACGGCTGTTTCAAATAATTGCTCGGGCGTAATCTCAACGCATTAAATTAAACAACCGCTACTTATTTATTTATCGGCGCTGTACGATACTAGTTTTACCCGCGGCTTTTCTCATTAGAATTTCCAAAAATTAATTATCGTCGGTCGTTATTACCTTTGCATTAAAAACAACTTGCTAAAGATATTTTTTTAAATTTATCCCGATCCCGTAGGAATGTGGGACAAAAGTAGCCCATGCGTTATTCCGTTCAAGACATCTAGCTCTTTATCTTAGAGTGAAGAAGTTACAAACATACCTACACACACAAACTCATATACTGACAAACTTTCACATTTGTAATAGGTTTTAGTGTATAATAGTCATTTAGCAATTTAGATTAAACCGTAAACTAACTCTTTATTCTATAAAATTATACTAGCTCTAATGCCCCGAATGAAGCACTCCACAATCACTTGAAATGGTAACGTGATTATACTCTGGTAGCAAGTATTCGCCAAATACCAGGATCAACGTAGAGTCGGTCCATGAAGACCCTAGATCTTTGAATGGTTCTGCTACGAGATTTAGAGTCATCAGACTGAAATTTGTCATATAATTTGAGCCGGGACAGTCAGTCAAGTGACTGGTTACATCATTTGCCCAAAATCATTTCCTAGTAGCAAAATTTTCATAACGTTAAACTTTCGTTATTTTCACTCATAGTCAAAATACCACCAAACGTGACAACAGCTTCTACTTTTGTGTAGTTTTGTACCTTTGGGCCGATGCAAACTTAACATAACCTACACCTATATGTTTCTGTGTCAATTAAAATTGAAAAAAAAAACGCGATTGTGAAAATAACTTCAGTAAAAAGCATTTAGGGAAAAAAAGCATTTAAGGAAAATCTCCGAATGGGAAAATCATGCAAGGAATGACGTCCGGTGTTAATTAAAAATAGGAAAATACGGCACTGGAAATTTTGCTACTAGGAAATGACGATTTTGGGCAAACGATCTAACCAGCCAGTCAAGTACCCATTTTGATAGCGGATGAAGCAACACATGCAGTTAGTGCGGCTGTTATAGTCGGCCATTTATTCGCAAGTTAATGGAGCTATACCTCACTCATTTCCTTACCACTTAATCCGTTTAATTGTTGCAATTAACCACCTAATGTTTAGCGTAAAAGCCTAACCGTTAGGCTTTAGGCTCTAGGCATTAGCTTGTAACGCATGCTTTGCTGGAGTCCAGCCAGCTGCCCGCTTACATCACAACTGTTTACGAGAGACATTCCCACTGATCCGTTTGTCGCCTGTTTTGTGATGAAATGAGAGCGGTTTTATATCCAGATAAAATTTAATTAACACTGCAAGTACTTAACTTGCAATCAGTGTTTGTCCATAGGAATGGGATACTTGTAATTTCTCTGAGAACGGCACACATTTAAGACTCTCGTGTATGTTTTTGTTTTAGTACTTTATGTCTACGTGTATCTAAAAGGGTATGTATCACGCGGGCGCGGCTCGCAATCCGCTTTACGGCGCGATTCATCACCATCGGCGCCGGCGACTAATTCGCGGGTGAATCATTTACGGGCTGTGCAGCGCGTCGCCGTAATGAGCGACTCAGCCGTGGACACCGACGGCTCAGGGTTTTACCGCCCGCCTTATTTACGCCGCTGAATAACAGTGGGAAGACACCTTGTTTACAGCGCTATACTCGTGACGTGAGTTACCGGCGACGACGCGGACATCGCGGCGCCGTTATTACTTATTCTGCAGTTGTAGAAACGACGCGCCTGTCAGTCTATTTGGTAAACAACCTTAATTATCGGATCTCTAGACTATGTCTACGCCCTTTTATGTTCTGAATTCAACTAATTTCATAATATAAGGTTCCATTTCACGAACTTGTCACGAACGCTCCCACCGGCGCGGTGTGATGAGAGATTTTTCTTTTCTTTGCCTGTGTTGCTGGTAATACCCCTGCATAAACCGTCTCGGCAGAGTAATCACTACAAAAAATGCTCATCGCGCGTACTTCGTCTAGGCTGATTATTATAGGCCGGACGACGTCCGCTCTTAAACAAAATCCTCCCCCTTGGAACTCACGTTGTCGTCAGTCCTTATAGTGGGAGGCTTAATACCATCTCTCCGTCTTTCGGTCCGTGGTCACTATTCGAGATCCTTTCTCCCCCAACGGTTTTCTGTTAAAATTGGATTAGGTATTCATACAACTTATGTCGATTATTATATAAAATGTAGTTGGGCCGTTCGTGAAGTGTGAATGTAATTTTCCGGTAAAAAAAAAATATTATGAACGAAAGTTCAAGCCTCTTCGCACGTTGTAGTAGGTTCTAAAACTGACTGTAATTACGAAGAGCTGACGTTGAGTTATATGGCTGTGACCTGGCCTACCTTCGTCCTGGTCACATCTCCGTCTCCGGCGTCCGCGCAAAGACCTTTACCGTTGCCGCGGCGAAAGGTCCTCCGCGTTAATAGCCGATAGTCGATAGCGGGCAATTATGTTGTCGCCGCGCGGGTGGCCCGCCCCCGCCCCGCCGCGCCCCGCCCCGCCCGCGGTTAATTGCCCACCGATTCCCCATTGTCCCTGCGCTATCTCCACAGTAGCTGCGCCCGCAGTACACTCTTTGTTACCGCGATAAACTTTACTCCTATCTAATAGCTCTATTGTCTACTGATTCGATTCCACGTTTACGATTAATTTAAAGCTTTTTTTGTGTGTTACGTGACCGACGTGCGGGTGCGCGTGACGTTTTATTCTCATTTGAATTGTTTCGGAAACGTCGGCTCGGCTCGTTTTATTGTCACGCATTATTAAGCCCGTTTCGTTTTTATGTTACGACTCGCGACGTAGATTATAGCCGCTATACCAATCAGGGCGGCTCTTAATCGACGCAGCGTAATGAAAGCCGAGAGGGTGGTCAAAAGCTCCAATTGCCAGACGCTTGCGGGACGGAAACGCCTAAACTCACCACCGCAGCATTCCCAGAAATGCATGTATTTTGTTTGTTTTTGGTCGGAATGGTAATGGCGTTGCGCGGAGGCCCACCCTCCGGCAGCGGCCATTGCAATTGCATTGTGTCGGGCGCGGGCGCGGCGAATGCGGCATCCGGCGGGCGGCAGCGCCCGCTTCAGGTTTCAGCGCATTGTGTGCGGCGGCGCGTGCGCAGGGGGCGGCGGCGCGCGATTGGCCGCCATTGTCCGCGCTGCGATTTCGCGCTCAATTAGTTCCGCGATCGACTGATAGCGACACCCGGACAATTACGACGTCAACTCTTAATTGCGCCGGGAACAATACCCCACGGCGGAGCTGCGCCGGCGACAGGTCTCTATCCTAGACGCGGACCGGGCTCCGAGATATCACGAGCGGTATCGACCTCGTAAAATTAATGACACGAGCCCTTTGTTTTGAAACTTCGGAATAATGTTTGTTGTCGAGAATTGTGGAATCCGTAAGCAGCGATCAATATAATATGAAAAGCGTTTCATCAAAATGAGAAATGAATGCATCGCGCAGAGTTCAGCGGGGCGTGTGAACAGGTCGCGACGAGGGAGGGGGGGGGGGCGTGCCGCGCCACTCGCGACCCTAGCGCCCGCGCATACGGAGCGCGCGTGAGTTCACGCTACAAATCGTGTCTTACGGTTTAGCGGCGCGGCGCGGGCGTCGCAGGGAAAGGTGATAGTGTAATTAAATAAAAATAAAAGTACATGTTAGACAAGAGCCAAGTGCAAAGAGACAAGGTGTCTGTAATGACCGCCCATGTTCTTATAGTTACAGTTAAAAAGAAGCAATTTGGTTCTTAATTTGCATTTCAGTTCTATAAATCCTTAATTTTATTGCATTGCCGGAAGCTTCTTTCAACCGCAACGAACTTTGCGAAATGAAACTCTAAAACTGTAAATATTTCAGGGTTTATTTCAGGGCCATCGTGTAGAACCCTTTAAGTTAGGTTAGGTTAGTTTTATAAAAATCCTGAAATATTTACAGTTTCATAAAAATCAAACAGTTGGGAAATGTAAAGTTGCGAAATGAAACATTAGTAAACCCATACATACACTAGATTCATCTAATCAAATAATTCCGGTCATTGTCCAGAACGTGGGTGGAATCACGTAGTATTATTTGTGAAGCTCGAACGATATTGGATATTGAGCATTTGCCGAAAGTTCTCAGGACTTGGCTAACACGCTTCCGTGCCTTCTACAAATTATGCTATAATGTTATTACCTATTTGATTAACAAACAGTCAAAAGTTAATGAGTAATGTCCGGCGCGCATGCGCGAGCGTGGGACCGCGCGCCGGCGTGTGCGCCAGCAGACCAACGCTCCACATCCAGCCACCGCACGGATGCACTGACTCTTAGTACTTGAGTTAGGACAGAAAGAAAGAAAGAAAGAAATCATTTATTGCCACAAAAAAATACTATACACAATACTATAAACATTTGAAAAAGAAAACACCTACTTACCTACACTAAACCTTATCAGAAGGCAGTTTTTTGTGGCAAAAGGAGCGGACTCAGCATTTGCTGCGAGTGCAAGCGTAAGCCTGCATTGCGCAGCGCTGATTTTCAGTCCGCCCCCCTCCCCGCACTCCTTACGACAGGCAGGTAAGCAGGGGTGACAGCTAGCACGGACTTAGCATTAATAGGTTTAGTTATATCAGTACTTATTCGTGCATTGTGCATTCCTTGTGAATTAAGTATAAAATACTTTCTCTGACTAAAAAAAATTTGTCTCGTTATGGGTTGATGGATGTTCAAAAGGAGCCATTGTTTTTATATTGTAAGTTTTCAGTATGCTATATGTTTTTTTTTTTTGTAATGACCGGCCTATTGGTGGAAATTAAAATCCAAGATATAAGAAAAAGACATTTTTAATCACACTTCTTTCTGCATCAGTGTTTCAAAGCGACAGACTCTGTAACGCTCGCTGGTTTCTTCTTAATTAGCACGTACTTCATGCTTCCCGCGGCGCGCCGCTCCTGATGACCCAGCGCTAACTGACCGCGTCACGCACGTCACGCCGCGTCACGTCGCGTCACGGTGTCGTCACGGCATCGCCTGATTTTACGCGCGGTTTCCGTCAATATTCCCCGTTAGCGCGGTCACTGGGTGGTCGCCCGTCGCCCGTCGGCAAGACGCGCGCGAGTGACGTCTCCTTGTCGTCTTAAATTCTACTCATTCATTAAATGCATAAACGAGCTATTCACCGGCTCATTACGGAGCTGCGCTCGCGGCTCGACTCGAACACTTAGCGGTTCAAGGGTTAAATGCAAGACGACATTCTTTAATGGTTTCTGGAGAGTGTTGTGGTGTCGTGTCGTTACCGATAACCCTCCCTTGTCTGCGCGCGCTGCCTGTGCTCGCGTCGAGTACTTACGGCGACCATGTCGGAGGCTAGAGCATGGCACCGACAAACTGTAATTTGCTCGCTTATAGTGAAGTTAGAAAGCCAGTAAAGTATCTCCTAATTCTCAAAGTATTTAGTTTGTAATAAGATGTAGTAATAATTAACTTTAACTATTATTCGTCTCTTCTCCCTGCATCCCATTAGTTAATAGTGGGCACAAGCCTTTTCTTAGGATGAAAAGGCTTGGACTGTAATTCCCAAACGAGCCTTGAGCGGATTAGGAACTTATCACAGCCCTTACTAAATTGCTCATTATCACAAGATTGTTCGTAAAATATTTACCATTACCAAAAATGCTCTTATGCTTTTCAAATGTGGTCCATAAGTAGGTACAGCATTATAAATGCGAAAGTAACTCTCTCTGCGTGTCTGTTATACCTTCACGCTTAAACCGTTGAACTGATTTTAGATAAAGTATGTAAATAGTTTGAGATACTGGAAAGTGTCCTTCCCGGTATCTCAAATGGTATTCCCGGTATCCCATAATGTCTTATGGGGTAGTTTCTATCCCGGAAAATTACATAAATAGTTTCATAATAAACAAACCACGGGATAATGATAAAATAATTTTAGGATAGACGAAGTCATAAGCTAGTTTTTGTGTAAATCCTAAAGACCTCAGAGATATGAGCTCGGGTTCAATCTTACCCACTTGACTTATCCAGACATAACTGCACTGTCAGAAGCTAAGATTTAAGTAATCAAAGCAGCACCTACCATCAACACGTAACGTGACCTCGCTTAAAACTGAAACAAAAGTGATACACATCGTAAATAACAAGTTAAAGTAAAACGCTGTCCTTTCCGTCCCGTATCTCGTGTAAGAGGGTCAGAGATCGCGGGAGGTGTCGCGGCGCTAATGAGGCGCATGTCGTGAGGGGGGGGGGGGAGGTGACGTCACGGCACACGTCGCCAACACGCGCGCGCGCCGCGGGCGTCACGAGCGGCGCGGCGCGACGCTAACTGCTTTTAATGCCCTCGCCCCCATGTGTAAGCTCGCCTTGTTTAGTTTATTGGCTAAGCTTTACTTTAAGTATATCTTGAGCTAAATACTATGAAATTGGAGCCGCTGGAATAAATTCAAGATTTATTTATCTATTGGTAACATAAAAGACAGGTACAGTCACCAGCACCAATATCTGATACAACAAGCGTGCATAAGAAGTGCGTGTGTCAGATATTTTTGCACGTTTCGCTGTGGTAGATAATAATGCTGGTGACTGTAATTCAAGGTACAGTTTCTTCTTTCTTAGTTGACTATAGGTGGAGAGTGATATTGCCCATGTACCACTATGAAGGTGTTCGAGCACGTCCGCGAGGCATTAAAGGCCCGGATACAAGGAACCCATCTAGAGCTGTCCATCATCCCGCTCGAGTCTCAAAGGGCTAACAATTTCAGCTCATTTTAGACTCCAAGTGCCTGCCAAGCGCCAGTAGATGTTCTTGCGCTCCGACTTCTGACCGGAAGGTGTGGTGTTCCGTCGTTTTAGGATAGCGACGACGAAGACGACGTTCGAAAATCCTTAACTATTCATAGTTTTATTTATGTATTTTATGTCTTTTTTTTTGTAGGTATAATTTGAATTTTACAGCGCATTGATGTTCAACTATAATGATGAAATTTTTTGTTGGAATAAATAAATAAATAATAAATTCAAATCAAATTCAAATTCAAATATTTTATTCATATAACATTGTACACGGTAATTATTATTTAATAATACAATAGGATATAATAGAACTTATAAACGTGTGCCTGAACTAGGTACAATTATGAATAGTTGTACAATTTCGAAGGCAATCTGGAGAATGAGAGACACGTCAGTTGTAATCATTGGATGCAACCACGATGCAACACAACACGGTTAGTGTGCATACCTACCCACAACCTTTACCATAATTGTGTTGCCTATCATCACTGAAATTTGTTAAAAAATTCGGCAAGCCGATGGTGTACTTATAAGCGACCGGCTCGTTAAGGTAGACGGAGTAAAACGGTGAGCTTAATAAATTTAACTGACGCTTCAAATATGCGATGCTTGTATCGTACAGATGAGAATCATACTGTTACGGCATCATGATGCCACTGATTGGTTTAAGTACATTGAAACTAACGGATAATCGTGATATTTTTATATAAAATTTCGCAGAATAGATTAAGTAAGTGTGATTGAAATCGAAGTGAACTTAGTATGTTCGAACTGATTGGGTAAAGGACCTACAAACAAGTTCTTTTAGTCAGGTGCTGTTGGAGCCGGTGGTCGGTGGTGCGCGGTCAGCGACTCGCGGCCAGGGAAAGTGCGACGTATAATTGGGGCAGCGGCCGCCGCATGAGAACATCTGTAGCGGCACGCGGCGCAGGCGCCGGCGGGGCGAGCTGTGGCTCTCCTGGACTTCTATATCTGCCATATTGTCGTAGGGACAAAGGGTTCCTCTTTCATTCGTCGTTTTCTACTCTTTGTTAATACTAAATCCACCTTTTCGTCCCTATACTGAACAATTAGGACTATAAAGCATATCCATCATCTTTACTGTAAAAGTTAATAGTTTAACGTTTTAAACATTCGTGATTTTCACTCATAGTCAAAACCAATGGGACTACGGAGATACGAGTGCCGGCACTATTAGCGATCAAGTGCGGGTAGTTCGAAGGACTCGCGCTGCTAGGTAGACTTGACACCCCACACTTCAGTCTACTCGTCACCACGGCCATTGTAAATTTTTCCGAAACGTCGAGGTATATATTACTCGTGTATGTTAGCGTGATAGTCCCGTTGGTGGTATTTTGACTATAAGTAAATATTTATTAGCTGGTTATGATTATTGTTTTTGCATAATGCTAGCAGCAATTACTGTCGAATGCCGAATGGTTGTCATGCCATTCCCGACGGCGACGTTAGAATAGGATATTGCCGTGGCTATCACAAAAGATGACTAAGAGATCTAAGTGAGAGTGGGCTACAGCTACAGAACTCTCGCCATTGTCAATTAAGAACGCAGGACTCACCAAGGTAATCTGCAAGAATGTCATCACGAGTATTCTCTACCAATCCTTAATTAACCATGAAAATTATGTCAAGAATAAAGCAACTTAAAAGAAGAAGCAGTAATAATTACCTACTAAAAAATCAACATGCATGTGATACAGTAAATGAATCGTTTATTTCCAGATATACACTCACACATCCCTCTTGTTCTCAGAGGAGGCCTGTGCCCAGCAGTGGGACGTATATATACACTGTTAAAAATTTCTGTAGTAATTTTACAAAGAAAGTGTTGGAAGTTTTTACGCACAACAATAAAGTAAAAATATAATTCCGTTTTGTAAATTTACAATACAATTTATTTCAACTCAATTTCGAAAAATTACAAAACATTTGTTGAAATTTACCAAACGACTATCGGAATTCGTTTAGCAAAATTACAATACAAACAATGTAATTTTGCCAAACAAATTCTGTTGAAAATGGTTTGCAATTTTAAAATGATGTGTTGTAAATTTACTACACAATTAATTTCAACTCATTATTGAAAAATTACAAAACATTTTGTTGAAATTTACCAAACGACTATCGGAAATTCGTTTAACAAAATTACAATACAAATAATGTAATTTTGCCAAACAAATTCTTTTGAAAATGGTTTGCAATTTCAAAATGATGTGTTGTAAATTTACAACTATAACGGGGTTGACAATGCGACGGAAACGACAAATATAATTATACGGTTTAATAGACAAACTTCACTTACAACTGAGTGGTTTTATAGTATTCACTCGGAGAACAGCAGGCGTTTCGAGCGAGACACCGTACTGCAATCAGAGTCGTACTACGTTCAGAATTATATTGGAAGGTGTTCAATAACTTGAATGCAGCCAACCAAGTATAATGCTGTCCCTAACAAAAGACAACAAACGTTAAGTAAGCCGCGGTAGTCACAATTCTAAGGTTACACATCGTTAGCGAGTTTATTTAGGGAGCAGCGCCATCTATCGGTGCACTCCCGTACTATACAACGTAATTAATTTCAACTCATTATCGAAAAATTACGAAACATTTGTTGAATGGTAGCGATCGCAGGTAACGTATCGCTCTGAAAATGATGATCTACAGCTTATTTAAAGACTTGGTTTGAAAATTCAATTTAAAGATTATAATACTAAAAATAATTATAGATTTTTAATGACTTCATAGTAATTTCAATACTAATATTTTTCTGTAATTTTACAAAAAAAAAAAAATATTTTAAAGCAAATTGCAAACAGATTTCAAGAATTTTAGAAACTTTTGATTCAAAACTAATTAACGGTTTGAAAAATTACTATTACGTATAAGAGAAATACACGTTTTAGTAGAATTACAATGTATAATGCAATTTCAAACTTGCGTTATAAAAATAGTAAAATTATACCTAGGTAAATCTTTAATAATTTCATCTTCTAAATTTTTTCATAATTTCACAAAATAAGTATTGTAAATCAAATTATAAACTTTTTTTTTTAAACTTAAATTTTTTTTGCTTGATATTAATCAAAAATTTGAAAAAATTACAAATACGTGTTAGAGAAGTAAAAACTTTGGGTAGAATTACAATACGTAATGCAATTTTCAAATTTGTGTTACAAAAATGATAAAATAGTTTGCAGATTCTTAATAATTTCATTCTAATTTGAGTTTCAACATATTTTCAAAATTTTATAAAAATAGTATAGTAAATCAAATTACAAACCATTTTTGTAAATTTTAAATCTTTTTGCCCGAAATTAATCAAAAGTTTAAAAAAATTACAATACGTGTCAGAAAAATAAAAACTTATGGTAGAATTATAATACAAATTGTAATTTTCAAATTTAAGCTACAAAAATAATAAAATTATTTGTAAATTCTTAATGATTTCATACTAATTTGTGTTTCAACTTTTTTCGTAATTTCATAAAAAAAGTATTGTAAATCAAAATACAAAGAGTTATTCTAATTTTCAAATCATTTTGTTCCGAATTAATCAACAGTTTTAGAAAATAACAATACGTGTTAGAAAAATAAAAACTTTCGATAGAATTATAATACGTATTGTAATTTTCAAATTTGTGTTATAAAAATAATAAAATTATTTGTAAATTCTTAATGACTTCATAGTCATTTGAGTTTCAACATTTATTCTTAATATCACAAAAAAAGTATTGTAAATCGGATTACAAACAATTTTGGTAAATTTACAACCTTTCATTAGAAATTCACCAACAGTTAGGAAAAATTACAATACGTGTAGGGTTATTGCATAAAGCTTCCAAAATTACAACTCATTATAGTAAGTTCCTTCACATGTTTTGTAATTTTACTCAAATTGTGTTATGTTTTGTATTAGTATACGTTGATTTGGAATTTTGCTGATATTTGTTTTGTAAAACAATTGTAATTTTACAAAAAATTTTAACAGTGTAGGCTGGGATGGATGGATGGATACACTCATACATAATCATTTCATTCCATTAAAATTAAAATTAAATCAGACTGGAATAGTTAAATGAATTAATTATTTCGTTCAGTTGCCCATCATCGATATGTTGCTTGAATAGGAGGGTCCTGAAAAATAAACGACGTATTATGTTGAATGTCAATATCCAGTGACAGGTGACGGCACTCGCTTCCGCCCATGCCTTGCGCCGCGCCGGCGGGAGCTCCAAAACATCGTTTAATTATCGACGCCCGCGCACGCACGGTAATATCGTTATAATTGTTACAAACACACAAACACACAATTACCCGCCATCAATGACCACTTGTGCAACATTTGGCCGACTGGTTAGCTCCCTGCGCAGGCGCTTGCGTACCGTGTGACTTCAAATTCAAAGTAAGAATGTATTTCATTGTCTATTATTAAAATTAACTCATTGTAAACGTATGAATGTGTATATTCTTGTAGTACTTACGTGTGAGAACAATTAATGTTGATCACAGAAAATTAATAGTATGTATGTAGGTGTTAGAGAGGGAAAGCAGTGCACCTTTTAGAGTCTTAGAAGATTTATTTCGTTACCACATACATTTTCTTGTAAAGAATTTACATACCGATATATTTCAATGTTTTTTTCAAAGACTAATAAAATTGCTTGTGGTTAGTGAAATAGGTAACTACATAAATGAGTCAATCGAAAGCAAGACTATAACAACAAATGGATCTCTCGATAGTAAGACCATTTAGAAACATTCCGCCAATAAAGAAACCATCATTCTAAAAGGAATTAAACATGTTTACATTTCTGTTTCTCTTAATATTGATGTTTTGGTAGATTCATTGCCGTAAACACTAATGATTAATAGTTCACGATGGTTCACGTATACGCAGTCAAACCACAAAAGTTTAAATTAACTCTGCCTTCTGAATAACAAAGTTACGATTTGTCATTAAGAGTGGCTTCTTCCATTGTCGGCTGCAATGCAAATCAATTTAGATAGCTGACTCCACCGTTAGCTTTCGGTGAAAGCTTTTATTATCGATTGAATTAAGTTGGGCTTTGTGTAAGCGCAGCGCGAGGGACGACCCCGGGGCTTGCAGACGAGTAAACTTTTATAATAATACCTCTAATAATAAATAAGAGAGTACCTATAAAATAAAACCGTTGTCACTACTTTTTTGCCTCTCCAGCTACTATCTACTAAATTACGAAGCTCACCAGTAAATCGTACTATATTTTTGACCCTCGAAGCAAAAGAGGTGTGTTATTATGTAGGTAGACGGGTCTGTGTGTCTGTCTATGGCATCACAGCTCCCACACGGATAGACTGATGTTGATGTATTTTCATTAAGCTGGTTTATTCAAGATAGTTCTTAGGTAATTTTAATTGAAATCATTACAGTTTTTACCAGCATGGAATTAATAAGAATGTTCTCGCAGTTTAATGCCGGCGCGGCGCGCGGGTGACTCACCTCCAGCCAGAGGGTTATTAAAAAGAGACCTAGAAGGCTAGAATGCAGTCCTGTCAAAGAAATTACACACCATTTAAACATTTACTGCCATTCACTGCAATTGGAAAATTGACTAAGTACTTGAAATTATACACCAAAGGAGAAAAATGACAAATTGAAATACATCAACAAGAAAAACTCTCCATGCCGAATATCGTCGAAAAAGGAATCTTGTCCCATGGTAAAATTGACAAATTTGAAATATGTCGACATATAAATAACCATTTGTGTTTACGTACCTCTCCACGCAGAAATATCTATTGTAAATACCATTAGAAAACATTTGTTTTGGTCCTACATATTAAGTTATGACTTTAATTACTTAGTTAACATTTCAGTTATTGCTTATTTAATTTTGCTATAGGTAGTTCATACCTTATGGACAAATTCCATTCGGGTTAAATTAATTTACAACGGAAATAAATTTGGCTGTAAATATTTTTCAGCATCATTACAATTCACTTTAGATATTATTACTTTTGGTCCAAATTCAAAAAGGACAATTCTAGTGGACGATTTTCCATTTCAACCGAATGACAGAAAATAAATCCATTAATTAAAAATAAATTACTAGGAGCTAAACTATTTTCTGTAGTATTTAATGGTATAATTTTAGCACGTACTCGTAGGTAAGTAGAAGTATAAGTAGAAGTTCTAAGGAAATTCCTAAAAAAATAATTGCCGATAATGCTCTGATAAGCACTGAGACCACAATGGTAGCTATTCACAATTTAAAGTAACAAGATTTTGAAAAGCTTCTTTCTAAATAGATAGTGTTAAACGTTAATCTTCAATCTTTACACTTGATACGCGTAGGGTACCTAAGTTAAGTCGTTAACGCCATCTACTTTTATTTAGTTGTTTCTGTTGGGATTAACCATATTTTTTCCGAGAGAGCTTTAGCTCGGGTCTGGTCTGTAGCTATGGCAGGCATCCCGCGCGCGCCATCAATCACTCCTCTCTTCTCGGCGCATTAATATATCGCTTCGGCTGCGGCATGCGGCCGCGCCGCGCCGCGCACCACCGCCGCTAACACCGAGCTTCAGCAGAGGCGATGCTGTGAAACCCCTCCGACTCCAACATACAAGTATCTAATGAAATACGACCTGGATTATTTTGTGCTATTTCTTATAAGTCGCTACAATCTTGACACAGTGGTGTTAGTTTTCTGTTAGATTGGTAGCAGTTGGCTTCACGACCATCTTGAAAAATGGTATGACGGCATTCCCTGAAGTTTTGAGGGTCTTTCGTAGTTAGCAATACTCGTAGAGAGCGCTGCTAACCACTTTGACGTCCGCTTCCGGGAACTAATGAACCTCTGATAATCGAGGAATCGACGCTAAAAAGTGGAGTAGATGACGCTACAGCCTCAAATATTCTCCAAAATTACTATAGTAGAATACAATGCTACATGGTATGCTACAAGGCATGTTTTCCATGAGAAATACTCAGGCGATAATTGTGATCACCCGCCATCGCCAGGAGTGTACCTACGTACGACCATGAACAGAGACATTGCGCGCTTAGCACTAGACATTATCCTTATTAGTCGTTAACTCGTTGTCAGCATTTTATGAGCAATAATGTACACAAGACAGTGCAGCCGCCGAGTCTGCGTCAACACTGCACAACAAAAAGCGCAACAAATAGAAGAATCTACGCTAGGTGCAATTTGGATGTTTTATTGCTTCGACTCCATAATATCTTTGCGTGTGCTTTGTTCCTCCGCTCTCGTCAGCGTTATAAATCTGCCCGTAGTAAAATGGCGCGGCTTAAACGCAGTAATTACAAACGCTGAGCAACCATCGTCCAGCACCATAAAGGTTATGGTCGCAGTAAACAGTTCGCGCGGTACGGCACGCCGCGCCTGCGTCCGCGCCGACCGCCACGGCTCCATAAAGCGGAGCACCTGATTGCGGCCATAAGAGCCCCGCCTGTGAGAACGTGTTATTAGTTGCAAAAGTAATCTATCCTTGCACTAATGTTCGCTACCAAATAGGAAATAAAGTGAAGAACAGATTGTTCTCTGAAGATTGGAGTCTGTATAAGGTATGCGTCGAGTTTGCGTGTGAATGTGATGCAGTGCAGGTGATGTATGTATTGTTGCTCATTTCTGTGGCCATGATTTGACTATAATAACTGTCCCCTACTCTGTGCCGTAACTAGTAGCGAGGAAAGGAGGCAGGCACATCGAGCTGTTGGTTACGCCCAAGTGTTTTATCTCTCGTTGTCTTTCTGTCGTCAAAACCAGCAAGAAGTCAGGGAAGAGAAAGTTTTTATTCTAAACTAAGTAGCTTTTATCAGATTAGCTGATCTGATTCTAACATGTGCGGTGCTGGTGCAGGATGTCACAGGTCCCGCAGTGCTATCGACACGCCGAGGCGTTTTGCAGAGTCTTGCGCTTCCCGGATGCGCCGGCGTAGGTCGCGGCGTGAAGCTTTCTCACAGTTCCCCGTTTTCTGTAGACTCTATATTCGTAGTTTTAATTCTTCAATCCATGAATATTTGTGCGTGGTGGCCTAGTGGTTTGACCTATCGCCTCTCGAGCAGAGGGTCGTGGGTTAAAGCCCGGGCTCGCACCTCTGAATTTTCTAAATTATATACATGAAAGAAAACGTCGAGAGGAAATCTGTATAAGCCTGCAAAGAAATTTAACTGTGTGTTGAAGTTACTAAATTCGTATGGGCCCACGTGGGAACTACAGCCCCAAGACCTGTCGTTCTGAGAGGAGGCCTGTGCCCAACAGTGGGGTGATGAATATTCATAAACTTTGAATTTAACACCCCCGCTAACGTTGCTAGAAGTCTGTTGCCCTACCTACTTCCAACGGGAACCTATCCAATATCTACCTATTAACTAGTAACTATTTATTTATCTTTATCTTATATCGTCCAGGTTTTAAAGTGGCAGAAAACTATAGAAGACGACAAGAAAGCCAATCTCAGTTTAATCATTGTCTATACTTAATCATTGGAACGTACTTACGATTAGCCAAAAGGCAGAATAGATCGGATCTGCGGGATGAGATCAGACTCGACAGATAACAGCCACGGCGGGGGACGGCTTATATAGATAATATGTTTAGTCCTTAATAATATTAAGATAATAGCATATTATGTACATACTATTATGAAGTCGATAAAAACGTAAATTGTTAAGGATACCTACTGTTTATGTATAAAATTACATCTGAAATTTACCATGAACAAAATGGTGAAGGTGTGTGTGTGTGTGCGTGTGAGTTAGTTACCAATCTGTGGATCCCCGTGAAACTATGGCCTAAGTCATATTCTGAGAGAAAGGCCTGTGCAGGTGCAGGCCTTTGCAGTAGGAGTTATAGATCTAGGTACCTACAGCCGAGGTGAAGAATAGGTACTAAATAAGTATGATTTTTTTAAGGATATCTATCGATGAAGGATTATGTTTTGGATTTTGTTGGAGAATGTTTTCTTACTTTCGTTTACCTAAAATCACTGTTTGTTGATTTCGTGTGACAGCCTCACATTGATAATTGACCTCCCCCGCAGCCTCCGTAGCAAAACTTCTGCGAAACAAAATTAAGCAGCATTATTTCCAACAAGAGATGATTTAGTGGGAGCCTCATTCGTGTTCTCGCCGTGCATAAATAATGGACGTTATTACCGTTGCCGGGCGGCGCGGGCGCACGAGAAAAAACACACAAACACACGTCGAACAAAAACCGGGCCATTAAAAAAATCCGTGCAAGCAAAGCTTTTAAGATACGCATCTCCAAACTAAAAGCTTGGATGCACGCGACGCGCGCAGGTGTGCGTGCGCGCGCGCCGGTGTGCGTGTGCTACACTTGTGAATACCCAATACCATTGATTGATATGTTGCTGTGTGGGCTTTTGATGTTGGGTGTAATAAAATATGTTTTAAAATATACGCACTATCTTTGATACTTCTGTAATTTATTATTAGGTATAACCGCACCCAAGATTAAGGGGTAATATAGTACAAGTTTTAGATAGATTTGAATGTGAAATAGAAGTCCGTCAGTCTGCCTGCATAGAGGTTCTAATTGTATACTGCTGTAATTTGGCGGAAGCGTGCATAATAATCACTTATAACAAAATAATGCCAAATATTCTTAAATTAAAGGTTAAACTATCACAGTTCAATAGACTTCACAGGGGAAACGCCAAAGTTCGCATATTCTTCGCTAGTCATACCGTAATTTTTCTCCGAATCATTGTTTGTCGAAATTTTTTCTTGCTGAAACCTTACAGGAAAGTGACCAAATATGGAATACCATTTTGTTTCCATATTATTGCATACTATTTCATATGTTATTGCATATTAGGGACACTATTCCATATTTGATCATTTTCCTCTACAGTTTTCTGAAATATTTAAATGGTCGTCTATAGAAAACTATAGATTAGGTTAGGTTTGTTTTATAAAAAAATGCTTGAAGAAAATACAGCAAACTTGGCGCGGAACTATACACTGTGCATGGCCCGACTCGCACTTGGCCGATTAATGTTTTCTGTTAATGTTCGATCCCCAATCATGGTCTAATTCGAGGCAGCAGCGCCGGCGCGGCGCGTAATGGGCCGCGCCGGCTGCGCGGGCGCATTAGGCGCTGTTGTGCGCCTGTCACGCGTCACGTCACGCCCGAATCAATCGCGCGAGGGACAGATAGCATCACAATGAGCGGTAGTTGCGTGCATTGTGGCCGAGTTGACGGCCGATACGATATTAGCCCGTAATCGCCCACTCGTGAGATTGTTGCGGAACAATGCTGTCAGATATCATTGCTGTATAAACATTGTTGCGTCAGCTCTTCTTGAAGCTATGGAAAAGAAAGCAAGCTTGTTGGAATGTTCCGCCAGCTTCTTACAGCCCGTCCCAGCCGGCCGGAGTTCACGACCGGCGGTACGGCGAGTGTTTCTTTGTCCATTGCGCATTTTACTTGGATACTAATGTAACAGAAATGGCGAAGCGGATTCCCACCGGCTTGCCCAATATTTACCAAATAGGACAACAGGAAGTTCAGAATTTGTAAAAGACGTAAGCCATTTTGCTTCGGCTTTACCATGGAAATATCTGACGCTTCGCCACTGATGTACAGTGAGCTTTTTGTCCACGCAATGCATAAAGAAAACTCTCGTTTATTAGAGCTAAAAATACTCGTCTCAATGTGCTGATCCAATATTGTCTTATTCAAAGTCTACTTGAAGATAGATTGAGACGCATTGAAGTCAGAGTCGTTTTTATCACGGAAAATTGCATAGCTTCGACGCAATAGCGATAAATGAATTCTTTGTTAACAGAGTCACGGACAACATTAAAATTCAAATAACAACGACCCCTCTATTTCAAACCCAATATTAGGATTTAGGATATCTTAATCGTTGCACTTGGACCAACACAAGTTTGAAGCCCAGGTGGCTCAGGTGTGAATTTCCCCATAATTAAACTACTAACTATACCTATAGCTGTATCGGCGGCGTCCAGCAGCGTCACGCAGCGTCACGCGGCGTGTGATGGATGGTGATGGCGTGACGTCAGGCGCGGGCGCTACAAATCGAAGCCGCAATTAATCGCGTCGTGCGCCCGCGCCGCCCGCTTATTAATTGTTGCCGCTTACCACAACGAGGACAAGCGCTTGTGATAAATCAATAAATTGATTGTTAATAGACTCCTGTCAGGTAGAATAGTTGTTGATGCATTTTCATTAATTTGAAGATGAGACGATCTTAACGTATAGGGCGTCCTGAGGCACGGTGGACGGACGGCCTTAAGAGGGTCGCTGACGGCGGATGGATGCGAGGGACTGAAGACTGTTGAGGCCACGGAAGAGGCCTATGTCTAGCAGTGGTACTGCTGTAGGCTGATGATGATGACGATTCTATGAAACATTTTTGTGTGGGTAGATGTGGTGTGTGGTGTGGCAGCTTAATGGTTTGACGGATTTTCGGAATTTATGTGTAAAAATTCATTTGATCGAAGTGAGCTTTACAAATACAGTGGAGGTTCCAATAAACCTGGGCTCGCGTCACCTGCAATACCTATACGTAATATCTGAAGGACCAAGCACTCAACAATATGAAACGTAGCTCTATGATATATTTTTATTTAAAAAACATTTGTATTTTAGCAGTAGACCTGGCTGTAAACCTTAGAATGGTAAAGGAATTTCTGGGCTGACTATAATTATGTTTACAGACAGTACAAGCATCAAGCAAAAAGCTAAAGAACTCAAACAGTGAGGTCAAAATAAGTCGAGACTGTGAGAAGTGGGAGTGCTCTCGAAGCGCTGTCACGCTTTAATTGGTAACACTTAAGCAATTACGGGATGTTATGTTAACCCATCTTTACCCGTTAGCAAATTACGAGCGCATGATCCTCGGCCCGCGGCTAGAAAGCTAGGCGAAGGACATGTGATCCGATAATGGCCGCCATGCCGTCCGCGCGTCGCGTGTGCTGCGCAAGCTCGCGGCGCGCGGGCGCGGACGCAGCCGACGCGCGTCGCTCGGGGCAGAGCGGGTAACAAGCTGGCACGCGACACCCGATCACGGACCATTGCTTGACGGTTCAAAGTGTATTTAGATATAGGTAAGCTGTAAGTTGTGTTGATACGAAACGGCAATCCTGCGTGATTTTAGTGACAATACTCGTACAATAATGTGGTAGTATCTATTTGATCCGATAATGGAGTTGGAAGTTAGACACCGAAAATCAAGACAACCATATAGTAGGATGCATCGTTGTTGTCTTGGATTGTTTGGGTTTGATAGAATAATTTATTGTGTCAGTTGATTTACTTTTTTTTTTTTTAAACAGATTTACAATATAATTAAATCATATCACAAGTATTTTACAAGTATTTTGACGACCGGATGGCTTAGTGGTTAGAGAACCTGACTATGAAGCTTGAGGTCCCGGGTTCTATTCCCTGTCGGAGCAGATATTTTTATGAATAATACGAATGTTTGTTCGCGGGTCTTGGGTGTTTAATGTGTATTTCAGTATGTATTTATATATATAAGTATGTTTATCTATGTAAGTATGATTCAAAATAAAATTTACTTGTATTTCTAAACGATTTCTATAAAAAACATTATGACGCCTGTCGTCGGGCAATTAGTCCGCGCGCCGCGCGGCTGCGCGCGCGCCGAGCGGATGACGCGATTAGCCGCGACACTGATTACAAACACGATTAACTTACACATTTTTTATTTTATAACAAACTTAAATAAAACAATTAAAACGAAAATAATCATTAAACTTCTTTAAGACACGTTTGACAGATCTATTGAAGGCTTTAGTTTGAAAGCGTGTATTAAATAAAATATGTTGGATGCTTTGCTCGTCGCGCCTTTGTTTCGGGTGATTTGTGGCGCAGCCGGTGCCGGCATTCATGCGCAGGATTACAGGCAAAGCCGCGGAGATTGATACGCGAGCGCTGAATAGCTTCATATTAGAGGTATTTAGCAGCGCACAATAACCACTCATTGTCTAAAGTCGTTGCTTTCATAAGATGATTATGTTTTAACAAACCCACGCACGGCTCGTTTATTTGTCAACAGCGGTTGAGAGCAAAAAGTAACTGTTTGTTGTGGGAGCACTCTCGACGCGTGAGACACTCGAGAGCGCGCTCGGCGCCCGCGCACCTGCGGACTGAACCATATAAAAGCACTGAAAGTACGCAGCTGTTTTAAAATGATAAACATTGTTGCTGATGATGGCGCTCGATGGTCCTTCATGTAGACACTTAGGGCTTGTAGATCTTGTGGCGATCGACGTTTGTTTTTGGTTAAACTGCTGGCTTTTAGTAGTCTAGCATTTTGGCAAAAGTCCCTAATACTTAAGCGTGCTAAAAAGTACGCGTAAAAATAGTTTCTAACGTTAAAAAGGGTTATACCAGCTACAGATAGCGATCTTGCATTTGTTTTCATAAAAACCCTCAATCCGTGTGATCCGAATCGATTCGAATGCCGTTTAATAGGTAAAGGTACATTTAAAATTCAATCAGTACTCTATGGTTTCCGCCACAGCCGATATTCGCCGCGGCCACGCATGCGCGATGCCAGATACGGGCATTTCAATATATAAATATTGTAATACCGTCGCGGGCGCACGCAGCGGGCGAGGGAAGCGCTAGTTGCTTGTTCCATTTGCATTCGGAGACGCGGGCTTTGCATACTGCGCAGCGGCGCGCAGCATCTATCTTACACGCATAGATTACGCTGATGAAATCTATGAATCCATACTACTTAATATTATAAATGCGAAAGTGCGTGTGTTTGTATGTTTGTGTGTATGTTTGTCCGTCTTCAAACGGAGCGGCGGATCGACGTGATTTTTGGCATAGAGATAGTTTATGGACCCGAGAGTGACATAGGCTACTTTTTATCCCTAAAAATACACAGTTCCCGAGGGAACAGCGCGCGATAACCGAATCCCACGCAGGCGAAGCCGCGGGCGAAAGCTAGTAACTAATAAAGTAGTAGAAAACCCTAGTGATGAGTCTTTCACAGAAAAGAAAAACTCTGATAACTACATGTTTGAGTCAAATAACATACAACTGACATAGTTCTACGAACAGGCAAGTTGAAGTCACAATAGGCTGGCCACTTCGCTCGAAGCACAACCAAGAGCGGTTGGTCCCAGCGTCCAGCGGAGCAAGGAGAGCGGGGGTCGGTTCTCGAGTGATGACCACGAATCGAAAGACTTAGCATTGGCAGGCTTCACATGAGATGAGTCGACGACGTTTGCCGAGAGTTATTTATGGGCAACCGGTGAATGAAGGTGGCAAGTTGTCATCCCTGTTGTCATTCCTTTGTTGCCTTCTAAAGGGGAGGCTTTTGTTTAACAAGGGACATCTTCCGCATGATAATGATGAGACAAACAAAGTACAATCCGTGAGCTTTTAGAAAACCCTTCGGGTTTCGGGGGAAATCGGAAGAATTCGTTAGTAAAAAATGACAATTGTCTTTTTGACTCAGTAGCAATCCATCACGCGTAGAGTGCACTCGTTGTGTTTTCATTGATGTATATAGAGCAGTTAAAACCACCAATTGCATATATTTATTTAGGTAGTTTATTATTTTTCGGAAATTGATTTCCATGGCGAGTCAACTTAAGCAGGGTATGTCTGTAAATAGCCAATCACTGGAAATTGATTACAATATATTTATAAATATTTTGTATATAAGTTGAATTTTTTAAGAAAAAAGTGGTCGTAAATATTTTAATAAGGTACTAGACCGTGTTATAGAAGCAACGGGGATTTCAAAAAGTGCATTAAAAAAAATATAAAACGAAAGCAGACCAAAAAAATTCATTTGACGTACCCAAGAGAAGTAGATACAGTATAACAACAGCTCTATATAATTCCAAACAAAAGTACTGTGTTGAGGCGGGGTGTTCTCAATTTAAATTGACGATGGAAGAATTCGAAAATGCTGATTTTGTTTTATTTGTATCATGACAAAAAGTCATATTGTATTAAAATTAGAAAAAGATAAAGAAGCGTAATATTATTATAGTAAGTTTCATTTTGTACTGATGGTTATTCTTTACATAACTTTTTATGGTTACTTTGAAAAGTTTTGCAAGTTGATAACAGAACAGAACCGCGTATCACGATCGCGTGTCATCGTCAATACCCGAAGCATGCTTCTAAAATCCGAAGGTTTTTTTAAGATCTCACGGAGTGTACAGCACTTCTCAACTCCATAATTATATTTATACTTCATGAAACTTTACCATTAGCAAATAATATGTTCAGAATTCAAATTATTATTTTTTATTAATGTACTTAATATTGTATACGGTAATTATTTTTTAAATATATAATAGGAAATACTAGGACATTATAAACGTGTGCCTGAACTAGGATTTACTGTGTTTCAGGCAAAATGAATGTATGTAGTAATGTATGAGGGGGGGCGGCGGTATCAGCTGATCGCGGCACCTGCGCGGGAGCATCACGGCCATGCATTATGTATACACAAATTGCCGTAAACTATTGTATTCAAATGTATTATTATTATTGTCCTTGTTCAGCGGATAGATCCCGCGCCGGCTACCAGCCGTATCATTTATCAATACTCATGTTTCTAAGTACAGAAATAGCCTCTCTTATATTCATAGAAATTCTAGAATATCAAGGGATGATATAAATCATGATTGCATTGAGGCTCCATCTACAAGATTTTCCTGTAGCCATGCCTCAACTCTGTTAAGCCTCTGGACACCCTTTTACTAACGCTTCATAATATTACGCGATGTTTGCCAAATCAAAAGGATTCTTATGAATAGTGTGGCGAGTGATGCAGTGCGCGGGGGCACGCGAGCCGGCGCGGCGGGGGGACAATTAATGCGAAACCATAGCAATTAAATACGTTATAATCGTCCGTCTATCTCGGCCGTATCTGCCCGCGCGTTATTTTAATTGCGCCGAATTGCTGCGCCCAATTAACTGGATGATTAATGCGCGCATTAAATTATGCCGGGAATGCTTTCGTCTAAGTTGTCTCGCAGAAGCACTCCGAATACTCTGTTGCAATCATGTTCCAGCGTCGCCACTGGCAAAGATATGTTATTGTTTCGGTGATAACTTTGCTACATACTCGCAAATTTTAAGCAGTGTTAGCTTGAGCTGTTGTTTTACGGCGTGAAAAGTAAAACCGCCAGTGAAATTGCAGGCGAATGAAAGAAAGAAAGAAAGAAAACACATTTATTTAACGCCTTAAAACAAACATAGAACAAATAAAGACATACTCGTACATGACGCTAAATAGACATCAGCAATCTTCTATGTTGCGGGCTACAACTCTGTTACAGGGTGTGCTCACTGATACGATAGTGATTCACTTGAATGATTGTCGTATGACGTGAGTACACGTGATCATTCTAGAACACTATCGTAGAAACAAATCAGACCTTCAAGTCAACCAAACAAAGATTCAAAAACTGTGTAATTTTCATTTCTATTAACGTACCTATAAAAGGAAGTCCGAGGGACGCAGAGGCTGCCGGCAGCGGCGGTTGGTTAGCGGTCCCGTTGCGATGCGTGCGCGGGCATACATTGTGCGCGAGCGCATAGCGCATAGCTGGCCAGGCTTATTGAATAACGGCGTGTCTCACGGCCAGGGCTGGCATAAGCCATTGGAACAACAGCAACAGAAGTAATAGAAAGAAAGAATAAGGAAGAAAGTTAAGAACTCTGCAAGCAACAATGGGAGGTCGATAAAAATAAACTTCAATCGCCTCATCCTGTACAGTCGAGGTCATAAGCGTGTGAGCAAAAATTATCAAAAATATCTGTACACAACTCTATTGTTCAGATATTTTTGATCAAATACGAACTCGACTGTACATACAGGTTCCTTATCATCATCATCTTGGCTTTTTTATATCCCACTGCAGGGCTCATGCAGGCCTCCTCTCATAATGAGAGGGTACATACTGTTACGCACACTTAATCGCAAGCAAACTTAGCCAAGCAGACTGTTCTTATGCTAATAGAGGTAGATTTATTTAAACAGTCACATTATTATGATTTAAACAAAAAATAACACTATTAAGCTTTATGTAGAGCAGCTCAAGTGCCTGAGATGCTGCCGTTTGAAAAGCACAAACACGCACACACGCGCGGACAGTTCGTTATCGTGAGAGCCGAAAGCGCGCGCAGGGCTGGCTCAGTCGCGGTGACTCACACCAATAAACCTCACGACGAAGATTTTCCACGAAAAATTACTCACAATAAATTGATAAGTACTTCATTTCAGAATGTGGCATGTTCTTGTAACTAAAATTTAAAGATTTCCTACAGAGAGCTTGGCACCAAGTATGTATAGTCTTCGGTGTTATACATATGTGGTAATATCTGTTGGTGAATAAATAGGCCAACGTTTGACCACAATCACGCCTGAAATGGCAAGCAAAGATGTGGACTGAAGTGGAGCACGCTTGTCCAATAAATACCCATTTACCCATGATTTGAAGACGGCCAGATTGTAGCGATCTAGCGATTAACTAGGGAACACAGACGCAGACGGGGCATTCCACTCCTTAGCTGAATTTACTTAACTAAGAAATCAGCTAATTATATCAATTTTAGTTTTAATTCAACTTTAAAATCAAATCATTTATACAGTAAATAGGCCGCAATGGGCACTTTTACACATCATTTTTTAAACTACCAGCGCTTTCGGTAAAACTATCATAGCCAAGAAGAATGCGCCGTAAGAAACTTGGCAGAAAGTTTTTTTTTTTTAAATAATTACAAATAAAATACTTAAAAACTAAAGTATAAAATTAAAGAAATAATTACAAAAAATAATAATACAGGGATGTATGGGATCCCTTAGTTACAAAACTAAACATTAACTATTATCTACGTTCAGTGGAAGTTTAGTGTAGAATGCTAGCATTTTACCTTTACTTTTACCGTCATAAATTTAAAAATATAATAATTTTATTCTGAAATATACATTTCAGAATTATTTAATTATTACCATTAGTTAGGAATTATCTTCTGTGCCTCCTGTGATCAGTGATATAACTCGACTTGTACCCTTTTGTGTGTTTTTATTTATAAATAATCAGAAAAAAATAACGAATTTTTGGGTCTATCTCACGTATTTGTAGGTGCTATAGTTTCGGAGATAATTTTGTGAAAAGTGATACAACTAGCAGAAAAAATCGTGCACATTGATATATATCAAGTTGTAACCCCTTTATGTAATTGCTCTAGAGGCTATTTTCGTGCTTTGTGGTATAAATGAAATTGAACCTATTTTCACATTTTATTTTTCGGTATTTTTTTCGGAAATATTGATATATCTACAGTTATACCACTTTTGACCAACTTTCCTAAAACCAGACCAGGGTACAACTCAACATGTACGTACCAATGCGAGACAAATTTGATACATATTTTTTTGTGATAAGTGACACATCTCGTCTTGAATCACTTTTCACAAATATATTGTTAAGTGTAAAGGTATACAAATCGAATTATATCTAAAAGCCAAACTAATCCCATAAAATATTAATGCAATAACAGTTGTATTAAGTGATACAAGTATCACAAGTGCGAGCATAAGAAGTGTGGTAGGAGGGCGCGAGGATGAGGTAACGCGGGATCGGGGTGTGGGCGAGACCTGCTCGCCTCAGTGTCGCTGCAAACTGATACACCTAAGTTACTTTTCTTTTTGCAAACTGATATAAGTTAGGTATTTTTTTTATAACAGGATACAAAGTAAAAAAAATATTTTTTTCAAAGTTTTTTTTTCAGAGGTGTTTTAATTTACTTCAGCAACATTGAGCTGGAAACAACAACGCTGAGTTATAGGATTTTACAAGTTTATGTAGTATATCATATCAGTTTACACCAAGAGATATTATGGGTGCTCCAGGGGGGTACCATGATATAACTGAACTTGTATCATCTAAGACTTATTAGTTCCTCATATTAGACATTTCAAAAGGTACAACTCACAGGTTTTTCGCGATTTTCTTCGAACTTATAATATTTACCGAAAAACGCTAAATGCACGTTTATAGAATATATTTTTATGAATAAATAAAAGTGCTTCGGTAAATGCTAGCGCCCTTGGCTCACAAACCAGAATTTTTTTAAACTTGTTTTCGCTCTCCTGTAAAATGTCGATTTTGCACTTGTATCACTTATCACAGGAGGCACAGTCTTATATTCTTATTTAAAAATAAGTAGGTACTACTTATGCTTTGAAATGGTAAGAAAAAAGTATTGCAGGTGCTTTAGTTAAGTAAATTAAGTTAGTGAAAGCGGTAACCCTATACACCGTGAAGTGGACATCTGCGTCCGCGCATCTCGGTACTGCGCATCTCCAGTCCCCCCCCCCCCCCACGTCAGCTGTTTGTTATAAATAATGTCAAGTTATAGCTAACGGTGCCTGGCCAAGTACCCAGTCTACTTGGCCTGACAGATATAGCTTGTTTATAAAAACTAATTAAATTGTTGTGGCTTTTAACTATGACATTGGCAAGAGTTCTTAACGAATATTTGATGGCTTTATCACTCGAATGTGTCAATTAAGACTGTTAACTATGTGACCAATGGAATGAAACATGTCTGCGTGACTCAACCAGTTTGCTTGGCCACAGAACAGATAATTAATACAGTTTGGGGAAGTTTATTTGCACTACATAATAGGTATGCCAAGCGTCAGTCTTTATCGGTTTCACTTTATCGTTCGCAGAACTCCGTCTCTACTCTTCATTTGGCGTCAGATCAAGGCCTATTAAAGCAAGCATCTGGAACATAAACGTCAATACTGCAGGCACAATACACCAATAAACAGTGCGCAGCACTTAGTAAATCGACAGCAGCACTTCGCCCATTCGCCCCGTCGCTCTTCACGAGCGCGTTCAATAAACTCGCGCGCCCTCGGGCGCTGCGCCATTCAGCTGTTACACAAACAGACGGCAAACAAGCAGACAAGCACGCTTGTCTCGCCGCTGACTCTATTACTTTGATTCAGACGCCTCAAGTGGGCTTTACGAGGGCTCTTCAACCAGCTTCAAGTTATGGGAAAACTTTATACCTCGTGTTTTGTGACGTAGCAAGGAGCGATTATAATGTAGCGTGGACTAGACGTGATACTCATCCTCGGGGCAGTCGTCGGCCGCGGTATTAAGTTGGTATTAATTGCGCGGGCGCCGTTCCCAGCCCCCTCCCCCCGCGACCCCCGTGCCGCGGGTTCCATTAGCAATAAACAACCGGATCGTGTCGGGCGCGGTGTTCCGCGTATCTACATAGCACACCTAGCTGCAGCCGGCCGCCGGCCCGGCACCGGCCCAGCACTTGAAATATTACTTTTTGCCTCCACTCGCCAGCTGAATCGCGAGAATATCTAACAACTTTTTGTTGTGAAACAAGAATCAATGCAAGGTATGAAGCAAACTCATAACGGAAATCATACTTGCAGCGATATGAAATACACGCCCGATAGTCGACCAGCATTTTGCAATACGGGTCGTTAAAAATATTTAAGTTTTGCGTATTAGTTTATATAAATACAATACTAATAACTGCTCAACTTTCAAATCTTTGGGTGCACCCTAAAGCTTTTATCGGGGAAAGAAATTAAATCTATCTTAGATTTAAAAAGAATTTAAAAAGAATCAAATAAATAGACACAGTGTCAATAATGAGTTGTGTCAAAGTATAAGTGTCGAACTCGCAGTCGACGTCCAAAGTGCAAAGACGATGTAGTAATTTAATACCATCCATCAATTACCTAAGTCTACTAGGGTGTCCACGGATGGCGGTGGTTACAGTGTCTTCGGTTGCTCCCATCCAGCTTCTGGCAGCTATGTTTCTTTCGATATAGATACATAGGATCTTGTTATCATGATGTATGTCTGTTTTTGTATCCCGAATGTACCCAAGGAGCGGAGTGCGCGGGCGCGCTCGCGTGACGCGCGGCCAGCAATTAGCGGCGCTGCCTGCTTTCAATACACAACACGGGCATCGATTCAAATTAACATTTTTCTGGCTTCATTACTAATGCATCCGTTTGAAAGCTTTATTTCGTTTTTATGGACTCGCCGGATTGAGTCAACGGTAGTCGCGTTTATATCTAAAACATGCCCACATTTTACTTTCTACATTAGGAGCTTTTCTCTAGAGATACTGTTTTGTGGATAAAACCATATAAAACAAACATTTTTCATGTAGCGTGCTGGGCTTTGGATTACGTTTTGTTTGTAACCTTTGTATCAAAGCTTGGCCAGATGCTGTAGCTGCTGTTGATCGCGCGATCTCGTGACCGCGACGATTAACTCCTCAATTAACCGCGCCGCAGATTTATCCCTTGGCCATAGCATGCTAATGTTACCGACAGCCGCAGAATAAATAATAACAGTGCTCCGCTGCGCTACACGACTAGCGGCTATTACGGCGGCTATCAGCCCGGCCCGGGGTTTAGCATAATGAAATTAGCAATCAGTTCCCGTGCTGTCGAGCTGTCCGCCGTGATGTATGGCGCACAAAAACGCGGCGCAGCGGCCGCTCGCTGGGAACCTTCCGCTCAGCTCGTGGCGCGGATTAACAAACAACTGCGCGAGCTTCCTCGTCCTAATTGCGGCGCTGCGCGAGTCATGCTCCCTAACGAACCCCGAAACGCCTCGCAACGCAGCTCTCATAGCACTCGGCTTAGCGCGATGCTGCGGGGCGAGGCGGGGAGTTTATATTAATTGGTAGGTAATTGCTCGGGAGTGCTCGGTGATATTGTTATTAGCGGCACCGTCACGCCACCGCGGGCGCCTCCGGCTGAGGTTCGTTCTCGATACGCTGCAACTAAAATAAAAATTAAGCTTTACACGTACTAACTACTTACGACGCCGTATATCCTTCTTTTACGGAACAGCATCAAAGTGCTAAACTCATAGTGCTGTAAGTATATATTTGTACGAGTATGTACATCAGAGAAATTTTCACCGCAAATACCTTCACCACTACTTCTTCTTCTTCTTTGTCTTTCTCTTTTTTTTAACTAATTTTGGAGAACGTGTGTCGGAACTGCACTAGCTCGTTTTATGCACTGGTAGGCCTGGGGGGGTCTTTACTTTTATGTTGACAACACTCACACGAAGCGGTTCCACTTGTCCTTTAATATCTGGACAGCTGGGGACCCACCAGCCCTACCAGCAAGCGTCTATGGTTCACGAACCCTACAGTATGTCTTAAAATTAAGGCTAGGGTTTTACAAGGAAAGTGTGCTCCTTGACCAAATAAGATTAGACGAGATTGTGGCCAAATGCATCCCTAAAAATAACCGTGCTTATATGACATATACGACATATTTCTTAGCCTTGTCAAGCCAATAAATCATAAACACTCAAACATAAGTTATGTTCCGCCACATGACCCGTAGCCACCCGCACTTCGTGGCAGCTAGTTCCTGCACGTCGATATATCTCGTCAAAGCAGAATTAATCGCCAACGACCGACCGAAGCTGCCCGGCCGAGAGCGACCCGCGCCGAACTTTCCCGACTCACATTTAATAACATAATTGCGGGCCGGCTGCGCCCGCGCACGGCTTTATTCCGAACTCGTAATTCTAACAATAACTCCAGGCGTAATAGCATACCCGCGTGACGTGAGCTTTGTAGCTAGAAATTATTATCAAATCCCTGAGGAAATATCTTTTAAACAGCAATAGTACAAAAACACTAAGATTAAGCTCATTAAATTCATATCAATTATATTATGGAATTGAGTGAAAATAAGCAAGTGATTATTATTAAGTACCATTGCATTCATATGAACACTATGTAATACTAGAGCTTGGCAGATGCGTTGCGAGTTTAGAGAGCTAAGATATAGCCTCATAAGCCAGTCTTTTCACCACCTGCTCACCGCTAGAATAAATGAGTAAGATGTCGATAGTGATCCAAAATCCAAATAGACCTTACAGAAGTATAAAAACATCTACCACGGCAAAGTTCAAAGTACTAATTGTTCATTTTAGCAAAAAGTATGGACATAAAAGGCTAAAGCCAGGTTCATCCCCCAGAGGTCTCGTCAGCCGGCGCGCGCGCAACGCAATCAATCACCGCTGCCACTCGTTAATTACCGCCGATTGTCTCCCCCCCCCCCCCGCGTCGCTCAAATGATCGCTGCTTTTATTTCAATCCGAAGCACGATTAATCTAAGCCTGGCAGTATTTGCGATGTCGCTGGGTAAATACAATCGAGAGTTCTTCCTACTAATTCATACTAATATTATAAAATGCGAAAGTGTGTTTGTATACGTTGTGTGTTTGTAAGTATGTTTGTCCGTCTTTCACGCCGTAACGGAGCGACGGATTGACATGATTTTTGGCATAGAGATAGTTTATGGGCCCGAGAGTGACATAAGCTACTTTTAATCCCGGAAAAATGTAGTTTACGAGGGAACAGCGCGCGACAACAGAATACCACGCGGGCGGAGCCGCGGGCAAAACCTAGTACTTATTGTAATAAATACGAAAGTTTGTATGTCTCCGTATATTATGTTTGTTACTCCTTCACAATAAAACGGCTGCCCAGCTGTTTGAATTTGTTAGATCGCTTTCCCAAAAGCATTTTTCCTTGCAGCTAATTTTCTTTTCATGTTTTTTCTCGAATGCGGTTTTACCCTTTTCTTGGCATATAACTACAATAATACTGGCGTCAATAACATACACGTATGTACACAATCTATTTTACTTTGTATTGAGGATCGATTGTTACTGGTCGCGGTGAAGAATGCGCGAGTCAATGCGCGTGAGTGATGCGCGCGACGGGAGCGCGCTGAATCCGCTGGCTCTACTCCGAAACTCGAAACACGAGTTCCTGTTGTGCGGTCCCTCTCGCTCTCGTATCAAATAGTGTAAGTGTCAGAAGGACGGAACGACACGAACTTCGAATTTCGTAGTAGTCCTGCTGCTAATCGGAACCATTACTCCACGTCACGGCGCTGCAGCTGTAGTTAGAGTGACGTCGGACAGCTAGGCTGACTTACTGCAACAAATGTCGTAGCTTTTCCAACTTTCCAACGAATATTGACACGCTTTTACCTACGACGCAAAAAGAGGGGTAGGAAGGAGAAAATAATACGATATCATATGACCAAGAAAGAAGAAGTCCGAGGAAGAAGGGCTACGGATTATCCCGAAACATGTCGGGCTAAACTCGATTTAAGACGGGAAATCCGGGAAAATATATTTAATATGATATGACCAATTGACTATTAGACATATTTATTACGGGATACAAGTAGAGTGCGTCTAAATATCGGGAGTGAAGGTAATCAATCTCGATCTACATCCCGTGACAAATCTTTTACCATTATTTAAGACAGATCTTATACAACAGGAAAAAAATCAAAATAACCAACTGTGCCTAATATTATCTATTAATACATAATATTTGATATTGTAAAATTGTAAACCTACAATCTTCTACAAGATTCCTTGGTCAACTATATACAATAACTAGCTTTTGCCCGCGGCTCCGCCCGCGTGGTATTCGGTTATCGCGCGCTGTTCCCTTAGGAATTGTGCATTTTTTCGGGATAAAAAGTAGCCTATCCATTATGGCGTGAAAGCGTAACAAACAAACTCACTTTCCCCCTTATAATATGTAGTAAGGATTTAGCTGTTGCTAAATTACCGAACACTAACCAAAACATCAATAAAATTGTGCATTAAAAGCTCCATAACATCCAGAAGACCAATAAAAAAACTTTGGCAAATTATTTTAATTGGAGTCTACACCGCTCATCAAACATCTCCCAATTCAATATAAGTGAACAGCAGTAAATAATTCATAAATCAAAGCTTTTTGTTGGGCGCCTTAATGCGCTGTTGTGCGCTAACGAAGCGCGCGCGCAGCCCGTCATTATGGATCTTTTACCGCGCGGCTTTGTGCTGGTTGTGCTGCCGGACGCCGAATTACACAGCTTTATGGAACTGTGCCCTATGGTTATGCATTTTATATGTTTTATGTTTATGACCAAGTTATTGCTAAGCGAAAAAGGTATTTAAAACATTTAACGACCTGCCTATTAGAGTCCGCATAACTTGCTGCTGGGATGATTTAAAGACTCAATGTATAGATGTTCTTCTGTCCAGCATCAGAGGTTTATAAGCGAAATAAACACACGTAGCTATCTAAGTATGGATACCCATATGAATATCTGTGAACATTAGACAAATTAAAAAAAATAAACTGGAGATGGAAACACATAGGTAAATTTATTCTCCCATGAGTAATATTGCCACTGATTTTAAACAGAAAACATTGGGTATGTTTCCAACATTTAACAAAAAAACATTGGGCCATTTTTTTAAATTCCCTTGTGCCCTGAGCGTCGTCTCTTACGCAGCACGTAATCGTCAAACAAAGCTTATTTAAACAAGTTTTAAGAGCTTCTATTATTTAGCGATAAAGCCATCAATCACCGCGAACGGGAGCTTAGCGCGGTGTTTTGGCGGCGCGTGGGAGGGGCGTCATTAGTGCGCGTGACTTGCGAGGGGTGGCTCCCACGGTGCGCGCGCGCAGCCCGCGGCCCAAGGGAATGCGCGCGTTTATCGCTGCTTAATTGGGAGCGGGAGAGGTGGACACAAGACTGCTGGAAGAAAAGAAACGATATTGTTAAGATTCCGTTTGTACCCAAAGGGTGTCTAACGGCTGTATTAATTAGCTTCCGTTGTCTGTTTGTCCGTCTGTCACATGGCTGTCTATTTGAAAGGCAGACGCTTGAATTTTTTAGTGTTTTGTGTCATGGTCACCAAAATTAAATGGAAGAGGCAGATAGTAGGTAGGCTTGTACAGTCACCTGCATTAATATCTGCCACAATGGGGTGTGAAAAAATATCTGCAACGTCCCGCCGGCCCTAGAAATAGAGTCGTATCAGACATATTTTTGCACGCTTAGCTGAGCCGTAGATATTGGTACTAGACACTGTACAAGAACAACCGACATAGCATAGCCAAGCGAATTAGCTCGTTGAAATGGCAATGGGTGGGCCATATAGCACGGTGAGCAGATGGCCGTTGGGGCCGAAAAGTTCTCGAGTGGAGGCCGTGGATCGGCAAGCGCAGCGTGGGATGTCCACCAACTAGATGGACGGATGACCTGGTTAAAGCCGCGGGTTCACGGTGGATGTAGGCCGCTGCCAACCGAAGCAACTGGAGGTCTATGGGGGAGGCCTATGTCCAACAGTGGACGTCCTATGGCTGATATGATGATGATGATGATGATGACTGTACAAGAAACGTATTTATTGTACGCAGTGTCGTACGGATCAGACTCGCACTTAACCGATATAATACTTATGTCATAGGTGAATTAGAATACAACGCAACTGACCAAAACAATCTCGGCCTCTGACACCAAAGTATACACTCAAACCGGACTGAACCCTGCAGCCGCTCGAAAGGAAATATAAGACTAGACCTCATGTGTGGCATTGTATCACGTGTTAATGCCGTTTAACGATCCATAAGTTATCCTCAGCGGCATTATGGAATTAATATTCGTATTCAAAAGCGTTTTATGATGTGATCGAGCAACTGTCGACGCGTCTTTGTGCGCGTCGCGGTGAGGAAGCGCAGGCCCTGTTATAATAATATGTACTACAAAAAGAAGTGCGAAATTCGAAGTTCGTATTTTGTGGTCTCACTGACACTTATATTATTTAATACGAGAGTGAGAGAAACGGTGTGATAAACTTTGACTTTCGGATTTCGAGGTAGTTTCCCAGGTCGCGATTAGTATAGCCTGAATTTGATGATGTTGGAAACTACGCGCTTGTTGCGGTTCGATGTCGTTGTTAATCGTCCAACAATATCTCCACACTTAAATTATGAATTCCAAAGAAATACGAATATTGTCTCGTCACGCTTAAGCCATTGAACAGATTAAGAAAAAAAAAACTTTGGTATGGAGATAGTCTGAGATCCACGGAAGGACTAAGGACCGTAGGGTAGTTCTTATCCCGAGAAATAGCAGAGTTCCCGTGGGATAGCGATGCATAAATTACAAGTCTACGTAAAAAAAATCGCGGGTAACAGAGAAAATAAATGCGAAAGTGCACGTGCGTGCGTATTTTTGTTACCCCTTAATGCTAAAAAGACTCGAGAGATTTAGATTAGGTTCGTAGATAAGTGGACGTTTAGAATAACATAAACACATAGGCTACTTTTATCCCGATATCACTAGGTACGGGATCGGGATTAAATCTAATTTTTTTAAGTACTAGGATAACATAAAATTAGGCGCAAATATTTTGTATGCAACTTTAATGAAATGCACTAAAAAAAGCTAGTTACTTACACAAATTCAACTGCGCGGCCCCACAGTGTAACGAAACTCGCACGTTTCAACTAAATGATGTTTAATAGTGGGAATGTGTCACCTGTAACATGCTTGTAACACTCGATCTGGCTGTAACCAGAGAAGGGAGTATGTAGGCTAATCGAAAACAAATGTAAAAGAAATACCCAAACGACGCGTTCTAGCGTCGAATGTGCACATATCCGGTTGAAGTGTGTTTGTGGTAACGTCGCTAAATGACTACTAAACGTGTCGGGTTACGAGGTATTTACGAGGCATTAGGCGAGGCGCGGACAGCGCGCGGCGGCCGCGCGGCGTCCCAAGACCATCGACATAAACACGGCGACACTCCGCCGCAGTGTCGATATTCATAGGGTATACGTTTAGAAAGTATTGATTTTTTTTTATTTCCTATATTAGTTACGTTGTAGTTACGCCCCCACGCATCAGTCTTGCACAGTTTTTAAAGTTTTTGTTCCTGAGCCTCTGATACTGGCAACACTAAAAACTTGCTTCAACCCCCATCCCCTCTACGGCGTCATGGTAGGTCCGTTTTCCTATATTCCTATTTGGTTACTTATAATTATAAGTAAAATATTATTATTATTTTACATCAACAAAGGCCTAAGTCTAGCAGTGGGACGTATATGGCCTATGATTATGATGATCGTGTATTTTCATGGATTCGCATCAAATTCGGATCGGACGGATTAGTATCATTTGGTCTAATCAGCTGATCTAAGTAGCAAATTAGCAATTGGTCTAAATAGCAACTTGTCGAAGTATCAAATAGTCGAAAATTATTTGACTCAAAGTAGAAGCAGCTTCGCTTCGCGGAGCTCCTATTCCGTGTAGCCGAACCTACCCATGTTATTTCAAGTTTTCGACAAAAACAGGTTAGTATCAAGTGCCACATGCTACTTAAACCAGCTGTTTTTATAGACGAAATAATACTAACCCGATCGGACGGTATGGTGCGAAACCTTTTTCGAATACCTCTTACTTGAAGAATGTACATCCTATCCGAGCACACGCGATAACTCACAGCACAGTAAAACAAAAGGACATATTTACTACACCAAAAGCCATAGATAAATGGAAAAGCTTGTGTTCTGTTCCTTGTCTGGACTGGTGTAAATATTAAGAAAGGCTTGTACCCCCAACGGGTAGTCAGGCTAACGTCTTGATTTGTAATGCAGACCTTAGCGGATTAATATTTATTGAATACACTAACAGCGCCTCGACATATTGCCGGCGCATGTGGCTGCGCCCGCGCCGCGGGACGCTCGCGGTACCAACCAGTTCCAACGTCTATTAAGAACTCAAAAGATGTCGTAATGACATTCAAGTGAAGAAAATGTTGGCTTTTATTGAGGACGATGTTAAGTAGAGCAATGTTATGCGAGGTGATACTTAAAATTATTGCGACATCGAATAAAATTGTTTTTTTTTTTCAAAACTCAGAAGACACGGCGAAGCACGGCAGTAAACCACAGTCATTTAAAAATAATAGTTACGTGTCTTTTAATCTGCCAGCGTTTTAGAAAAAGCCTATAAAGTCAAGAAAAATGCGCCACAAGAAACTTGGCAGAGCATTGGCATTATGTAAACCTTTTAGATATTATACAAAAATAAACAAATGCAAATTCAAATTCAAAATTCAAATTCAAAAACATTTATTTGTAAGAATACAGTAAAATGATCTTAAAATAGCGTTTGCAATGACAAACGTTGAGCTCTTGTTGGTACTAAGTCGAATTTATCCCTTTAGGATCAACAGAATACCGGGTGTGGCCTGTAATACGAGCAAAAAATTAAAACATAGATCGTTCTCGTCAAACTGAACAACATTAGTTCAGCGACTTTTAAAAATAATTAGTTTTTTATCTTTTATTACACTTTTAGGTTTATTCGAAGAAGCAATATAAAGCAAAATGGTTGATGTTTGTAGCGTGACAGGCGACGCCAATTGTGTTCTAGGACGGCGTACATTGATAGCAGTATTTAATTTGTATGAAAAAAGGAAAATTCAATGACTCCATTATTTTTAAAAGTAGCTGAACTAATGTTGTTCAGATTGACGAGGACGATCTATGTTTTAATTTTTTGCTCGTATTACAGGCCACACCCGGTATACAGTATTTAGAAACTATAACTAAATATTTAAGAAAGACTGAAACAATCCGTCAAACTCAACATGACGACATGGCATTAGGAACCTGAGCATGTCCGGAGAGCACGACCGAATGTTCATGCACGTTGCTACAGTCGTTAGTATTTCGGATATATTATGTTCCCATGTCAGTCTGCCGGGTCCTTGCAACACGCGTCGTAACGCGGGATGCTGCGCGCGCACCGCAACACGGATTGTGTTTATGTTCAAGGCTGGCATTTCATTTCGCGGTCTGTGGACGCTGACGGCGCAGCCGCGTGAGCAGCTAGCGCACTCAGTAATACTCAGCAACATAAACGTGAGCTTGTTTAAAAAACACCTAGTTAGCTAAATTTAAAGGTGTCAGTGGTTTTAAAATTACGTAATCATCACGGCCTTAACACATCCCGCTCCTGGACACAAGCCTCTTTTCAGAATGAGGGCTTGAGCCGTGTTTCCTACGCGAGCCCAGAACTGATTGGAAATTTCACAAACATGAGACTTATGAAAAACCTGCAACTTTGTGATTTTACTCGTTATATGTGTCCTACCCTCCCATCCCCTCCTCTCATCGCTACTTTCCTTAATCTCCCTCCCCTCCTCTCCTCTCGATAGTCTAGTTAGTATGACTCGTAGAGCTACAAAAGTGCAGTTTTGAATGCCGTCGGCGATCCCAAAGTATTCTTCGTTTTAAAAAATCTTACTAAGTACCTTAATTTCTAATAAATAAAATCTACCTTTTCTCCTCCTCCTATAATAACAAAAGCAGGCGATGCGTTTTTAAAAGCAAACTGAACCGAGCCTGAAAAAATCAAATAACGCAGAGTGCAGCAGCTGCAATTATCTGTGGCAGTAATGCGCAGCCCAGTATAAATAAGGCAGCGAACAAAGCTCCTGACCGCGGCCTGAACTATGACCGATCACTTTCGATGCCCCCTCCCCCCACCCCCCGAGCCATGAAACTCACATTAAAAACGTATTCTAAGGCCGACCTGTGCGAATGGATTGGCTAAGGTTCCCACAGACGCGCCGCTGTGATTGCGCACAACCGCGGCACATGACACCGACCGTTCTTAAGCTTATAAAAATACTAGCTTTTGCCCGAGGCTCTACCCGCGTGGTATTCGGTTATCGCGCGCTGTTCCCTCGGGATAAAAAGTAGCCTATGTCACTCTCGGACCCATAAACTATCTCTATGCCAAAAATCACGTCGATCCGTCACTTCGTTACGGCGTGAAAGACGGACAAACACACAAACATACAAACACACACACTTTCGCATTTATAATATTAAGTACTAGCCTATTAAGCCTAACCTAACCTACTGTATTCTATAAGAATACAGTAGCTTCTGCAATCTATCTATCC
Organism: Choristoneura rosaceana; assembly: GCA_037349165.1. NCBI lineage: Eukaryota > Metazoa > Arthropoda > Insecta > Lepidoptera > Tortricidae > Choristoneura > Choristoneura rosaceana. The sequence goes on from JAZBNJ010000043.1 coordinate 155,065, forward strand.
TATCCTATCTCTATATTTTATGGCAAATATTGGCATGGCAAGTGAAATTATGGCAAATGAAATTATAGTAGGCCTAAGTTATTCGGATGAGTTCCTGTATAATATGGATGGAGTTTTTTGGCTCGATCTTGCGCGGCTTGTAGCAGCTCTTCCCAGCCGAGACCAATTGAGCCAGCCTCCTTCTCAACTGATCGCCTCCACGTCCGAGGACGTCCAGGCCGTCTTCTGCCAGTACGGAGACCTTGCTTGGGCAGGTTGTTGTTCGACCCTCGAAGCGTGTGTCCAATCCATCGCCATTTCCTTGCGAGAACTTCTCGGCAGTTGGTAGTTTTTATGTAGGTATGATAAATATTGAGCACAATGTGAATATAGGCCACACCAACTTGGAGTAGACTAAGGAAAGTATAGTTGCCACATCTGATTACAGAAAATCTATGTAACTTCGAATTTATTCATTACTATGCCTACGGTGTTAGTGTAGAATCATGCGCTTTGTGCAGCCCTGAGTATACCCTTCTCAACCCCCCCCCCCCCCACTCCCAGCGCGCGCATGACTGAGTAATTGATTCCGACTGCAACGAGCGCGCACCAGCGGGCCGCGGCCGCTCGTTGATAACATCGGAACAATAGCATTTCAAATGAGCAGATCGAAGGTTAAAGTTAAGCACTCGCGACGCTAAATTGCTTTCGACCATATTAAGAAGTTTATGAGATAGCATCGATTCCGTTCAATAAGTTGTCTAGTTTAAACAAAGGCATTTCCAAACTGTTATTGTAGAACAAGGGGGCTCTCTCTTACGACAGTTGGAGATCTCGAGATAGGTTTGATTTTTACTCATTTGTTGTCTATTGTGACAACAAATACAGCAATACGCCACGTATTTCAAAACAACTGACCGACCGCCGTAATGGTGCCCTATACGGATAAGTTGTGGCTTTAATTTTTAAATTGAAATAGGTAAAGATTTTATAGCACAATACAGACGTATGTTTTAGCACAAGTTCTTGTGCAAGAAGAACTTTGCACAAGAAGAACTGCAACTTGTCATCAGAGCTGTTAATTACTTACACCATAAGAAAATTACATTACACCATAAAAATCACGTCGATCCGTCACTCCGTTATGACGTGAAACACGGACAAACATACAAACACACTTTCGCATTTATAATATTAAGTATGGATTTGGAAATAAAGTAGACGTAGCATAATACGAGTATGGCAGTAAGTAATAAAAGAAACTTGCAACCATAGCTCTTTATTATATATTTCGGTACTATCAAGAACTCATTTCGATTGCGTGATTTCACATTGCTATGTTTATGTTCAAATTGGTGCGCCCGCGCCGCGCCGGACGGCTCAAGGCGAGCGCCCACTTACCGGACCTAGCGGAATGCTAACCGAGGGTTGGGATCGCTACAGATAATTCTATCCCGTTATTTTCCTTAATTACATAAGGTATCGACCAATTAGGCCAATTTTAACTGTTTTACTCCAACTTTACTATTTATTCGTAAGTTTTGTTAATTTTACTGGGTAAGAAGTTTTTAGGCAAACATATTATTATTCATCGTTTTTTTTTATCCATAGCCCACCGCAATTTGAAGGATGTAAGCTTAAGTTTATTCAGATATTAGACTGATGATTTGAAACTTATTCTTGAATAGGTTTGTTCGGTTGGTTGGTTTTTTTTAGCCGCCAAGACTTCTTATGTCAGCACTGATACAAAAAGTTTAGACGAAAACCCATATGTTTATTGTATAAATAAAAGGATATGGTTCTGGTGGCTAACCAGCCGATTCATGATTCAGCACAATCTAAATTCTACTCAACAGAATTTCATTATTACTTGGATAGTTAATTAATAAAAAATAGGAAGTTGTCATAGGACGTTGAAGTAAGGCACCGCTTAATTGGCACAATCCAAACAGCCTCTAGCAACCAAACTTGTAATTAGCCCGCTCTCAAAACGCCACCGGACGCAGAACTGTCTCTTGCAACAAATAAGCCATTGCATAGATGCCACGATAAGATAATCCGATCCAATTTATCTAATTTGGTTCTGCGTTCGTGTATGTCTTATACACCGTGTTTGTGTTGATTTCCGTTAACTTTAAGGGAAGGTTATTCAGGTCAAATAGAGTTAATTTCTAAAGGAATCTAGTGTCTTAACTCTTACTATTTTTGAGATATTCAATAATTAAATTTAATTTAATGGCTGACCCAGTGTAAAAGGTCCTTTATTACGTCATATTATTATTTATCTTTTAAATTTCGTCAGTAAAGAGGTTTATTTAGTTATTTTATTTATTTATTTATTGTCAAGTCAAGGTTTTCGTTCATAGCTATTCGCTACAAGGAGATTATTAGCTATGGGTTGGCATATGCTGTCATGAATGAAATTTAAACTTTGTCGTAACTGACACTAACTTTTGTTTAACTCTAAAGGACCTTTTACACTGTAATATTGATTTATTATATATGAATAACAAAAAAAAAAAATTTTTTTTTGATTTTTTTAAAAAATCAATGTACCAGGTAGTTTCTGTTAATGTACCGAGCAACGTGTCGAATTTAACGGAAATGAACAAAAACACGGTGTATTTGGTATGTTTAAGTCGTCTCTGATGGACAACAGTCGCGTGCGACTTACATCTCAATAGTTTTTGCGCCGCTCGTTATCTGTGTCCCAGGCTCGGCTGCGACAAGTTGAATATCCTGTCAAAATAAACGTCCCCTTTTTATGATATTGCTGCTGTACCGTTCTGCAATCGCGGGTATGTTTATTTTATCGACTTTGTATTGTAATGTTATGACGAGGATGAGACTTTCAAATTGGATGCAAAGTGAGTCAAGAGTGTGTCGAGACTTCAGTTAAAAGGGGATAGTATATTGCAAAGTTGCAATACCGTGAGTCTAATTGTGAATTGATAAGTAGGTATTAAATTGAACTACTGTGCTAATCTGTGAATTACGGACTAGATAAACTAGTATTCAATGTAAGACCAAACCGCATTGTTATGGTGAACAGGTGGAGAAAATTATCCCAGAAAAAAAAATTAGGGTAAACCATATAGCTATTGCCCACTTAAGGACTTCAAACACATTGACTTCCAAAAAAAAATAAAAAAATATAGTTACAGATTGTGTATTATTATTTTCTTATAGCCTAATAAATTCTCTCATAGAATTTAATCAGTTTTTTATTAAAACTTAAATAACTTAGGAAATAAGTTGACAAAATTAAATTCTTCTAAAAAGTACAGTAATTGCCCAGAAGCTACAGTAATTGCCAGCATCGCAGCACAGTAATTGCCCAGTAACTTTTTATCATAAATCAAAGCCTGGATTGACTTTAAACTTATATAAACATTAGACTTAAACCTAATAGTCCTTAATGAATAAAAAGAGATCCTGTTTAGCTTTCATAAGTGCATCAAATAATTATTTTGCTGAGGATGATGACGAGTCGGAATTGCCAGAGCCAGAATCTTCTACCATGTAACAACTATGGCATAAAAAAATATATAAATCAGTGTTGTCGGGTATATGGTATATGCTCTTTATGCTTTCGTGGAATACATCGCACATTAAAGATTTTTGAACAAATACTGCATGTCAGTCGATTTTTTTCACATTGGTATGGCACTCTCCACAAAGACTACTACTGTTAACAGGCTTTATTACCATACAATGTTACTTAAAACAGACAGTTATTAAACAAACAAACAGTTATCTTTTTAGACTGTGGTAATTGCACACTTTCTTTCTCCTCATTAATTATAGTTGTATTTACTTCTTTTTTAACTTTTTTTGTATGGGTTCGAGTTGTTGATGGTCATTTTTTCTTGCCATTCCTTATTTAATTTAGATATTAATTAATGTATAAGGATTGCGAACAAATTCTAGCATTTAAAATACAACAAAACGTGATATTTATAACACTTTGACTAATAATCAGCCATGAATGACAGCTATTGGCCGGGCAATAACTAGATATTAACATATGGCAATTACTCGAAAAATGGTGGGCAATAACTAAATATATTCAAATTTTAGTTCAGTGATTGCCCACAGCAAAAATGACCGTTAGGATTCAAAATTTAACACGTAATTTACATCAAAAACTACGAAAATGCTATTTATTTTATCACATTGATGTGATGACAGCAAAATAACAAAAAACTAATATCAAAAAATAACCTTCACCCAAATAAGCTCTTAAGAAAAGTGTTAACATTTTGACTTGTTTAAGTAACATATTCGCCCATGTAGACAAAATCCGCCATTAATGTTTTTGTTTTTTAAAGTGTTGCCAATCGTCAATTTTAAAGCGATTGTAATATTAATTACAGCACCATCTAGCGAATTTTCATCTAACTAGAATGATACAAAGCTAACATCTGGCAATACTTTGCTTAAAGTGGGCAATCATTGGCAGTGGGCAATAACACCCTGGTTTACCCTACATAAAATAAAATATAAATAAATATCACGGGACACTTGACACCAATTGACCTAGTCCCAAACTAAGCAAAGCTTGTACTATGGGTACTAGGCAACGGATAAACATACTTATATAGATAAATAAATACTTAAATGCATATTAAACATCCAAGACCCGAGAACAAACATTCGTAGTATTATTCATACAAATATCTGCCCCGGCCGGGATTCGAACCCGGGACCTCAAGCTTCGTAGTCAGGTTCTCTAACCACTTAGCCATCCGGCCGTCAAACATATCCCACATTTACAAATGTGTGTGTTTGTATTAATTAAATATAGATTTATAGCATACTAGCATATACTAGCTTTTGCACGAAGGTGCGCGTGGAATTCGGTTATCGCGCACTGTTTCCTCGGGAACTATGCATTTTCTGAGATAAAAAGTGGCCTTTGTCACTCTCTGGGCCATAAACTATCTCTATGCCAAAAATCACGTCGATCCGTTTCGACGTGAAAGACGGACAAACATACAAACACACAAACATACAAACATTCACACTTTCGCGTTTATAATATTAGTATGGATTATATTAGACTTGGCCTATTATCATGATAATCCTAGCCAATCCTTACTTATCCTAGTCAGTCCTTTGCTAATCCTTGTCAATCTTTACTAATCCTTATGAATCCTTTCCTGTCTTTACTATCAGAACTTGCTAATTCTTTCCAATCCTTACTTGAATCCTTACTAATCTCGTTTTTTTTTCATATCATATAAAAAAAAAATCTTAAGAGACCTTATATTTAACACAATCTCTGCATCGCATAGACTACGAGTACATCTTAAAAGGTCAAGTTGCCAGGGTCTCAAAATGGCAGCGCATGCGAACTCCTAAAAAGCGCTTGTTCGACAACAGGTAACAGGCAATTGGCCGCGCGGTGCGCCGGCGCCGGCGCCGCGTGACGCTCCGGTAAGTGCCGCGTTTACTTAAAACGACACCCCGGCCCCGTACCGTAGTCGCCGTGCAGCGGCGAACGTACTAGAGATGACACAACTACGGCACACTATCTCTTCATCATCATCATCATCATCTCAGCCTATATACGTCCCACTGCTGGGCACAGGCCTCCTCTCAGAATCAGAGGGCTTGGGCCATAGTTCCCACGCGGGCCCAGTGCGGATTGGGAACTTCACACGCACCATTGAATTGCTTCGCAGGTTTGTGCAGGTTTCCTCACGATGTTTTCCTTCACCGCAAAGCTCGTGGTAAATTGCGCACATGAATTTCGAAAAACTCAGAGGTGCGAGCCGGGATTTGAACCCACGACCCTCTGCTTGAGAGGCGTTAGGTCAAACCACTAGGCCACCACGGCTTGTTAGGCCACCACGGCTTGTTAACACTATCTCTTGCCTGAATTAAATCAATAAATGGGGAGAGTCATCAGCCAAATCGGATCAACGTAGCTCAGAATTATTAGCAAGCTGAAGTGGCAATCAGGGCTAATCAAATTTGTCGCAGAACCGATGATCGTTGAGGTTTGTAGGCGAGTTTTTGATAAAGTCCACATCTCAGAAGACTAATTAGACACCTCAGATGGAACGACGATTTGTGTAGCGCGGGCTGACCGTGACTAGATGAAGACTGGAATCAATGAAGCGCCTTGAGAAGTCAATAGTGATGACAGCTGGGTTAAAAATATATCAGTCCGGCAGTTAGATTATGGAAAAATATGGGACACGTAATTTTTGGTTTATCTATTTATTAAAAAGCGACAAAGGTACAGATCATCAAACTTCCGGAGTTGTGACGTCACTATAAGGTAAAAATCGTACCATAAATAGTGACGTCAATCGAAACTTCTAAACACTGTATCCTCGTCATTTTTTGTGTCAAACAAAAGGAAAAATATGTGCACAATATTTTTAAATTATCCACCTGAAGGACTAAACAGTTTTTTTTAGTCGTCTAGCCTATTTCAGGTAGTGGACTGTGCACTGAAATGGGCTGATGATGTCTAGTTTCTGTTTGTACAAGGGTTGTTTCGTACGTAACATTATCCGCGCCGCCAGCTCCGCGCGCCGCTGCTCCCTGCGCGCGCGCATCCCGCTCGCTGATCCCGTAAACAAGTCGCGGCGTTGCTTTACGGCGCCCACTTCCCGCGCCGCAGGAAATTACTCTTATTTATTGACCTTTTTATATCGATCTGGTGTGAAGTTATCGACTCATACACTCACCACCCGGCAAGAAATAGGTTCGCGGAAAACCAACAGCGTGAAATAGTAGATACGTGATCAATTAAAATAACCATTGTTAATGCTATTACTAATTCTGTTTTTACTTAGGTCTGTTCTTATTCAAATACATGTATTCGTAATGAGAACATATCCAATATAAGCAAAAGAAGATTTTTTTGTTTAACAGACTTTATGTCAATTCATTGCATGTTATTTTTTGCGTTGTTTAAATTGAAGTTAAACATTTAGTGTTCTCGGAAAGCCGGCGGCGCGGGCGCAGGCGATAAACACCAAACGGGAAACCTAATAAGTGTAAATTATCGCGTCCACGCACGCACACCACCGCGGCGCGTCCGGATGCGCGGGCGCGCGTGTGCGTGCTAACTGTTTAAGGCTGTCATGGTGGTTTTATTTTCCCGTGACCGATGTTTTTACGGCAGGTTAACCCTGGCACATCATGATGCGCGCACTTCATAGTTGGATGAACTAAATTACTACGCGGTAGTTAAAGACCCGGAAGCGACACTTAGGGGCTGTTTCACCACCAATTGATTTAACTGACGAATAATTGTGATGTCTATTCGAACAGACAGACAAAGACGGCATGACATTTATCCGTCAAATAAATTTAATCAGTGGATGGTGAAACTGAAGTAATGAGAGATTCTTCAGTTAAGAGTCACGATCTCTGGCCGAGAGCAATAAATACGATTAAGAGCATTATCTCGCACGCTTAGTATACGGAATAGATTGTACTCCTACTGCACAATATTTATTACTGACTACGATTGTGTATTCTGGGAGAAAATACTTACTCGTTGTTGTAATCGGATTAGTGTGCTGCACGCAGGAATTCACTTATTCTGGAAGTTACGGCCAATTGCTACAATTGTAAAGATCGGCGATAGCGAGGCAGTCGAGTTACCACTAATGTCGTTAGCATCGCTATGCCTTTAATAACGTCGTTACGTCGCCGGGCCGTATAGGGCCGTAGCAAAAAGCACTCGCGGCCGGCATGTGAACAGCGCAGGAGACGGTTTTATGGGAATTTGACGAGACAGACGTGCGCGGCTTGGAAACGCGAGATCGATGGTGACTTAATAATACTATTCAGACTATAAACGTCTCGGGAAGCTGTCCAGGGATCGATGGCGACCCTCCGCGCTCGTCATACGTGGATAAAACTTGTTCAACAATGTAGTAATTACAACAAACTCTGAACTCGGTAACAGTCTTGGAAATTGCCGTACGGGTTGTAATAAGTGTTGGTAAAATGTTAAAGGATTCGTTTCTGATTACATAAGTTATTAAAGATTCGTAAAGGGCTTCGGGAACGAACAATTCGGTAGTCGTCAACCGTGTAGATTTAAGCTTGAGTCAAGAATTCTGACCATAATTTACAATGGACTATTGAAACAACAAGCTAGCGTATTGTAAACAGTTAGAATAAGAATTATTTTATTTATCTAATATTGACATCTGATACATAATATATCAGTCGTACTTTCTAGTGAGTTTCAAACTAGGCTGAGCTTCTATTTTGGCGATCACTGAGTCAGTTTACTTCGTACAATATACTACGGCTAAAAGGTTTTAATTTATTTAGGAACGTATTAATAAACAAAAAATTTAATGAAGCGTAAAAAACATAAGAACTGGGACAAGCAGGAGAACAATATAAATTAAATACAAATTTAAAATGCACCATATCATAATTTGTAAGTGTGTGTGTGCATGTGTATGTATTTGATTGACTCAAGCATTGGTAGACCTACGAGTTTGACGTCGAGGTATTTGACGATGTTCCAGGCGCACTAAAACCAGTGATTATACGCTCTCAAATCCTCTAGGTATGTCCCTTGTCAATTTTACCATAAGGCCGCTGTGAACTTTGATTTAAATTATGCAATGATTTCTGTTCTCAGGACAGGATGACATTGATTCAACAAGTGCAGCGTAAGCCGACACCGACACCTGTCATGTCGGTCGCATAACGACGAGCCATTATGCGCTGCGACGCAACACTGCTGCAAAAATAACCACATTACAGTTAAATGTGGCACAATAAAAACGGTAAATTAGACAATGAATTCAATTTTTACCGCATTGTAAATGTCGCCCGGTTGAAAGTAGACTGATTATTCGATGTTGGACATTACGGAGACCCACTTTTACTCCGTTTTTGGAACGTTGCAAATGAGCTGATGGGCAAAACGTGTAAAAAATCTTTAAGTCAGAGGTACATTAGTTCTAGTTAAATCTGCTAAGTGCACTTAGTAAGTACTAGATATAGATAATATCATTTATAAATATTGTGAATCTGTTGTAAAAAAAATACCTCGTTGAGTTTCTTGTCGGATTCTTCTCAACTTTTTTGACGTTCATAAGTGCTTGTTGTAGTCTAAATTGAATACAGAGATTTTGACTTGACTATGACAACTTATTTATTTCGGTTACCTACTTTATTTACTCTTTATTTTCTCTTTAAAAAATAAACAAATAAGATAAAATAAAAATAAAACTGCCTGCCAACGCTTCTTCTTTCGGTTCGTGGTCGATACTCGAGCCATTTAGGTCATCCAGCGCGAAATCCTGTTTTTAATATTATCCCCGGTTCTGGGTCACATATTGTATAATGAGTTAGGTATATACCAGTCTACCAGAGTTATTAAAAATGCACCATCAAAAAATATAACGATGATCTAAGAAACAAGGCACGTTTTGTTTTAAGACTAAAGTTTTTGACCAGTGTGTCTTGCCCGTCCTAACTTACGGTTCTGAAACATGGACACTTACGAAGGCAAACGAGCACCAAAAAAAAAATCGCAATGAGCCATAGAGCGAGCTATGTTGGGCATCACACTTCTTGACCACATCCCCAATTCTGAAATTCGGAAACGGATTGGAGTTGTGGACGTGGGCAAGAGGGTAACAAAATTGAAGTGGAGATGGGCTGGTCACTTGGCGAGATGCACTGACAACAAGTTGTTGAAAGCAATTACGGAGTGGTAGGCAGATCGCCGGCCGGCAGTGCAGTAAATAGGCAGGGCAGTTGCAGTGGCAGGCAGTTGGTAAACTGTGGATGAGACTGGCACGGGACCGCGAAAGGTGGCATGAAAATGAAGAGGCATTTACCCAGCAGTAGGTGGATGTGGGCTGATTTGATTGAAATACTTACTCAACCCAGCAACAAAGTCACGGAAATAGCTAGTACCTATACCTTATGTAGGTACCTATATTTACAAAAAGGGGCACACATTTGTCAAGAACATCTTTATTGTTCTGTCAGTCAGCCTCGCCCGAGACTGAATTTTCAAAAGGAATCCAGAGCTTTTTTATCGCAAGGATCTATTCCAGTTTCCCAGGAAGTGCGCAGGCGCCCGCGGTATACAGAGCACGCGCGGCGCATGCGGCGCTCACGGAACCGCGCGGCTATGCTAATGCTGCGCAAGAGCAGGGTAAGTACTGACCAGCATTAATATCTGACACAGCGGAACGTGCAAACATATCAGAACCGTTCTACCGACCCTAAAAATAGAGCATCGTTGGTCGTCTCGGATATTGGTGCTGGTAATCACTACTAGGTATCTATGTAGAGACAAGCTTCCAACGGGATCTTAACTTATAAATCTACATATTTAAAGTTATGAAAAAACGTCTGGAAACCAAGACCACGTAGCATTGCAATAAATTCTCGAGGATTCAGTAAAATTATGTTAATGATTCACGTGAGCAAAATCGCAGATAAAACTAATCTAAGCCAACGTGATGCGCACACCAGGTGGAACGTCAGCTTAATGTCAATATGTAGTATCCTCACACAAGCTGAGTAAAATTCAAGATACCTCCACCATTTTCGTATTTTTTTTCACATTAGTGTGCAAGAATCCCTAGATTCAAAGCGTTGAAGAATATTCCAGCGGCTAACCAACCTTTGCCCAGGTAAATGCCATTACGCAACAAAAGCAGGTAATGCCTCACTTACATTATTCATAGTACTGTCCGACCCTAAATCTAGTGGAAACCTAAACACGACCGAGAATCCATAACGAGCGGTGCGCACGCGCAGCCTCCCAGTAAATCAGCCACCCCGGCAGCCGCCATTACACCCTATCCTACCACCATAGAGCTTCTTTTACCAACCGACACTTTCCACGCGTCTCAAACACTAAGCCCTCTCGAATTCCAACTTGAAGCAACCAGACAGCAGAGGTGGCTTTGCCTTGAAGCAACGAGGGGTGTAAGTAATAGTGCTGTATGGGTGCTTCACGCGTTCCTGATTTAGGTGTGCGCGGGCGCAACAAAACGGAATGGCGCAGTTTATAACGCCCCGCGTGACCGTCCGTCCGTCCGACACCCGTTCCGTTTGAATAAACATGTTTATTAACTAGATTTACAACTATTGCCCGTTTAATAAGTGTTTCTGATAGTGATCGCGCGCCGTGACCTGCGCCTGCGCGGTGATGTATCGGCTCATTAATTCGCGGGTGTCGAACGCTGACGCTCCTGAGCGGGGAGATTAATCGCTAATGGTTCTCTGTTTACCGCTACCGCGATATCATTAGGGGTATAAATAACTGAATATTCTATAGATTTCGACGATCGGCGACTTAATTCCACAGATTCACCTACTAACAAAAATTAACACTTTGAAGTCTAAAATTTTGCAAATGTATCCCTAAATCAAAAAATTGTCTTAAGAAACTTGAAACTTGATTGACTTGAAAGATTTGTCCAATGATACCCGACACTATAAGTTGAGTTGAGAAAACTAAATTTATATCCACTTAACATTCAGGGGAACCTACCATAAAAAATATAATTTTGATTTTACCATTTTTTGATCTGGTTAACATTATAACTTCCTCGTAAGTAAGTACTTAAGTACCAACGTGCGGACGAACATGGTAAAACTATAAAATATTGGAAATGGTTTTTTCAGGACTTGAGCGAACCTGAGTTGCGGTGGACGCTTTTAACAAGTACCCGCGCCGCAGTAACAGCGAGGCAGCTATTACGATATTATTACTATAGTTTAAAGTCCAAATTGATTGGCTATGAAAAACCGCCGGCGACCGCAAGGGGCCGTCGCACGAAACCACTAAATCGGCGGAATTTTGATCGCTACCATTACACGGGGACAAAAAGCGCTGCGCGGTCGTAGCTCCCGCACCACTTTGCAGACCTTCAAATTACCGTCAGATTTTCCTACATACGTATACCTTGCACTTATTTCTGCCACCAGAGATGTTTCATAGCCGAAGCCGCGGGCAATAGCTAGATTTGCATTAAAATTTTAAAAGCAAAGCAATGGAATAGCTGCTTGTTATAGTCAAAATACCACAAACGGGACTTATCACGCTATTTTTAAACAAGTAATATTTTCCTCGACGTTTCGGCAACGTTACAGTTGCCGTGGTCACGAGTAGACTGAAATGTGGAGTGTCAAGTCTGCCTAGAGGCGCGAGTTCTTCGAACTACCCGCACTTGGTCATTTTTATTTTGTGTTTGTGGTATTTTGACTATGAGTGAGCATCACGATAGTTTAAAAAGCTGCTTATTATACCTAATGTTTTATTAATGTTTTAAACTTACGCGATTACGCGAGTATTGGTGATCTGCTGGCAGTTCCCGAAGCTCGCGCAGGGTTACAAGAGAGCTCACCTCTCGAGCTTTATTGAATCTTAATGCGCTTACTGCTTATTGTGATGTCTTTGCTACTCGTAGTACCTGGAAAATTTTATGTAGCGAATTAGTAGTATTCACTAAATTGTTTGTAAATGTTGATACTGATATCTTTTGTGCCCTGTGTCATGTGTTGTGCTTGTTAATATTTTATGAATTTCACAGTGCTTTGGCTTGTCTGTAATGCTGTGTAATTATTTTATTAAATAAATAAATCATTCATAACTGATATTTTTTGGACTATTTATTGCTCAAATTACCTTGACGTTTCGACCACATACTCGAAACGGACCGCATAGTAGCTTTTATGTGCTTATTCAGAGTAGTGACCTCGGCCGCTGTAATGTTGAAAACGTCAAGTTGATTTTGGCAATTAGTTCGTAGGTAATCAAGTCCTGAAAAATATCAGTAGTAGTTGCAAGTCGCTCGACATAATAGTGATGCGGTTGAACCCGACTCGTGGTATCTCCTGATCGCCCCGCGTTCCCGCGGTGCGCTGGCGCAGCGCTCGTAAACGGCGCGCCATTACGCCGCGGTCGCCACGCAAAAAATACTGCGGTTTGAAGCTTGTCCAAAAACATTAGCTTTAAGCTTTGAACCTGTCGCGGTTTGCGTCGCGGCTGCGTAATGACTGGCCTCCCGAGCTGAGGTTAGCCGCCACGAGCACTGCGCGGCAATAAGGAAGCCTAGCTGCCATTCAAATAACATCCATGGGGCGAGGGGCGAGATTAAGTTATTACTCAAAACAACAGAAACTGCGTTATAATTACGGGGGAAGCCTGACAGCATCGACTTAACACCAATAATCTGTATCCACAGCGGATCCTCGGCTAACACATTACAGATTTCCTGGTAGAAATTACCCGTGAAGAAATATAGCGTCGGTATTTTATAAAGTTATTACCACCCCCTCGGTGTTTAAAGTAATGCCATAAAAGTTTTATGATGAGTTAATTGCGTTAAAAATCGCAAATAAATCCCGCCTTGTGCCCGCACTCGATTACCCCGCGCTACAAGAACTCGTTCCGTGGTCAGCAGATCTTGGTTCCCAGTTCACCGCGTGCTCTCCCTGTCGCTCCCGCCGTGGACTAGGCAGGAGTGTTGAGAGAGCGTGAAGCTCCGCGCCGGCCGCAACTCTGCCTCATCACCGCATCATCGGATTCTTTCTCACATTCACGGTGTTATATTTAGGAGCGTCGCGATTTTATCGCGGTTTAGATTTAATTAATATCCTTTAAAAGCAATTTATTTTAAAATGCCCGTTTAAAAATTTAGACAGTGTTCAAATAGACCCACAGAAAAATTTTAATCACTGGGAAATGTTCGCATGCGTTGCCTAATCTACAGTATAGGCCGTTCCCGGAGAACAGCTTGTTATTCGTAGGTACTCCATGAATAAAACGGTGGTGATTGCGGTTACGGTAGAATTGTATGCGGCGATTTGAATGTGTAGGCGAGCGATAGTGTCGCATTGTGCACCTGTACCGCGCCGCTCGGTTACAACGTTCTATCTACGCATACGAACTGCAGGGCTACCACGAAACGCGAAACTCGAAGTTCGTGTCGTGCGGTCCCTCTCGCTCTCGTATTAAACAGTATAAGTGTCGGATGACACGAAATTCGAGTTTCGAGTTTCGTGGTGCCTTGCTGGTAATAATTACAATGATTTAATTATATATTCGCCGTCTATTCCGCGATCAATTATGTCACTGTTAATTTTATGCGGGATTTCCAAATGAGCTTAAAGTGATCGCTGATACAGATAGGCTTTAAGATTAACAAGTCAATGCCGGTGCGTGCACCGCGGCAGTCAGCGCCCAGCGCCATGAATATATTCATGTTGTACCGGACCACAACAACCACTGTCTCACAAACTCGTAATCACAATCGGTTCCGTCACTTCTTCCCGTCAAACGGTCTTTGCGAGGATACAATGAGATAGTGAATGTGATTGCGAGCACCCACATGTTGCGGGGTTCATATTTGTAGGTATCATTTTATTGTAATGTAAGCGTTCAAACTTACGATCATGATATTGATCGACGCTCAGTGACAGAGATAAGTACCTATGATACAGTAAGTGATACAAATGTGGACCCACCCACCAATAGACAATACAAACAGTCTCAGCCGGAGCGGCACGGCGCAGGCGCGTCTCGGCGCGATCCGCGAATAAGGCCGGCATGCATAAACTCGATCAAACCGATGCTATCTATAGTTCTTGTGACATTAATCTTGATATGCTTTGAATTAAATTAATACCAGTAAGTTTTTACGTTAAGGACATCGAGCCGAAGGAATCTTGATTGGACTAAATTTATAGAGCACCAGACGGCCTAAAACGAGCCAAGGATTAATTCCAGCCGCGTCGCTTTATCATCAATTAGAAACGAGTTCTCGAGTTTTATTTAGCGTTAAATCTGTTTTGATTATGTTACTTAATTCCTAGTGAGGTGTCCGATACGCGGAAGAGTTTGATGGCTGCGTTTCAAATGTTTTGACGGCGCGGGAACGCTACATTGATCTCATTATTGCGCTTTGTTGAGTATTTTTATGCGGCCCTTCACTCGTCTGCTGCAGCCTTGTGGAGACGGCTCCGCTCCGGACGATTACGATAATGCACGAGCGAGCGCCGAGCGAGAGCGAGCGCATTGTGTGCGTCCGCGCCACGCAACGGGATTATGATCGCGAGTAATTTTATTAGTTACAATGAGAAGAGACCTTATCATAATTATAATCTGTTTGTTGCATTGTGGTTTAACAGTTTTTACAATCGATTTAAAGGCCAATTTGTATTGTCGATGGTTCTAAGAAATATGAGCGCGATTTGATCATATTTTGACTAAATAAAGCGGGTGGGCGTGAGAGCGTCCCCGCGGCTCGCCGCCCGCCGCCCGCCCACGCGCATTTTTTATACAAACAGCGACTCTCGGCACAAATGACATTAGCAAATGGACCGTAATATGACCAGAAATTCATTACCTATTAAAGCTAATCAGGCCAATGACTCTATAAAGCGTTGGCTATAAAAAATTAAGTAAATGTAAGCAATACATAAAACAGGCATAAAATTAAGCAACTAATTATAGGTAATTAATTGAATAATTAAAGCGACTGAAGCCATTAATTCCGGCAGTTATAGTACCAACAGCGAGCAGCGGGCGGAGCGGAGGTGAAAGAGTGGCTTCTGATTGACGCAGACTAAGAACAGTAACCCCGTGTCCGACTAAACAGAACACATCCTGCGCCCACGCAACGCCGCCGTTCATTTTGATCGCGGCTCATGATCGTCTTGTACTGTACAACACTCACTGCATGTTTGACGCTCAATAAACGTTGGGAATATTGATACATATTTCGATTCGTTTAAGCTTTAAAACACTCAACTGTTATTAATGGATGTAGATTTGAAGCAAAGTTTGTTTGTGTATGCATGATGGCGGTGTATGTTATTCAAATAATATCGCAGAGAGCCACAACTAAGCTGAGAAGTCCCCTTAAGAAGAAGAAGGAGAGAAAAAAAGAGTCCTTTTAGGCAAGATTCGGAAGATGCTGGCACTCTCTGAATAGCTAACCCTCTTTGTCCGAGGAAGCTGCCAGTAATTTTACTTACACAGATATCTGTCGACTGGAATGCTTTAACGTGCGGCGTCTGTGCATCGTCACCGCGTAAAAAATATCTCGCTTTAGGCTTTTATAAATTTAACATCTGAAGCTGTACGTACGTACTGTGTGAACTGATGTACTACAAGTGTCCTTCTTGGTTGTTGCGAGATGTGAAAAGAAAGTGTTTAAAATTTAAAACTGTTTATATAAGATGTTAAATAATGTTACATATGTTATAATGTTAGGTTGAATCAGTAATATAACCACTTATGTCTATAGGTAAGTACAAATTGTTAATGTTCGCGGTTAGAATACTAAAACGTGATTGATTGAAATATATTATGCAATATTAAGAAAGCTAGCAGTTAGGTTAGATATACATTGGACCGTACACAACGCAATTCGGAGAATGCAAAACAAATATAACCCTAACAAACATAGGGAATAGAAACCGTTCATTTTCTTTACGTTAATATATATACAAAACTCACTGTTGTTTTTTTCTTTAATAAGACCGTGTCCGTCCCATACCGAATATTAAAGAAACATACAACTTCACGTATTTTCTTCCAGTAAAATAAACTGGGCTATATACATATCTAGGGAGTAGCAGAAGGTAGGTACTTCCGTCCGCTTACGCCGAACAATTAATTGGTTTTCGGGGAAGCAGCGATGCTATCGCGCCGGAGCGGCGGCTGTTTGTCTATGCAAATGAACCAGATATTTATGTGCCCAGAGATACGAGCTAATTTAATTTCTGGCAATTAATTTCAAGGTTTTTAACTATATTTTAAACAACCGCTCGTGACTCAACAGGTCTGTACAGCAACAGGATATTGGACGAGACAAGGTTTAAGAATGCTGCTTTGTTCGTTTGACTGAGAATGCCAGTAGAAAGAACTATTTAGTTATAAAAGTCTATGACTCGGTTCAAGGTTGTACCTAGGTATTTTTTTGGAAAGAGAATAGAAAATCCTATGACGCATAGGGAAACATAATCTGTCAATAACTCTTCTTAAATACTGATAGAGTAGAGACTCGTAATTTTAAATGCTTTGATGACATGGCTTCTTGCGATCTATTGTTTATTATTTTAAAATGTGTGTTCTTATACGAAGATCATGGGTTGGTATGAAAAATACAGATAGTTTATTTACCGTTGACATTGGTCATCATTATCTAGGCCTAAGTTTGTCCCGCAGCAGTCTCTTCTCAGAAGCCTTATAGCCTTGTAGTTCTAATTCAGGCACACTGCGGGTCGAGAACTTTTTAAATAACAATGAACTTCGCTGTTGTTTGTAGGTTTCCTTACGATGTTTTCTTTCACCGTAGAGATCATGGAAAAATTCAAATGTGATTTCACTCAAAAATTCCGAAAAAAACCAAGATGCCCGGGCAGGTGAGAACCAGTGGCGTAAACCGGAAGGCTAGACAGGGCAGTAGTGCCCCGGGGCACCCAAGCTCAGGGGGCCCCTCGGAGTCTGACTTACAAACTATAAATGACAAATCTGGAGTATGTCGAATTCAGAACACGGCGAATACGGAACAAACGATTTTAAATAATTTTGTTGGGGTTCTAGTTTATTTTTTGCCCCAGGGCCGGCCAGGGCCTTCGGTTACCTAGCTACGCTACCCGCTACCCTGCGTTTGAAGGATCAAACGACTAGGCTACCACGACAACACACTGTTGACATAGAATTATTTTGTAGCAAGAAGTAGAATCACTGATCTACCAGCAAACTACCACAACTACTAATTTTCACTAGCATTTCATAGCGTGTAAGTACGCCGCGGCCCAACGCGCAGTCTCGATGGCGCGGCGCGATCTGTCATCGGCCGCCATTGTCCGTGCGCCCGCGCCGATCACAATTATAGATAGCGCGGCGATTGGAAAAATGCCTTCATTACACAGATACTGCTGCTGCACGGAGCGCGGCCTCGGTACAACACCGGCTAAACGTTTTCTATTGTACATAACTTGTTCTCGTGTTGTATCAGACTAGCTTTATCCGTGAGGAAAATAAGTTTTTGGTAAAAATTTCATTTTTAATAACAAGGTTTTTTTGCTGACTGTACTTTTGTTTACTGTACTTGTATTGTCACCCAAACTACATTTGCATACAAATTTCAAGTCGATGCCATTAACCGTTGAAGAGTTCCGTACTGTAGAGAGGATGTCACTGCCAGATTATTGTATTGTCACGCACTTTACATAAGTATACCAAATTTCAACTTTCAACTACTGGAAGTTCGTCGAATTTAACTTGCAAGATTTGTTTACAGACAGACAGAGAATGGGACAGGTGAAACTAAATAAAAGCTTGTAAAATCAGCGTCCTTGCTTTCATGTATCGAAAACCAATTCTGAGTGAAATCCTTTTTTGGAATCACCTCAATAATAAATTCACTTTAACTTTGTTTCTTAAGGCTACTTGCTGGAAACACATAAGTCTCGAGTTAGCGTTAAGCTCAGTTTAGTAGTCAAAATGTATGGAACTGTCAAGCTTAAACCAAGTTTAACTGCTAAATCTAGAATTATTTTTTCCAGCAAGAGTGCCTTAGACAGGCTTTGTTAATACTTTTTGTGATGCTTTTATTGTAATGTACTATAATATTTTTTGTGATGCTTTTCAAAGTAAATCATACATTCATTCACTTTTTCTGTAGTATAGCCTAACTTTAATAAAGGTACTCTGACTGCTTTGGTACTGCACAAATAAATTCTGCAATCCGTCGAGCGATGCGGCTGCTGGCGCAGGCGCAGCGCAAAGTGCAAGGCCTCGCGCGGAAGACATCAACGCGCCGCCAAATAAGTTCGACCGCAAATTGCAAAGAACCATTTATTTTCAGCGTGGATGAACTCTGGCGTGTAATGCCCCCCGCCGCGGCCGACTGTACGTAACCTTTGTTCTACAATTGTACGGTCATGCGCCTTTGTTCGAAAGAATTTCGTTGTTGTTTTACGTTCGTTAAGATATTAGTTTATTTAGTTTCGTTCTGTTGAATATCTGTTTTCATCAGTTTATACTTATGTTTTTTTTTTAATAGCCGCTGTTTACAACGCAACTTGTTATAATTTTATGTGCTTGCTTGAGTTAATAAGTTTTCTCGATCTTGCATCCATCTGCAGACGGTTCAAAGTTTATTTTTGAGAATCCTTTTAAAGTTTTTCAAGATCCTTAAAAGCGCCTCGATTTCCTAGAAACGTCTCGAACATCCGTAGCGAACGTTATTAAACGTCCTAACTCAATCTCGCAGCCAATAACACGGGCATTACAAGCAACGCGACGCGCTGTCGCGGCGGCACCGCTGTCCGTTCCGCTCGTAAATCGGTAGAGCGGTCGCTACGTAGGGCCGCTACAATGACCATAGCACCGGCTCCCGGGAGGTAAGGCTACGCTACGCTGCGAGCGAGGCGCGGGCGTTTAGCTTTGCTTTCCCGAATTACATTTTCCCAAATTTCATTTGCCAGAGCAACGTTTCCCATAAAATACATATAAAATGCAGTAGGTTAGGTTAGGTTGCTTAATATTAACTCTGTAGAAATTTCTATTTCAGAAATAAATTACTTTATGGCAAATGAAAATTCTAGAAAACGATACATTCGGCCATATGAAATTCGGGCAAATGATAGAGAACCGGGTACGGGGTGTAACAGTAAATGACATTGCGATAATTAACACAAATTCTCTTTGTCCTAAAATATCTGAATTCCACACACAATAAATGATTATGATTATGAGACCCATAGAAAAATAATAAAATCACATTCTTCAAATATATCAATGGCCACAAAGTTTTAAACAGCGCTGATTAATTTTCGTTTAAGAATACCTAATTTGGTGAGCAATTAAACCAATAAAGAATATTTTAAGTAACTAAGGTTTTTTCCATATCTACATGGTGCTAGCAAAGCCGGAGTGTTCGTCACACGTTACGGGACGGTGCTCGAACCGCTCGAGCGATAAAAGTATCACTATATGTTTTAAACTTTCGTGATTTCCACTCAACTATTATTATATAAAACCCGGGACTTATTTTACTTAACAAAACTGTTTATTGCTGTTCCACCGCCGCGCAGCTACTGAACTGCCGAAGCAATAAAACGACTAGAAACACAAACCAAATATTGTTCACATCAAATGAATAGTTTCACACAACACTATACAGTGTGTTACCAGTAGCCAGGCTTTTAAAGGGAGGTTAAAGTGACTTGTATCTGTAACGTAACCATGACAATAATTTAATTAATAAAATTGAGACTTTGTTAGCTTCCTAACAAAATTATAATTACCGACAATGTACATCAAAGTAAATTGACAGATACTTTGATTATTTTGTCAATTTACTTCGCTATACATTGCTGGCAATTACAATTTTGTAAGCAAGTTAACAAAGTCTGAATAGTCTATTAATACATTTATTAAACCGATTCAATTCATAATTGCACTAGCATATTTTAAATCTAGTCTATTAAATATTTCGTTTAAGTAGAGAACCAGAAGCCATACGATAAATAAATAAGTTCACAATGTCAACTTAGGATAAAATTACTATGTCAGAAAAATGCAATACAAAACCTTTGCAATTAACTGCTTACAAAACTATGAAGTAACGCAAATATAAACAAAAACATAAATAATTACAATTCCAAACATTCTTATTTATTACAATAATTCTCAATCTCAGTCTATTAATTAAATTAATGTCAAAGTTAAGTTACAGAAATACGTTACTTTAACCTGCCTTAACAAAAGGCTGCAGCTACCAGTAACACACTGTATATATGTATGTATGCTTTTCTAAATTTAGAGTGTATGATACCAACTTATGAAAATAATGTTCTTTGAGAGAGGAATGGTGACCCTGGCCTTTATGGCCGTAATGTCTGTAACCAATCAATATATCAGTTATGGTATTGCGGCTGCTTACGGTTATGGCAATGTTATTCATAAAGTAAATTTGACAATTATTTATCGTTATTAAATTTTAAGATACTGATGATGTGAACATGAGGTTAAATTTGCCCTAATAGCACCTTAAGTTCCACTGACTCTTTGTATGGTTTTATATACTTACATAATATAATTTCTCAAAAAACGAATAAGGTAACGGCGCCTATTACCGTGGTAGTTAAGGAAGTTTTCAGATGAGTCCCAAAAATTAAGGGTGTCAAAGCTCCTTAACAAACGAGAATATTTTTTGTAGTTAAGAGCGTTTATTGAACTTTCAGTTTCGTAACTTTTTGGGCTCGTTTTAATAATTAGTATTTGATAAAATAATTATTGAAATCAAAATACCCAAATCTTCTATTACCGTGGTAATGGACAGGCTGTGATGCTATTACCGTGAATTGAGCTTTTATTACCGAGGGTATAAAAAACAGCAATTTTCTACCATCGGTAAAAGGAACCCGACTCAAGATTTGGAACTTAATACCGAGGAATCAAAAAAGTTAATAGCTTTGGTTCTGTATATTATATGGCACACCAAGTTATTTTTGGAGAAAAGTAAATAAAAAACTTAAATATGATTCGAATTGTGTTTCCACCCTACTGTAATTTTTTTAAGCTTATGCCACAATAAATAGTATGATATATGTATGTTGAGTAAAAGTCACAACATTATTAAAAAAATCTGCGCTTACAGTACTCTAAATGTGAATTATTTTAACGGAAAAATAAAATGTCACTCGGTAATAGATACTTCTTTAAAAACCTATCACCGACCCAAATACAATGGAATGGGTCGGTAATAGATTCTCATACATTCTATTACCGAGGGTTATGCGATCATACCATCGTTATTTGTCTTAATTTGGATTATTGTAAAATCTAATTCCGACCCTTAAAAACAATAGGATAGAGTTGTGTTTGCATTACAAATCAAAAATGCTTATTACAACCTTGGCATATAATCAAAATTACGAAACTGGGAAGTAAACATAAAATTGTATCGCAATATTTAAACAACTTGGCAAAATAACGGTTTCTATAGAAACTACAAGTTCAGTATTGAAGTTTTTGTTAAAAATTAAGAGTTTCTTAATACTTTTCATACCACGTAAATAGTTCTTTAAAGGCGTGAATAGATCAAGATTGGAATAACCGTAAAAAATATATATAAACGTTCATTTATACCAAAAATACAGCATGAAGAACCAAAATCACCACTTTAACTATTACCGTTGTATACCACGGCATTACAATCTAAAGTTAAAAATGGCGCCTATCGCCGCTGTATTTTATTTTCCATTTTAATCGTATTTCCACGTCAATAAATATACAGAAAATATTCAAAACTCGTACAAAAAACTACAAAAATCCATTTAAAAACAATAACATTAGTTCAATTGCCATAACTATTATGTAAAACACTAAATAAGATCAGAGTCTGCTTGTATGTGGTGTCACGCGTTAGTATGGCAAATCCTCTTCCTTCGGTGGAGTTTCGGAAAATCACGAATTGCGAGATCTTTGATTCATTCACATACACAAGCGCTCATAGATCCGTGAGTTGACTAAATATTCTTTTATCGTGAAATATTATTTATTCTAAGAAATCGATCGGCTTGTATATAAAATGCGTATTTTAAATTGCCGCGGTGATGGCCGCCGATTTTGATACCCCCGGTAATAGGCGCCTTTACCTTAGACAAAAAAAAAAAAACAAAAAACAAAAGACAAAAAAAGAATAGTCGCAAATATTGTGAAATGATGCACTGTGGTGATTGTGACATTTATCAAATTCATTTTGAATTTTACTTTGACTTATATATTTTGCCCAGCAAAAACCAGGAACCATTAAAAAAGTTACTATTTTTTTTTTCAATTTTGTATTATGAAAATTAAACGTGATCTCAGCGTATTCAAAAGACGATTCATTTAATGTTATTAATTCGTTACACTCACGTCCAACAAGATGGAAGTTAAGCAATTAAAAATTAATAAAATTTGATCAATTCTGTCAAGCAATATCCTCTAAAAATATCCAAATACTTTTACCAGTCACTGAAAATTATCGAATGCAAAAACCTCCCAAACAACATTAATCAAAATCTCCGTGGTTGATTGTGATTCTGCCCCGGCCCGACCACCCACGGGCGGCATGCGCCCGCGTCGCGACCGTGAAATTACCGCATTACACACATTAACGCTTTCAGACCAAAAAATCTCATTATAATTAAATTATTTGGAGTCTCGTGTTGTTATCGAAACACGCAATAGGCTAATGGTGGGGCAATTAGCGGATTGCGATTAGATAATGCGAAACCGGACTGAACAAAATCAAACCAGGAGATTGGTTTTTGCAATCAAGTCCCTCGAACGAAAATAATAATAAATTCAAATGCGGCCAAAATTGACGAAAGATAGAGTACCCAGTATCAAAATCAAATGCAAACTAAGACTATTAAATATGGAATGAATAATAAACCAAACGAGCTACATACTCGTACCATGCGTACAGATATTCTGTCTACTGACTAATTGACGAAACGAGTAAATTGCGTAATGAAATTATGCCAAACGTTATTCAGAAAAATGAATCATCTGCGAATATAAATCAAAGTCAGCAAATTGCTGTATCAATTAAAATCAAAACTTTCATCCCAGAATTGGGCTGTAAAGGGCTCTTGATCTTTTATTATTTACCTACATTGTCATGTCTTTTTTACTTACGATAAGACTAGATATTACAAAAAGAATGGGCCACAAGAAACTTGACAGAAAGTCAAACGATTTATTTGACCAATTACGTGCGTTTAACTCCAGTCTGTCTGTATGATTAATTTCGATTGTTTTGGTCGTGCTCTGCTCCTTTCGCCGATTATTGTTCATTACGGTCGCGTAATGAGAGGTTAATAATTCAGGCAAAAGCTTGACCCCCATTGAGCGTTCAATTGCGTACTGCCTGTCGGGAGTCCGACCTCCACCGCAATCAGGAGGGAAATAATGTGATAAAAAGGAATAAAACTTTGTGATTTTTAACACAAAGACCCAGAATCATAAAGAGATGGTGGGACGACCTGAGGGTTTGTTCCCAATTCTACACATTTCCTTTACAGATTCTTGTCTCTACAGATTCCCGATTCTACAGACTCTTAATTTTTCAGACTTCCAAATCTACAGATTCCCAAATCTTCACATTCCCAACTCAACAGATTCCCAACCCTACTAATGATATAGATTCCCAATTTTACAGACTCTTAATCGATCGGATTCCCATCTCCACAGATTCTCAATTCTACAGATTTCCAGCAGTACAGATTCCCAACCCAAATCAACAGACGATAAAACTTGCAAATGTAAAATGGGAATCTGTAGACATGGGCATCTGTAATATTGGAAATTTGTAATATTGGAAATATGTAGACAGGGGAATCTGTAGACATGGGAATCTGTAGAAATGGGAATTTTTAGCATTGGCAATCTGTAGACAAGAGAATCTGTAGAATTGGGAATCTGTAGACATGAGAAAAGTTGGACCTGAATGCTTTTCAGCTCGATTGGCCTGTGCACAGGATAGGGAAGAGTGATAGGGAAAAGGGGAGGCCTATTACGGGCTACCTAAAAAAACTTTTCTCGTTTAAATTAAAATGACGTCACAGTTTAGTTTCTCATTGTTTTGCTACACAAAAAATATTAGTTAATACTTTTATTGTTTCTGTGCCCACAATTTTTTCATGAATCTCTATTTAGGTATCAGCATCTTTTAATCGCTTAAGTCAATAACTTAATACATGCCGGTGCATAAGTTTCAATTCGTCGCACTTATGAGAAGCTCGTCGGTCCACGCTAAAAAAGCGAGCCCCCTGTATCGGCCGGTAAGTAATGCGCGTGTGATTGCGCGCGCGCAGCTTCGGGGAAGCGGAATGGCTTGCGGGAAGGACGCGCATGCAGCTTAGATTTAAGAACCGCTCGTGAAAAACTTTTATGATGCGGTCAAGAGTTATTGTGGCTTCCATACAAGAAATAGGATTACAAAGTTTATACGAAATCGCCAAATGAGTAAAATTACAAGCGCTGGGCCGTTTGAATAAGGAAAATTATAAGCATTAACGTAGTTTTAACTTTATGATGACACTAGCCGTTACCCGCTAATCCGTCCGCGTAGAAATCTGTTATCGCTATCCCGTGGGAACCATGCAATTTTCCGGGATAGAAACTATCCTATGCCCTTCCCTGGGACTCAAACTAGCTCTATACCAAATATCTAAATCGGTTAAGCGACTAAGCAGTCGTCATCATATACAAACAAACAGACTTGCAAACTTTCGCATTTATAATAATCGGGATTATCAAGTGATGATGATCCGATTTAGGCCAGACAGACAGACAAAAAGTGAGTTTAATAATTAACATAGTGGAAGCTACAATACATTGCTTTAAATAATAAAATACACAAATCTACAAATAATTCTAACATAAAATGTAAGTATTATGTTACGTTGATTTTGTAAGGAGCAAAAAAGTTTTAGAAAGCAATACAATGTTCCCAACATTTCTTTTCTTACAGCCTGCACTTATAGTTAAGCTGCTAAGGGCATTATTTTATATTACTACTAACTCTGGTGACCCTGTTCTGCGTCTAAGTTTATCAAAACACGGAAACGTTAAAGAACTGTATTCCAAAAATAAACCACAACAAATCACCATAAATTGATTCCGAAATGCTGCAGCAACATCGCGGTGTTTTGTAAACAAAATGTCGTTTGCATCTCGCAGCCATGATTCACCGCGGAATCCCTCGTCCCGTTAGCGTATAATATGTTATGACGGTCTACATTGTAACATTTATTGGGTTATTTATGGGCGAGCGGCGTATTATGATAATGTGTCGCACAATAGCCTCGCGTTTACACGTCGCCGCGCGCCTTATTCCACCTAGCGCTCTTACAAAACCTCTTCCAAACTGGTATAGGTGTCGCACAACGGTTTCTTCTATAAAGCTAGCAGAGAAGTAGTCTTTTGTTTTTCCTCAAGTCTTCTTTTTTCAAGCGAACTCTGATTAGACAAAAAGGAGAGAATAGGCTCCACTCGTCTTGTGATTTTATTTTAAAAGGTCACGTCAATTTATACTTATATTGATTGTCTGAGGAAGTTATATTTGACATTCTAAATTAGACTTCCTCTTGCTAAGCGACTCGCCTGGCAGCTTGCTTTCTATCTGATAATAAATAAATAAAATAAAATAAAAAATACTTTATTCAGTAACACAAACAATACCCAGTTTAACAATATGCAGGTTGATGCCTCTTTTTAAGTATCGAGATACTTGTATCAAGAGACACGGCTACCGCTTTCTGAGAGTGGTAAGCTGTAAAAGCCATCAGAGGCTAAAACGACAATCCATTTGCAGAGTAAGTAATTTCCAGCGAGGTACAGTTGCTTCTCATGGGGCATCCGAATCACTACCAAGTACTTATGTTTCGCGATTTTTATGTTCTCTTTGAGGTATTTTTCACTTAACGCTTCGTAGATGTAAATCGATAAGATATAGTCAGACAATGTAATGTAGCATTTAAAATTAATGTAAGTAGATTAAGCTCATCGTAAAAAGGCTTTCAAGACTAGTACCAAAATTCCATATTTAAATGGGTTCGCGACGCTCAACGACGGCACGCGGCGGCGTAGGCGCTACATTGTTTTATTACATTCCGAACACTCTTTATTGCATTATTTAAATCGATTAGACCAATAAACCTGAGCTTACTCCCGAATTATAATATGTCCGGTGGGTCGGCCTGCGCCCACGCAGGGCAAGTATGCCAGTAAATCGCGGCGCGCGCGCGCCTTGCGACACGTCGCCTCCGTGACCCGTCCACTATTTTATACGCAACTTAATTATATAGAAATAACCATAAAACAATCAATAATGTAAATACTGGCAGATAAAATACTGTTATCGTTGTTTAATATCGTTTATCCGAGGAGCATTGTGTGGGACACAGTGGACCATGGTTAACTAATGGCGTTCCCGTGTCGCCGCCACTCGCGCGATAGTGACGCGCGCACTTTGTTCTGGTAAACGATGGTCAGGCGCGGTCAGGGGGCGTCCAGTTAAGATACCAGACGTGACGGCTGCTTCTAGCTAACAGTTAAAAGTAAGTGCTTCTCTAATGCAATCAATGCTTCTATCTGGCGACTGTTTAGTTTTGTCGTGTTTAGATTATGCACGGCTGTCCGCCATTGCGGGCTTTGATCCACTGTTGCC
The DNA here is from genome assembly GCA_037349165.1 of Choristoneura rosaceana. Taxonomy (NCBI): domain Eukaryota; kingdom Metazoa; phylum Arthropoda; class Insecta; order Lepidoptera; family Tortricidae; genus Choristoneura; species Choristoneura rosaceana. The sequence goes on from JAZBNJ010000043.1 coordinate 182,253, forward strand.
CGTTATCCACCATTACACACCTTTAGCGCCACATTGACTTATAGGTAGTGTGCTATATTAGGCCACGGCCAATCTGTGTCTACTAAGTGTAACACAGGTTTTAATCACACAACCTTCCAAAGTGCCGGATGGATAACCAAGTGATTCCCTTTCTTCTAAATCGGACATTCTTGCAGAAAGAATCATCCCTGGTTGCCCATCACAGTGATCGCTGTACGCAATTCTTCTTCACCGGTCTCTATAACCAAGAGAATAGAGAACATTTATCAACATTTAACAAAGCTCAAAACCGAGTTAAACCTATTCATCACATCACATATGAAAATCACTTCAAATTATCAAATACACAACAAGAAATAGTAATTATAAATATCACGGGACACTTGCCATCAATTGACCAAGTGCAAAGGTTGCGTTCTTTCCAAAGCTGTATCAGTATTTCCCAGGACATTTCCAAGAGCTGGTGACGATGCCCGCGGGCGCGTCGACACAAAACAATCATTTCCAATCAGCGCGCGCGCCGCCGGTGTCCCCGCTATAAACACTTCACGCGTCTATCCTCGCTGTCGCAACTCCGTTCACACGCTGCCGCGCTGGACAGACATACAGTGGGTCTAAATGCTTTAATACTTGCGGAGGCGTGAAACTGCACGTATTTGTGCTAGATGCAAATTAGTTAGGTTGATGGATAGCTCCAATAATAAAAGCTCGGTATGGCTACACGCGACTGATAGCGGCGTTTGGGCAGTTCATTCCGTGTACCTAACTATTGTACGGCGAGCATGTCGGCCGCGCAATAAACTAAGAAAATCTTGCCGCGCCGCCGGTCGCTTTTGTTATTATTTTACAAGCTTTTATTTAAACAAAACTACCGTGAGACTTACTCATATCAAATATATTGACCCGGATAAATCACGTCTTAAATCGAGTTTAGCCCGACATGTTTCGGGCTAATCCGTAGCCCTTCCCCCTCGGAGCAACCCAACAGACACCAACTACGCCTACGCCTACACAAGCAGAGCGGCGGCGCGCAGTGCGCGTGTTGCAGCAGCCGCCGAGTCGCGTTGCTCCGAGGAGGAAGGGCTACAGATTAGCCGAAACAGTCGAGCTAAACTCGATTTAAGACGTGAGTTACCCGGGTCAATATATTAAATATGAACTTTTATTTAGTTTCACCTATCCTATTGTCTGTAGGTATGTCTGTCTCTAATCAAATATTGCAAGTAAAATTTGGCCAACTTCCAGTAGTCAGATTGACTTGAAATTTGCGTGATGTAACATCCTGGTAGTCCAGCCAGGATTGTATCCGCAGGACGGAACTCTTCAACGGTTATTAGCATCGACTTAAAATTTGGTATGCAGATGTAGTTCGGGTGACAATGCAAATATAGTCAACAAAAAGTGCAGTCAGCAAAAAAGCTTGTTTTAAAAATTTTTTTTTTTTGTGGTTAGGTTATTTATGACAGCTTTTTACTCACTGTAATTATTACGGCCAGTATATAAGTACAGCCACAGAATAGATAATAGTACAAGTACAGAAGTCTCTCTGTTTTGATTTTCACAAATGCCGCCTTTTTATGTGCCTACATAATTATTATTAACAAACGGACCGCACGCGAGCAGCCGACATTGAGCTCTCTGGCGCCGCGCGAAGGTCGACATTATTCCACACCTTGTCAGATATTCCGAAAATAGGGTTGTCATGATACTTTAATAGAATACCTATTATATTATCAGATTTATGCTGTTTATAATATTTACTTAGCGGTTGCACTTTTATTTATTCTATGGCGCAGGGTCGAATATTATGTAAAAATAAGCTAGGTACCAGTCTAGTCCAGCGCAACTATGCTTAGTGACTCTCGTTGCGAGACGTCACCCGTCACTTTCTCACAGTAGTGCACAGAAAGAGACAGGTAATATGTACATCTCATGCGAGAAATAGTCACGTTACAGTTGCTTCAGAATGGCTGGTAAGTGTTATAAGTATAAATACCACGCAAGGTACACATGCAGAAACTGTTATACCTACCTATTAGGTAAATTAATACCGAACATATAAATTAGTTTACACAGAGGTATACACGACACGTGATTTTCTTTTGATGTAAGTATGGATTATATGTATATGTAGCTACCTACCACCTATTTTAAATAAGTATATGATATAAAACATTTGTGTGTATATTTATTAATTATTGTTATAGATTTAGGTACCATGACAGTAGATATAAATGAGTAATGAATACCGTACCTTTCGCTATCTTCCTCACTTGCCGGAACCGAGAAAAACTGACAATTACTATTTTTTTCATTGTTCCGACAATCGGCTGCAATGCAGTATTTTTTTGGATACATATTGCCAATTAAAATTATGACACGCGTTTGCGACGTAAATTGAGTCGTACTGCTTAGGAGGCGCGCGCGTGCGCCACGGGTCAGTGCGCGGCAACCACTGAATCGCCTCAACGTTGGGGAGGCCCGGTACGCACTTTTAGCTCGGCGGCGGAATGGCGTAGTGAAACCCCCCTGGTACAGCCTATTCTTTGTTAGATATATGTATGTTGATATTATGACTAAAAAATATTTACCGAAAGGGGTGTCCAGTCATGATACTTTGACTGGACACCCCTCAAATATTCTGGATAAATTTTATGATATGAATCTGTCGTTTTATTTGGAGTTTTCCCAGGATGCACCAGTACAGTCGACTCATGACAGCATCGATCTCCGTCGGCGCGCCGCCGCGGGCGCGCGTCGCTCTCGTCCCACGGCCCACACGCGCCTGCGCAACACTGAAAACAGCTCGCAAACTATGGCAAATTTGCCAATCTCTAAATTTATTGAACTATGGAATAGCTTCTCGCACAATATATCAACAATGTCTAACAAAAAATAAATGCGCGACATTGACAGATGTTATTAACAACGAGTCACAAGAATGTTATCATCTTAGCCACGAGCATAATAATTTGATACAAATTAGAATAAATCCATACTTACTTAATATTATAAATGCGAAAGTGTGTTTGTATGTTTGTCCGTCTTTCACGCCGTAACGGAGCGACACGGATCGACGTGATTTTTGGCATAGAGATAGTTTATGGGCGCGAGAGTGACATAGGCAACTTTTTATCCCGGAAAAATGCACAGTTCCCGAGGGAACAGCACGCGATAACCGAATACCACGCGGGCGGAGCCACGAGCAAAAGCTAGTCAATTATAAGACCGATCCTACTACACGTTTAACAGGGAAAAATTGTCTCTACCATTAAGCGAATGACGTGCAATTTAATTCATAAATGAAATATTAAACGTGAAACAAAGTCGAATAATGTGGATAATTATTAATATCGATATTCGCTTATCTTATTGAAGTATCATGGCGGGTGCGCGGGCGCAGTAGCCGCGCCCGCGGGCACACGCCGCGCCGGGGTGGTGCGCGAGCGCGCCTCCGGGCTGCCCTCTACTGCCACACCGAGCCAACCAACGATCAAAAAATAACCGTGTATATTCCATTGCGCATTTTGCTTGCAATCTGTAGCTAAGCTTATCACTTAAGCCGCAATGAAACGCGTTCTGAGTAAACGTCTGTTTTAAACTGAAGTACAGTGGTACCGGTAAATATAGGATTTTATTAAAGGCATTACAGTGCGTAATGGACGATGTCCCGAGGCCGCGACACTTTATGAAGACATTCTTCACGCTAATGAGATAATAAAACAGTTCGTGGGAAGTCTCGCACACACGCGCGGACATTTCTTTCGAGAACGTGCAGATGAACCATTAATACGGGGTTTTTATGCTGCCGCTGACATCGCAGGTTGACGTCTTTAAAAATAAGGGGCTCCTAGACGGGCCATATTTTCAGGAAAATGTATAGCTGCAATAGTGTGGCTGGCAGCATCAGCCAGCATTTACGGCCAGACTATGCAACACCCGGCAATATTTTTAGTATGGCCGGGATATATTGTCACATATTTTTAGTGTGGCCGATGAATGTTTGGCCGAGACCTGGGCTGTATTGCAGTCCCTTCAGCGATGCCATATTGACTATAGATACATCGAGGTGTTAAAGAGTTTGTACAGCAGCGCCACCATGTCGATCCGGTTGCAGGACGAGAGTACACAACCAATCCAACTGCAGCGAGGTGTGAGACAGGGAGACGTTATTTCTCCGAAACTGTTCACAAATGCGTTGGAGGACGTTTTCAAGCTCTTGGACTGGAACAGGTTCGGCATCAATATCAACGGCGAGTACATCACCCATCTTCGTTTTGCCGATGATATAGTTATAATGGCAGAGTCGCTGGAGGAGCTCAATACTATGCTCAGTGACCTCAGTATCGTCTCCCAACAGGTGGGTCTTAAGATGAACATGGACAAGACTAAAATCATGTCAAATGTCCATGTCACACCCGTGCCGGTTATCGTTGGGAACGATGCACTCGAAGTTGTTGACCACTATGTTTACCTTGGACAAGTTGTCCAATTGGGTAGGTCCAACTTCGAAAAAGAGGTCGCCCGAAGAATCCAACTCGGATGGGCTGCGTTCGGGAAACTTCGTGATGTCTTCTCGTCCAATATTCCGCAATGCCTGAAGACTAAAGTCTTCGACCAGTGTGTGTTGCCAGTGATGACTTATGGCGCTGAGACGTGGTCCTTGACTGTTGGCCTCTTAGAGAGGTTCAGAGTCACGCAACGAGCTATGGAGAGAGCTATGCTTGGAGTTTCTTTGCGCGATAGAATCCGGAATACGGAAATTCGTCGAAGAACTAAAGTCACTGACATAGCTGGAAAAATATGCAAATTGAAGTGGCAATGGGCGGGCCACATCGCTCGAAGAACAGATAACCGTTGGGGGAGAAAAGTTCTCGAGTGGCGACCACGAACCGGAAGACGAAGCGTTGGCAGGCCTCCCACCAGGTGGACTGACGACATCGTGAGAGTTGCGGGAAACCGGTGGATGCAAGTGGCGAGTTGTCGTTCATTATGGCGTTCTAAGGGGGAGGCCTTTGTCCAGCAGTGGACGTCTTCTGGCTGATGATGATGATGATGATGATGAATGTTTAGGGTTTCAGACATATTTCCGGAATAATCGCTTTGCAATCGAAAATACTGCAATATTTCTCAGCCACTTTTATTGTTGTCTCGCTATACGGCATAAGTGCGTCCCTTTCTTATGCTACGTGAAGTATGCCGCGATTCGCTCAAGTAGCATAGCTATGTTCGTGTTTGTTTCTGTTTAGTTTCGATGGCAGCAAAGTAAATGCGGACATCTAAATTTTTTCAAAAATGATTTTTTTACAAAAAAATACTTATTTCCAGACTTAAAATATCTAACGTATCACGCTTATTGAAATAAGGTCGAATCCACATTTTTCTTGTTTTTTTTTTGTTTTAATTTTGCTTTTAAAACAATGTAAGCTGCTGCAACTATGAGTTCGTCAGCCATACTAGCCATGTATGTAGCCCATGTAAAGCCAAAATAATGAGCCATATACTGCTGCAGAAATATTGCCGAGATATACATTTTCCAGCCATATGCTGCATTAAAATGTTTTTTGTATTGTCGGGATATAGTCTGCAATGTTGTAGCCACATAATTCATCAAAAGTATAGCCCGTCTAGGAGCCCCTTGTTACAGCCGTTTTATTGTCATGTTTTTATCGTTACCTTTGTTTTTATTTGACTTCGTGACATCGCTCGTTAGGTAACTTCTGAACAGGTCCAATATGCGGTGTGGTGCAGGAGGCCTCCCTCCCCTATATTCTTAAATGGAAACTCATAGGGCTTGAGTTGCACTATCTAACGCATAGACGCTCACAAATATCGTAATCACGTTCAACAATAATTCAGTTAATAGCAAGTGTTGATGAAATAAATAAACGACGAAAACCGGTCTGAAACATGTTTACGACTGAGGTTGTTAGAAACATTATATATAGTATTGTACAGTTTACGATATTGAGAGTGTAAGACGTTCAAGGCATATTATTATTTTATTTGCAAAGGCCGTAAACCGAGATAGTTCAGCCCCGGCGATCCATCTCTCGGTGGCGGCTGACAGATATTATGACACTAGCTCCGAAGCAAAAAACAACGCACACTTGTTTTGTCTGGCATTTCAATACCAGTTTTTCGGTTTCGCTCAGGCCGCTTTAATTTCTCTCGGTACCCAGCACGGTTGCACAAAAAACTCAAATTAGCCGCTCCAAATTTTAGTGAGCATTTATGGTCCATAAATCTTGCGCGAAACAAATCATATAGAACAATGAGGCCGCACTTTCACGAGTGATGAAACGAGACGGATAGCTGAATTAATCTCTTATAATTCACAATAATCATAGTTTAGGCGATGCGGCCCCGTTACTCACGAGCCGGCGGCTGCGCCCGCGCGGTTCGCATGCGACCCATCACTGCAGGGCAATTCCGCGCCCGCACTGATTCGTTGTAACATTACTCAAAACGGAAGGGTATCAATTTTGTAAACTAAGTATAGCATTTTTACATTTCCTCGGGATACGAGTATGTAACATGTATGTATTAGCCACCGAGAAAGACTGAGCCGCCTTGTAACCGGTTAGTTAAACGTTCGGACAACAAAAAACACAAACCAGCAATAAGTCAGTTTCATAGAATGAAGGCAGCGAGATACCAAACTGGCGATACGCTACAAAGCAACTAAATAAACAGATTATTTCACAATCAGCAGGGTCCTCCGCTACGCCGATGATAAGAGCCCGTCCTTCCACACATGCCTATTGAAAGTGGCGGACACGCTGATGCTGTGATAAACAATCGACATTGATAACAAATTGAAACGACATGAGCTGTCGATGGAGTAAGTGGAGTCGATCGATCGTCGTGAGTGTCAGCGTATCAGGCGCCGCCCACGCACGGCCACCCCGGCAGGCCGGCGCAGCCCGGGCCGGCGCGGACAACTGCAACCAATGTAGGTACTAATGACTCTTCGTACACCTGATACTTATTGGCCCGCCCGCGCCGCCCCGGACGCGACCGACACAAAAACAAAGGAAGTAAACAAATACGAGAGAAAGCGACAATAATTTTAGTTTTACACAATCGATTCTAATTTGAAAAGAATTTGTTGACGACATCGCTAAATGCCTTAATGTTGTCACAATAAAGCTCATACACGAACATCGCGTGGGTTTACCGCGTGAAGCTTCTTTTCGAAATACAGAATAAGATATCGACAAGCAATCTACGGAACGATTACTCCTTCCTTATACCTATACGTTTGTTAAAAAAATGTCGGACAAAAACAGGATTGTGTTCTTAATTAATCGAACGAGTCCACCTGCGGGTTTTCCCACCGCTCCCGGATGCGCCGCCGCCGGGATTGAGTCATAATCCCGGACAAAACCAATAAACACCGCTTTTTATACAAACGTCGGATAACGACCGGTCAAGCTTCTGTCACCCGCCACACTGGCAGATTAGTGGCCATTTTTTATAACTTAATCTGAAGCTAGACAGAAATGTGGATGATCAAACGGTTTTAAAATGAATAAAGATGCATAATGAAAGTCAGTTGATATAGAATCTCAATATCTATAAGTCCAATAGTTATATTATGCTCTATCAATTTACCTTTATACCTATAGTCACATAAATTACCCTATTTTTCTTACTTTCAGCCAAAGAAGATTTACGTACGCGCATTTTGTTGAAACTTACCTAGCAAAAACATCAAAATGTTTCTACGGTAAAATAAAACAATGTAACAAGCTATGGCGATTTCACAACAAGCATTATGACTACAATCCGATCACTAGCATTAACCGGCGAGCGACTTATTAGCCGAACACGTTATTTGGAGTGATCATAACATCAATCTGGCAAACATAAAGCACTTCAAACGTCCGGCGAATGTATAATTTGCACAAATCATTGTCCGTCCGTCCGCATGTCCGTCTGTCGTAAGGCGCGGCGCGATTTGTGGCTCACGACACGACGTTGCGACACGACGGTATACGACACCACACATTACACGAATTACTTTGATTGGGCTTGTGTTGTTGTGGCTACGACATTCAACAGTCACTGTTCGAGTCGTGGTCGATTCAGTGGACGGCCTTTTGTTAACCAAAACACTGTTATTATAACAACTACCTTTCGAGTTACATTAAATTACTAACTCTTTGTTATAAAATGACGTTTCAAAAATGGCAAGCTAGGAGTTTCTCAGTAAGGACCATATTTAAACTGCTTCTATTTATAGCGGAGACCTCACATTTACGCGTAATTTTGCAGTCTCGGACACAAACATAGTAAATATAGTGATTATGCTGACGCGGCTGTATTTTTGTCAATGTTTCCGGATAGTTCGCGCTCGCGAGCCCTGTCATTACCATCATCGGTCGCGGTAATTAAAATAATTCCGGGCGGCACGCACCGCCGCATTGGTGATCGGTAGCCGCTGATTACTGATCATCGGTCTGTCACTTGTCAAGAACCATTGAGCGGTGGCCGGTCTCCGTTTTATTGTTTGACGTATAACCTCGTGCCTACATCCTTCCTTTGGGAAGGACATACGAAATAAATAAAAATGGACACTGATGTCTTTTGTACAGTACATCGTGAAAAACTAGTAGGAAAAGCTGAAGATTTTATCCTCTATTTTCCTTGAACATCTTAAGCTGTAAGCAATCATTTGAAAGCCAACCACACACACTAGGTTATGACCGATGGTTATAACTGCACAGTTCATTGCAAGCATAACTGAACGTGTATATGACATGACGCCTTACCTGCGCAAGCACTATTTGAAATACCTATGCAAATTGATATTTTTTGGTTATGCCTGCACAAATGGTAATGGCATAACCATCGAATATAAATAACCTAAAAAAAAAAAAAAAAAAAACCTCGTTGAGTTTCTTGCCGGATTTTTCTCAACAGAGGTTTTTTCCGAACCGGTGGTAGATTTTTTAACGTTCATAAGTGCTTATCATAGCCTAAATTGAATAAAGAGATTTTGACTTTTGACTTTGAACCTAGCATATGTGGACGGCTTTATATTCGTTTTTGATGTTCGAACTCTTGTAAATGATACCTATGGATAGAATCTTAGGGTGGTAGTCATTTCTATGGAGTGTTGCATCAGGTTTTGAGTATCCAAGGTTAAGAGCTTGTTTAGTCGTTTGAAAAACATAAATTAGTCATAAACACCTGAGCTGTTATCTCACGTCAACTTTCATACTACTAACAGATCTGACAAGTTTTTTTCAACCGAAATATCATGCGTTGTGTAATCTACCTTCCATCAGAAACATTTAATGAAACTCATAAACAAGTGAAGTGGCTGTTAAAATTTATCACGCTGATAATGATCTACCTGCAGCTAGCGCGGCGTGAACCAAATTAAAAACATAATCGAGCGTTTACCAAGGAGCCGCACAACAGCAAGCGCGGGTCACAAATTCTACAAAATATTATAAGAAGCGTATTAATATGGCCCGCGGCTGCGCCCGCGCCCCGCCCGCTCGCTTAACGCCTCTGCTCCCAATTTAATCCAACGATTACCACCGTCTTCTAAAACCAACCACAAAAACCTGCCACTGTAAATAAACGTCTTTATTACGCGAGTATAAAAACGCCGTCGACGGCAGCCAAGCTTTGTCTTAAATCAACAATTACGTGATTTCCTCAAACCCACAAAAAACGTTTCCATTCAGGTTAAATTCGGCTTTAGTCCGTTTAGAGTAGCGTCAGTGGGACCGCATTAATGAACGTGTTTACCTATCGGTCAGGGACCCCGTCAAGCGCGAGTTGGCTAATTGATGTTAATGGGTTAATTTTTACGAGGACGCTTCTCGAGAAGTGTCGCGCGTCGCGGCGCATGCGTGAGAACCACAACTAGATCAGTATCGGCCTGTTATGAAATGTTGCGGTCAGATTTCTTTTCTAACACATCGTCTGCTGTTAATATTCATTGTCAGTCAATAAATCTGGATGAGCGCGCCGTTCCCACCGGCACGGGGAGCGCGCGCTGCGACCAAGTAAGTACGAGAAGCTTTAGCTCCCACAATTTTATTGTAAGAGTGGAAAATAAAAGAGCGTGCTATATTTTTACAGTAAATTGGCTAAACATAGCAACAATTTTGTAAGGAAATGTTTTATTCATCTTGCATTCATTTTGTACCTAGGTATATACTGTATTATGTAGAGCTTTAAGCATTTTCAGAGCATAGTTTTTGCAATATTCAGTGCGCTGCCGATTGCAGTCCAGTCGAGTGGATAATTCCAAATGCGTGTGCATATCAAGTATTTCCTCCGCAAAAATATTCAATTTTAATTAAAGTTACGCAAACTTTTCGTAACTTTCTGCGAGAGTCATGAATAACTCTGCCCTGCGGCGGTCTGCTTAATAGATCACTTGCAGCAGGTCTACTTTTCAAATGCCAACTAACTAGCAACAAATCAAGCGTTGAAAATTTCCACAAATATCGTGACTGAACTCCCTCGCCGCGGCCGGGCCGGCGGCCGCGCGGCGCGGGCGCCGGTGGGCCCGTGATGGATGCGCGTGCGCGTAATTGACAGCGACATGCGCGCCCCCACGCGGAAAACGCTTAATTGAAAGGTTTAATTGCATTAATTTATAATTGCACGGTTTCCGCAGGTTAATGGCGTTTTGTTCGAGAGTCGAGATCGATTTCCCGATTGGAAGTCGCCATGCGCCGTCGTAAATGGAAGCGGCAGCGGAGTCGTGACTGATCGTATTTTCTCTGTAGATTTAATATGAGATAAACAGACTTAGCGTAAAGTTCATTACACAGTTCGATCTCGGCATGTGATGTATCGCAACGTTGTGAAATCGCAGCGATCTACGAGTCAATCGTTAGGTTCCCGCGAGTATCGCACCTGCGCCCGCGCCGGTCCGCGAACAAACAACGAACATTATTCAAATTAGCCGCACGCACCCGACAACTCGCCGCATAAATATTGTGAGGCGAGCGACTTGCATAATTAGCCGCTCCCCGCCCGCGCCCGCTCCCGCGCCCGCCCGTAAATCAGCGCGCGCGCAGCGGGCACCGCGCGTGACGCGCTTCCTTATCTATTATGTGTGATAGCGATTTATGGGAGTGGATAATTCTATTCGCTAGACTTCTGGGCAGGTGGAACGAACGGGAATCCACGCAGTGTCAATGATGAATGCTAACCTGAAATACAGTTAATTCGCGCTACGCCAGCTAAGTACCTACCCAAAGCGCTTCTACGGAAGCTGTCTGTAGGTTATATGTAGTTATATTGTTTTCGGGTCTTAACCACATAATATACATATATACGTATAAATACATTTAAGCCACTTTACAATAGCCGTTATCACGAGAAGGCTAAAGTGTAGATGGAATGTACCACACGGCTGCACAATTTCAAAACCTAGTAAGTCTCAAAAACTCAATTTTGCGTTTTTTGCTTAAAACGTGATTTCTAGCAAGTGCCCACAGGATACAAAAACATTTAGAGGCCTATCTCTCTTAACTTCAGAGATATGAGTACTCCAAAACCTAGTAAGTACAAAATAAAACGAGTTTGACCATTTCAAAACCTAGTATGGCACAAAACCATTTCAAAAACCTAGTATGTGACATGCACTTACTAGGTTTTGAAATTGTCAGAGAGACTTACTGGGTTTTGATATGGTCAAACGACTTTAATTCAAACTTTTTGGAAAATAGTATGTGTTTGTTAGTTGAAGTTACTAGTTTTTGTTAGTCAAATGTTATAGGTACGTTGTTCTTTATTCATTTTGCCGCTTTAAGGTTGGCAGCACTGTGCACCCGCGGCAACTTCATGCTATTGCGCTGGAGCTGTGCGAACTCATTTAAACGCGCAGTTGCTAGCTAAAGTTGAGTTTGCGTATCATTACATTACATATTTTTCAAATTTAAACACAAGACACGCAAATTATAAGTCTGTTTACACCTACTTTGTTTGCAAAATTTCTGGGTAAGTATTTTAATAATATTATAAATCTGTTTTAAAGAAAAAGAACCTATAGGTTCACTTTTTTGGCCGTTTGTGAGTTAGATTTATGGTCTGCGAAAATTTATACTTACCACAAGTTTCTAGAACAACTAGAACAGAAATTTAGTATTTTAATTATTACGCATCATAATAGTAAGATTATTTCCACTTTTATACTCAGGACGTCTCAGATTTAACCGTGAATCGAGTTTTCTCATAGGATACTTATACAAAAACCCAGAATTTAATCACATAAAATATCCAAACCTATTAATGTAATTAATAACAAAATCTCTGCCTAAGTATTGCACTTGAGATCTCTCTCGATGTATGTCGAAAATTGCCGAGTGTCAAAGTGGAAAATAATCTTACTGTATTATTTATCTTGAGTGTGGGAGTGTTTGTCTCATGGTTTTATTGAGCTTAAGCATTTATGTTATGTTTTATATCTGTACCTTTTTACAATTCATCACTTTGGTGTTATTTTTTGCTTTTTTATGTTTTTTTAGCCCATTAATAACGACTTACGTTCAAAACACTACCTTGTCGCTTATTTACTCATCTTTGGTTCTACTAACTGAATCATCTTGCTCTTATGATATACTTCCACAAGAAAATAAAAGTGAGCCCCCAATTCCTTCTGAAATATTTCTAGAAGAAAATAAAAGTCAATCTGATTAATTACGACTTGACTAAAAAAATTATGACTTGGTGCCGTATTTTATACTTTTTGTAATATTTTTTTTGTAATGAACAAATACTTAGCTGACTGTTTGTTTTATTTAAGTAGATTGAAAGGTTCACGTATTAAAACTTATGATTAGTAGTCTTTTTAATCTCTTAATCATGACAAAGTGACAACACATACTGGGTTTTGAAATTGATCGGTTCACTATAAGTTTTTATTTGAGTTTAATTTCAAAACCTAGTATGGCACATAAAAGTTCATAAAACATGCAATATAGAAAATTAGGTGCTTATATATATACCTGGATATTCGGCTTAATCTAATAAACCGAGAAAGTATCACTTTTGGAATGAATATTGCAAAATTTTGTACGGCTGAGACAAAACATGTTTTTTCGCTCTCCTGTAAAATTAGCTTAATGTCCCTTACTATGTTTTGAAATTGTCACACGTCCGTTTAGGTATGCGTTTTGCTAATTACCCGCACTTGCTATTATTACATTGAACACAGTTTCAAAGCGTTGGTGCCTATTTTATCTTCTTATTTAATCTTATGCAAAGATACACTTTTTTATTCGTCTGTCACTTCTTGTGGTCACCCCCTACGAATTAGCGATAGCTAAATATAAAAGTACAGCAGTACAAATCAGCACTCATATCAAAATTTCTTACATAATAAACACGCACAACAAAAAATCTCTCATGAACAATGTGGTGAGCATGTCGTTTTTCTTGGCTGATAAAAAAGCAGAAGTTGCCATATCCTATCATAAGAACAAGTACAACATTATGAAGCACTAATAACGGATAATTTTAACCGATCGATGATTGTTGTGCCCGTTACGCCGGCAACTCACCGCGCCATGTTATCAGACCGTTTTTTCCAAATACCCCAGATAATCGTGCCCTATTCGCTGCAACGCCTGCAACAAAGTATGGAAAAGGTTTCTCAGTCTAGGTTGAACACTCGCGTACTTAAATGTTACCTATTCGACTTCCTTGCTCACCTGTCGATGCAATCTCTAAGTTGGTCCAACTAGATTTGTTGTGGGCAGATCAAATCTCTAAATAATTTCGTCATCGAACTCAAATATGTGTTGTACAGAATCGAATCGCATATCTACATCGCTGGGAAATGAAGCAAGCGTTCAAGTAGTTGTTATATCGCCCAATAAATCCAAGTGTCTGTGCATTGTATCGGCGATGGCTATCGGCGCGGGCGCAGGACACGCGATATGAAGCGATACTCCCGTAATGGCGAGTAAACTGTTTGGAAATTATATTGGCACTGATAAGTTGCGGGAATAAGATGTAACGATGAGCGTACTGTACGAGCGCAGGCTGAATGGGATGGTATATGCCGCGACCAGGCCGCGTAACTGCTTATCCAATATTATTGCCACAGATAACATATTACTGTCCATAATAACGCATTTATACTGTAAGTATATTTTTACTACAGGAACATAATTCAAAACTAAGGCCAGCAGGACCTGCTGGCCTTAGTTTTGAATTATGTTCCTGTAGTAAAAATATACTTACAGTATAAATGCGTTATTATGGACAGTAATATGTTATCTGTGGCAATAATAGTACTGTCCAACCATATTTTAAATTACTTAACTTTAAACATATATTTATTTACATTAGATAGAGGGATTCTGGAAATAATTCTGTTCCGCATTAGCGATCTCTTCACATAGCGAACCTTCTGTGTTAAAAATAAAGTTGTGTTAAATGCTTGTGATGTATATAGATATCATTTAATAATATTGTAAAGCTGTTTTTTTTAATATACCTAGTTGAGTTTCTTGCCGGATTCTTCTCAACAGAGATCCTTTATTTATTATCTCTTACTTCCGTGGCATTTTCTGGTCCTTCGAACCGGATTCCGGTGCAAGGTTCCACGCGCTTCCTTTTCCAGATCTGAGAGCACTCTTGCGGTGGATGCTCTTCGCCTGGGTTGCAATAGAACTATACCTTATAAATAATTATATATTTTTTAGATATTTCAGTCAACATCTTAGGGGGAAGAGATTTCTCTTGAATATTTCTGCTTCTAAATAAACTGATCTACAGAAAACTACTTGCAGTTAACTTGTTAATGTATGCAAAGTAAAGAGTTCCTAAAGCGCAAACAAAGTCTTTCCAGAGTGGAACCAACCCAGTTCTATTGATTCTATTCAGCGCTGATCCCCATTCAGCGCTGCCATAATCCTCTCAAGCTCTCACAAGCGTAAATCATCGCGTGGAGTGATAACTCCGATCCCTTTTGTGCGCCGGCGCAGCGAGGAGCATAAATCCTGCGCACGGGCAGCGAGGACAGCAGGGAAGTCGAGCTGCTCCCACAGGACACTGAATTAAATAAGTCTTTGTACCTATTTCATAAGTTTTGTTGAGTGATGTATCCGCCCGTAGATAGTTAACGCGATTGCAGCCGCTAGCTTTAAGAGTACAATGAGAAATGACCACTTATTGAAATTACTACTTCTTGAAATGACCACTTCTTGAAATGACCACTTCTTAAAATGACCATTTATACATAAGTTGGCTTTTTCTTGTACACTAAGAACCCTTTTATTTTTTAGGACTATCTTCATACGGTGTGTTCCCACTAGTTCTATTGACAGTACTGGAATAGAGTTCTAAAATAGTACTGTCAATAGAAGTAGTGCTATAATGGGAACACACCTCATACAATTATTTAATCGATATAAGTTTCAAAATTACCTAGGTACCATGACGTCGCAGTAGCGACCGGTGAAACGCCAGGACCAAATTAAGTTATTAATTTTACAAATTTGAAGCGTTATTAATTATATGCCTATATTTATTTAAATATGAGTTGTTGCAAATGGAAGCGCCAAAGTTCGCATACTTTTCGCTAGTCATACCGTAATTTTTTGTCCGAATCATCGTTTGTCCGAATTTTTTTCCCACTGACAACTTATATTTTTCAAAAAATTTTCAACGGTCATCCTATAGAAAACTATAGGTTACGTTAAGTTTATTTTATAAGACTCCTAAACAATCATTGGATTCAGAAAAAAAAGAGTTATGACAAACGATCGTTCTGACAAAAATTACATTCGGACTTTCAATAAGTATGCGAGCCAATATGAACCCGTTGCAAATGAGTAGAATAAACGCACGACTTATGTGAGGATATTGTGATTGTGAGGCACCTGTGTCGGCGCCGGTGCAGGTCGCCGCCGCGCGACGCTGCCGCGCATTTCACGCGCATTCGCGACAATGCTCTTCCCTTCGCGCGACGGCGATAAACTATAATAAACGTCACACTATAATAGTCCACGTCTCCGCAGTTTTAATGCGTAAAGAAAACTTAAATGTTGAGAAAGTAGCTTAGAAAATGAATGGCATTCCATTCTATGTAATTCTACAGTACGTTTTTTAAGGTTCCGTAGTCAATTATAAACCCTTATGTTTAGGTTCTTTGTTTGACAACGCGATGCTGTGATGCACTGGCAGATAATTTATTTTCCGACTTAAAAAAGAAGAGGGAACTTCAAGCTTCGTAGCCAATTTATCTAACTACTAAGCTATCCTGCCGTCAAACGCGTTTAAAATTTAAGATGTTTTTACTAAATAATTCCGGTTGTAACAGCAAGATCATCGTTGGTCAAAGCACTTGTGAACAAAACCTAGGCATAGCTTTCCTTTCATCAAAATCACCCACTAAACCCCCCTTTTGCGGCCCTTTTACTACTGTCTTGTTCAGTGATTACAGTGTTTATATCAACCAGTTCAGCCTGCTAAAATCTCTCTTTTGCGGCACACACGACTCTCCCGCTTAGTGATGACAATATTCACATCAACAATCCTCCCATACTCAATACACTAAGAAGTACAAAATTCCGACCTCGTATCTTACCATCCCGCTGACGTTAATATCATTTAATACGAGTGTGAGAGGGACGGTACGATACGAACTTTAATTTTCAAACTTCGTGTAGCCCCCCTGCAGGGCTACTCCGAAACTCGAAACTCAAAGTTCGTGTCTTGCGATCCCTCTCGCTCTCGTATCAAATAGTATAAGTGTCAGAGGGACCGCACGACACGAACTTCGAGTTTCGAGTTTCGGAGTAGCCCCCCTTGAAGTGGCCTGCGACTCCCGCGATGCAAATGCGCGCGTGAAGCGGAACTCGCTGAAACAAATGAAGCGCGGGCGCAGCCGTCACCTGCGCGCACGCAAACTGCCGCGTATTTGCAAGTGTCAGGTAGGACATCAGTTCTAAAGCAGAGCAGTAATGTCTGACACGACGTTAGAGGACAGTGATCAATGCTGCGAAAAGCATGTACATCGACTCCGTACCTTTGCATTAGAGAAGATACTGGATGATAAACACGAATTTGTATTGAAATGAATTAACAAGTGATGTAAATGAACTAAAAGAATTTTCTTGCTCACCCGCGACCTTGCGAAGGCTAAGCTTATGCAAAATATGCGTGTTCATGGACCTCCGCAAAGAAACGCCTGATTCAATAAATTAAGTGATGCAAAATGTGTAAGAACTGGGACTGTTAACTTTTCAACACAAAACAAGCACATTTTAATTATACAGTTTAAAAAATACAGTCGCTTTTGTTAAACTTGACTGCTTCGTGGCATTTGTTTGATCAAACTCATTTGTGCCAAAAAAAGCAATTACAAGTTACCATCGAAATAGTAAGTAGGTATACTACGTACACCTACTTACTATTTCGATGCAAGTTACTGACACAAACGACATACAGGCGTCATCCAGTACGTATAGGTCCGTGATGAGAAAAGTATCTTATATGTGTACAATGGAAAGTACCTGTAATCAAAATGTTAAAGACGACCATGAACATAAAACGTACATTTAAGAAGTCTAGCTTAATGAGCTATTAATGTAGCTTTCCCGCAACAATGTCGACAAGTATATCTTAATAGCGCGCTATTAAAGGCTCTCGCGTTTACAATCAATTGGAAAATCCATAAAATACCCAGTGAGACACGCTGCCGCTTTAGTAACTGGTAAAGCTTTTGGAGTGTTTCGCTGTTGCGAATCAAGGTGCTTACTACGAAACTCGAAAACCGAAGTTCGTATCGTACCGTCCTTCTCACTCTCGTATTAAATAACACAAGCGTTAGTGAGACCGCAAGATACGAAGTTCGAATTTTGTTCGTAGTTATAGGGCCTAAACCGGTAGAAACAACACCCAATCTATCACCATTAGGGCCGGGCGCAACGAGCTATTCAGCGTGATCAGATCGTTCCCTAATTCACTGGCGCACAAACACCCCATCTATCCTGGACAGACCCGTGTAACATGCCATAGGAATGGGCTGCGACGGTGAGAACGCAGATAAAGAACTAGAGTTATGTTATGTATAGCCATGGTATAGCGTAAGTAAGTAGATACCATCAGCCAAATAAGCCTATCAATTTTTAAACAAGTTCCTATCAAATGAATATGTCGCTAAAGTTGAACTTTCAAGTTGACAGACACGTCTTTTAGCATTATTGTTTTTAAGCATGCAAACGATTATCAACTTTAGGGTGGTAGGCCACATATTTGGCTGATGGTACAACTTAGCAGCTTGCAACATAAATATGAAAAATTTATTTAAGTAAGTAGGTAGTTTCATTTGTATATATTTATCATTTGTATATACTTTTTCTTATACACATTTTTGCAATCAAACCCTTTATTTTAGATAACAACAAAAAACAATACAATTTACAAACGTTGAGGAAAATAATCTGTACCAAATAACCATTAGGCGGTAACTACCTAGTTTAGGATTTGGTAAGTTCATCCATTCATTCCATTGTAAAGGTTGCCTGGAAGAGATCGCTCTGAAGCGATAAGGCCGCCTATTGCTTACCTCAGAAAGTCTCTGTGTATATACCTGTTTTCTGTAATTGTTTGCTATATGTTGGTGTGCAATAAAGAGTTATTGTATTGTATTGTAAGTTATCCGGTTATCAAGTAATGATCTTTCATAGGTATTTACATGTAGCAATTAATTCTCATAATATGCATATTTTTATATGTATATTTTTATTAGCTTATAATGTGTCCCACTGCACGGCAAAAGCCTTCCCCTTCTTTTTCCACTCGTCTCTACTCTTAGCCAGCTCTTGCCAATCTGACTGGAATTGGTCCAAGTCGTCCCGCCATCTCCTCCTAGGTAAGATAAGACTTAAGGCAATTAAATTTAATGCAAAATAAACTTAATTACCCAACAACCCAAAGGGGAGTTATTTTAATCTGCTGTCAAATTAAAGTGACTCAATCCGGTTCAGCTTACGTATAATGAACCTAAACATTTATTGGCAGAATAAAGGCGCGCTGTTTGTACCGCGATGTTCAATTACATTGTCCGATTAGTGATTACTCCGACAAACCGTTATTTATGTTAACTAAAATTTATTCAAACAGCGAAACGCGAGAACCAATTATTCATTACCAACTGCACTAGAAATGTAATCTTACCATAGATCTGTTCGAATAATGTCCATCTAGTACAGTAAAGAGTTCCCGGGAGTGCGGTCGTTTGTTCACGCCTGGCGGCCATATTTGGTTATGGTTAGGTTAGTTAGGCGGCCGTATCGATCGCCGTAAGTCGCGATCACGCGTCGCTGACGTCGCGCCGGCGCACGACTGAAGCCCGCTGAAATGCCCAACGTTTGTATTGGCTTTGTAACCGTGCAAAAGGTCGCAGTCGTGGTTTCAGTGCCGAGAAATGGATGTAGATAATGTGGATGCATTGTCGGTTTAGCTTCCCCCGACAAGCCGAGCAGACGGACGGTCGTGACCACAGAACTATGCGAGGAATAGAAATGACATCGTTTATTTTTTTACCAATCTGCTGTCGCCATCTTTCCCATTTCTTTCACACAGGTTTCATTGATTTCTACTAAATTACTAGCTATCGCCTGCGACTCCGGCCCCGTAGAAGTACCTATGAAAAATAGTTCACATCCTATTCTCAGATCTACTACCGAGAAAATAAATACTTAGTCAAGAGAGTTGATAAAATCAGTAAGTAGTTCATACGCTGCCCGCTAATTATTTTAAGCAAAATTTTTTTTTAAGTACCAATAGATTATAATTATCGATGGCCTGAATTCGAAGTTCATATTGCACGGCCATCTACTCCTATTGAACTCCATTGGCGTGAACGAAGTGGCACGACATAAAGTTCGAAAATCTAGCAGTCCTACTTGTATAGAGCCTGTTATGTGTCTCATTTCCAGCCTCTTAAAAAACTATGCCTTTTACCCCTTCTTGTGCCAAAATGGGATATATAAAAAGAGCTTATTCCTTTTATTACAAGCTACTTCTGTGATCGTGACACAGAGTCAATGCAACCTTGTTTGCGTGAATGCTCACATTTGTCTCCAGCTCCAATCGGTTAGGACTTGAGATTATTTTTGCACAAACAAGACAGCGCCGTTCTAAGTCCATACGTTATTTGTGTTACGTAGCTTTCTCTCACATTCCAGTAGGTACAGTCACCAGCACCAATATCTGATGCAACAAGCGTGCAAAACTATCTGACACGTCAATCCGGCCTTACAAATAAGAGTCATATCAGATATTTATGTACGCTTGTTTCATCAGATATTGGTGCTGGTGACTGTACCAGGAAATCGAAACGCAGGTAGCAATTTCATTCATTTATGCTTGTACTCAAATTATCCGTAATTAATCACAATGCTTCATTAATTGCGGTGGTCACGCGACGGCAGAACCCAAATTACAAAAGCACGCGCTTTACCGCCTTCGCCGATTGCGCCGAAAGGTGTCATGTTATTAAGGCGTGTCGGGACAAGGCTGACATAGTCTTTGGGGGAACGGGAGCAACACACTTTATGTTCGCGACGCCGGCGCAGCTAAACGGTTGCTAATGGATTTTACAGACAACTAGCTCTAGCCTGCGGTTTTGCTCATGTTAACCACTATATTGAGCAGTTGAATTGAAATTACGAAGCTTTATTAAATTCGCAAGGGAGTTCCCAAAAATAACCTGCATAATATTCTTTATTGTAAGCTGTATATGTAACTAAAACTACCGTGAGACTCATATAAAATAATAATATATTGACCCGGAAAACTCACGTCTTAAATCGAGTTTAGCTTGACATGTTTCGGGCTAATCCGTAGCCCTTCCTCCTCGGAGCAACGCGACTCGGCGGCTGCTGCGATACGCGCACTGCAGGAGTTATCCGGGTCAATATATTTAATATGTATATAAAACACTTGTGCTACTTTCTTGTTTCTAAACTTAGCGATTAAGGTTGTAGGATTTTTCATGAGAAAATCCCGATCCGGGGGAATATCAGGATAAAAAGTAGGCTGAGTATCGTTCAAGAGAGCCGCTATCTACGTAACTAATTGCATCCAAATTCATCCAACCGTTTTGGCCTAAAAGAGTAACAGACAGACACTCTCAAATCTTCGCATTTATAACATTAGTAAGATATTTTATGAACCTTTTAACAAGCAACGTGTGAACTGCTGTTAACATTGACTCGCAATTTGCAGCGGCTATCGCCGTGGGTGCGGGCTGTTGTCAATTCAACTAGTGCAACTCGCGCTGCGGACACTGCAATGTGCAATGTAGTGCAACTGGTGACTTGCAGTGAATGTGAGAGCCGGCATGATCGGTGACATGTGCGGCGTGCCTTAAAGTAATAGAACCTGTATATTTTTAAATATTATAAATGCCAAAGTTTTTGAGTCTGTTTATTTGTTTGTTACTTCGTCACGTCTAAACCACTAAATCGATGTAGATGAAATTCGGTAGACAGAGTTTGAGTCCCGGGGACTGACATTAGATAGTTTTTATCCTGGAAAATTACATAGTTCCCGCAGGATAGCGACACCCGAATTCTGCGCAGAGCGCAGACGGAGTCGCAGGTAACGACTAGTAATAAATAAAACAATCTTTATTGCCGTAGTAAACAGATGCACAAAAGTACGTATAATAGGGTACATAATAGGGCTTGAAAATGGATGCCGCTCTCAGCAATTACTGGTTTGATTTCCGGCGCTGGTTTTCAGCCCTGAGCCTTTGGCTAGGGAAAGAAGTCGTAACTAATATCATCTAATATTATTAAAATAACAGAAAAAAAAACACTATGCAATCTATTTAAAATGCGTTCTGTGGGAATTCCCAAAATTATATGCCACACGAGTCTAAGCTCAGCGGTTGAGATTTCAAAATTTTACCCAGATCCTGTGGGAATATCGGGATAAATGTAGCCATGTATAGGTAGAGTCATTCACGATGACGCGTGCCGTGGTTCTTATTACAATGTCATTAATGGCTATTTTTGACAAAATCACGCGTCTTCGTAGATGGCACTAGGTATATTATAAAAGATATTCAGCTATTTACGTACTCGTATGTACCATATTTCATCATAATTCATACAGATTTTTTTGCGTGGACGAGTTTCATCATCACACACTTTTGCGTTTTATAATTTTACTTAGTATGGGAGTAGGATTTACGTCGAGGACAGCACGACTAATATTACTTAAAAGTCATGGATAATTCTGTGTCATAACACCGGAAATCAAGTCAATCATTGCTTGGGTAACATCAACTTACCAGTTAAATAAAATGTCAGCAACAAACAGGCTGCTTTCTGGCACAGTCCACTTTAACAACAGTAGTTCATCTCCAGCCTCGAAGCGGCTCCATAAAATTAGAAATCAAGTACGTTATCAGAACCAGTTACGATTTATAATTATCTATTTTATTAGCAAACGTCGATGTTGATTACGACATGCTACTAACCTCGGACAGGCTGCCTGAGATCGCATCTTGGACCAATTTGCTCGTAATCTATAATGTCTTGCAAAAGCCATTTTGTTTTTTACCCAACATTTGATTATAGAGTTCAAGAGTGAGTGTGTTTAACCAGCAATAGCGATTGATTGCCTTTTACAATGTTACAGTTTACGATCTAGCTTCTTGTCTAAAGTAAAACCATACAAATGTAATGGGTCTTGTAATACACACGATACTGATTCATAAATGTCAACGTCGATTTATTGTAAAGCAAATAATCAAAGAGTTGGTAGACGTACAAGAGTAGGTATCTGAGGCAGCGTAAGAACTTGTACAACGCTGTCATACTTATAGTATTACAAATTTAGGATGGGCTAAGCCTCACTATCCTTTAGGTAAATTTGTGATTTGGTTTAAAAACATAACGCAAAGAAAGTATTGTATTAATTCAACTCTGTATCAAGTACCTACTCTATGTCTACCAGCATTTGTACCGAAACTCTCCTCAAACCAAAACAAATCACATTTTATGTATTCAGCGTTAACCCGTTCAAAATGGTATTCATTTATTATTTACGACCGCAAAGTAATGGCCCAAATCCAAGCTTGTTTTACTTCTAAATTAAAAATCGCCCATTAGACGCCCATGACAGCCTTTATGGTGTTTGCGATCGTGCAGTCCGCGCCCATTACGAGTATAAGTCCAGTTTAGATCTGCAAAAAACGTGCAAATTGCATTACGTTGTGAGGCTGTAAAACCAACAAGTTTTTAGTGGTCAACCCAGCGCGGCAATGTAGTTCAAATGCTACGATTTGCTGTGATTTTCTTTCCGGTCTAAGCAGTATTTTTTTTTAATATCCAATTGCGTCGGACGGGTGGGCAATGTACCTAGCTAGTTTGGTTGAGGGCAGGCTCAATAACACTATCCTGTTAGGACGTTACATTTGTGTTTTAGTTTTACGTTAGTTTAAGTAATTTTTGTGCTTTTAAAATATGGGTGTCACAACTGCAAATAAAACTTTATTATTATTAAGTTAAGATAAGACCAAAACTGTTGGTTTAATCTTGTCCTGTGCACCCGAAAACTGTCATTTTTAAATGTTAATTTTAAAGCTTAAATTTCGTGAACTGAATGTGCTAATAAGATCAAATTATACTCGTAGACATTAGCGGCCACCGCGCAAGCGCACGGCTTCCCAAAATTACGAGCATAAAGCCATAATGGCCGGCAATTAATGCCGATGCAAATTTTAATTCGTTCCACGCAATCAGAGCCTGGGAACCGCGGCGCGGCCGTGCTTAGAATTGTCAATACCCCTGTTAATCGACTGTGGCTAATTATTTTTCACATTTGCTTTTGGTCGTTTGGATTGTAAATCTTTTTAATTGCACCGAGAATTTTATCGTACCATAAAACAAGCGATAGTGAGCCGCGGCCGCGAGATAACTTCGCATTCTTCGGCGAGCTGTAATTATTTTATCTGAAGAAATGTGCGAATTTAATTGGTTTCGTTTGGGATATCGGGAGCGCCCGCTAACGCGTCCGCTAACAAGCTTCTTAACGCTTTGGAATTAAAACGAGCTGAAAACATTAGTGGTTTTGTTGTACGCTCCAGGGGTCGGCAACACGCGGCCTACAACACAGACAGAACAATAATAAAATAAAATAAAAAAAATAAAAAAAAATATAAAAAAAAAATATTTTAGATTTTTTTGATAATAGAATCTTTATTTATTTAATATATTTGTCAAATAGAAATGACAAAGTTATATACTATATATAAACTTACTATACGAGCCGAGAGAAAGAAGGGCTTCAAGACTTGCTAAAAATACTTAGGTAGGTTGATAGATACAATTTATCGAAATCGCCTGTCTCTACCATGTTTTGACATTACGGAGCCATTGTCTTTTAAAAGCTACGAAAAGGTTGCTAACCCCTGGCTTAATCAAGCAAACATACGTGACAATTGAAAGAAATAAATACTTTAATTCGTAAATTTTTCCTTGGCGGTGTATCTTACACACAGGAAACGATTTGCTAATTATTCCGTAAACAAACATAAATCGATTATCCGTCGGTAGAACAAAGGGCCGTGTCTCCCGCGGCGTGCGAACATTCGATAATCGGCTGGATCGAATAATCGTACCGATACTATCGATTAAGCCGATCGGTTAATCGGCCACGTGATAGGCCAAGCCGTGATTATCGAGCCACCGCTAATTTATTATGAACATGTATGGACCTTGCTTTTTCAGTGTAAGTGGTTTCATTAAAAATAATTTTGAATAATTAGCGGTTGTTTCAATGCCAGCGAATGACTAAGAATTGTGCCGCCGGTTTTTATTAATTTCGAAGACCAACAAAAACACACAGGATCAATTCATTCTACTAACAGAATGCGACCTAACGATCAAACGCACAATCACTATAAGTGAAGGGGCTCCTAGACGGGCTATACTTTTGATGAATTATGTGGCTACAACATTGCAGATTATATCCCGGCAATACAAAAAACATTTTAATGCAGCATATGGTTGGAAAATGTATATCTCGGCAATATTTCTGCAGCAGTATATGGCTCATTATTTTGGATTTACATGGGCTACATACATGGCTAGTATGGCTGACGAACTCATACGCGTTGCAGCAGCTTACATTGTTTTAAAAGCAAAATTAAAACAAAAAAAAAACAAGAAAAATGTGGATTCGACTTTATTTCAATAAGCGTGATACGTTAGATATTTTAAGTCTGGAAATAAGTATTTTTTTGTAAAAAAATCATTTTTGAAAAAATTTAGATGTCCGCATTTACTTTGCTGCCATCGAAACTAAACAGAAACAAATACGAACATAGCTATGCTACTTGAGCGAATCGCGGCATACTTCACGTAGCATAAGAAAGGGACGCACTTATGCCGTATAGCGAGACAACAATAAAAGTGGCTGAGAAATATTGCAGTATTTTCGATTGCAAAGCGATTATTCCGGAAATATGTCTGAAACCCTATACATTCATCGGCCACACTAAAAATATGTGGTAATATATCCCGGCCATACTAAAAATATTGCCGAGTGTTGCATAGTCTGGCCGTAAATGCTGGCTGATGCTGCCGGCCACACTATTGCAGCTATACATTTTCGTGAAAATATGGCCCGTCTAGGAGCCCCTTGAGTCGTGTGACATACACCCTTAATTGACTTTATTCTTATTATGCTTCATATACATAAAGGTTGATCCTTGCTTTAGCTAATTTATTTGCAGAAACTGGCCATCTTTCTTCGATTGGGACCGATTTTAGAATCACATAAATACCTTCCCATTTTATTATCAATCTACCGGGTGTGGCCTGTAATACGAGCAAAAAATTAAAATATAATCGTCCTCGTCAAACTAAACAACATTAGTTCAGCGACATTTAAATATAATGGAGTCTTTGAATTTACCGTTTTTCGTACAAATTAAATATTAGAACACAAAACTGACGACGCCTGTCATGCTACAAACTTCAAGAATTTTTCTTTACATTGCTTCTTCGAATATACTTCGGTAAAAAACTAATTATTTTGAAAAGTCGCTGAACTAATGTTGTTCAGTTTGAGGAGTATGATCTATGTTTTAATTATTTGCTCATATTACAGGCCACACCCGGTATAAATGATTGATGTCGTAACATCTTTTGCAGGTGGTAGGACCTTGTGCAAAGTCCGCCCGGATTGCTATCACCATCTTGCCCGCTAATCCTGCCGTGAAGCAGCATTGCATGCACTATTGTGTTTCGGCGTGGAGAGTAAGACAGCCGGTGAAATTGCACTTGAGGTATCCCATCTTGTGCCTCTAGGTTGGCAACGCATCTGCAATACCCTTGGTGTTGCAGATGTTTATGAGCGGTGGTGATCTCTTACCATTAGGAGTCCACTTGCTCGTTTGTCATCCAGTTGAATAAAAAAATATCTAAAACCCTTTCTGTTTTAACATTATATTTTAGTGAGTCGGAATCAGAGCAAATAGAAACTATGAACTCTAATGCAAACCATTCAGTGGTTTCATTATTAATAATTTAAACATAAAGAGTGATGCCATGAATGGCCGGAGTATATTGTTTGATGTTCTATTCAGTATTTAGCGGTGTTAACGTGCTGACACCGGGACCGGCGCGCGCGCAGCCCACGCACTTAAACCAACATCTTTCTCGAAGATTAAGTATGACAGATGGTAATCGTCTATTTAACAATGGTATAAATAACTTGAGTAATTTTTAGGAAACACGCCGTAGAAGAATTATCTAACAGAGTTTTGTAGCAGTACAGACATGAATTAATCACACACATTTCGATAGATACAAAAACACTGTTTAATACTAATACTATATATATTTTACTTAACTAATCTGAAATTTAGCATATCTATGTTTAGTATTTCCCCTAGGGGAAATATGATAGGACACTTGATACGACACGATAATTTCTTTCTTAACCTGCTGGAAGGCAAAATAGAAGAAAAACAAGGTAGAGGAAGACCAAGACTTACCTATTTTAACCAGGTGAAGGAAAAGGTGGGTATCGTGTCGTATCAGGAAGTCAAACAACTGTCCAAAGACCGTGTGGAATGGCGATTACTCCACCGACAAGAGCATATTTAGAAGAATGTTTAGTATACCTAGGTATGAGATAGACGAATGACCTAGTTAAAGCCGTGGGTTCACGGTGGATGTAAGCCGCTTTCATCCGAAGCTACTGGAGGTCTATGGGGGAGGCCAACTAAAGTTTAGTTACTAAACCAATGGACAATGAACATCGTACGGCTACAGCAGCTTCCATGTACTCGTAAGCGCGCTACGATACAATGTTTCTACCAAGTAGATTTCGTAATTAAATAATTGCCTATATCCTTTAATTCACGACCGTCCTACGAACAATAAAAAACGCATCTAATCGCCCTTTAATTGCCGAGCTGCGCGTGCGCCGATCGCCGCAGTGGCGGTAATTGCGCCCGCGCCGAACGCGCCGCGCCGACAAAGCGCCACAACGCGGAAAGAACGCGACCCATGCGCAGAGAGACCGCTACAATAAATACAAGTACCTAGTATGTACGTCACAAATTAATACAATGTATATGCAATAACTTAAGCAAGATAGACTTGTCGCTTAAAAGCGATCTTTTCCAGGCAACCATTCAGTTACAAAGACAAATACAAACGCACATACATAGTAGGCTAGTAGTAATAGTAGGAGGTGACGAAAATAAACCGACAAGAAAATAAATTCACATAGACTTATAACACAAATGGTAGCCAGGAATTTCGAAACCTCTGGCGCTCTAGAGGCAAGGAAAGAAAGCGGCCCCTGAAAAGCGACTGCGGTAAAAATAGAAACGAAAAGTTGGTGACCACCCCAAAATTTTGTATACTTAGGTATTTTTTAAAACTCTATTTGTAGGGAGGGGGAGGGCTCCCTATTGCAGGTGGAATTCTGGCGGGATCCTGGGCACAGAACTAAGATTAAGAGAAAAGGAAATCTGTGGGCACGGCAGTGCCCCCGACTTGTCGGGCAAAACAAAAACAAAAGCATACCTACTGTTGTGCGTGTTTTCAATACCTACCTACTTGTCAATTTTTCACCTCGCTTGCCATTTATAGCGGCGTTCTGTTCTAGCTCGCTTTGATAAGGAACCAGATTAGTATGGAATAAGTCGGTCATACTTTGACTTGTAACACGTGAGTGACTCGTGTAAATAATTCACTAATCATATTCAACCACTTTCTTAATTAAGCCGTGGTGGTCTAGTGGTTTGACCTATTGCCTCTCAAGCAGATCATCAGAGGTCATGGGTTCAAACCCCGGCTCGCACCTCTGAGTTTTTCGAAATTCATATGCAAAATTACATTTGAAATTTACCACGAGCTTAGCGTTGAAGGAAAACATCGTGAGGAAACCTGCACAAACCTACATAGCAATTGAATGGTGCGTATGAAGTTCCCAATCAGCACTGGGCCCGAGTGGGAACTATGTCCCAAGCCCTTTTGTTCTGAGAGGAGGCCTGTGCTCAGCAGTGGGGAGATGTACAGGCTGGGATGATGATCATGATGATGAATTTCTTAATTATCGTCGTAGAATGATGAAGAGCAGGAACAATTCCCAGTCCCACTCTACACTTTTAAGATTTTTCAATGTTTTATTTAGTTTTGCTATAATTTATAACATAAGAATCTAAAGCATTTGCATCCACATACCCTTACGTACGTAGGGATTTTGGTGTTAATTGTTCAAATTCTAATTCTAATTCAAATTCAAATTACCTACTTTATTTCGCATAAAATGTGGTGTATACAATGGTCTTATAAATAATTTGGTCGCACACATTTCTCCAGCATCTGGCATGCAAAATTTATGTCTATGCTCATTAAGTAATAGGTAAATAAATTATTAATACATGTCACTAACAATAAAGAAATTACATTGCATCATGTCAAACAATAAAAAGAACTGAAATAATCAAAAAAAAATAATAGATGGACTGCTATAAACAATTGAACAATATACCATTATCATACATGCGAATACGACTACTTAAGAACCAATCAAACTTCAAACTCTTATTTTAAGTCCTCACCTCGTTCTCTTTAGCACGAGTAATATGCCATTATAAACTAAACAAGTCCTTTTACTCCGTTCTCGTTAGAAATATGACATTATAAACTAAACAAGTCGCGTAACGAGGCTAACAAGCCCGATGGCATCTGCGCCTGCGCCACGCCCGCCCTGATGACGGCCGCGATCTCGGCACGCCCGCCCCGCCCCGCCCCGCCCACTGCTTCTTACTAGATTCTAATCTACATTCAAAAATCAAAGAAAGCTCTAGAAAGATTCCGGAAATCTTAATGGGAATTTAAAGAAAGAAAGAAAGAAAGAAAGAAAGAAAGAAAGAAAAACATTTATTCGTGACATTTTACAAATTAAAGAGGAAGACAAGAAAAAGGAAATCATTATAACAATAAAGAGTTACAATACAATACAATACAAATTTTGACACGAAATGGTCCCAACTCAGCATGATGTCAACCTTGCGGCCGACGCTGGTGGAACCATGATTTAAGACAAGTTTCCATTCAATAAGTTTCCTGTGAGATTTTTTCATAAAAATCCATCCGAATTTCTTTCGCCCAGAGGTTAGAGTGTACATGAATCATGGCAGTATGATTCACTGTGCTAACTAAGGTATAGCATACTAACATTAGAGTTGAGCTTTATGTATTATGTATTAATTAATAACAGATATCGTATTTTGGTCGAAATAAAAAGATACTTTGATGTTGATTTGATAAATCCATGATAACTTACTTAAAACTCAGCTAACCAGTGAGCTCTTGTTTGCTAAATTTATAATTTATTGAATCAGGCGTTACTTTGTGGAGGTCCATATCAATGAACTGAAATAAGTTCCTTGCTCACCCGCGACCTTACGATAGCTAAGCTTATGCAAAATATGCATGTTCATGCAGTTCCTCCACCTCCACACTGCAAGAACACACAAATTACACAAACCCATCTATCACCACCACCACATCACACTGACGCATTTCGAACTCGACCAGAGCTTCATCTTCAGAGTAACACAACCGTACACCATGCTACCAGTTGTTAGACTCTAACAACTTATATCATTTATGATAAGAGTTTAATTTAAAATTAAAATAAGTCCTTTATAAAGCACTCTGGACGTTAGGAGGACAAAACTGAATGCAGTAGAAATTACGCGATCAAAATTATGGGATTCACAATTCTTACGAATACGCGTCCTGGATGCGCTAACATAACTTTTAAGACCGATATGGGGCATCATACAAGCCATTTATATTAACTACGGATGTCATAACACTTACAGTTAATATTTAATACCTACAGCCGTTTTTACGCATGCTGTTCGAAGCATTGTCTCGACGTTGCCGTGAGAAGTTGTGGCAACGAGAATCATTACAGGAAGAATGTAAAGCTTCTGTTGGAATTTATAGTTTAGAAAATCACTGGTTTGTTTTATTGCGACATAAACTGCAGTAAACAATCAGTCGTTGCGGATGTATACGACCAATAACAGTAAAAATGACCGCATGGCCTAATGGCTGACTTGACTATGAAGCTCGGAGTCCGCGGATTCAATCTTGGTCGAGACATTCGAGTATGTATGAAACATATGTTAAGACAGAGATGTCCCGACTCTTATGTTTAAGTATATTTTTCATTTTATTCTGCATATCCATACTAATATTATAAATGCGAAAGTGTGTTTGTGTGTTTATGTGTTTGTGTTTTTGTGTGTTTGTATGTTTGTATGTTTGTCCCTCTTTAACGCCGTAACGGAGCGACGCATCGACGTGATTTTTGGTAGAGATAGTTTATAGGCCCGAGAGTGACATAGGCTACTTTTTATCCCGAAAAAATGCACAATTCCCGAGGGAATAGCGCGCGATAACCGAATACCACGCGGGCGGAGCCGCGGGCAAAAGCTAGTCTAAAATAAAAACCGGCCAAGAGCGTATCGGACACACCCAAGATTGAGTTCCGAAGCCATTACAAAAAAAAATAATACGGACAAACAGACACTGCGAAACTACAAGGGTTCCTATGTGACTACGAAAACCCAAAAAGTAACATAATGTGTTCTTTCATCCGCAATACTTGT
Source organism: Choristoneura rosaceana (assembly GCA_037349165.1). NCBI lineage: Eukaryota > Metazoa > Arthropoda > Insecta > Lepidoptera > Tortricidae > Choristoneura > Choristoneura rosaceana. The sequence goes on from JAZBNJ010000043.1 coordinate 213,415, forward strand.
ACAAACAATTCAATGTTTTGTATGAAAAAACTACAATCGAAGCCTCTCATTGGCAGAGGAAGCTTATGCCCACCAGGGGACGTAAAAGGCTGGAATGATGATGAATAGTTGTCCGATTAATAGCAGAAACTAATGTATTTATAACTTAAGTCTTTCCTAAACGAAATTTCAGTCGAAAAGTGGCCACTGCTGTAATGAAACTAAACTTGGTCGCCTATAAAGTACCTTCATGTAAAGATCTGTTTAATGACCTAACTCTCGCTCTGTTTGTTTCTGGTACAAGTTCCATACAAAGTTATCCATGGTCCTTTTCAGTAACTTCCTTTCCGTCTGTACATAGAGCCAGTGCCCGGCTGCGCCCGCGCCGCATCAGTATGCGCCGCGCGCGCGCACTCCCGCAGTCACGAGCGCGTCTAATGAGCGCCGAATATTTACGACCTGCTTGACTCCAGACAACCACTACCCTAATAAGATTATAACCACGACTCGTGAAAGCGGTAATCTGCCGAGATGGATCGCGGCGTGCTTGGCGCGCTTAATGCGGACTAATAGCGCCATCTGTCGGCGCGACGGATTAGCCCCGCCTTTGCGTTGCGCAGACGCCGCGCCTGTGACTGACAACTGCATCTCGCACTCCTACGCAGCTCTTCAAGTACTCGTAGCCGTAATAAACAAGCACGTTTACAAAATGTTAATAGAAATAAAACGGTCAAATGTAAGACACAATTTGGATGATGTGCTGTGTCGTAACGTAACGCTATGATAAGTATAACTTAATCTGGATCCTACAAGAGATATGCGAAGGAGCGAGTATAACACTGATCATCATAACATGGCCAACATCATTATAATTTGTATTAAACCGCTTCAGATCTGATACACTACCATTAAATTTTGAGATTCGATCACATGTGGTTAAATTACCAAATTACGCTAACGCAAATTCAAATTAACTTTATTTGTAAGAATACAGTAAAAAATACATTGGTCTTATAATTATAACTGTTGTCCTTGTATTCAGCTTGCAAGCAAGCGTACAAACCGCACCGCAAACTCACTCACTTTTGACGCATCTTTCACGTGAACCGAACCGGTGTGTATGGCAAAAATTAATTACTGGTATTTGTAGACGCAGCAACCTGTCTACTTATAAGTGCCTATTTTGTACTTACACGATGTTTTTTATGTAAAATAAAAGTATTTGATTGATTTGACTGAAAATATATTAGTAAACAAGTCTACACATAAAACTTATTCTAAGTATTCAAGGAATTCATCACACAGAAATATTTCTGTCCGTTAGTTTACCAGCACGCCGCTGGACTGTAGATATCAGCGAACAAAGCGGCGTTTCAGCTAAAACCCGATTGTGAAGGGTCAGCAGCGCCCGCGCCGCGCCAACCGACCCATGCTAGGCCCCGTTCACACGGCGTCAAGATTTGTCGGATCTGTTAACTATCGGATCCTGCAAAACTGGATGCTATCCGGTTTTATAGAATTCTATCGTGTCCGAATTTGTTTTTTTTTGCAGGATTTTTGTTCCGAGCTTTTATGATCGGATGACAGATTTTGCAGCATCCTTTTTACTACACGATCCTGCAACCGTATGCTCATGTGAATGCGTGTATTTAATTATACCATTGACACTGAATTGGGCCCGGCGAAAGAGCGGTTATTTATGCTGGCGTATGGTATATACTGTATACGAACACTACGCCGTTTTCTGTAAATCAAAGACGGCACTCGAAACTAACATTCCAACCTATAAAGAAAAAGCTTTTTTTCAATGAAAAATTAAATAAATAAATATCACGGGACAATTCACACCAATTGACCTAGTCCCAAAGTAAGCTTAGCAAAGCTTGTGTCACACTTGTGTTATGGGTACTAAGCAACGAATAAATGTAATTATTTAGATAAATACATACAAACACATATTAAACACCCAACACCCGAGAACAAATATATTCGTATTTTCATATAAAAATCTACCCCGACACGGGAATCGAACCCGGGACCTCAAGCTTCGTCTAAAATTAAAATTACAACTTACAGTTATATAATTATTTTTATATGTATAAATAATATAACAATACAGGGGTGCGTTTATTAACAGTCCGTTGTCCGGTGAAACTACTTATGCATACAAGCGCCCTTCGCCAGCAACTGTGAACAAAACTACTCTTACGCTTACATTATTGCATACATCGAAAGACAAACAGAATTACGAATTACACCTTATCTTTGCAGAGCAATCACATCAGCCTGTCAGCAATGATACCTGCCGGAAATTATAAACCGATCCGCGGAGGTTTACGCGCGCGCGCCGATGTAAATCGCGGATGTTATCCTGCATTGTAAGTCAGCGGAGGCTGCGCCCGCGCCGCTCGTTAGCTGCGCGGTATTCGTGCGCGCAGGCTTTACTGTATAGTGCTGTAGTTGTAATGTTATCTGGTTTAGAACACATTAGTGTTTGATGTTAAGTATTTGTTTTTTTTTGTATTCGACTGTGAGGCAAACGAGCAAGTGGGTCTCCTGGTGGTAAGAGATCACCACCGCCCATAAATACCTACAACAGCAGGGGTATTGCAGATGCGTTGCCAACCTAGAGGCCTACGATTTACTATATATTATATAGTATGGATGTGGATTTAATCAACTCTACTAAAAATATTATTTTATTATAAAAGCAAAAGTGTGTTTGTGTATTTGTATGTTTTTCCGTGATTTTTGGCATGGATCGAGTTTATGGGCTAGAGAGTAATATAGGCTGCTTTTAATCCCGGAGAAATACACTGTTTCCGAAGAAACAGCGCGCGATAACCGAATTGAACGCAGGCGAAGCCGCGGGAAAATGCTAGTAAAGCTTTATGTAGATTTACTCGAACTTGCAGTAGGTGCAGGTATACTCGAACATGGCTAAACTAAAACGATAAATCTCAAACGAACTTTGCACTTCATTTATTTACCACCAGTTTATCAGTACATCTGAAACTATAAGTAACCCTATCGCCCGTCACGCCTCGAATCTAATCTATTGCGCTGAAATTAATGAAATCGAAGCCACGTTTCCTTGGGGCCCCTCGCGTTTCGCGCGTCGATAGCATCGATATACGCGATGTTCCGCGATAGGCCGCGATACGCCGCGACGTGTTGCGACGCGGCCGCAATAGCTGCGCCCGCGTCGGATGCGGCCCAGCTGTCTATCCAAGACTCACGACTTCCACACGTGATGGGGTAAAGCTCCTTTCACAAATGACGGACTTGATTTTAAAATAACACTCAAAAAGAGTAGAAGCTTAAAATATGAGGATGCATGAAGGGATTCCTTTTATGCTCTGTTAATATTATGATGATTATGATGCATTCCTTTATGCTCTGTTAAAATTATGTCATTTGTAACTTATGTGTGTGTGTTTTTTGCGTTTATTGCCAACAATTAGGTATCTTATCTTATCTTAGTTTTAGGGGTCCTTGCGGATACACTTCGACCCGTAGGGATCTTTTGTGTTGTGACCCCTCCTTCGCACTTACTCCATTGCTTTTATCACCTCATCCATGAATTGGATGATTTGACGTAGCGGTAGTGCCTTAAAGTCTCCTGGCGCGGGGTATCCGACGCCAAAGAGTCTCATTCTTAATCTGGCGAGAGCGTCACATTCACACATAATGTGTTCCATTGTTTCGTCTTCCTCACCACATATTCTACAATCTTCATTGTCCTGTAGTCCCATCTTTACTAGTATGTGTTTAGTATCGAAGTGACCTGTGAATGCCCCGACGATTTGTCGGAGTTGTTTCCTACTGAGTGTCCAGAGTTTTTTAGTCCAGCTGGTGCTGACGTTTTCGATAAATCGTTTTGAGTGCTTTAGACCTTCCAGTGTTTTCCACTCTTGTTGGTGTTTAAATCTGGTGTGGTCGTTTATAGCATTCTTTATGGTACCCTGTGAGAGTCCCACATACGGTTCGGGCCCTATGTTTTTGTTCATTGACCCTTCCCTTGCTAGCTCATCTGCTTTTTCATTGCCGAACAATTAGGTAGGTTAGGTAAATAATATTACACAAGAAGGGTACCTACTCTAAGGCTAAGTTAGCTAACTATAATGCGAATAAGTTCGTGAGACCTTATTATTATGTTGTTATTGAAGGGGTTAATGAACTTAGAAGTAAAAGCTAGTTTGAAATACAAATAAGTATAAACCTTCAACCTAAACGAGTCGAAAATTTTTGAACTCTGTAGAATACATAATACATTTTTATTTTTTTCCCTATTTTGAACCCTAGACGCCATTACAATAGTAAAGACCATAATAAGATCTACGATACCATTGCCACTTATTAATTTCTAGTCATAAACAGTTTCATAAATTTAGCCACTAGAACACCTGATATTTTTAGGAAAGTTGAGTGTGCCAAGATTCAGTAATCTCCTCATTACTTTATTTTGGCAGCAATATTCCATGTGGCTGAACCCTAGAGCCCTACCAACTGTTTACGAGGTGTAGCGCACGACGCGAGCGGCGAGCGGCGCGGGCGCATCGGCTAATGCCAGCCCTGTTAGATTAGACGAGACCGCGACCCGCTAAGTAATGACCCAACAAGAAAACAACCGGGAAAATATATCTCATTTTATATCTCATGTAGTTAGCGTAAGTGGATTCACTGCTGAATGTTTCCAAGTTAATATTTCGTGCTTGTTTTAATTTACCGTTTACCGTTTGAGACTCATTTAAGTGTAGCACCGATATCTACCCGTATTTGCCATAAACTGCGGCATTACATCGCGCGATTGTCGTAATAGCGCCGGTTATCGCGCCGGCCGTGTCGGACATCTGTTACGACGAGCGGGAAAAGCGGGACGAGGCGATTATCGAGATTATAGAGAAATGGAGACATTCACACATGTAGACACATTATCTCCTTACAGCGACTCGCACGGTTTCTATAAGATGATCGTCGTAGTGACGCTAAGCCGAGCTACATGCGAGCGCTTTCGGCTGAAGCTTTAAAACTACAACTCGAACTCTACTTTTATTCTCCGAGACTCCTACGCAGCGCTTGGATCCTACTTTATATTCCCAATCCGAAGCTCGGCACCGTTTCCACTATTTACAGAGAAAAAGGTTAAAAATACAAATGGTTCATAAAGTACCGGAATATGTGTGCGCGTGACTCATCATCTCCGCTGTTTGTCTGTCCGTGTGTCCGTTTAGAGCAAACAGCACAAACCGGCCGAGCAAATAGACCCTTTCACGGCAAACATTACTGCTGCGTACATTGCTCACTTTATAGATGCGTTAAAACGATTCCCGTAAAGAGCAAGTAATGGAATCGACCATCATCTTGTTATTGAATCAATATCCCAATTTCGGGTGTCTGAGTAGAGACCGCGGCGTGGGCGAGTGAGCCTCTATTTGTACGAGATCACAACTTAAACATACATTAAATATGAATTTATGAAGTTTTTGTGACTGTGCGTTTGTGTAGTTAACTCGAGAACTATCGACCAGATTTGGAAACCTCGCGGCGGAGGCTTAGCGGAGAAATATGGGGAGCAGGCAGCGCGAGAGATGACCTTTTTGACGTACGCTTTCTTTACGCCAACTAGTGTAAGTTATTAGGATAACCACTTATAAACATGCAGGTCTCGTTTTTAACACTGCACACACCTGTTTTTAATGAATATGGTTCTAAATCAAATAATCCGCATGCCTGCCGTAAAAACTTGGGATTTTGAATTTTGAGGGACTTTAAAAAATTTTTTGACGACGAAATGTCTTATTTGTATTCGCAATTACTATTCCTACTCTACGTATTCATCGATCTTCTTCTCGTGTTTAAGCTAAATATTAACCTCGTGTGGATAAATCACTACTATTACTACGCATTTTTTTTAATTACAAAGTTGTCTCAACTTGATCATCTATATTCACAGCATTATTCACAAACATAATGTATATCTTCTAAATAGTCCAGACTTTTTAGACCAGGTGTTTCTTCAGTGTTACTTGAACCTGTGCGCATGTTTGTGTTGTTATTCTGTAGTAACCGCGCGCAGCTCGCCTCGTCAAACAACATGGCGCGCGACCATACGAAATTTAAGAAGCGCTCGTAAACACATGAAATATTTCGTCATCCGAATGAATCAGGTATTTAGTCACTACAGATGAATACATCGTACACTTGTTATCTTCGACAATGTCCACACTATTAAAAAATACGTAATTTATGCTCCTCGGAAGGCAATAATTTAATAAAAAACATATTATGCTAACGGTTTCTATTGCCACTCTCGCGGAGAACGGGTCTCAGCGCTTTTATTAAAATTATAAAAAACATATAGCACCGATAAGTGGCGGCGACAAATATCATAATATAGTGTCGTGTTATCGCGGCACGCGGCGTCGCGGCGACTAATTGCCGCGCGGCGTTGCTCGCGGCACGATTTATCGCCGCGCGTGCCAGCAACAAGGGGGAATTAAAAATACATATTAACACGTTGTGCTGGCGTTATCTGTCATTTGTCATCTGCGGATAGCATTTGAAAAACGTTTGTCTGTACAAGCTAACTACCTGAGTACCTGATGGCCGCGGCGTGTGATATTTCAATGTTTATTCTGTATGTACACATTTGACAGTGGTCGTGGTCATCCAATGATTTTCTGTAGTGAACCTTCATGACGACTTTTTTGGGAATACCTACCTGTAGTAAGGTGGTTTACCTGTGTAATACCTGTAGAGCGTGCGTAGATGATACTCATTCTCATAAAAAAATAACTTTTATTGTCAATTCGGCACCGGAAAAATAGGTACGACGATGAGCGAAGCGAGGAGGAGCATTAGGTACAATTGCGACTATTTTTGACCACGACGCGCGAGCCGAGCCAGCGAAGCGAGCGCGCTGTGGTTGCGGCCGGTGAAGCGCCAGAACCTAATTTATTTAGAAAATAATTTGGCCTCTATTCGTGCTTGTATCTATACACTTACTCTACCCTACCCTTCAAATAAATAAATAAGTATAATCATAGACAAAGTAAAGTAATTTCATTCATAATGTAACAATTTACACCAAAATGTGGGTCTTACTAGGCAACGCATAAACATACTTAAAACGCATACCTATTAAACATTGAAAACTCAAGAACAAACATTAGTTATTTACATACGCGATTCCCCGACCGGGGTCGAACCCGGGACCTGGAGCTTCACAGACAAGGTCACTTTCCACAGGCAATCCGGTCAAAGATCTTTACAAAAATCCAGCTTAGAAAAACTGAAGTTAATAAACTTTGAAGCAATAAAGTACTTCTGTACAACGGTATAGCAAAGTGGATCCCATTTGCGCGATATTTGCGGCTGCAAACGAGCAAATATGTAAATTAATAAACCGTAAAGTGACGCGCACGCATTTGATAAAACTGTAATTTTTTGTATGAGTTTTTTACATAGATAAGGTTCAAGTGGTCATCGCTCTTCCAATATCAATCATTTAAATCCATTTATCCATTTGTTTCTTTCGTAACTTATATCGTATCTTTAATTTTATGTCATCATTAACAGAGGTGACAGCAGGATGACATCTATTGGGCATTAACGAGTCGAGCACTGGGACGTTTACCTTATCTTATTTTTTACCACTCAAATGTGGCAACTCTATATTTATTTACAGGACAACTCATCGGCGTGTACGTCCCACTGGAGAACACAGGCGTCTTCTCATAATAAAAGGGCTTGGGCCTTTTTACGCGGGCCTAGTGCAGATTGGATTGGATTTTTACATAAATATTTTTTATAAAAAAATTACCTCACCTAAACATAAAAATATCATTTTTAGTACAAGATTTTTTCGCTGCCTGTACTTTTTGTTGGCTATACTTGCATTGTCAACCAAATAACATTTTGCATACCAAATTTCAAGTCGATGCTATTAAACGTTAAAGAGTTCCGTCCTGCGGAGACGATCCTGGCTGGAGTACCGAGATATCACTGCTAGATTATTTTCCTGTCACGTGATTTCCATAAGTATTTCAAATTTCAAGTCAATGTGACCACTGGAAGTTGGTCAAATTTGACTTGCAGAATTTGATTACAAACAGACAATGGGACGGATATAGAACTGATAAAAGCTTGTAAAAACATTATTATATGACCCTTTTTATGCTAAGACATAGTTATAAACAAAATTTCATTGATGTACATATTTTGCCGCCAAACTGTCGTATTTAGCCTTACTTTACTCGTATTATACCAACTGAGGAAAACCCAACATTCAAAAGTGCCATTTTAAAACTTAAACAAACAGAATTATAAATATACTCAGCTACACAAAATTTGGCCCCCTTTAGAAAATTATCTATAAATACATTTATTTGAGGGCCAGTATTTTTGCCGCCCAGTATAATTACTTACATTAACCTTAGCCATTTCAATAAGCAAAAGTAATTATAGACACTTAGAATCCACATCGTACATTTAGCCTCTCTTGAAATGCTTTCTATAAACCCTTGCGCTGGGCATTACATGCTTGTTATAAAATGAATTTATGAAATGAGCGCTCAGCGAAGGGCATTTCATTAACCCCTGGCGCGGAAAGGGGGGGGTTCGTGTCCAGTTAATTACCAGATTGTATCACGTAATTGCGGACACGTAGCAGGACGGGTAATTATTATCTATGGGGTACAGCGTTATTGAAAATGTAAGGAAATTGAAACGCGCTGATAATTTTAACGAAGGCTGTGGTGTTTGTCCGGTTTTGCTTGTATACAAAGATGTTGCTGGCAGAGCAAGGGCACTGTTAGTTTTCTGCCTATTATGCCTCTACCTACTCAATGGCAAATGTAAAGCATTTTTTTTTATTCGACTGGATGGCAAACGAGCAAGTGGGTCTCCTGATGGTAAGCGATTACCACCGCCCATAGACACCCGCAACACCAGGAGGATTGCAGATGCGTTGCCAATCTAGAGGCCTAAGATGGGATACCTCAAGTGCCAGTAATTTCACCGGCTGTCAAAGCATGTTTTACATTTTATTTGGAAAAAATCTGGATTTAGTATTTAAGTCAGTTCGGTTTAAATACAGATTTTCTAAATGTGCCATCCTGTAATTATGGGAGCGGGAAGCCCATTGACCTCCAGGATTAGGTACAGGTGCCACGATAATTTGATAATTCGTAAATTATAATTGTTTTTTTTTCTTGCTATTTACTTATTTTTATTTTCCGGTAGGGACATTAAAAATACAAATACAAGTTAAAAAAAACTCGCAACTCGATGTGTATCGCATAGTGGACGGCCGGCCAACGCTGCGCCTTTCATTTCTTGGTCGCTACTCCAGAACTTTTCTCCGTCAATGGCCGTTCTTTGAGCGATGTGGCCTGCATATACTATGTACTTAAATACAATGAATCCAAAATCTTGCTTTATTGTTAGAGGCACTAACCACACATTGTTAAAAGGAATAGAGGAATATTATGATCTTACACAGAAATAGAAGGATACTTTTGAAACATCGAGATTACATTCACGTAACATTCATTCATCAAATTATTATTACCTACCAGAAAACCATTTTAGCATTTCCATTGATCATGAAACTACCCACTCATATTAAAAGATATTGTAACGGATAACGATAATTTTTTGGGTTATTTCGAAACCCTTCATCACTGGAGCACGCGGCTCGGCGGCTGCCGCAACAAGCGCACTACGCAGTTCCAGTGATGAAGGGTTTCGAAATAACCCGAAACATGGTCAGCTAAACTCGATTTAAGACGTGAGTTATCTGTTACAATATCTTTTAATACATTTCCATTGACTTCAGTTCAAGCATGCTATCTCCTAATAACACTCCAACGTTACCAGTAACATACCCTTTTGATAGCCGGTAAAAATGTGTCTATGAATTTATGTAATGCCGAAATTTATAGGCTATAGGCGTGCGACGGACATCGAAAACCGTTTTGCTATGCAAATGGGTGCTACTTGTCGCCTCCGGCGGGAGTTATCTTAATGTGCCTTTTTATACGGATTCTTAATCGGCATTGCTTTTCTTTTAGCACCTTACAATACGTCGTGACACTTGATGAGTCGAGTTATATTCAGAATTTGTACGACTTTGCTTTCTTAACAAATTGATCATCATGATCGATTTTGTTCGATCGATTCATGTTTTATACGAGAATTTTGACGTCTATCGATCACGAAGCATTTTCCCAGAGATAAGACCAAGCTAAATAGATTGTTCTTCGTATAGCAAATTTCATCGGAATTATTAGAGCTGGATGGATTTATTGTCGTCTAATGGCGCGCGTCGTGTTAGATAGGTGTGGTAGTTTCATACATTTATAATACAGTTCTGAAACGAGACAGACAAAAATAAATCCATTTTTAATGCGTTAAAACATGTCTAATGCCAAGAAAACTGTTTTCCACTTTGCCAAATGGTAAGTAGATCTCATTATCCCAGTGAACACCTCGCCACAGCGAGTGACCGCGTGAATCCCTGTCCGAGTTGCGGCTGCGCATAACGGCGCTGTAATTCGCTCCGTCCGTCCGCGGCCACATATCTACAGCTTGTCTAGCACTAAATTACTAGCTTATCTTAGACATGAGCAGACTGGAACATGGCAGCATCTTGTATGTTCTAACCATTGTTGTAAGTTTTTCCGCTAACGTCAAATTCACAGATCTATATGGAAGTAAATTATACGCAAAACGAATACATCGACTATGAATACCTATGTCATTTGCTATTTCAGTGGAAAATAATTGCATACAATCTGTCGACTTTCTGTTATTTATTGAATAACTTGAGATTCGCACAAATCAACATTTGACAATATAACTAGAAGGCCAGCCGGTTTAAGCGGACTCGGATATGACAAAAAATCAAAGGTGATACGCAAGATAAACTCGACGCTAATGGCTTAAAATTATACATAGATAGTTGTCGTCTACCTACTTTTAAAACACAAAAGAGTACTAGTAGTATATGACTCTTCGTCAGGTTTGTACCAAAAAAGTTTCTTAAAATCTTATTCGGTGTCCCTCAGAAAATAGTATTTGGGGACAATCACCTCCAGGTTTGCACCTAATGGATTAGCGTCATCCAGTAAATCACAAGTCAGTGGTCACGTTACTTTCATGTAGTCATACAATAAAGACAAGTAAGAAGGTTATTCCAAATAGCATATACTATTCCGAGATTTTTTTGAGTCATAGTTAGTGGCACTGACATTTTATTGTATTTTATAACTCTTTATACCTACTTTAGATAAAACACATGAAAATATTATTTAACAATCTCTTGTTTAAGAGATTTACAAAGGTGTTTATTTATTAGTCTTAGGGTAGTTTTAGCAGACCTGAGTCCACATAGGTTTCAACATTGCAATTTCAACACCTAGATTGTAACTGCTCTACAACTATGATATATGTTCAGTAAAACATAAATTCTCTCCAGACAAACCATTCAAAATTTACTATTTCGACCTGAATGTAAATGTGTTCTATCGCTTGGATTTAGATTGCTATCGATTTCGTCATATTTTCGTTCGATTTGTTCCTGTTCATTGACAAGCATGTTTGTGCGTGCGGCACTTGCAGTGGCGATGGCAGGGACATATAGGCTAGATATAATAGGTTTCGCAACTGAATTGGATCCGTAATTGGTTCACGCGCGACAGTCGGCCACGCTCGACAATGAATGGCCGGCACTATGTCGGTACAATTGTTCTTGAAGACAACTGTGCATTGCATTCAAATTCTGCTACTTGCTTGTACAACCATGCCGACTATTTTCGTCGCTATGAACTTCTTTTTGAGACACAAATAGTATAACAGCTCCTTCACTTTGAGAATATGGAGAAGACAGCATGCGGCCAGACGATAAAAAAGACAGAGTGCGAACTACATTAAAACGTTCTTTGATATTGATATTGCCTTCTTTTTAAATTTTATGAAACTGAGTCATTGCAGTCTTGGCCATTCCGATTCGCCGTCGAATTTCTGGTTTAGAGATTCTTATGTTATTTAAGTATATTACATTACTATATCACGATACTCACCAATAAAATTAATCCTTTCGTTTAGCAATTAATTTGTTACAAGCTGAGATAAAAATGTATTATACTATAAGGTGTATTCCATTCTAGTTTTATGCGTGGTCGCGTTTTCAAATTTTGGTGTATTATTTGCCAAATAGTAGAGCGAATGACAGGAAAAATAACAAAGACATAATAATTTGGAATTTAGAATTTTGTTCTTCTACATAATAAGCGGTCACACGGTGAAATTTTGTCTTGTTACAGCATCCGAAGGCGACTGTACCTTGTAACAGTTGTAACCATACCGCTGTTGGCCAACGGCACTTCACACTGACGTGTGCCAATTATGCGCAGGATTGTTTTCTTATCGCCATGTTTTCGGCAAATGACTATTGCGAAAGTGGCCTGTTCCACGTAACATACTTACATCTCGCCAATCGAATATATCCCCTGTTACTTCACCGTAGGGTCCTCAATCACTGAATAGGGCACTAATAGCTGCAATGTTTGCAGTATCTTGATCTCTGTTTTCGGAGGATAGCGTTATCTGATAGAGTTTTACGTTCACGAATAACCTTTGACGAGCAAATGGTTATGATGCATTAGCATAATGTGATGCTTGTGTTTGTAACAATAACAATGATGTGTTTCGACACATGCTGTCACGGGCTTAAAGATAATGATGCATTTGTGGCAGTTGTTCAATGATAAGCTCTATCTGAGGCCATCTATATCCGGCAATTATCCTATTAATATTACAAATTCGAAAGTTTGTGAGTATATGGTAGGTTAGCAGGCGGTAGAACCTTGTGCAAGGTCCGCCAGGATTGCTACCACCATCTTGCTCGCTAATCCTACCGTGAAGCAGCAGTGCTTGCACTGTTGTGTTTCGGCGTGGAGAGTAAGAAAGCCGGTGAAATTTGTGGCACTTGAGGTTTCCCATCTTAGGCCTCTATTTAGGTTGGCAACGCATCTGCCTCCCCCACCCCCCCCCCCCCTTGGTTTTGCAGGTGTCTATGGGTGGTGGTGATCTCTTTCCATCAGGAGACCCACTTACTCGTTTGCCATCCAATCGAATAAACAGAAAAAAAATTGTGAATCCGACTTGTATTTAGCCAATTTTCCTTCCTATCAACAAGCACACTAACGAAAAGCTTTTATTTCAAGCTTTTACACGATCAAATATACAAAAAATGAGTAATAATTTGAAAAACTTAATTAAGTACTTTACAGTTGCAAAACAACAGCCCTTATTACTTATGATATTATGTAAATTTTAATAATAAATATATTGACCCGGATAACTCACGTCTTAAATCGCGTTGCGTGGCTCCGAGGAGGAAGGGCTACGGATTAACCCGAAACATGTCGAGCTAAACTCGATTTAAGACGTGAGTTATACGGGTCAATACATTTAATATGAGTGAGTCTCACGGTACTTTTATGTTCAAAATGTAAATTTTGACTTGATAATTATACCCTAGAATACGGAACCTAAAAAAAACTGAAAACATTTGTACAGCACCTCACCAATTACGACGTAACTGGATTAACAGCGAGCTTACTGGGGCATCGCATGTTATAGATAAGAGGGGGAGCCTGGACCACCGGGACTGGAGGAGAGGGGGGGGGGGTAATGGCCGCGATTAAACACATTAGCGGCTGATTGGAAAGTCGTGTCGTGATACGGACAATGCCGTTACTGTCGTCTGTCGTTGCGGGTCACGGCGACGACACTACCTTCTTACAGAAACAGTGAGTTCTTTAAGTTTAGTTTAAGCTGATACTGATAACAACACACGCAATATAAATACAGAAGTAAGCGTATTCTTTTTTCAAGTGCGAAGCATTGGCATTTAAAAGAATAGGTTTTCAGAAAGTTCAAAGTTCACATGAAACGTCTTATACCTGCAATGTATGTAATACCTTTTCAGTACTAACGAATGGAAAAATATTCTGTCCCTCTTTTGCCATCTTAATCTCAAACACTTCAATCAGAATCCGTGGCCGTATTGTATTGAGTGTACAATTTTCTGCAGGGCCGACAACGCACTGACATCGCGTAGAGCGCTGCGGGTGTCTATGAATAGTGGTAATCACTTAACATCAGCTGACTCACTAGTTCGTTTGTCGGGCCTCACTAACATAAAAAAAAAACCTACATGGTCCGTAAACTTTTCCTAACCGACTGTCACTAGAACAATCTCATCCCGTGAATTTAGGTTTAAAAACAAGACGAAACGGCTCGAGAAAGGGTAATGCGCCATCTTTTTTGCTAAGCTTACTTGTGTGCGTAGATCCCTTGAAGATCCCACTCCAAACTCTCCTTTCTGTCTAAGAAGATTGCCTAACAGTGAGACAGGGAGTAGATCTAATATTGTAGCATCAGCAAAATGTGGATCAACTACGAAATGTCGGCGGCGGGGTCGTGCCCCGGGAGGCGGTGCGGGCGCGGGGCGCGGGTGATTGAGCATTGTTGTCAATCCCGGGCCGCAATTATGGCTGCAACCGATCGTGGGTCCACGACACAGACTTAATAGTACCTGGAGCTGTTGTACACAGAATGGACTCATGGTGGACTCTATCCGCCTCCCCTTTTGATTCCTGGCCCGCTAGCGACGATTGACTAAAAAAACAGAGACCGATATACACATGCACAGATTATGTTTATTTTACAAAATTATGTATAGGTACCTATACATGTACCTATATATGTACAGTGGGGGTAGGAAAACCTTCGTCAGTTATTAAATTGATTCCTTTACTAAGTCATAGACTCTTAGTACGTTTTGAAACCAAAGTTCTAAGTAGACAAGTGCATATCAAATTATACTTACTTGACATGATAACAAGGGTCAACATAGTATACACCTCTAACATACGAGTATATCAATACAAAACCTTTTTAATAAACAACTTCGTAAAAGTTTCAATCAAATAATGTTCTATTTAATTGTCAGTGTTTGTCAGTGCCAAGGTGCAGTAGTAGGGTTGCTATGGTCATCTGATTATGTTTAGCAGGTTGACAGGTTGACGCAATATGTCATACTCAATCGGTAAAGCAGATTAGCGCTCATACTGAGCAAAGGAAAATAGATCTTAAGGTGACGAACCTTTTTTTACTCCGACTGTACATACTTAATAAATAAAAATAAGTTACGTAAAAAGTACCTGCAAGATAAAGATACCTGTAAAGATACCTGCTTACAGAGGAATGATGTCTCTTAGTACAGGTATTTTTTTACTTAAAAAGAGGCTCCACCGGTAATGTAGTATATTTAAATACCTACTTTTTATGAACATAAATTATCTATCGCTAATTGTCGCACGCTTCCAGCGCGCACCGGGATGAGGATATTTAACTCGAAGCCCAAAAGGTACTTAACAAATTTTCAAAGAATGCGTGTCTATAGTTTGTGCGTTTTAAATCTGGATAAAAGTTCATCGACCCCACTACGCGCACATGTTCACAAGCGCCTTGTGGCAGGGGCGCGCAACCCGGCGCGCCTGTCGCATTTGTTCGTTTTCATTTCATTCATCGCTAGGTATTTATTGTATAGTATTTGTGACTTTATTAAGGTGTTTTATAAGTAAATGCGATCGCAAATTGCTAAAATATTCCTGTCTCTCTCTTTTGAAATTTGATGAATCCCCAGTAGCAATCCTGCGTTGTGATTATTACTTAAATATTATGTCTGATTTCCATAATACATTGATTTTAGTTGTGTATAATCCACTAAAAGAATACAACACTATTGGTCCCCCGCCACGTCTGACTATCTGTCTGCCCGTGGGTTCACAATAATTTCAAAAACTACTGAATGGATCTTCATGCGGTTTTCATATAGGTAGGTATCGAATCGACAGAGTGGTTATCGAGGAAGTAGTTTTGCCGTCTGAAGGGCCTCAAGCTTCGAGTAATTTCTATTATTTTTCACCTGACAAAAATCTCTCCACTTAGGCCAGGTGCAGTGAATAAAAGGCCTCACAATAAATATCTAGCCCACATCAAAAGGTTTTGCGCCGCCACTGCGTTTACTTGAACACCTGTGAATGATACAAATACAAAGGCATCTCGAATGCCATTGTTCTATTATCGTAGGTAATTTGATGCTCATGGAGATAGAGTCGATAGTCAATTGAACTTTCAGGTTGGTCGTAACGTCTTTTTTTGCACCTTTAGTAATAAAGCTACTGTTACTTTATGTGTAAGCAGTACCTATGTAAAACAAGCTTGCTTAGCTCACAATCAACCTTCGTGTGAATTGTCCACATTTTTTTAATGGTCTTACTTATAAAACAACCGTATAGATATTGTTTAAGAATTTTCTAAAATGGTTTTACCGTATTAAATTATAATTAAATTATAAAAGAGATAGCAGGGGCTTTAAAGTTAGATACTCCTTATATTTTTAGAAGTTTAACAATTACCTAATCTTCATAATTTTGTCGGTGATTATAGTCGAATTATTTTTTTACCAGGTCCATCTTCAACAGATCCACTTCAGCAGAGAGGTATCTGTACACTTTTAATAAAAACAGCTGTACGCTATCTGCTATGATACAATTAAAACAGCGCAAAAACGTAACAAAAAACACACTCATTCAAAAAAATCAATCATTAAAAAAGTAACGAGCGTAAAAATGTTTGTCACGTCTGCAAGATCATGCGCTCACCCCGCCTTCTACTACGATACGCAAGGCGAGGCGTATTTGCGATAATTGTCTTAGATTTTGTATCGTATCGTTCGGGGAAATGGTGTACATTGGTAGGCAGGTGTCAATGCACTTTTATCCAGATTTAAAACGCACAAACTATAGTAACTAATAACTCGTAGCGTTTGTAGTTCTAATTTTTTTCTCAGAAAAATTGTAAACTTAAAAAAAATGGTCGCCTGTAGAACTCTGTGTAGGTAGGGTTGCATTAGTTTTATAACAATTCTATATAAACAATTAATGGGTGCAGGTGATGACTTTCAACAATTATGCAAGCCGTATGGTATTCATCATCATCATCATCATCATCTCAGCCTATATACGTCCCACTGCTGGGCACAGGCCTCCTCTCGGAATGAGAGGGCTTGGGCCATAGTTCCCACGCGGGCCCAGTGCGGATTGGGAACTTCACATACGTCATTGAATTGCTTCGCAGGTTTGTGCAGGTTTCCTCACGATGTTTTCCTTCACCGCAAAGCTCGTGGTAAATTGCGCACATGAATTTCGAAAAACTCAGAGGTGCGAGCCGGGATTTGAACCCACGACCCTCAGCTTGAGAGGCGATAGGTCAAACCACTAGGCCACCACGGCTTCCATGGTTTTCGCAATTTCGCATTATGGTATTCGCAAATAATAAAAGTTCACCTTATATGGAATAACCGTGGTTCCTAATATGTATAATAACAATAATAATTCAAACTACAAATCAAACGTACTGCGTCCCAGCATCGCTTTACTTAGCTTAGAAACAAAAAAATCCTTGGCATTTCCGATCTCCGGTTCTTCTACGACGCGTAGGGATGCGACGATATTCAACTCTCAATATATCGACTCCAAAATATCGATATTTTTATAATCATGGCCTTATGGGACATCATCATCCTCATCTACCTCTATTATGTGTATGTATAGGCCTGTTTTTAGCAGTGCTATGTACTTATATGTACTGCTAAAAACTGGCCTCCTGTCAGAATGAGCAGGCTTGGGCTGCCTGTAGTTCCCACGCGGTAACTTCACATACATTGAATTGAACTAAGAGAATTTCTTTGCTCACCCGCGACCTTACGATAGCTGAGCTTATGCAAAATATCCGTGTTCATGCAGTTCCTCCACCTCCACACTGTAAGAACACACACAAATTACACAAACCCATCTATCACCACCACCACAACACACTGACGCGTTTCGAACTCAACCAGAGCTCATCTTCAGAGTGACACAACCGTACACTATGCTACCAGTTGTTAATCTAACAATTGAATTGCTTCACAGAGGATAAATCGTGATAAATTTGGAATATAATTTGACACACGAATTCTGAAAAACTCAGAGGTGCGGGCTCGGAATTTTAATCTACGATTCTCTATCTCTCTATCTACTACGATGCTCTATATCTACCACGACTATTTATTATCTGGGACTTGATTATTAAAAAAAATAGTGCCTGTCATTAATTAGTTTAGTTAGTTTCGCTTTTGAGTACAAATAATAGTTTCGTCGCTGATTAAAATAATTTAAAGAGCGAAATCGAAATATCAATAAATAGGTTTCGTAAGGCAACACTGCTTTTAAATATAGTTTCATGTGGTGTTCTTTTATTTGTTTTCGATTGTTTTGATGCTTTGTTTATTAAATATATTTCTTTTTGAGCTATTTATTTCTGTCAACTTTCCAAAACATATTGAACTCGATATTATAGTTTATTTACCATTACTAATAATATCGCATTGCAACTGTCAATATAACGGATCATCGATATTTGAAGCCTTTGATAAAACTATCGACAAATATATCGATGCTTTTATCCGCAGCCCTAAGCGCAGACCCCTGCGCGCGCGCCGTACGTTCGTAACGCGGCCGCGATCGAACGATAACGACCGAACGATTCTTTGTTGGTCCAACAACGTCCGTCTGTACAGTCATCGTCAAAACTATGTGACTTTAGAACCTTCAAAACATGGTTAGACTTGTGTGTGTGTGAACTTGGTCATTATTTGCTATGTAATATTTTCGACATTTTTTTTTTGGGAACGAGGTATCCTATTGTACTAATATTATAAACTAGAGTTTACCCACGGCTTCGCATGCCTAAACTATTCGATCTAGTAGTTAGGTACAATTGAAATTCCGGGATTTTACAAAATTCCTCTGGGAGTTCCCAAAATTTAGATCGTGGTCTTCAATGAGGTTATGTCAATAACAACTATCTAAAATTTTAATACTCTAAACCCAGCAGTTGAAATTTCAAGATTTTATCCCTATCCCGTGGGAATATCGAGATAAAAAGTAGCTTATATGTTAATCCAGAGTACCTATATTTTACCTGTGTGCCAAATTTCATTGAAATCCGTTTAGTAGTTTTTCTTGAAAAAGTAACGAACGTACATCCAAACAAACATCCATCCATACGTATTAGTAAGAAGTAAGATGAGATTTGTGATGTTTGCAATCATGCAGACTTCGGAACCGAGATTTATATTAATGTATGATGACAAACAGTTTAAGTACCTACCGGAAAAATACATTGTCTCCGCGAGATAGCAATAAACGAATTATTCACAGACAAGCAGCGTCCAACTATATTCTAATAAATTACATCTGTCAAAATACTATTTAAGAATGCAGAAAGACTCTTCAGTTAGAAAATTATATGCATATAGACTATGAAAAAATTAAGGCCCAAACACGAGTCCGTACGCCGTGGTCAAAATGTTAACAAATTTTGAGGGTTAACGGGACAATTTGTCTTGTAGGTAGGTACTACGTAATAGTTATAATGTGACGAGTCACTAGTTTTAGTGTACTCGTACGCAGCGGTTCCAACACTCACCTCGAGCTGGCGGTTGTTGGTTGTAACTCGATATTAAACGTTTCAAATCGTTACAAACAAAACAGATTGTCTGGACTCTCTGAAATATCCAAGGATTAGTTACTCTCTCTCTCTCTCTCTCTCTCTCTATGGTGTACCTATGCATAACGTAAACGATCTTTGACAAAATTTTTCATTATTATAAAAATAAGTTTTATCAATTTAATCTCTAATATTATCTCTAATATTTCCTTTATTAATGATTAATTTTATTAATGATTATTACTAATGAATGAATTATAGTTTAATATTTGATTTTGAGTATGATTAACTAACATAGTATTATAAGTCAACCTTGTTACTAACAAATTATGGATTTTTAATTATCTGAAATAAATGATTTTTATTTTTTATTTTTTTTATTTTTTTATTTGGAAATTGCGCATACTGTACAATAGCCGTATCATAGTGGTATTTATTATATGTTTAGTATAGAAGTTAACACAATTTTATGTAGTTTCATTGTTTTATTTAAAAACGTGTGCAAATTTCACCGTTAAGTTTCAATTTAATCAGTAGGTACTTAATTGTACATCTTTCCAAAATTTGGTCTATATAGTTTGGTTTAGGTACCCTTTTGGCCTCATTTTGCTCCTTTTTTTCCATAAAATAAGTAGTGGAACGAGCACCCATGTGGCTGACATGATCACCTGGCCTGTTCAAAGCCTCAACAAAAACAGGGGAAAAAAGTAGTGGAGCCTCATAGACGAGTTGAACGTAAGAAAACGAGTTATTTTGACTAAAATCTGGCTTATAGCGGGATTTACCGTTGAAAATATTGTAAAACTCATATAAGACTACAGACGAATATTCTCGAATCTTACTAGCTCGTGTGTATTGATACAGTACTTAATTAAGTAACGATACGCTACCTTTTTTTTTCAAACAATCCGCATTCACTTAGATATTTTTTCTTATAGTATATTTCAATAGAATCTGACAATTTTCTACACATTTAAGACACCCTAACGTGAGCACACTTTATTATATAATAATAATATGAATTATGTCCCTGTTGTTGTGATTATCATCTAAAAAGAAATCAAAAAAGAATAATAGTCACATCACAAAGCCCTAGGCAGCCCGGTGTTCATATTAGTAGGCTGGAAGTGTCCACAGGACAGGATTGTTAGATTTTATTGAAACGGAACATGTAAACAAAGTCAACGGTGTATCAGCGAAACAGTAAACGTTCAAAAGCACATCATAAACTTTCTCAAAGCGTCGCTGAACAAACAGCCGACAGGCTGGTTGCCGCGCCGCTGCTCATCAATAAATGCTCTCGACAGAAACAAACGCTTCTCCTAAACCACCATTAGCAGAGCAACATACATTACTAAATGTCTGACTCTGCGCTGACCATAGAACTGATAATAACAAGAATAGAAATGTCGTACTTTGCTTCCTCTGCTAGAGCGTTTTAGAATGTACTGCAGTGGTACTGCAGCCCTCAAACTCTAATTCTGTATTGTTTTAAATATTGTGATAAAAATCTTGAAAACGATATGTATAGTTTAAACATTTATCTGGTAAACGCACTACATTGGTTCTTAAAATTAAGTATTACCATAATAAAAACAATAACAATATGACTTTTGTTAAACACTTAGCAAGAAAATAATTATTATTCCTTCTAGAACTGGTGCCACTATATTTTCCTCTGTCTCTTTGCTACGTGTATCAAAGTCAAAATATCTTTATTCAATTTAGTCTATAACAGGCACTTATGAACGTCAAAAAAATCTACCACTGGTTCGGAAAAAACCTCTGTTGAGAAAAATCCGGCAAGAAACTCAACGAGGTATTTTTTTTAAACATATTCTCAATATTAATAAATGATACTACATATATGTACACTACACATTACAAGTATTTAACACAATTTTATTTTTAACACAATATATTCTTAGGTATTCCCAATCCGCACTGGGCCCGCGTGGGAACTATGGCCCAAGCCCTCTCATTCCAAGAGGAGGCCTGTGCCCAGCAGTGGGACGTATATAGGCTGAGATGATGATGATATTCTTAGGTAATATATCTGCAAAAGGTATGGTTAGATTGAGACGATACATTTAATTGGTCTATGTAGGGCCGGGGACCCCCAGGCCGAGCCTAAGGGGGACTGATGATGCGCCAGCGCAGGTCGGGCGGCTCTAGCATTATGAAGCATTACTTAGAAGAGCGAATGCTACGGTCAATTGGCTACTTTGTAAGTAAGTCTATGAAGTTAAATGGTAGAGCTAGACGCAATTTGATTTGATAGATGGATTCTATCCAAAGATTGACTTTTCATTTTTTTTTCATTTGATTAACTTTGTTTATTGCTGACGGATGACCTTTATTTTAATTAGGAAGTTTTACGAAAAATTGCAATGCAAAAATTGCTTTTGCGCTGCGTAGTGATGTAAACTCCATTTCAATAGAATCTGACAATCCTGTACACACTTCCAGCCAACTAATACGAGCACCAGGTTGCCTAGGTCTTGGTGATGTGACTATTCTTCTTTTTTGATTCCTTTTAGATTATAATCATATCAACAAGGATATACATAATTAAGTGTGCCTACGTTAATGTCTTAAATGTCTAGGAAATTGTCAGATTCTATTGAATTGTACTTTAGCCTCACTCTGCATCTTCTATCGTATGTACCACGAGGATTTATTCGGGTTGATTCCTGCCGCATCCTTTCGCCACCGACCTACGCGACAACACTTCCATCCTCACCATTTGAATGGTTCACGGTCCTCTACTGTGCGTTTTTCCAGAATTTTCCTGCCTCGCACAGCAAAACTCTGGAATGAACTATCGCCTGCGGTATTCCCGGACCGATATGACCTTCAAGCTTTCAAGAAAAGAGGGCACTCCTATACCTTAAAGGCCGGCAACGCACTTGTAACTCTTCTGGTGTTGCAGGTGTCCATGGGCGACGGTAATCGCTTACCATCAGGCGATCCGTCTGCTCGTTTTCCCCCCATACCATAAAATAAAAATAAAATACTGGATCTGAGTCTAAACTACAGCCCAAGCCCTTTTATTCTGAGAGGAGGCTTGTGCCCAGCAGTGGGATGTGTACAGAGACTGGAAATGAAACCTACTGATGATGACGCGTGCGAACGTCGGAACGCGATTCAACTGCAGTTGTTTCTTTCTTGTATATAACGGCATCTTGCTCGGCGCGCGCGCAGTATCTCTACCAATAAGGATGCGATTACACTTGTAATTGTAAACTAACGTAGTTTGTAGCGAACCATAAATGGGGGCATTAACCTTATCGGATCGGATTCTCTGCCCAGCCCAGGGTTGCCGCATGTCAGGATTTATCCTGGTATGTCAGAAATTTTGACCCTTTGAAAGGAGTATGCCGGACCTGGCAAGTGACAGGGTTTTTTTATTTTCGCGATATATTTATTACACATTTTACACAGTTTTAATAAATGAAATAAAAGTAATCGTAAGTAATTAGTAAACTAAGTAATCAACAAAACCGCAAACATTTCTTTCAAAGAAATTTAAAATTGGATAAATTACCCGCACGTCGTTCAAGCTATGCCAAATCTGTTACAAAAAACGTCAAGATTCTAGAGTAACGTCAGCATTTTTACCAGGACATTTCATTTTTCATGGCAACCCTAGTCCAGCCGGAGCCAACGGACAGAACTATGCTGTATCGTGTACGTATATATGTTAATCGGAGAGTTTGTAAGCGAGCTTCACACTCGGGCAGGTTCATTAAGCGTAATCGAATGGATTAATTGAGATTATGTGAGTACAAATAAATCGATGTTAACCGAGCGTCAATTGTAAATGAGTTGAAACTATGCGTCTGATTAATGATTAATCTAATTAAATAATAAAAAACTTCAACAACTATTTAATAAACGGATTGGGAACCATTTGTAAAATCGATGTTGGCATCATCAATTTAACAAATTACTTTTGTATTTTTATTAATTTAGAGGGGATTGTAAAGCGATTTATATTAATAGACGACGCGGAAATGGTAACGGAGAGACAAATGGCGCTCGCGCTCGGAATAGCGCCCACACGACTGCTCCGTTAGTGCTTTTAGCTGTACACATTTTGTTTGCTATAAGTACTTCATACTTATTGCTCATTTGCATTTTACAAGATTTTTTAAGAGGATTAAGATCACTAAGCCGCTGTGGCCTAGTTGTTTAACCAAAGACCTCTCAAGCAAAGGAGCGACGGTTCAAATCTGGATAATTTATTGAGCGTTACTTTGCGGAGGTCCATATCAATGAACTAAAAGAATTTCTTTGCTCACCCGCGACCTTATGATAGCTAAGTTTATGCAAGATGCGTGTTCATGCCTTTGATTTTTTCTAAATTCACTAGTGAAATTTCGAATGCGCACTGGGCCGTGTGGGAAATATGACCCAAGCGTTCTCATTGTGAGAGGAGGCCTGTGTCCTGTAGTGGGACACATAGTAGGCCAAGGTGATGTGAAGTACTTAGTTACTGATCTTCTTCAACATAAAAACTTAGCACCTTTTTTATTCGATAAAAAGCTCTATACTTTATTTAAGTTTATTTAAGTGTTTTTATACAAAACTATGAAATATACTTTAGCCATGATTGTAACTCAACGTTCATAAAAGAAACATAATCCTAGACTAGATTCATTAGGCACTGGTCCCACCGGCGGCTACAAACTATTAGCGAGTAAAACTATAAACTACAAACGAGTGGGCGAGAGGCGAGAAGCGAGTATAGTTTTGCTAGTTTAGACGCTCGGCTATAAGCGAGTGTTTGCGTGCGACGGGCGATTACTCGCTGCACTAGCTCAGCCGGGGGGCTATTCGCCAATGACCTATACGATGTGCAGTCGAGGTCGAATATAGTTACCCCCTTATTCATAAACGACAATCAAACCTATATTAGTTAAAATACCGCTAAAATTCATTTGTCCTTATCTGTCACTTCGACATTTGTATTTATTAGAAAGGGACAAAGCATTTGTTAGTTAACATAGGCTTGTTAAGTTTTATGAATAAGGGGGTTAGTATTTAATTTTGTAACTAAGGGACCCCATTCATCCCTGTATTATTATTTAATTTTTTTGTTGTAATTTTTTGTTAAATTGTTTACTGTAGTTTTTAAGTATTTTATTTGTAATTATTTTATTTTGAAAAAATTATTTTCTGCCAAGTTTCTTGCGGCGCATTCTTCTTGGCAATGATGGTTTTTCCGAAAGCGATGGTAGTTTAAAAAAAATGACGTGTAAAAGTGCCCATTGCGGCCTATTTACTGAATAAATGATTTGAATTTAAATTTGAAAATACATTTTCACCACACTAGCTAGTTTGAACTCACTGTATTCTTTTCTGAAATTTAATAATTAATTTTTTGCATCCAAATTTTTCTTGTCATTCTTTTTAAAATATTCCTTTTTTTCTTCCTTCTCTTCAAAATTGCCACTGCCACTACACACACGCTTTTATAAAATACATCATCATCGTCATCCGAACTTGACAACAAAGATAGTTCGTATGATTGTTTTAAATTCATTGTATATACGTGCACTCGCATCCACTTTGAAAGGTAGAATGATCGCTCTGATCGCCAAGCAGGCTTCGGCGAGTACCGTTGAGCTAGTTTTATAGTCGATAGCTTATCGCTGCGGTCAACTAGTAAACAGTGGTCCCACCGCCAGCTATCGGCGAGCTCGGCGGTCAACTAGTAAAATTCTGTACTAGAAACAGATGACAATCGGCGGGCGGCTAGTAAACAATTGTATGGAATTATCGCTTACTCGCCGGGCGGTGGGAGAGTATCCTCGCCGGCAGTGTGAACAGCCAGCTATGAACTATAAAAATATAACTCTCTCTTTTATGTACACGGAAGCGATTATCTTTTGTTCGTTTCTTGGGCTAGAAAATAGCCGATAGCTCATAGCTTACTAGCTCGCGGTGGGACCAGTGCCTTAGACTATTACGTTTGAATGTTTGCAGCACTTTAAAACAAAATCGTATTTCAGTACCTACTCTCTAAGATTGACTGTTACCATTACCACCAAAAGGGTACTCTTAGTATTCAATACCAACCTACATTTTTGTTTAGGCCAGACAGTTTCACACAGGTTCGGTCACGACTCTAAATGTATGGCGGCAGTAGCCGCTGCGCGATTGGTCGCCTCGCGCCATAGCTCAGTGCTGCGTGCACTAGTTCAGCCCATTTGCTAAAATTTATTGTGATTGCTTATTGAATTGCATTAAATGCGTATCATTAAAAGCTAATGTTAATTGTTCTCGGATAATTAGCTAATAATGTGGTTAGAAGCATACGGATAGAAGGTATGGTTTCTTAAAAATATTTCGTAATGTTTCATATTTTCAGTATTTTTGAATAGTGTTTGAGAGTATTTTTAATATTCACTTTTAAACTCACGCTTGCCGATCCCTAACTGAATGTTCCTCTCATCTACTCAAAGGAGAACTGATAGAAACCCCTCAAAGGGATAAGTTATCCTTTGTATGTATCTCACCGTTTGTCGGCTTTCTTCGTTTCTCTATTTTTTCTACTACAAAGAGTTTACAATGAATACAATAGTTTCCATAAGTAAGTACATTGATTGACTTTTTAATAATATACATAATACCGGGTGTGGCCTGTAATATAAGCAAAAAATTAAAACGTACATCGTCCTCGACAAACTGTAAAAAAATAGTTTAGCGACTTTTAAAATAATGGAGTCTTTGAATTTTCCTTTTTGCATACAAATTAAATACTGCTATCAATGTACGCCTTTGTAAAATACAACTGACGTCACCTGTCACGCTAGAAACATCAAGCATTTTGCTTTACATTGTTTCTTCGA
This sequence comes from Choristoneura rosaceana, assembly GCA_037349165.1. NCBI lineage: Eukaryota > Metazoa > Arthropoda > Insecta > Lepidoptera > Tortricidae > Choristoneura > Choristoneura rosaceana. The sequence goes on from JAZBNJ010000043.1 coordinate 239,883, forward strand.
ATAAACTTAAAAGTGTAATAAAAATTAGAAAACTAATTATTTTTAAAAGTCGCTGAACTAACGTTGTCCAGTTTGATGAGTATGGTCTATGTTTTAATTATTTGCTTATATTACAGGCCACACCCGGTATACATCGCAGGCATTCGTGGCTACATTTTGAAACAAAAATTATAATTAATGTGCTTCATATTAAAATTTAGACATTAAAACTTCACAGATCAAGAAAAAAAGTCTTGTTATCCATACTAATATTATAAATGCGAAAGTGTGTTTGTGTGTTTGTCCGTCTTTCAGGCCGTAACGGAGCGACGAATCGACATGATTTTTGGCACAGAGATAGTTTATGGTCCCGAGAGTGACATAGGCTACTTTTTATCCCGGAAAAATGCACAGCCCAAGGGAACATCAATTTTATCATGTAATTAGCTTTCATGTTGACATTATAATATTAAACTTAAGTAGATAGGTACTCTAAATGATTGAAAAGGCATGTTTCTTTGTTATTTGTGTTATTTTCGTTTTGCGAACTTTTGTTACTGTCTTTTCTGTGCTCATTTTGCATACCAGTTTCTGGTGAAATGTGTGAGACCATGAAATGTAGGTATACCAGCTTTTGTACCACATTTTTACGCAAAATAAAGATATTTGTATTTTGTATTTGTAACAGCGCGCGATTACCGAATACTACGCGGGCGGAGCCGCAGGCAAAAGCTAGTAATAGAATAATCGCAAAAAACCATAGAAAATATAGTTCTAAAACAGAGCAGCGAGACCACGTCCTAGCTCTTCATTTACTTGTTTATCTTAAGTGCTAATCTGGTCAATAATTAAGCATTCGTTAACGAGCTATCGTCTAATGTATCAGGCTCATTACTCCCCCTCCTGGGGGGTAAGCTGGCTATCTTAATGAAGCCCTCACGAGCGATCATAAAAGCGTATTGCGATCTATGGATCCCTCGCGCGGGGGCCATTTGTCCATACTTACCTTCGGTACGTATCTGAATATGGAATGTTAAAATACCGAATGTATTAAAATATCGAATGGGTCATAAAATCGAAAAAGTATTTTTCTTAGGACTGTGTTTTTTTAGATTGTTATAAATCTAACTTACCTAACCTAACCTAAAGGGTTCTATACGATGCCGTATAAATGAATCCTGAGAAGTTTACGTTTTCGGAAAATTAACCTTTCTATATTATGACCTATTCGATATTTTAATGTATTCGATACTTTAACATTCGATATTCAGATGCGTTGCCATAATCTTTCGTTTATTTAACAATTCTAATACGAGTTTTTTTTTGGTAAAATCATAACCTTTCCAAATAAAATAAACTATTTTCAGACCCGTATTCCACAGTGTTTGAAAAATCTTTCAAAAATCTTTCAGTATACCGTCGTATTAAATACATAGTTTGACTGAACACCTCTGTAAAACTTAAAACTAAATACCGGTGTGGCCTGTAATATTTCTGTAATTTTTTGTTAGGTACTTTTATGGACGAAATTTGGAGTTGAAATAAAAAATACAAAAAGACCCCAAAAAGCAATTTTTGTTTTTCTTAACTTAGGTTTTGATTTTACAAAGCACTTCATCAAAATTCAGAACGATTTTGTGCACGCATCACTGCTAAAAATACCTATAATATACGTCATGACATTATCTTAAAACAAAACTTCGTGAAATGTCACAACAAAAGACATAAACGGGCGTATGTTGAACTTGCTCATTAGTATTCAGGCGGTAGTTTTAAAATAAGGCTTTATGGGAGCGAGATAAAGCGCCGGGATATGAGCGATCTACATGGCGACATGCCGATCGTTATCAAACACTTAAAATTAGAAAGCTCACCACGCAGAAGCCTGAGAGAGATAAAAGTAGACCAACTGATGTTGTTTCTTTTGGAAAAAAAGCACGCAATTTTTTTATAAAATATTAGGTGTTGCCCACGACTTTTCCTGTGGAGAATTTCTTATCACTATTCCTCGAAAATTAAATTTTCTGAGATGATTAAAAAGTTTTGTAATATTAGTTTAGTTTATATATAGTTTTAGTTAGTTGATAAGATGTTATTTTTTCCATTTAATGTATTTTATGAAATAAAAATTTTATCCAAATTTAGTTTAGGTATTAAACAGTGGAATAAATATGAAACTTATTAATTTTCTCAGAAAATTCAATTTTCTGAATTTGGATAAAATTTGGTACAACATATTATTATCTATACAGAGGCAAATTTTATCCAAATCCATTGGACCATTAGCTATCTTTCGGATAGAACAACTTTACGTGAACAGCATGGACGATTCCGCGAAGGTGAAAAATTTAGCCATTTTGGAATTTTCACTTGAAACTCTTTGAACAAAAACAAACCTAAAGTTAAAACCGGATTTGCACTATCCCCAACAAAATATTATATGCCAGAGCTATGTACAAGTTACGGGTAGGTAATCGCTTTAAAAGCCTTTAATCGGTGTACTGCCGTTTTGCCAAATTATTTTTCGCCAAATTTCACTTCCCAAAAAACTTATCGCAATAGTTTCATTTCCCAAACGAATCTTTGGCATATTTACATTTCGCATTTTATTCATTTGGTCAAATTATCATTTGGCATAATTTTAGTTTGTCAAATTTTATTAAGACAAACGTTTATTAAGCAAACGTTTTATATTGGCAAATATTGTATTCCAAAAAAATGTTTGTTCAAAATGACATTTCGCACAAACCAACCACAAAAACCAACTGCTACCAGAAAAGTAGCTTATGTTAGAACTGCGTCTTCCACAGAAACGAACTGCTATTAGAAAAGTAGATGAGGTTAGACTGCGTCCCCCACAGAAAACTGACTGCTACCAGAAAAGTAGGTTAGGTTAGGTTAGAACTGCGTCCCTCCACAGAAACAAACTGTTCCCAGAAAAGTAGGTTATTACTTATGTCATGCGATATTTTGGGAAGAGTACCTACATTTTGCCAAACGATACATTTTACCAAATATTACTTGGCAATATGAAACATGACTAAGTAATTATTTGCGAAACAATAATTTGCCAAATAAAAATTTATTAACTGTAAATTTGCGATTAGTTTTTTGCCAAATGATAATTTGGGTAAAATATTTTGGGATGTGATACTTTGGGAAAAGTTTTTTGGCCATACATTAGTAATCCCTTTAATCGCTTTAATCGCCTCTAAGCAGAGGGTCGTGGGTTCAAACCCCGGCAAGCACCTCTGAATTCTTCTAAATTCATGTACGGAATCACCGAAATTTAAATATTTCCAGCGAGGCAAACGATTTCTTCGCAGACAAAGTCCCGTGCAAAATCTAGTATGTCAATATGCATCTGACACCTTCATCGTTCCGGTAGAAGCCGGACTTAATGCGAACCAGCTCTAAAACGCAAGCTTTCTGACCGGATGCATTAGCTCCGCATAAAGCTCGGGTCACGTTGCGCCTATTGTTGCGCGCGCGCCGGCCAATCAGCGGCGGCCCCGCCCCCCGCGCCCGCCGCCCATTGGCCGACGGAACTCGAGCTGCGGAACCGCCGCAGGCAAACAGTGCTTGTGGATTACCTATAGCTGAGCACAGCCAAGTTTTGGGTCCACAGGACTTAAGACGAATAGAAATGTCGTGGCGTATTTCCTTCCTGAATCAATTTCCGCCTCTTGCTTTTGTACATCTCGGCTTATAGATCACACAGGCCTCCTCTGGACATAAGAGGGCTTGGGGCAAAGTTTCTACGCGGGCCTAGAGCAGATTGAAAACTATACACTATCCTATATCTATATATTAACTATCCAATTCCCAATCCGACGGGCCCGCATGGGAACTATGCCCAAGCCCTTTCATTCTGAGAGGAGGCCTGTGTCCAGCAGTAGGACGTATATAGGCTGGGATGATGATGTTGACATACCATATCAGTAGTGAACCTCTAAGTGACGACCTTCTTAGGAAAATATAGTGGTGGTTTTCCCTTGTTCACTCCACAGTGCTGCAATAGAGTCCGGAATTTGTGATTGGCAAACAGAGACCACTGCTGCTTATTATCAATCATTTCAGGTCTCTTAGTCGCTTTACGATACCCACGGCAAGCGATGTCGTCATATGTGTCGAATAAACTTTTTTCGTCCATTCATACATCTACTAAAACCAGATACAGCACGGACGAAAATAAATTTACCTATGGTTTTTTGACTTCAAACGCACCTCACGTTTTTAGCCATGCCATTTCTATTCCTTTTGGAGTCTGTAGGTCGCAGTGATAAACTGTGTACGTGGACGATATAATGCGCACGATCCGTTGGTAGCAGAGGGAATGAAAGGCATGATTCCGTAGTAAACTGCAGCCGTGATGCAGTAATGATTCAATAAACTGCCAACGCTAGTATTTCACTGTTCGACTACCAGTCTAGGTCTCCCGCGAGCTCGGGTTCCCACCGTTAGCTCGAACCTCGTATCATTTATATCTCAACCCTTTGGCTACACAAACTTTTTGCGTTATGTTTCTCGTAGGTACTGTCGTCATATAAATGGCTCATTAAAATGTTTCTATCCATCCATCCATCCCAGCCTATATACCTACGTCCGACTGCTGGGCGCAGGCCTCCTCTCAGAACAAGAGGGCTTAGGCCATAGTTCCCATGCGGGCCCAGTGCGGAATGGGAGCTTCACACGCACCATTGAATTGCTTCGCAGGTTCCTGCACGTTTCCTCGCGAAAAAAAAATTAAAAAAAAAATGTTTAAGTACTCCAAAATATCTGAACACGACTTCATTGTACATGATGTACTTATCCAATAATCAATTATCCTTAGTTTTCCGTAATTTTTTTTATAGTATAGGGGGCAAACGAGCACACGGATCGCCAGATGGTAAGCGATTACCGTCGCCCATGGACACCTGCAACACCAGAAGAGTCACAAGTGATTTTCCGGCCTTTAAGGTAGGGAGTACGCTCTTTTCTTGAAATATACAATTAGGTGCCCGGAGTAAAAAGAAGGCAACATATCAATTGAATGCATTGTCCCTCAATAGTCAGCGATGTAATGCAACTTGCATGCAAAATGGAGCTTTAACCAAGACAGAATCAAAGAATTATTTTCACTAACGTTGAGATGCCTCGAGGTGTTGAACAACTAACAATAATTATCATATTTTAGACATAATGTTTAGCAAAGATTTATAAATTGCCGTTTCGTCTGCGCCCACGCAGAGCCGATAGATCATTGACACGCGATGGCAACCGATACGCTAAAAGCAGGAAGTGAATCACTGAGCAAAAAACTATGGCAACTGTGCCATAAATGGAACATTCGGTCACGCATATCAGAAGGATATTAGCCTTTTTTGTCTAACTTGTTTCGAATATCAGCCATAAGGGAAAACGCCTTTTATTCGATCTAAAAATCTATTTAAAAAATTGTCTAAACGAATTTTTGATACCACGCCACAGGGGATAGAAGAGCTGGCGTTTCCTCGCACAACGTTTCAGCATAGCTATACAGCGAGGAAATGCTGCCAGCATCTTTGGGTCCATGCCGCGGGGGGATCCATTTACCAATTTTTTCTAGGTTATAGTTTGGTTATTAGTTACTTTTATTTATACTTTTTTTTAACTTTTAGTTATAATTTTAACTAAATTTAGTTGATCTAATAAAAAAAAATCACGTGTCACATTTTTTGTGACCAAATTCCTCCAAAACGGTTGGATTGTTACGATTTTTTTTTGTATAATCGGTCTGAAGTCTGAGAATAGGACATAAACTATTTTTGATACGTGGATGGAGTCGCGGGCAATAGCTAGTATTATAGATAAAGTATACATTAGGTTTTTAAAAATGGTAGTAAAGTGATACCATGGATGAAATAGAGTCTTCGTCCATGGTGATACTTAGTAATTTTATGACACTGTTTTGCTGCTAAATCAAACGTGGACCTGCACAAAACCACGCTTGAATTGAAACCGGCTGCTTTGTAATAGTCTTATGACATAAGTAATAACAATATAATATAGCAAAATTATAATTAAAACTGAAATATAAAATATGTGAATATCTAATACTAAAAAAAAAACTAAATCTAAAAAGGCTTCTGCGGCATAAGTTTCCAACAGGCTGGCAGCATTTCCACGTCGCATAGCGATGGCAAAAAAATATCAATATTTAATTAGGAACTAACAATTCGGAGTACCGAAAGGTTACGTACAGCAATAGCGGAAGAAAATGAAGGGAAATCTTGAACTGGGCAGCGGTCGTAATGACGGGGTCGCCGCGGCGGAACTTCTGCGATCCTTCACCTTTAAGCTGACTGTCCATTGAAAACAGATGCGAGAATACGCAGTAAGATGTGTTAACCTGATCTTTCACAACAAACAAGAAACAAACAAGCTGAGATATGTGGTGCGTAGGGGAAATTCGTGTCTGTACCGTTGTCCAGCGGTGGCGTAGCGGAATAATATCATAATAATATAATATCATGGAACACTTGACACCAATTGACCTAGTCCCAAACTAAGCAAAGCTTGTACTATGGACACTAGGCAACGGATAAACATACTTATATGGATAAATACATACTTAAATACATATTAAACATCCAAGACCCGAGAACAAACATTCGTATTATTCATACAAATATCTGCCCCGGCCGGGATTCGAACCCGGGACCTCAAGCTTCGTAGTCAGGTTCTCTAACCACTCCGCCATCCGGACGTCAATGCCGATGTCCGGAATGCCGAGGACCTGGGTTCGATTCCCAGCGCTGGTATTATTTTTCTGGTTTTTCTGTGCATTTATATTTAAGTTTGTATTTTCAATATATGTTTTTATGGGATGAATAAATAAATAAATTTCAAATATTTTTTACGGCAAACGTTGGTATGGCAAGTGAAATTCGGGCAAATGAAATTCGGCCAAGTAAAGGTAAACGATTATAACTAGTTGGTGGACCACCGACCTAACGAGCGAGACCGCGGCGGATCCTCGCGCTGCGCGGGCGCACGAGTCCACCGTTTGTAATTAAAGCGTCGTGGCTAATGCGCCGATAAGATGGCCGATAGCTAACCTTATCTCGCGGAACGGTTATGTGAGATGCTCGATTTGCAGGGGGTCGGGCTAAAGTTGTATTGCATATTACTTTCGAAGATAAGACTTGTTTTACGTAGTAAATTAAGAAAGAGAATATTTAGATTAGATATTAATAATAGAATTACTCTGTTTTTAAAGATTCACTGATATTTATATTAAACTAAATGCTGCCCGCGACTCTATGCCATTTTCCGGGATTAAAACTATCCATGTCCGTCCCCGGGATGAGACTCAAACTATCTATACGTAATCGGTACAACGGTTTAGACGTGAGCAAACAAACAAACAGACTTAAAAACTTTTGGCATTTATAATAATAGTGGGATAGACATGGTTAAACTAAAATCAACTAAATAAAAGCAAGGACCTAGTTTTCTAGTCCCGTAAGGAGACTAAAACAGTATAAAAGTCAAAGTCAAAGTCAAAATATCTTTATTTAATTTAGGCTGTAACAACCACTTATGAATGTCAAAAAAAACATCTACCGCAGGTTCGGATAAACCCCTATTCAGAAGAATCCGGCAAGCAACTCAACGAGGTATATTTTTAAGCCTTAGGTATACTATACTCCAAAATAGAGCATGAAATATTTTTGCAGCTACTCTCTTGTTAAAACACATTGCGTGACTGTACACCTCACGCCTCGAATATCTCCGCAGTTTACACCAACAATAAATAAATTAATTGACCCGAACAAACACCGATCGGCTATCGCTCCCGCGCGAGCGTCCGCGTGCGTGATCCTTGCGCACACGCATCTCTACACCCGCGCTGTTCACCTGATACATCATCTCATCCCTTACCCTCGACGTAGAAAAGAACAAGACAGCTTTACTAACTGCTGCAGGTGTTGCGCAGGTGTTGCGCTGTTGCTGGCAGGCGTCGGACGGACGTATCGCGATCGCGGCAATAAATCGTTTAGACAAACGACGCCGCGGCACGCCACTAGTGATGCTGGGGCGAGAGATAGTTCAAGTAGCGTTTAAGAGCTGTAGTACGGTTTATTCGGCACAATACCCTGTGCTGTTTTACTGCAACTACACGGTATAGAGGCAATGAAATACCTGGAAATTGTGTTAGGATTATTACGATTGTAAAAAAATCTATGCCTCCATATGCCAGAGATATCAGAGGCTGCATTATCTAACGAACGAGTGCTTGCAATCACATTCACTCTCTGAGCTCTTTCTGAAATCCATACTAATATTATAAATGCAAAAGTGTATTTGTCCGTCTTTCACGGTGTAACGGAGCGACGGATCGACGTGATTTTTGGCGTAGAGATTATGGGCCCGAGAGTGACATAGGCTACTTTTTATCCCGGAAAAGTGCTCAGTTCCCGAGGGAACAGCGCGCGATAACCGAATACCACGCGGGCGGAGCCGCGGCCAAAAGCTAGTTATTTTAATAAAATTTAGGATGGAAACCCAAAATTATCGGCTAAATTTACCGGTATAATGCACATTTTGCTCGCTTGCTGTTTTCTCATTCATCCAACAACACTGTGCAATTCATTCTAAGAAAATGACTTACTGGATACAAATCCACAGGCAGATTTTCCCGCCAGCGCATTTCGTCCGTAAAGCCCACACTAGCCTCACACAAGCTCAACACTTAAATGTCACAGGGCATATTAAACGCGACAGTTAGCGACAGCTCTGTCCGTCGGCGGTGATGCATCGACGGGCTCAGCCTGCAGGGCTACTCCGAAACTCGAAGTTCATGTCGTGCGGTCCCTCTGACACTTACACTATTTAATACGAGAGCGAGAGGGACCGCACGACGCGAACTTCGAGTTTCGAGATTCGGAGTAGCCCTGCAGGCTCAATTCATGAGGCTGAGTTATGAGGTTTAACTGGGATTAAATAGAAGACCGAGTACGCGCGTCAAAGACACACGGCGTGTTTACATTTGAAGTTATGTCTTTCAACTCATTGTGAATGCTTTCTTATTTCATAGTACTTTAAAGTATGTATGAGCTGAAACATTTACTATGCTCAGTTTGTTCATGTTATTGATATGGACCACCACAAAGTAATTTCTGATTCAATAAAGCATTTAAAAGTATGCAGTTATCATATAGTTATGTGAACTCAAAGATATATATGTATTAGGGTACGATTTCATTCATGAAGATTGAGTCAGATTTTTCTTTTTAACATTTTTCTTGGTGAGGTCCATTGTGATGGTTCTAAGCTATCTTTCATCAAATTCAGTTTAATGGTATAACAAACTGCTGAGGTTTAAAAACATTGAGAAGTAAAAAAGAGACATTTGTTCTTAAGTAATTTGTATTTGTAAGCAATCGCAAGCTGTAGGTAAGCAAGCTGTGTATCGAAAGCTAGGAAATGAACTCAGTTCCTCATCATTTCGTGACTCGATCTTAACTACACACAGAACCTGAGCAAGATATTAAGGCGAAATTCGTTTGTGTTGTCCAAATAATAGCTAATTTTTAAATCCTTTTTTTTGGCAAACATTATTGAATTAACTTTTGCACTTTATGCAGTTACAATGTCTTCACAATATAGATACGAATTTCTTTCAAACGTAAATCGTAAAATAAAAATAAAACATTTATTGAAAACTTACAATTTGGCGCCAAAAATCCGCCATTTTGATTTTTCAAGAATTTTATGTACCTACCCAGTGTCACTCGCGTCGTCAAGACGAATCCAATGGCGTATCATTTATCAAAATCGGTTCAGCCGTTGAGTAGTTACGAGCGGACATAAGTATAGACATACATACATACATATATACATACATACGAGGCAAACACATAACCCTCCTTCTTCGCAGTCGGGTAAAAACAAAAATCAGATGCTAAATCTATCCAAGTTTGATGGTGAAAAGAGAGATTTACTCACATCATTACTTTACTGCAAGTACTAGAGGTTTTATCACTTAATATGACTCGCGCTTAGCAGTATTTTAAGTATTTTAACAGAGCCATTAAGTGAGAACATTCCCTGCCCCCTGCCCCCTGCCCTCTGCCCTGCGGTCTTAGCGCGAAAGCAATTAAAGCGAGTACCCAACAAGCTGTTAAAACTTTATGGCACTTTACATACTGCCATGAGCCATCCGCAGGTAACTTGATGATTATCAATCATTGACGTAAATCATACCAATAGCATAATATTATCCATATTAATATTATAAATGCGAAAGTGTGTTTGTATGTTTGTGTGTTTGTATGTTTGTCCGTCTTTCACGCCGTAACGGAACGACGAATCGACGTGATTTTTGGCATAGAGACAGTTTATAGGCCCGAGAGTGACATAGGGTACTTTTTATCCCGGAAAAATGCACAGTTCCCGAGGGAACAGCGCGCGATAACCGAACACTACGCGGGCGGAGCCGCGGGCAAAAGCTAGTTATACTATAAATTTGAAAGTTTGGCGGGATGTTCGTGTGCTGTGTTTGTTATTAAAAATTTGACGGGAAAATGACTGGACAGTTGCTGGCACTGGTTTCAACATCGAAAATACAAACTGAAATATAGACGCACAGAAAAACCAGAAAAATAAGACATGGGAATCTAACCCAAGTGCTCGGCATTGCGTGCCGCGTGCTATACCGCTACACCACCGCTGGAAAACGATACAGACACGTATTTCTCCTATGCACCACATATCTAAGCTTGTTTGTTTCATATATAGCCACTTAAGCAGTGACACTAGCGACATCTATGCCGTAGCCCTCATCGAGAAACTTTTCAAAAATTACAAAATTTTGGAATTGAAATAAAAAAATCGAAAAGATTCCAAAAACCAATCTTAATTGAAATAATTTGGCCCGTACCAGTGCTAGTCATGTAACGTGTATGTAGTTATGAACGGGAGCAACGGGAAATCTCAACCATTACAAGTCTAGAAACATTACGTTTTGTACGGGTGTGTTCTTGTGTGCAGTATAATGTACCTTCCGGGAATCCTTAAAATTAGATTTACTAATTCCCCGCTTTAAAACTGATATTTTTGTAGCAAGAATAGAATTTCCGAGTATGTTTGGAGTGTATTTTTGAGCGCGGGCCGGGCGGCGCGGGCGCACGACCCGGCTGCGCTAGTTTCGTGACCGCGGCGCAATTACACGTCACGCGGCGCGCAGGGCTGCCCGCTGCCGGCCCGCATACCTCTTCTTTTCTACCACATACCAGTACCTTTTGATATATGCTATATTTTATTGCTTACAATGTCGCAACATTGACATGTCGGCTTATATACCTAGTGAATCAAGGAACCCAGTCAAGGAATTTGTATTGTGAATAAAACCCGTACTAGACACAGGCCACCTCTCGGAATGAGAAAACTTGGCTAGTAGTAAATGGGCCCAGTACAAACTGGGAATTTCACACACCATTGAATTTCTTCGCGCTGTGTGCAGATTTGCTTGCGATCTTTTACTTTATAAAGATCATAGACGGAGTCACGCGCCCTGCATTGACGAAGACCCAGGTTCCTGGCTCCCAGAAAATCTTTAGTTTTTCAAAATGTATAGCAGTTTCAGTATGTATTTATTATTAGGGTATTAATACTTAAAGATTTGAAGTTAGAACAGGACGTAAGATCCTGGCACCCCTGCGCGCGGCCGCGCCGATAATTTATGAGAGAGGAGCTTTTCATTTCGCTCCCGACGCCGGCGCATGCGTCCCCGCTGCAGGGCCGCGAGAGACTGTCCTAGCTCTCTTTCATCATCATCATGTCAGATGTTGGTCGTTCACAGTTGGGCATGGGTCTCCAGTAGACCTTTTTCAAGAACTTTTCTTCGTTTTTCACTCGCCCGCTATTGTATTGTAAAATTCTTTATTGTATAACACATGAAAATAACAGAACACAGGATAATAAGATGCATAAAGGCGAACTTATCATTTAAAGAGATCTCTTCCAGTTAACCTTTGAACGATTGACAGGATAAAACCACCGGCCGGAGTTAAACCATTGTTCGGGATAAAAACTACCCTAAGTATATGTACCTAATAAATTTTTAGGATCTTGAAATCCATAGTATATCAATATAATCGTCCCCATAGAGCGAAAAGTCACTAAATCGTATTTTGCTGTTTTGAGACTATAACTTTATGTTCATAACTTTAAACCTCTGTCAAAACAGCAAAATACGAGTTCGATACTTTTCGCTCTACGGGAATGAATTATTATATTTATATTATTGGGTAACACCGGATAGTTAAGAAATAATATATGTTGTTAATTATTACACATAGATATATTTCTGTAATATCTAACATTAAAGTCAAGTATATAAGATTTTAAGAGATTAATCAACATTAGCTAAAACTTAGTAAATCCGTTTTCACCCATTGTTATAAGGGTAAAACCAGATACCATAATTTTGATGGTGGGGTGAATACAGAAACTAATTATTTGCAGCATCACATACAAAAAACAATAATTCCTGAGGAGTACACCCACTCAGTGCAACCTTCGTGGGTGGGTGTGGCAACATAACATAAATGTCGCTACGAGTAGTGCTGCTGCTTAAGTAGCGTAGTAGAAAAAAGCAACCTTAGATATAATGTGTGCATAGGAAAAAATCATGTCTAGATTCCTGTCCAGCGGTGGTGTAGGGGTTATAAAATACAATACACGCAGCGTGGATTGCTGAGGACCTGGGTTCGATTCCTAGCGCTGGTCTCTGTTTCTGGTATTTCTGTGTATCCATGTCTCTATGGGTCCATTTCAGACAAACCGAATAAAAACGCAAAAGTATATTAGGTAGAGCAGATATTTTTCCGCAAGCGTGGAGGCCGCAGCGCGCAGCGGCGAGCGCAACAACCGGCAGAGGTCGCGGCAACTGCAATCTATCTGTCACGGATCCGCTCATTGTGTGCATTTTTCCAGCGCCCGCGCCGCCCCGCGCACTCGCACGAAATTGCTTTTAATTTTGTTCTTATTACAGCCACTTATGACGAGGGGTCTAGGCAAAACAAACCACGACGCGTAAATACACGGGACGCATCGGACTGCTCGAGCCGTGTGGCTATTACAGAGGAGCGCTTAAAGTAGCGGGATACGATCTCAACACAGAAATCATGATCGGTACATAATAAAAATAGAGCGCATGTGCGTACAATAGTGTTGCGATGTAGCATATCGGGCTAATAACGGCGTGGGTCCCGACGCGATGCTATCGCGCGTTTTGTTCCGGCACAATCCAAAAACTACCGGCCGCCTTTTAAATTAGCTTTTACTGTCCGGCCCGTCTCCGGCTGACAGTAACATAGCGCTGGCCGCGATACCATCGCCCGTAATGGCCGTGTCGATACAACAACAAACCGTCATAACATTGTGAACGATTTCCAGATAAATGCTCACGTTTTCTACACCAATAAAAATACCAATCAAATCGAAACAGCTTACTTTCGTCGCGTGGGCATTCACTGCGCTTCAAGTATACTAGATTTGTCCAATAAATAGTGTAGAGCGAGGCATTAGCATATTAATAGGCGCGCCCCGCGCCCGCGCCGCGCGCTCACGGCGTCTTTAAGGCTTTTATGTAAATGTTATGCGCCGTATCTCTTCCTAAAAGTTTCAATTACATGGAGACAGTTTTCTTAATTAGGCCCTATGGGGTACTTAGGCGAGTGCGCCCGCGCCGCTCCGCCATGCAAATGAGCACAGATTAGTCCGCGACGCTATGAATATTTTGTAACCGCTGTCGAATATAATCAGGTTTCATTAATCCCTACATAAATTGTAATTGACCCCTCGGTGTTATTGTCTCGCTGATCGTGGCTGGATAATATCGTGATAAATAACGATAATGCTGTCCGCGCGGAGCTCGGTCGCCCGCCCCGCTGACGCCCGCACGACACAACTTTATCTAGGAACGGTTTGACATGCAAAATAGATCTCTAGATGGCGTTAGTATTGTGAACTCCGTTTGACGTTAGTCTTGATCATGAAACTACCGTGAGCTAAACTCGATTTAAGACGTGAGTTATCCGTTACAATATCATTTAAGATTTATGACATTACAGTCTTGCTTGCAAATGGCTCATCTAGTTATTGAACCAATCACAAACACGGAAATTATATGTCAAATGACAAATGTCGAAGTTATCAAACGGACCTCACGATACTAGCAAACACCAAGTATCCTGTCGCATAAACTCTCAGGGCTACCGTTTTCGCGCTTACCAGATGGAGCCCCTTTAGACAAAGGTCGCCTGCCTGAAGTAAGTATAGTGGTTAGTTTTTTATTACATGCGTGAAAACAAAATTTAAATGCCTTAAAACCGCACTAGAAAAATATTGAGCATGCCACACCGCTGCGTAGTCCCTTTTTGTTCGGAAAAAAGGGAGGACAAACATTTCCGAAAGACACAACTGTCTCACACACATTCATTGCCCCGTAACGCATATTTGCCATAATTAATTTCATGTAGTATTGCAAAATATTCACAGAACTATTCTAATTATAAAGAAACCCGCGTAGCTCACCCAAAAACAGTGACATTTGACATTTCGGAGACCTCTAGCGGCGAATTCTTACGTGATAGCACTCATTGTCTGCGCCTGCGCCTAATGCTTTGACGCGAACTACCACTAACTACCACTAAAGAAAACATGCACTACATACTTCCTTAAAGGTTTTTTGCATCTCTCCTATGCCATTCCCTAATCGAGCTCCTGACCATGGCTTACTTTATCGGTAGACGCCGGACGACCGGTCACCTGAACAGCAGGGCTACAACGAAATTCTAAAAACGAAGTTCGTGTCATTCGGTCCCTTTGACACTTATACTTCTTAATACGAGAGTGAGAGGGACGGTATGAGTAGGCCCTCAGCAACGCGCTGAGCACCGAAGAAACACGGCAATTAGAAATAAAGATTAAGTAGCATGATAGTACACGAAATTGCTTAATGTTAGTACCCAAAAGGCAATAATGAGCAGTGCTCCATAAAGTAATAGGTAAAATAACTTTGTGCATTAGCCAGCGCAAGTTCTCACGATATGCCGGCGATACTCGCAGTAACGGGCTTGATCATATCACGGACAAACGACAGCTTTTGATAATTACAATATCCTTTCTCATTAGGGATTTGTGCTTAGATTATAAACGAGACTCGACGTCATAACCTTTAGGAGGCTTGTTGGATGTTGGTAACCAACACTATCTCTACTTTTATTTAATTAAAATCTCAGCATGCCAAAACGAGCCTCCTAAACAAAATACAGTGCCTGCTCAACAAGGCTGTGCCACTAGAGAGTGCAGCGAGTCTTAAATGATTCGTGCTGGATGCAGATGGCTTCCACGCTATTAGGGATCCAAACTGGTACCTAAAAATCAAAATAGGAATGTCGAAAAATTTATCCCCACTTTACGTTTTGAGAAATGACCAAAAAAATATTTTCTTATTTTACCACTTGGTCGGCTGCAAAATTACAGCTTTGTCGCACTTGTTGTCTCTAATTAAGTCGGGTACGAACGGACGGGCGGACTGACTTGGCGAAACTAGGTGTTAGTTAAGGGTATCCTGTAGGTCTCAAAAACATTTCTTTATTGAAAGCGGACGAGACGAAAAAGCGATGACATATATTGTGGAAAGAAATACACACGAAAACTTTTCTATTCCTCTTGATTATTAGTTCTATAATCCATACTTCATATAAATGCGAAAGTTGTGTTTGTGTGTTTGTTTGTTTGTCCCTCTTTCACGCCGTAATGGAGCAACGGATCGACGTGATTTGGCCTAGAGATAGTTTATGGGCCCGAGAGTGACATAGGCTATTTTTTATCCCGGAAAATGCACAGTTCTCGAGGGAACAGCGCGCGATAACCGAATACCGCGCGGGCGGAGCCACGGGCAAAAGCTAGTTAGTTCTATAATCATAACTTAATCACGGTACCATCGGCATCAGCCTTCTAGGTAACATAAGCGTGGTTTTAATTCGAGATAGCAACGATAAAGAAGCGTTAATGGCGTACACACCAAACACGGCGAACATTCACGGGGCAGTACCGTGTGCAGCAGCGACACGATATCGCGCGACGCGACACGACGCGACACGACTGACCCGCTAATTAACCCCGGACGGAAGTGGCCGGCGCTGCGACTGCGACTCGCTGCGTCCGACGCGACCGTGTCGGCTACGCATGTTGGGTAATTAGGTTTTTTTATTCGGTTCAGTTCACGCTACCTTCTTCAGTGTAGGTATTTAATTGATGGGATACGTATTCAAATTCTTTATTTCGGACAAACATAGTATCTATAGTGTGTTAGTAATAAACAAACAAGCGAAACAAAAGATGAAAGATAATAAATAACATTTTAAACTTATTCTAGTGTTAGTACCTATTTTGTGACATATATTTATTATTCTTATTATATTACCTATATTACAAACAGCGCCACACTCTTTATCTGCTCAGTCCAATATTTTAAGATCGGACAATCAAATCTGGCAGCAATTTCCTTCAGAATGCTGTTGGGACTTCGTCTCACACGGCTTAGTAATGAGACTATATTTTTCGACTATATTAAGTCGGTTTTAAAACTAGAAATTAAATCATGCCGATTCCTAACCCTCATTTTGAAAAAAAATCAAAAAAAAAACATGTTTCAGGTTTTATTAACTCTTTCGTAATGTAAAAAAAATCTACCACCTACTAGCACTATTACTAGATTCTTCTCAACAAAGGTTTTTCCGAACCGGTGGTAGATTTTTTTGACATTCATTAGTGCTTGTTATAGCCTAAATTGAATAAAGATATTTTCACTTTGACTTTGACTTTGCATACGTCAGGAACTAGTCGCCAACGTACCTACACTTACTTAAAACGTGACTTTTAAAATTGTTAGCTTTTTTTTTGTATCAAAAAAGATGAATAGAACGACATTTTATTTAACATATCCCTGCCATGTCTTGGCAATATCGTAGATCAGAATGATCGTTAAAGTCATAAAAGTAAGTAATGCCCAGATACTGCTGTCAGCGAGTTAATAGTTCTGTATACATAATTATTCGACATTCCGACTGGATGTCGACCAGGTCAGGGGTTAAAACCCCGATGTAAGGTGGAGCGGGTTTCCATCGGAGACGGCGCATAATTTAAAATACCTACCGAATAGTGACTTGACTCGTAAGCTTGGTAGATGAGTCAATAACACACTTTTTGTATTCCTAGGGATACTCGTATCTGATATTATTTGTGAATTAATGATGTAAAATAATAATGTCATACATAACGAGACTGAAAGTCTATACAGGGTGGAAAGAATCAATTTGTCCAATAAGCATTTGGGGTTTGTTTGCCACGCGTTGCATTAAAAAAATACGTTAATTTTTAAACTTTTTGTCAGAATGCCTCGTGTAAGAAGTAATTATGCATGGATTTATTATTACCATTTAAAGATTTACTTATCGAAGTTTTCAACAAAGTACTGGGAGATAAGAAAATTATAAATTAGGTAAGTATCATTTACTGGTTACAAGTGAACAGTACTAGGTAATGTTAATAAATATTATTTTTCATGGTATCTCGTACAACAGATGAGTGTAAGGCCAAACGTTTATTCGTGTAGTAAAATAGCGAGTATTTTTTTTTTTTTTTTTAGTTGTTTCGATTTCCGGGTGAGACAAGGGAAGTTTAAAACATCCTTGAATGCAGTTTTGCTTCATTTTTAGGGTTCCGGAGCCAAAATGGCAAAAACGGAACCCTTATAGTTTCGCCATGTCTGTCTGTCTGTCTGTCTGTCTGTCTGTCTGTCTGTCTGTCCGTCTGTCTGTCTGTCTGTCTGTCCGTCCGCGGCTTTGCTCAGGGACTATCAATGCTAGAAAGCTGTAATTTTGCACGAATATATAGGTAAACTATGCCGACAAAATAGTACAATTAAAAATTCAAAAACAATTTTTTTTAGGGTACCTCCCATAGACGTAAAGTGGCGGTGATTTTTTTTTTCTCATCCAACCCTATAGTGTGGGGTATCGTTGGATAGGTATTTTAAAACCATTAGGGGTTTGCTAAAACAATTTTTCGATTCAGTAAAGCGTTTGCGAAATATTCAACTTTAAAGTGAAAATTTTCATTAAAATCGAGCGTCCCCCCCCCTCTAAAATCTAAACCGGTGGGTGGAAAAATTTGAAAAAATTCAGGATGGTAGTCAGTATATCAAACTTTCAAGGAAAACTATAACGGTTAAGTTTGCTTGAGAATTATTAGTAGTTTATGAGTAAATAGCAGCGTAAGGTATAAAATATACCTAAACTTGGAAGATTCCGTATAAAATACGAAATCCTTAGAAAAATAGTACTTAATTTTTTCGTAATGGCTACGGAACCCTATTTTGGGCGTGTCCGACACGCTCTTGGCCGGTTTTAAAATAAAGGAATGTTTCCTTTCAGTGCAATTAGCTAACTAAAGGATTTAAGGTAGTTGCCCTCCAGGGCCCATTGAATCTTTCCACCCTGTATAGTGAATAAATGACGAATGAACCGGTGAACAAAGGTAAATAAATTAGACATAGTTTGGTCATCAGAAAAAGATAATTTATCCGTCTGATTCATAGAATTTGAGTCGTGAACGAACCTCCAAGTTATTGGCGTAACGAACGCACCGGCAGTGCGTCAGGGTCCGTCACGACGCCACTCGTTAGAGCAACATTTGACTTTTTGATTTTCCACGTTTCCGTGGTTCTGCGCGGGCGCAGGCGTGAAGTAATGAGGTGGGAGCACAATGCGATGCGCGATACCGCGGTTATGGCGGCGTGTTCGTGCCGCGTCGCACGCGCACGCGAGCCGACGGGTGGCCGAACACTCTGACCGTCACACTGATAAAACTGGCCAAGTGCGAGTCGGACCACAGCACTGAGGTTATCAATACTATACTAATATTATAAATGCGAAAGTGTGTTTCTATGTTTGTGTGTTTGTCCGTCTTTCACGCCGTAATGGAGCGACGAATCGATGTGATTTTTGGCATAGAGAAAGTTTATAGGCCCGAGAGTGACATAGGGTACTTTTTATGCCGGAAAAATGTACAGTTCCTGAGGGAACAGCGCGACCGAAACCGAAATCCACGCGGGCGGAGCCGCGGGCAAAAGCTAGTAACTATATAGGTATATTTTTAACCCCCGACACAAATAGAAGTGTTTATAAGTTTGACGTCAGTGTCTTTCTGTGGCATTGTAGCTCTAAAGCGGGTAGACCGATTTCGATGCAGTTTTGTAAAGTGAATATGAGTTTGCTTGTGAAGGTTCTTAGCTATGTTTCATTGGAAACGGTTAAGTAATTTTTGAGATATTGAACTTTGAAATAATGTCGGGAGTTTTTCAGTTGTTCTAAGTTGGTTATTTCACATCCAGACGTATTTAAAGCAGACAATATAAAGCTCCAATATCAACTCGTAAAACCAAAAGATAGATCCTGTATAACAGCTTAAACAAAGTTTACCTAAACAAAGAGTTAGAGCGTTTACTATATACTCTACCGCATATTTCTTGCGATATTTACACTATAAGTTATTTGCGTAGCATATTTTTAACCCCCAACGCAAAAAGAGGGGTATTATATTTAAGTTTGACCGCTCTCTGTGTGCCTGTAGATATATCTCTGTCTGTCTGTGGCACCGTAGCTCTTAAGTGGGTGAACCGATTTAAATGAGGATTTTTTTATTTGAAAGCAGGGTTTCTAGCGATGGTTCTTAGCCATGTTTTATCAAAAACGGTTCAGCTGTTTTTGAGATATTGAACTTTGAAGTGACAATGTCAGGGGGTTTCAAACTTATTGTTGGTTAGGTTATTATCTATGCATGGGCGATCCATAGGTTATTGATACTATTCAATTCAAAATTCTAAAAGTTTATTTGGTTCTTTTACATTTTAACTAGTAACTAGGTTGAAACTTTCCATTAAGCATATAGTATGCATACTAGAGAAGTAAGAATTAATGGAATCGATAGCTAATATTTATTGTACCCCATCAGCTTGTGTAACAATTTACACAGGCATGTTACTATCTACTCTCATTTACTTGAATCGTCGTAATACTCGTATCATATCTTAAAGGCGTCCACATCATCGTTGATTTAATGCCTGCTTTGGAATGGAGAAAATACTGTCGGGATCAGAAAAGGAATACCAATTTAGAAGCAATAAAGTACGTCGTGATTTTACGATCAACATCTCATCTGCCTTTCTTCATATCAAAAACATAATCATTCCGACTATTATCGTTTCCATTGAAAAACCTTATTGATTGGAAATTATTTGTAAAGGCAGCAATCACGGCGCGGACGCGAGCGCAGCGCGGCGGCACACGTCCCGTACCTGTTATTCTAATTGATTTCTACTAGACTCATCTCCCCGCGCCAGCGCATACCAGCTTTATTCAAAGCAACCAAATCGACTCCCATACCCGATTCATTGACCCATCGTGGATTTAATCAAACGTCTTTTGTTAACCAAAATTAAATTTCCTGTCAATCATACAAATAACGAATGATTAATTTATGTGAATCGACACAATCATAATTTTACTGAGTTAGAAGCTATCACACAGCGTTTTAATTTAAACAACAAAGACGAGGCCACAGTTTTCGACGCGGTCAAAAAAGTCGGATAAAAACCGTTCCCAGTTCGGGAGTCATCATTCAAATTACGTGATTGGTCACGGCGGCCGTTCGGGCTAACGGTAGCGATTAAAATCGATTACGATAATACGCAGCACTCGAAACTATTCGATACGATGGGGCATTAATCGATCCGATTTCACGCCGCGATACACAGTTAAACACAATAATCGCTTTAATGAATAAAAAGATTCGCGAGGGGATAATGCAAGGGGCGATGTCGCACATGTTTAAAATAAACTCTGACAGAATAATAAAGTTCGTGCCCTTGGCATCATCTAAACAATATCACGCATTTGAGCATATTATGCAGCGATCGTCGATGGTTAATCCCATTATTGCGCGGACAATGCGCGCTCCACTTGTGCAGCTGACGGGATAAAAAACCCGCCGAGGGAGCGCCCTGGCCACAGAGCCAATAACTATAATAAGTAGAAATGACAACATTCGTTCGTATTTCTTTCCAGGGACGAAGTCACCAATTTGCTGTAATAGAGAAGAGACTATTACTCTTTAAAGAAAGTAAAACACCACAATACTAGGTATAATAATTAAAATATCACAAACGGGACTTATTTTATCACGCTAAACACACGAGTAATATTTACCTCGACGTTTCGACCACATTAGTGGTCGTGGTCACGAGTAGATAGTTTGTGGTATTTTAATAATTATGAGTGAAAATCACGAAAGTTTTAAACATACTTACCACAATACTAACCAATATAGGTAACAGATACAAATTCATAGGTAAGCCAAAGGGCAGCCTTATTACTTTAGAACAATCTAATCCAGGCGATGTACCTATCTACAGGCAACAGAAAGAAGAAAGGAATAAATTAGTAAAAAGAGAATACAAAATTTTGCAAGGCCAGAAAAGAATCAGCAGTTTCAGCGATACTGAAGGTAAAGCGATCATGTGGGCGATAATCACTTAACATCAAGTGAACCACATGTTCGAATCGTTAATTGGATTTTACTACTCCTGTACAAGGCGAAAGATGCAACGGTTACTTACCTATTTGTATTTTCGTAGATTTTATCAAATTGTCACTTAGTGCTCTTTAGTGAAATACACTCGCGGTCAAAGAAAACGGGTCGGTACGAAAAACTAGAATATCTCCTAAAATAATAAAGCTAGGAGCATGAATTAAACTGTATATTGTAGATAATACTATAATTAATTAAACGACATGATAGGTGTGAAAGTTATTCATTTGTTTATTCTAATTACGTACAAAACAAAATATTTACAAATTTTACGTAGAAAAATTAACACTTGGTACCTCAGATTACAACAGAAAAAACTAACTTTAAACCAAATTAATTCTTCGTATTGCCTTCACGGGTTCTTTTTAAAGCTTCCAGATGATTGGGCATGCTCTTCATTACGTTTCTTATGCGATTTTGCGGGATATTGATTCATCCTTCCACTAACGCATGTTTCAGGTCTCTAAGTGTAGCTAGAGCGGAGTTTCGATTTCTTACATGCCTTCCAAGCTCGTCCCATACATGCTCGATTGGATTTAAGTCCGGACTTCTCGAGGGTCAATTCATAAAAATGATACCAACGTCGTCAAAGTAATCATTTACAATCTGAGCTGTGTATGGCCTGGCGTTTTCATGCATGAACATGGGATTTTCACCCATGTTAATTAAGTATGGACCGTCATGCTCATTAAGAATCTCTTCTACATATCTTGCACTAGTTAGCGTACCATTTTTTATGAAGACTTATTCCATGTGAGTCTCTGAAGAGATTACAGCTCAGGCCACAATAGACCCACCGTGGAACGACACTTTTTCCTCAAAATAAGCTCGAGTAAAACGTTCACCTGGCCGTTTGTAAGCTCTTCGCCGCCCATCATGTGCATAGAGCATAAATCTGGATTCATCAGAAAACATATTTCTTGCCAATTCTTCGTCTGCCCACCATCTGTGTTCGCGGGCGTAAATCAATCTTGCTGTTCGCTGCCCCTTTTCAAATTTTGGGCCATTTGCCGGTCTACGTGGGGTCAAATTAGCTTCTTGTAGCCGCCGCCTTACAGTCCACTCGCTTATGTCATCTTTTCGAGTCTCTCGAAGTTGATTTTGGACTTCAACAGCCGTGAGGTGCCGATTTCGGAGCATGGTTGTAACAATAAATTGATCTTCTCGAGCTGCAGTACATCTCGGTCTGCTGGTTCCTGGTCTTCTAATGTTCTGCCCAGTTTCTCGGAAACGTTGGACGACTCTCTGCACGGTAGAAAGTGAGTAGTGAGGGATACGACGGTTCCAGATCTCAATTTTTTTGGTCCAAAATCGCGATTTTGGGGCGGGTCCAATCCTAAAAAAAAAAAAAAAAAAAAAAAAAAGGGATACACCCCCACTTGGAGCGATTGGACGAGGTCTGAGAACGCTCCGCCCACTCCTTCCTGTACATATGTACTTCACTTCTGGGACAATGGCAACTCCGAGGCACCTAATCATAAAAGGTTCGACCCGCGAACAATACAAGCCGCGCGAACAATAGGCGCACATTGTCCCTTTACCTGCTCTCCTCTGGCGCTAGCTCTATTGTTCCACTCACCTGACTAGCGTACCTTTTTAATCATAAAAGGTTCGACCCGCGAACAATACAAGCCGCGCGAACAATAGGCGCACATTGTCCCTTTACCTGCTCTCGGCTCTGGCGCTAGCTCTATTGTTCCACTCACCTGACTAGCGTACCTTTTTTTCATTCACTTCTTTCCTTTTAAACTTGTACTATAAGCCATCAGCGTCTTTATAATTCACGTTGAAACTTGTAAAATTCTCATGTAAGCCATCTCCAAATGCAGGTTTGAACTTGAAGGATCTAAGTACATATAAAAGCAAGCCTAGACAAAGTCACTTCATATCGTCTCACATAATTCATCAACAAATTGTTATTTTTCAAGCACATACAATACATATTCCATGCTTTGAGTTACACAGTGAATGATTAATGGTTTTCCTTTTACCAAACCACCCACCGTGCACCGTCTTCTATTGTTAAAATTTTATTACTTCGTTTCTTTTGACCATGCACCGCCGTTCTCAAAAAAATGCTGGTTTAAACTTGTACACTATCTGTGTTTGTAAAGGTTCGACCCTCTCCTTTGTTCACCGGCATCCCTTTGTGTGTACCTGACTCGGAAATATGCCATGCACAAGTCTAAACTTGCAGGATTTCATTGCGTATAAAAGGAAGTTAAGACCATTCCGCCTCATTACGTCGCAAAGAATTCATAAGACAAGACCCCCGTCCAAGCGAGCCGTCGCAAAGTGTAAAAAGTTCAGTGTTTGGTTGATATACCTAGCAGTGTTTTCGTTGCTGATATGGATGTAAGTAAGCTCTTTTTTAAACTGTTTTTGGACCTGTTTGTTTTAATTTGTGTTTGACTGATATTTTTTACTATGTATCTCTGTGTTTCCTTAGGTGCCATCTAACTCAACTTTGAAGCATTGTTTAAAATATTGTTTTTTGCATTGTTATAGCTGACTGAAGAAAACACATTTAAGCACTATTATTATCCAGAGAATCACGAAGAACCTAGTGATGACGACGAAGGAACATTAGCTTTCAAAGTAAAGAGAGCAATCGCCAACAAGAGGCCTAATAACAGTATTCACGGATTCTTTGAAAAACGCAAGAAAAAGAAGATTCCCAAAAACTCTTCAACTGTTAGCCAAGCCACTGCAGATGGTGTTGCTTTTATCAAAGCAAACAAAGACGAATCAGCTTACGCATCACACCTCATTAAAATCGAGGTGTATGATATAGACAAGATTAAGAACATTCCCCCGGCAGAACAATGGAAACAAGCAGAAGTGCGTGTTAAATATTACGCCCACTCCGAAGAAGATGAACACGTTCAAAAGACCAGAGACGTGATTTACAACATCACTAAGCAGTTAGCATCAAAAAGTGATTGTGTTAATTTCGTTTTAGACAATAACAAATAAATTCTACTTAATTTCTTTTGGTTACCTGCTTAACTTCAGACTATCCTATTCTTGTGAAATACTCATTGTTTCGTTTGTGGAGGCAAAGTAATAATGTAAAATTGTTGGTTTGAATAAATTTTTAAAAACATTTTTTGTATTATTTAATCTGTATCTGTGTACCACAACATATTTCCCTTGAAAATCCGTCTTTTAAATTTTAGGATTGAAGTAAAACAAAAAATAGATTGATAAAAAATTTATTACATAAAAAATGAATTAAACATATTTCTTATAATAAGATCATTACATAAAGAATTTTCAGAAAATAGACTTTGAAAATCATACATAGTTTTTCCTTTATTCTTAAAATACAGATAAACTAAACAATATTCACCGCAAACTGAGGTAAAAGGATTTTGAAATGATTTGTGGTTATAAAACCACCTCTTGGCATTTCTCTTTAAAAACCTCTTATGATAACCTTCTGGTTGTCGACCAAATGAATCAAAGTATTCTCCAACACCGTTAATATCAATGTAAATGGCAATCCAATGAGAACCAGGCTTGTAATCTGGATCCAAATTGCTGATAAGATAAATAGGTAGTTGAACAAACATAGGCATTTTGTTAGCGGCAAAAACATTTGATTTTATGTTCAAATTAATTTTACTCATAAAATATTCTATTTCCGATGTATCCATTATAGACTACGGTATAGATGTGATAGATTTAGTATACAGCTGTCTTATTTAACTATTGTAATCAACAGTTATATCTCGGTTTTTATTAATTTCTACAACATTATCAAACTCTGCATAAACAACACAATTAAGAGTTGTTGTTAAAGCTGTCTCAAAACGGACCTCTAATCTAACACTACCATGTCTAACTAAATTCCAATGTGAACTTGAACTGGCTGAAAGATCTGGAGTTAAGTCAAAAGCTAATAAACAATATCCTCCTCCATATCCTTCTCTTGCTATTTCATTACCTTCATTCAAAAAATGGATACCAGTACCAGAAAACAATGTATGATAAGTGGATACGATCAGCCCATCTTTGAACGAGGGTTGTAATGTTTTTGAAGGAACCTGTTGTCCATCAACGTATAAACTAAATGAATTTATCCCATGATTATCAAAGTTGAATGGATTTTGCGTCAAGTTACCATTAAATGCAGAATTTTTTACAAAACCTATAATACATCTTTTAGGGACCTGTCCTAGGAATATATTATCTAGAGTCTTAGCCTGAACTCCCGAAGATATTGTCAAAACTTTAACTTCAGCCCTGGTGATAGGATATTTAGCTGTAGTCGTCGCCAGCACTTTTTGATGAGCAATTAATACTGAAGGATTTATTCGAGCCTTACGGATAATGAGACTGGCATCAGTAATTTTAACTTTTATTTTTGTGTCCGCGTTGTCACACATGAGATTGAATGCTTCTTTACTACGAACTAATTTAACACGTATTTCCACACCATTAATCAAAAATTTCTCCTGATTAAATATATCACCATGTAAATGACCAATCATATCAACCTCTTTGTTCACTTTAACCAACTCCACTCTCTTAGAAAATCCTATATTGGTTTCATCTGTAGCATCCATTTTATGAGGAGTATCAGCATACCATAAGCCACAGGTCAGATGAGAGCCTTTTGCTGCTGGACCATAGTTTAGTAGGGTCTCTAAATATGCTCGATATGCATATGTATTATTTGGAGGTGACACAAGTTTTTGGTTTAAATATACATCTAGTTGACTAAAAAGTGAATGAAGCCAATTATTAACCGGTGCAACATGAATAGTTTTAGAAATGTCATTTGAATCAGCACTTGCTATCTTAGCTTTAATATATAGCATAGTGTGGGACAGATCAATATAATCATCTCCAGTACCTGGTACTTGAAATTCTATAGGTCCATCATCACTTAATGATGAAATTGGTTTATAATGAATCCACTGACCGCTTTCGACGCTTGTTTGTGTTGATGGTAGAGCAAATAAGTCTAACTCTGACTTAGCACATTCACATGAATGATTATGTAAAAACGACATAGTTTAGATGGAAAAAATATCTTCAAATTTAGATTTTTTTGATGATTTAGATGATCGTCCTTGTAGTGTTTTACGCTTAATGATGGGCTTTCTCGACTTTCTTATACTTTTATACCCTGAACCACTCATTAATGATTCGATTTTTTCATCAGCTTTCCTTTTCAAATTAGCACTAGCATTTTTAAAACGCGACTTTACAGACTCTTCCATAGGGTGTGAATTCATCATATCTGATAGTAATCCAACACCGGCGTTTAAAGCTTCTTTCCCAACGGTTCGAAATCCACTTGACAACAAAGGCAAAACGGATCTAAATAACCCCCCTAAGAAACTTCCAATTCCATGACCACGTTGATGAGAAACACCTTTATACACTATACCAACTCCAGATCCAGCCTGATTTGTATAATAATGTTGGTACGGGCAAAGACCGTTAACGATTCTTCGACTCATTTTATACGTCTAAAATGCAGTTTAACACACGATGTGCCGAACTGGAATGGTACTTTACCGCCGACGCTTGTTCTTATATCTGTTTCAATCGTATCAAACTCTCTGCGCATAACAGGTAAGTAGTGCGCCGGTGAAAATGCATGCATTTTGTATGCTCCATAAATGTACTTCGTTGGATCTAGAGGTATGATTCGTATTAGTGATGTCATTACATCACCTACTATCTGCGGTTGGATAATATCTGAATAAATGAAAAGCTGCGATGGCAGACCCAAGTACAAGTTAATGGGATATTTTCCATTTGGTTTTGTGACTAAATTAGTATTTGGTTCAAAACCTAACTGGAGACTTAATTGCGGTGATGCGATTAGAGATATTACGTCAGTATCCGGACGAGTTGATATTACAAGTTTGGTTATTTCATCGTATCTCAATTTAAAATGATTTCGTAACAATGGGTGGTCATTAAAAGCACTTAAAAAATGATTAACACTATCGTACGTAGTCGCAGGAATATGCGCCTTATATTCTACAATTATATTCGAATCTGTTTTGTTTTTTGAACCAGCACTTTCGTTTAAACGTGTTTTCTTCTTTACGTATAGAATGTTTTCATGTTCTTGTACATTAAACATTGTACATGGATAATGAAACTCAACCAAACCAACGACCCATTCCCCTTCTAACTTAACAGTTTTAGGTAACTTAGTTATGAAGTTGGCTGTTGTGTTTCCAGGAAAATAAGAAATGGAGCTATTGCTCAACAGCGTCAGGTAAAAACTGTCTTCACTCATATTTGCTCTAAATCCGATGCCGGGATCCAACTATTAAATTTGTCAGGATAACCTTTCCACTTGACTAGCACTTCCTTTCTACCTCGAACGCGACGCGATTGTATTATTTTATCTATTTTGTACTTAGTGGAGGGGTCATATAATACTTTCTGTAGCTCTTTTGAATAAAATGTACCTGTAATTGGTTCACCCTCCAAATCTTTTAAAGTATATACAATCCAAGGAGTTCTCCTAATAATGGAATCAATCACAAATATTTCATCACTCCAATTAGTTTCATAACCTTTTTGAAATACATGTTTATATTTAGTTATTCTAACATGATCACCTATTTGAAGTGAGGGATATTCATTTATATATGTTTTATTTTCCTTTTCTCCATACAAATTTTGCCAAACAGTCATGATATTATCGTAGTTTACTTCGCTTGGTCTCATTTTTATGCTTGAATGGAAACTATGATTATATGAATATATTAAATCTTGTAAGACGTCAACGTATTTGTATGTATTTTTAAACGTAAAGTAACGCCACATTTTCATTTTAAGAGTTCTCTGAAACCTTTCCACTATGCTAGCTTTAATATCAGGATTATTAGTAGTATAATAATTAATATTTCTACTTTTAAAGTACTGTTGTACAGCTTTTGAAACAAACTCTGTACCTTTATCAGATTGAATATGGCGAGGAGTGGCATTAGCTTCTGTAAAAATGCTATCAAAACAGGATTTAACAACTTCAGGTTTTTTACTCTTCATTGCTCGCGCAAAAGCATATTTACTAAACACGTCAATAACACAAAGAATATATTTGTATCCATCATTATATTGAGCATAAGTACGCATATCACTTAGATCAGCTTGCCAGAGTTCATTATAATTAGATAATATGTACCTGTTTCTAGTAAACCTTCTGTGAACAGGTTTATGTAATGTGTACGTTTCCTGAGACTGCAGCCATCTTTTTACTTCCTTTTTACTCATTTTACCTTTCATCTCTTTCGCCAACTTATTGATGCTACTGTATCCGGCAGGATTGGACACATCGTAGTAAATCCTGTGAATATCTAATAGGGGGTCCATCTTTCCCAATCTAATTTCCTTTTTTTCGAATCACGTGTTCTACTAGAAATAGGTGTAGATGCGTTTTCCGCTAATGATGAATTTCTTGCAATTGTAGACGAAAATGGCGTGTCGAGCTCCTTTAATTCCCTCTCTCCAAGAGATTTTTTTAGGAATGTATATCATCACATATTGTACAGAAAGTAATATTAAAATTGAATGTTCTTTAATCTATAGTGTCCCCAAGCAAGTGTGTCAGTTGAATTTGGCAACAAATATCGTTTCGTGTCGCAGTGTGACAATGATATTTTATTTATTTTTTGAGTAAATATTACATGTTTGATTGATCTGAACCGCATCATTTCACACAATAGTTTTCTTTTATTGAATAAACAGTCTTTATAGTCTTCCATACCTAATTTTTTAGTAACACATTTATTGACACCTTTTGATTTTGCTATTATAGTGCTTTGTACATCCATTGCGTACATTTTTGATCGAAGACCAACAAACTCTTTAAAAATTTTGCCATTATTTTCGTCTTTAAAGAATCCTAATTGTTTTTTATTCAGTAATGGAAAACCGTATACATTGTCCGGAGGATAGTCAGAGGTATCAAAGTGCGATACCAAATCTGACTTTATATCGGCGTACAAGTTTTCTGTAAATATCTGATAAACCAGACTGTCCGTGTCTGTATAGAGTAATTTAAGATTTTTTTGGAATTTTGTTTTCATGAAATCATAATGAAAGCTATACATTAACGTTTTTGACAAATCGAGTACGCAAAATCCTAGGTAAATAGGTTTGTTGTACAATACTTTTGTTTTTTTCAATTGAACTGCAACCAAATTTTCGGAAAATATAGATAAACTGTGAAATTCTGGTTTTGCAATTAAAGATTCAACGCCTTCAGTTTTTCCGCGATTTGTCCAGTGGTTCCGTAATTTTACATTAACTCTTTTATTTACATTTTCCATCGTTTTACCAAACACTGAATTGTTCATTAACTTAAAGAAATCCTTTTCAAAATCTGATTTGGCCATAGAACGCATTCGTGTGTTCAAATCTATGTATGGTTTCAGCCACGGTTTCTGTTCAAACTTTAAAACTCTATGAATTTTAACTAAACTTAATCCCGATTCTAAACATTGTTTAAGATTTCTATAGTGAATGACATAATTTGTTTTGTTATGCAAGTTAGGAATCAGCTTTTTGTCTTTAGAACCGCCTAAACACACATTTTCCGGACAGAATGGTAAATCAGAATGTAAATCATGTAATTTATTAGGATATTCCAAATCAACTTCTAAAATGTACCCATGTTCAGCGTCATCGGGTACATTAAAATTTGTGTTCACATCCACCCATTCAAACTTGCCAGTGGGAAGACATTGCGACATTGCCCAACCGTACAGATTATTTGCATCGAGATACATCAAAAATGATGATGGCAAAGTACGATCATATTCAGACATAAATATATTATTTGCTTTTGCATGTCTGTTACTACATTGGGAAATGCCACCTCTTATATTATTTGCTATAAAAGTAACTTTGTCAATATCAGTTAGAAGTTCTAATTTGATTTTGGTGTACATTAACATGGCGTCCCAACTTAGACCCGGCGCTGTATAATAATGAGCAGGATCCAATCCATATGTTTCCATACAAACATTTCTAAAATTTTCAAATACATCCGCTAATAACAAAACGTCTGTTTTTAAATAAAGGTTTGAATAGTCTCCCATATTTTGACAATTAAAGTGATTCCATACATCACAGGCATGTTGGTAATCATTTTTTGAGATATTGACATCATTTAATGAGCTGTAAAAATCTTTATATTCGGGAAGGCTAGTTGATTTTAATGATTCTAAAGATGTCATATGTTCATATGGGTATACCCCTTTTCTTAATAAACGTTTAAAGTCTTGTTCGCATGGAAAATTTAACCGAAGTTCTTGAAACTGTTCGGGTAGTAAATTTTTGGTTAATTTATCGAGACTACTACTCATAAATTTAAAAGAATCAAGAAATTTTAATTTCATAGTACGATTATTAATATTTAATTGCTTTGAGAAAGAAATATATTTCTCTTTGTTTTGCGGAATAATTTCTATGTTACCCTCTTCAAATCCCAGTCCATGTACTAGAAAATGGGCGTCATAGTTACTTAAATTGTGTAAAAACACAGGTACAAAATTAGGGGTTCGATATTTCTGACAACAAGACGGGTGAGCTACTCCTTCAAAAGCACCAGTATGATGGCTGTAAGAAATGAATATTTCACCATTTAAATTATTTTGACAGATGTAGCACGTTTTACTTTGGGCGATGGTTACTTTATCTTGTACCGTTAAAGGCAAAGGACTTTTTACAAAAGTGTTCTTCTTGCAAATGTTCTCTAAATCACGTTTAATAAATTTCATGAATGTTTCTGCACAATTTTCACCTGTATATGTCCTATATACAGACAAAGTATTATCATATGAACATTTTATATAATATCCGAAACTATACACCTTATGTTCCTGTATATTAGTAGTCGAAGATTTACTTGGATCGTTTATACAAGTATTAATAGGATTTAAAAACGCTTCGAAATCTGCGTATACTACAAATGGGAGCCTCAATTTACGATCGTAATTATTAAATGATATTTCGCTAGAGGGAACTAATTCATTAAACCAGTTTCTCTTGGCTTCGTTTTCAGAGGGCAAGTTTGTACAGACATGGAAACAATCATGATCTTGATGTTTCTGCAAATTTTCGCGTGACTTGAAATAAATTAAACATCCATCACAAATATAGATCGCATGCTCCGATGATGTCATTTGTTTTGATACTAATCTTGAAAGACTTTTTATATAGCAATAATGTCCGTTAGTACCTTGATTTATGTACAGCAAGTTTAAATGGGTGGCTTTCCTACTTTTTGTTAAGTGTAATGGACCAACTACCTTATTTTTTTTGCTTTCTGAGTCGTACTCCAAACCAAAGACATTAATGCTGAGATTGTTCAACATTTCAAATTTATGGATATCGTTTATTTTAATTGGGAAAGACAGGTTATCAAATTTTAATTTATTCCTGTGAGATTTATATGACGCAACCCTGTTCACATTGTTATTAGGTGTATATAACCCTGATAATACAGCCCAACGAAAACACTCATGATCTTTGTTTTGGACGTTTATAATTGCATTTTTGTTTTTTATATCTTTTGGTAAATCTATGTAAGATGAACCGCGTAATGGATTGAATTTATTCACATTCATGTCTAAATAGTTTATTTTTGTTAGACTCCACCCGCTGTCTTTTTTTTCGAAATTGGTTACTTTATTTATAATTTCGTTTGTAAGTAATGAAAAAATGTAGTCTTTAGAATCTCCTTTGCAAACAACATAATTAAACGTTTGAAAATCGAATGTATTATTTAATTGCTTAGTTTGTTGTGTAAAGTCGGCATGAAGTATAAAATTTACTTTTACTACAAAGTGCTCTACTATGGATTGATCAAATAATGTAAATATTTTGTCTTTAATGTTTTCTAAAAATAATCCCGGTGTTTCTAACGGTTGTTTAGTGATTGAATCTGATACAATTCTGTACGTAACTATCCTATTTCCAAACGCGCTTTCAATTATCTGAATATTTTTAAATTCTCTGCTGACACTTAATACATTATTTTTGTGAGTATTACTTTTTAAATGATTTGTATAATATTTTCGCGAAACTGACACATGACACATAGAACATTCAATATAATCATTAATTTCTGTACTCACGTTTTGATTTGAAGACGATGCGGTTGACGTAGATGCGAAACTGATTGGTGGGTTAGGACGTTTTTTCTTTGTCTTAACTGGAGTCTCTTCGGCCGATTCAGATGATCTTCTTTTTGCACCGCCTCCTTCTTGTTCAGGTTGCAAAAATCTGTAAAAAATAAATTAATTATTAACATAACAAATTATATATATTTAATTAACTATAAAACACATCCAAGTGAAATACTAACTCTTTAATGTTTACACAGTAAACAGTATGCTTGCATTGGAAATACGCCATCAATTACATCAGATATTTCAGATTTTTCCATGTTATAGTTGTGTCCAGTACATGGTGTAAAATATGGAATAATATCCGGATCCTCTATCCATGTCACTGGTAAAACTTTGTTTAAAAACCACATTCGAATGTAACGATGGAATTTACTCAAAATTAGAGATTTATCTAAACTTGCCACTTCGTTTAGAGATAAGTTCAAATTGAAATACATTTTAAATGAAATTCGTAAAACGCAAACTCGAGCACGGTCACAATGGTTGAAGTGACAAGGGGACTCCGCTTTTATACTCAAGGGTACCCCTTCCTATTATGACTAGCATCAAACAAGTTTCAACGTGATGTTCATCTTGTCAATGCGGGCAGCAAACAAACATAAAAATAGTACAATTATCACCAAAATAGTAACTTACGTTTTCAAATATTCTTGCTCGACTTTCTCGCAAAGCTCGTACAAGTCCTGATCTTCAACTAGTTGATCCAGTTGCTGATTGAAGAAACTGCAGCTCTGCGTGTCCATGATGGTGTTTTGGAAATGTGGTATTTTAAGTGAGACCGACTTCTATTTATACCAGCCAAGCTCAGTCTTAAATATTACACACTATTTTGCTATTGTATAGCAAACAAAAATATTTAGATATGAAACAATACAATGAAATATCGGTGGACTGAGTTGAAAGGTTTTACGTTTGTACTTTGCCTCCACAAACGAAACAATGAGTATTTCACAAGAATAGGATAGTCTGAAGTTAAGCAGGTAACCAAAAGAAATTAAGTAGAATTTATTTGTTATTGTCTAAAACGAAATTAACACAATCACTTTTTGATGCTAACTGCTTAGTGATGTTGTAAATCACGTCTCTGGTCTTTTGAACGTGTTCATCTTCTTCGGAGTGGGCGTAATATTTAACACGCACTTCTGCTTGTTTCCATTGTTCTGCCGGGGGAATGTTCTTAATCTTGTCTATATCATACACCTCGATTTTAATGAGGTGTGATGCGTAAGCTGATTCGTCTTTGTTTGCTTTGATAAAAGCAACACCATCTGCAGTGGCTTGGCTAACAGTTGAAGAGTTTTTGGGAATCTTCTTTTTCTTGCGTTTTTCAAAGAATCCGTGAATACTGTTATTAGGCCTCTTGTTGGCGATTGCTCTCTTTACTTTGAAAGCTAATGTTCCTTCGTCGTCATCACTAGGTTCTTCGTGATTCTCTGGATAATAATAGTGCTTAAATGTGTTTTCTTCAGTCAGCTATAACAATGCAAAAAACAATATTTTAAACAATGCTTCAAAGTTGAGTTAGATGGCACCTAAGGAAACACAGAGATACATAGTAAAAAATATCAGTCAAACACAAATTAAAACAAACAGGTCCAAAAACAGTTTAAAAAAGAGCTTACTTACATCCATATCAGCAACGAAAACACTGCTAGGTATATCAACCAAACACTGAACTTTTTACACTTTGCGACGGCTCGCTTGGACGGGGGTCTTGTCTTATGAATTCTTTGCGACGTAATGAGGCGGAATGGTCTTAACTTCCTTTTATACGCAATGAAATCCTGCAAGTTTAGACTTGTGCATGGCATATTTCCGAGTCAGGTACACACAAAGGGATGCCGGTGAACAAAGGAGAGGGTCGAACCTTTACAAACACAGATAGTGTACAAGTTTAAACCAGCATTTTTTTGAGAACGGCGGTGCATGGTCAAAAGAAACGAAGTAATAAAATTTTAACAATAGAAGACGGTGCACGGTGGGTGGTTTGGTAAAAGGAAAACCATTAATCATTCACTGTGTAACTCAAAGCATGGAATATGTATTGTATGTGCTTGAAAAATAACAATTTGTTGATGAATTATGTGAGACGATATGAAGTGACTTTGTCTAGGCTTGCTTTTATATGTACTTAGATCCTTCAAGTTCAAACCTGCATTTGGAGATGGCTTACATGAGAATTTTACAAGTTTCAACGTGAATTATAAAGACGCTGATGGCTTATAGTACAAGTTTAAAAGGAAAGAAGTGAATGAAAAAAAGGTACGCTAGTCAGGTGAGTGGAACAATAGAGCTAGCGCCAGAGCCGAGAGCAGGTAAAGGGACAATGTGCGCCTATTGTTCGCGCGGCTTGTATTGTTCGCGGGTCGAACCTTTTATGATTAAAAAGGTACGCTAGTCAGGTGAGTGGAACAATAGAGCTAGCGCCAGAGGAGAGCAGGTAAAGGGACAATGTGCGCCTATTGTTCGCGCGGCTTGTATTGTTCGCGGGTCGAACCTTTTATGATTAGGTGCCTCGGAGTTGCCATTGTCCCAGAAGTGAAGTACATATGTACAGGAAGGAGTGGGCGGAGCGTTCTCAGACCTCGTCCAATCGCTCCAAGTGGGGGTGTATCCCTTTTTTTTTTTTTTTTTTTTTTTTTTTTTTTTTTTTTTTTTTTAGGATTGGACCCGCCCCAAAATCGCGATTTTGGACCAAAAAAATTGAGATCTGGAACCGTCGTATCCCTCACTACTAAAGTGACATGCCAACAGTTTTCGCTGTTCTTCTCTGAATTCCGCCTTCTTCTAACATAGTGACAATACGTGTACATTCTTCTGGTGTCAGCCACATGATAGTAAATCAAGAATGATCAAGAAAGACAACAATGAGTGCCTTTTATCATTATGCTTTGACAGATTGAAAATAAAAGTGAGAAAACAGGCAAAAGTAAAACAAGTGCAATTTTAATTTAGACCCTAATTAGAGTTTTTTTTTAAATTTTAACTTATTCCAGCAACCATGTAAAACATTTGAAGGTTGAATTTAATACGATATTAAATTCTCTTTAATATAGAGTCAGTTTCGTATAAGTAAACCTTTTCATTTTCAAAATTTTAAGGTTTTCGTCACTGACCCGTATTATTTGACCGCGAGTGTATACTTAATCCTTTTTATTATTATTATCTAGCCTAGATTCGTGTCCCTGCATCCATTTCTCCCAATCCAAAGCAGCCTGAGGCCAGTCGTCGATAAATATGTCCAGGTCGTCCCGCCACCGCCGTCTGGGCCTACCCCGCCTTCGCTATCCGTCTTGTGGCATCTATTCAGTGGCATCCTTTAATAATTATTTTAGTCTTTTTTCATCAGCTCAATTTTTCAGCAGTTGAGTCGACCAGCGCTTTGTACAAACTAAGCCGAGAAAACAAATAGGTAAGTACCTCTAATTATGCTTTTTAGTTTCCCAAACAGGCGCAACTTTTAACTCACGTGTGACAGTTCTTCTTCTTTTTAGTTCTGTGCTCCCTCGGGACTCTCGCGGTCGCTACACGCCACAACCCCATTCAAACAGTATTTGCAAACGATAAAGCCAAATGGCAGCCAATTAAAACTGTTAGCAATAAGTGTCAGATGTCCGCGTTTAGCATACACGTTATATTATTTTTATAACACATGTTTAGGCTCTGAAATTGATAGTCATCGAGCGAGTCGTCGTAAAATCACGAGTTCCGTTAGCCAAAATGTCTATTAATTGAACCTGTCAGATGTGTAACATCTGGTAGACAATAAATAATAATGAACTGATAATCAATAATAACGTACAGTCGTCCGCGTCTCTGCTGTACATTTAAAAATTATAAAGTTTTTTCTGTCATCATCATCATCATCATGTTAGCCGAAAGACGTCCACTGCTGGACATAGGCCTCCCCACTCCGACCGGTCTTGTGCTTTTCGCATCCACCACGATCCCGCGATCTTAACCAAGTCGTCGCTCCATCTTGTTTTTTCTGTATATTATCCTAATCATCAGCCGGAAGACATTCGCTGCTGAACAAAGATTTTCCACAGAATCCACAAAGAACGACCCATCTACCGGTTGCCCGTACACTGAAAAAAATAATCATTTAAAATACCTGATAAATCGTTAAAGTTTATTGTTTTAAACAGTTCCAGGGGAGCCTGCTGTTTTGAGCATTAAATTTTACTGTTCCGAAAACAGTTAAAGCAAAACAGTACATTTTAATGTTTTGACCAGTAAAAAAAAATTTACTGTTTAAAACAGTAAAAAAAAGTTTAATGTTTAAACATTAAATTTTTTTTTACTGTTTTAAACAGTAAATTTTTTTAATTTTTTTTTAAATGTTTAAACATTAAAAGAATTTTAACTGTTTAAACAGTAATTTTTAATGTGCACGCACATTAAAATGTAACGAGGGAGACAGTACTTTTTAATGTGCACGCACAGTAAAATGTAATGTGGAAGACAGTAATTTTTAATGTGCACGCACATTAAAATATAACGAGGAAGACGGTACCTTTTAATGTGCACGCACAGTAAAATGTAATGTGGAAGACAGTAATTTTTAATGTGCACGCACATTAAAATGTAACGAGGAAGTCAGTACTTTTTAATGTGCACGCACAGTAAAATGTAACGAGGAAGTCAGTACTTTTTAATGTGCACGCACAGTAAGATATAACGAGCAAGTCAGTACTTTTTAATGTGCATGGACAGTTAAATATAACGAGCAAGTCAGTGCTTTTTAATGTGCATGCACAGTAAAATGTAATGTGGAAGACAGTAATTTTTAATGTTCACGCACATTAAAATATAACGAGCAAGTCAGTGCTTTTTAATGTGCTTGCACAGTAAAATGTAACGAGCAAGTCGGTACTTTTTAATGTGCACGCACAGTAAAATGTAACGAGGAAGTCAGTACTTTTTAATGTGCACGCACAGTAAAATGTAATGTGGAAGACAGTAATTTTTAATGTTCACGCACATTAAAATATAACGAGCAAGTCAGTGCTTTTTAATGTGCTTGCACAGTAAAATATAACGAGCAAGTCGGTACTTTTTAATGTGCACGCACAGTAAAATGTAACGAGGAAGTCAGTACTTTTTAATGTGCACGCACAGTAAGATATAACGAGCAAGTCAGTACTTTTTAATGTGCACGCACAGTAAGATATAACGAGCAAGTCAGTACTTTTTAATGTGCATGGACAGTTAAATATAACGAGCAAGTCAGTGCTTTTTAATGTGCATGCACAGTAAAATGTAATGTGGAAGACAGTAATTTTTAATGTTCACGCACATTAAAATATAACGAGCAAGTCAGTGCTTTTTAATGTGCATGCACAGTAAAATATAACGAGCAAGTCGGTACTTTTTAATGTGCACGCACAGTAAGATATAACGAGCAAGTCAGTACTTTTTAATGTGCATGCACAGTGAAATATAACGAGCAAGTCAGTGTTTTTTAATGTGCATGCACAGTAAAATGTAATGTGGAAGACAGTAATTTTTAATGTGCACGCACAGTAAAATGTAACGAGGAAGTCAGTACTTTTTAATGTGCACGCACAGTAAGATATAACGAGCAAGTCAGTACTTTTTAATGTGCATGCACAGTAAAATATAACGAGCAAGTCAGTGCTTTTTAATGTGCATGCACAGTAAAATGTAATGTGGAAGACAGTAATTTTTAATGTGCACGCACAGTAAAATGTAACGAGGAAGTCAGTACTTTTTAATGTGCACGCACAGTAAAATATAATGTGCAAGACAGTTATTTTTAATGTGCACGCACAGTAAAATGTAACGAGGAAGACGGTACTTTTTAATGTGCCCGCACAGTGAAATGTAATGTGGGCGACAGTACTTTTTAATGTGCAATTACAGTACCGGCAACTGTGCATGCATATTAAAATTACTGTCTTCCACATTACATTTTACTGTGCACTACAGTTAAAGGTATTGTAAAGGAAAGTACTGTTTAACGTACATGGACAATAGCGGGTACTGTTCTGAATACCTACTACTGAGCATGCACATTAAAAAGCAATATCCTGCACAATATCTGTAACAGTGCACTTACAGTAGCGAGTACTGTAAGAGCACGGTAAAAGGTATTGTGAAGCCTGATACCTACTGCCTACGCAGTACTGCTACTAGATCAGGTAATGCGTAGGTAGGTAGGTACGCAGACAACCTGGAATAAATTAAAAATTATTTCATTTATGTCATTTATTTAAGAAGAATTAAAATCTTATGTTTAACCCAATTTGAGAACATTTTATTTACAGAAACATGACGCTGAATCCTTTTATATATTTACAATCAGTCAATTTTACATCTTAAGGTGAATGGAACGATAGCGTGTACTTTTCATAATTTGATACAACTGTTACTCCTACTACCTACATTACTTGATTGAAAAACATGTGAAATGTTTTTTACTTAATCAATCACATCATCTAATTACCGCAAAATGTATGGAAAGTTCACGCTGTTCCCTTACACACCTTACCACTCTTACCAGTGTACCTTAATTATTCATCAGTACCTTAACCAAAATAGACTAACAAGGAAGGGTACCCAACTGTCCGACTCCGTTTTGATTCAATTTGATATATGTTATAGAGTAGTCTAAAATAGCACAGGTATTTTTTTTAGCTGCCCAAATTCAACCTGTTAGGAGAAATTGCCCTTTAAAGTACTGAAAATTTACCAAACCCTCCAACTTCTATAGATTTCTCAAAAAAAGAAGATAATGAATTACTGGTTTCATTATATGTTGGAGAACATGAAAAAAGAATGGATACGTTTTGTCAAATGTTTTTTAAGCTCTAGCTCTAGAGCTTTAAAGCTTAGTCCATGATCCTATTCATGGTCTCGAAAAAAAAAACATAAAAAACAATTGACAAAACACGAGTCCATTATTCTTTCATGTTCTCCAACATACAATGGAACCAGTATTTAATTAAATTTCAGTTCTTGGAAGGACAATTTCTCCTAACAGATAGAATTTGAGCAGCTAAAAAAAAAATACCTATGCAATTTTAGACTACTCTATAACATATATCAAAATAAATCGGACTTGGACAGTTCGGTACCCTTCCTTGTTAGCTACCAAAGGAGATCCGTATGCAAAATATGCAGGCCGCATTCGGACTTCTGATATATGTTGTAGTGAACCCAGGCTATGATATGACTGATGTTGTCAGTCTCTATAGTGGTCAATCCAGGGAGGTGACAATCGATTTTTTGTATGGGATTTAGAAATTTCTTTTCTCTATCATATCCTGTAACCTATCATGTAACTGGGCTTTGTGAGCCGAGGAACGTTTGGTCGTTACAATTTATAAAGATCATAATTTATAAAAATTTGTGTACTACAATATATTATAAATTGATTAAATATATTGATTATATACAATAAATGATCTATTTCACCTGTCGTATGTTTCAGTATATTACAAGTAATTTGACATATAACTATGTATATCAAACGTCATTTCAAAAACAAAAATATTTTTCGTTTTTTATTCCTAACGAGTAGCTTTAAGGAAATAATGTAATATACATATATATTTAAACGCAGCTCGCAAAAGCTCTTTTAATTGATGTTTCATAAACATTATAGGTTTCAGAACAAGAAATTTCAAAATCTCATACAAAAAAATTGATGACGTCATACCTCTGGCTGACCACAATAGCGACTGGCAACATCAGCCATACCGTAGCCTGGAATCACTGCAACACGTATAAGAAGTCAGGATGCGGTTTACATATTCTGCATACGGATCGGATCTCCACTGGTATAGCTTAAGTCTAAAACAAAAAGTCTTATATTAATTAAATAACCACACGAATTGAATTCAGACAATAGCCTAAAAATATAATAGAATAAGATTGCTTAACAATCGGAATGTAAGTACAATATCTTATAAACCGATACCGAATTGCTACCAACTATATTAAGGATAATGAGGCATTAGGAAAATTAAGACCTAATAAAATTAAGACTTCGTATTCATATTAAATAACCAACAAAGGGTATAGCCCTGTATGGATGGCGAAACTGCCTTTGACGAGAAAGTGGTTTTCCTTTGGCTCGGATAATTGTCTTTACATACGTTGTAATTTGACCAAATTTTAGCCCCAAAATGGGCGTGGTTTTTGAGATAATTAAAAAAAAAGGAAAATCGTTTTTATTTTTTATTTACCAAACTAGTGGCCCGATTTTCACGAAATTTTTATATATTATGTAGAAAATTAAGAGCGTTTTTTTCTTTAAAAAAAATCCAATTAATTTTATATTTAAGTAAAAAAAAATCATTTTTTTAATATGTATTCATAAATTTTTTTTTTTTACTTGCGAGGTGGCGACACCTACCAATATCAGATATATTATGACCCATTTAATACTCTAATACATATATTTTTTTCAAAAACATTCATTTGGATCATCAGGTTAAAATAAGCGAATTTGTAACATCTCATACATAGCCTTCCCTTTACTACGTACATGGGCGTTTTCAAAAAAAGTTGTTGAAATGACTTTTTTTTTAGAAGTGGATGAAATTTGGTATTCCTACTCAGAATCAGGAGCACTTTCGATTATAATAATAGGAGAAAAAAAATGTCTCAATATTTTTTATTCCATTACGTTACCGTTTTCATACGCGTATCTGTGGCGGTAGTGTAATGGATAACACAAAATTATATGAAAAACCTGGGACACTTTTTTTTCCTATTGCAATCGAAAGTGCTCCTGATTCTGATTAGGAATACCAAATTTCATCCACATCTGACAAAAAAGTCATTTCAACATCTTTTTTTTGAAAACGCCCACCTACGTAACATAGGATTCAATAGTAGGGTGGTTTGAAAAACATTTTTTTTATTTATTTTCTTAGCATGGGGGTAGAATTTGTACCTTATGAAAAAAGAAAATTAAAAAAAAAAAAAAAATTTTTTATCTAATGTTTTGAAGTGGCCCACGAGGAGAACGGCCTGCATGGCTATCACAGGGGCGTTCAAAACAACGCCGACAGCAGCAATGGAAGTCCTACTGGACCTACCACCACTGCATATTGCTATAGAATCTGAAGCGCGTAAGTCGTTGCACAGAATGAAAATATACAGCCTGTGGAACGATTCCGCTCCGAGGACAAAGCACACCAAAATGGAACAGAACAAATACCTTGATAGTATGTATAACGGCGATGGGTTGCGACAAAATGCAACCAAAGTACATACATATTCCGAAGGAACTTCAAGGTACATGTTCCTACAAGGGCAGAATGGACGGAAGGATTGACACTGCCCGAAGGCAGTGAAAATTCATGGTACACGGATGGATCTAAAATGAAATCCGGTACAGGAGCCGGCATTCACGCCAAGGACTTCAATAGTAGTGTAAGCATGGGAAATTATGCAACCGTCTTTCAAGCAGAGACGTATGCAATTATTTCCTGTGCACAGGAGAATATAGATAGGAAGGTAAAAGAACAAACCATCTATATACTCAGTGACAGTCAAGCAGCTCTAAAGGCACTCACATCGCCAAAGGTTGACTCAAGACTGATCTATAATGGAGTACAAGCATTAAACAAGCTTGGCAGACGCAACAAAGTGCGACTGGTTTGGATCCCAGGACACAGAGGCTTCATCGGCAATGAAAAAGCAGATGAGCTAGCAAGGGAAGGGTCAATGAACAAAAACATAGGGCCCGAACCGTATGTGGGACTCTCACAGGGTACCATAAAGAATGCTATAAACGACCACACCAGATTTAAACACCAACAAAAGTGGAAAACACTGGAAGGTCTAAAGCACTCAAAACGATTCATCGAAAACGTCAGCACTAGCTGGACTAAAAAACTCTGGACACTCAGTAGGAAGCAACTCCGACAAATCGTCGGGGCATTTACAGGTCACTTTGATACTAAACACATACTAGTAAAGATGGGACTACAGGACAATGAAGATTGTAGATTATGTGGTGAGGAAGACGAAACAATGGAACACATTATGTGTGAATGTGACGCTCTCGCCAGATTAAGAATGAGACTCTTTGGCGTCGGATACCCCGCGCCAGGAGACTTTAAGGCACTACCGCTACATCAAATCATCCAATTCATGGATGAGGTGATAAAAGCAATGGAGTAAGTGCGAAGGAGGGGTAATTACACAAAAGATCCCTACGGGTCGAAGTGTATCCGCAAGGACCCCTAAAAGTAAGGTAAGATAAGATAAGAGGTGGCCCACTCGCTTTTAAAATTAATAATTTATCAAATGAGGTAGTTCCA
This sequence comes from Choristoneura rosaceana, assembly GCA_037349165.1. NCBI lineage: Eukaryota > Metazoa > Arthropoda > Insecta > Lepidoptera > Tortricidae > Choristoneura > Choristoneura rosaceana. Next base: position 283,027 of record JAZBNJ010000043.1, read on the forward strand.
ACAAAAAAAATTTTTTTCGGTCAAACATCGTGGAAGACGTCTAAAAATTGTCGATTGTGATTTTTGTTACTTTAATACAAAAGAAAGAGAAGTCATTTTTTGATTTTTTACATTAATTACAAAAATAATAGATTTTTTTTTTTTTACTTTTGATTTCCAATTGGCTGTCGAGGGGTGACCCTACAGGTTCTAGAACACCTTTAATATATATTTTTTGGTACTACTTCATTTAATAGATTATTAATTTTAAAAGGGAGTGGGCCATCTCAAAATATTAAGTAAAAATTTTTTTTTTTTGAAAATTTTTCTTTTTTCATAAGGTACAAATTCTAACCCCCTTGCTAAGAAAATAAAAAAAAATATTTTTTCAGCCCACCCTACTATTGAATCCTATGTTACGTAGGTGGGCGTTTTCAAAAAAAGATGTTGAAATGACTTTTTTGTCAGATGTGGATGAAATTTGGTATTCCTAATCAGAATCAGGTGTACGCATACTTTTAGAGTCGTTTTGTGAAAAAACATCATTTTGGGTATTAACAAGATTTTGTGAAAAATCGGACTTATCACACTTCACCTGCGGGCAGGTCCTCGTAGCGTCATTAACATTGCGGACACAAAATGTATAACGATTACATGCAAAATTAGACTTGTTGCACCTTTCCATTACATCGTTACAACAAGTACACGGAACGTTATTAGTCCAGTAACTTTATACATCGAAAGTATGCGTCAAATCCGGTAGTTCTGAATTTTTGCACACTTGTTTATGATGTTGTCCTAATGAATAATCCAAGTTTGTGACCTCGAGCGCCGAACGCAACTTTGTCAAAAATCGAAAAAACCGCGAAAAAAACGTATTTTTTTCAAATTTTGGCGATTATAACACTAAAGAACTAGTGTTTGAAAAAACTTTCTTAAAACGTTTTAAAGAAGCCTAATTTTGCTACAATATGATACAAGAATTGTCTCTGTGGACCCAATAGTTTCCAAGATTAAGCCTTTCAAAGTTTATCATTTTTACGAACTTCGCAATTTTTTGCGATTCCGTCGTTCTGAATGAATTTTGACCCTGATTATACTATCGAAGCCCTGTACTTTTATGATAGGATGTTAAAAAAGATAATGAGGAGTGTGAACGATGATGTTAAAGCTAAGCTACGAATAATGAAGTAAATAAAAAAGAAAAGTACAACAGAAGTTAATAAGTTTATTTGTTAGGAAATTGAGTAATATTCAAAATCAAAAAATCAAATTAATTTGGCCCTTTTGGAAGGTCCCGGTTGAGGTTCGTCCGTATCTGGATCGACGTATTGGGATGGCATATCCCCATCAGGGGATGGTAATGAATCGTCGACGTTTTGTGCCGTCAAGTCATCCTCCATTTCGACATCGGACAGATCGTCGCCTTCTAGGATTTTACTACTGCAACATCAGGTATATTGTCACAAGAGGCCTCGCTGCAGTGCCTACAGACTGATGAGTATTTTAATCCTGTCTTCCTGCAGCTGCACGCGATCCCACAACCCTTCGTGCAGCCGCAAGCAATCATCTGCAAGAGGTGTTGTGGGGCTGCATCTCTGGTCATCGTTTTGGGATTGAGGCTTTGTGGTGTGTATATAGCCACCCCCAGGGTTAAGTGTGACTCCCAACCACGCCTGTACCTGTAAGAAGATTGTACATGAGAATAGAAAATGATGAATGATATGTTATGTGAATTACTGATGCAAGGACAAATTTTTACCTGATGGTATGTCCGCAAGGAGTGAAATCGAGCAGAGTCTCTTGTGGGAGGTAACCTGGCTAGATTGAAGCTGGTTTTCGTCGCAGCCCTAGCGAATAGTCGGTACCGCAGCTCGTCAAGGTTATAGGTGTTGTGGTTGCCTAAATTGCGAAGTTCGAAAAAATGATAAACTTTGAAAGGCTTAATCTTAGAAACTATTGGGTCCACAGAAACAATTCTAGTATCGTGTTGTAGCAAATTTAGTCTTCTTTAAAACGTTCTAAGAAAGTTTTTTCAAACACTGGTCCTTTAGGGTTATAATCGCCAAAATTTGAAAAAAATATCGATTTTTCGCGGTTTTTTCGATTTTTGACAAAGTTGCGTTCGGCGCTCGAGGTCACAAACTTGGATTATTCATTAGGCCAACATCATAAACAAGTCTGCAAAATTTCAGAACTACCGGATTTGACGCATACTGCCCCCATACTTTCAGGCGACAAAGTTACTGGATTATATGTGATAAGTCTGACTTATTGCCTTTACCCTGGGGACTCGCGTGCGAAAGTGTTATGTCATTGGTTTTGTGACACTGAAATTGTTCATCATTAAATACAAAATCATTATCAGAACAAGAATACGTCCCCTTTGTTTGTGAAAAAATTGACATACTACCCTTTTCCTGTGGACGGGTAGGAGTTACGTAATCAACTTTGTGAATAGAAAAATTCTTAGAATTACGTACAAAATCGGACTTTTTACATTTCGGTATAGCACCGTTACAAGAAGTAGAAGTTACTTTCTTATCCTTATCGGCACATGAATAATTGTTGTACATCGAATCTAGACTTTTCGTACAATTCTGGTACTTATCTAAACAATTCGGATGAAAATTATGATCATGACTGTACTCGTATGTATCGTTTGTGGACGAGTAGTCAGAATGACAGGACTTATTTTCATAAGAAATACCACTTGGGATATTATTATTATAGTCATTATTCACGGCACCAAACGAACGATTTTGAAATTTACGATCGCGCACGGGTAACTCGACACTATAGAACTTTTCCGGCACGAACTTATTTACGGCACTTTCATTCGCGTTATTAGAGTTATTATTATGGTTCAAAGACTCACCCTTGTCCTCCAACTTACGACACTGTTCTCGTAGGTGACCGTACCGCTTACAGTAGGTACAGTAGGGTCGCGCGGCTCGCGCGGGACCGGAGGCCGAGGTCGTCGGGGAAGCCCGCGGCGGCGCGTTCACGCCGGGCGTGCCGCGGGGCTGCGGCAGCGCGGGCGCGTGCGCGGGCGGGGCTGCGGCGGCGCGCAGGGGCAGCGGGGCAGCGGCCCCGGGCTGCGCGCGCACGGGCGGCGCGCCGCGCGCGTGCCCGCCGGCGGCCGCGGAAAGTACTCGCGCCGGCGGCCGGCGATGGCCTCGCTGTTGATACTCGTCGCTCCTCTTCGCCAATGGAGTCTTCAATGTTTCTAGCATGATGTAATAACTCGGCGAATGTAGTGAATTCCTCTCTGCGGAGTCGTTTTCTTATTCGCACGTTCAAAAGGCCGTAAATCATGTCTAATTGCACTTTTTCGTTTAAATCGTTCTTAGGTAGTCTTGACAACAGGGCGCGCGCTTTGGCAACGAACACATCGGTATTCTCGTGCTGTTGTTCGGTTGCGAATAAGTCGCGGTAAATTCTATGGGGCGGCCGTCGGTCGCCGTAGGCGCTTCGAAGGTTATTTTATTAACGACCTCGTCCCATGTAGTTACTTGATGTTTAATGCCCTGCCACCAGGTGGCCGCATCGTGCGTCAGCAACATCGACAAACCTTTTATTGCATTATGATCAGTCACGTTAGCGCACTCTTTATAGCTTTCTATAGCATCGATAAATCCTTCTACGGACTCGGTAGGTGTGCCGCTAAACACAGCCTTACAACGCGCAAAGTTACCATGTTCGGTGAGCACCGGCGCGGGAGTAGAGGTACTCGCGCGGTGGCCGAGGACACTGTCGAGGATTTCCTTAATAGCGTTGGTTTGCGTTCTTTGTAGGCCTTCTAGGAGCATGGAAACGTTCTGCTGTGAGAATGTTGCGTCAGCAATGCGGGTGGCGGGGGAGGGGTGGGGAATGCCTATTGCATCATCTCCGTCATCATCGCCGTCATGCTGGTACTCCTGGTGTTCGTGCTGAGGTGGCGCAGAGGAATGGGGAATGCGTCATGCATTTGTTGTTGCTGGGCAGGCATCCGTGGCGCGGGAGGCACGTTTTCTCGTTCCTCCTCGTCACTGTGGACGTCTTCCATTTGCACCGGGTTTGCCTGACTTCTAGTACGCGTCATTATCACTATGCGGATAGTTCGTACCTACATAGGTATGTGCATTACGTTCACGAACACACAAGTTTAGGTTAGGTAGACGCGGAGTCGTTCAAACGGATTTCGACACTCACGAAAATCACTCACTCGCGAATCGTTTGTTTTACCACTAATCCACACACTGTTGGGACGCCAGATATAGTACTGGGAACTACTTAAGGGGTGCGCCACTGCCGGCTGGCAGAGAATGAGAAAAACTCAGGGGTGTAGGTTCGTTAGGTCTTTACTATCAAAAAAAATGACAGTTAATGGATTAGTGGGTTAGTCAGTAGTCACTAGTTTAACACTGTAGGGCAAGACGATGCCGCTTGCGGTGTGAGCGTCGTGTCGTGTGTATGCGCGGGCGCGGAAATGTCACGCGCATTCGCTACGGCGGCTTGGAAACGACTACTTGTTGGTCCGCGATCAGCGCGGCGCGGAATAGAGCGGGGCGCGGGAGGTGAGGAGGGGGCAGCGTGTTATACAACACACATGCACCACACTCACACTAGCAAAATCTTGCTGGTCGGCGCGCGCGAGAGGCCCGCTCGGGTAAGACGCGGCTTGGTGTTTGAACACGGTTTGCTATAACAGATAATTTACTGAGAACAAGGGGTCAATGTGGAGCAATGAGCTTCTACATACTAGAGCAGCAACGTCTTACAAAAGATTCTCAGATTTGTGTCGCCACTTCATGGTTCGAAAGACGTAGCTTTGAAACCTATACATTATGTCAAAGTTAACTATATTTGTCTCGTTTCTTCCAATAATCAACTAATTACCGTTGAAGTGAGACAGTAATACTGCTGCCATGAAAATGGACAGAGTTGCCAGTGGTGAGAAATAATTTTCTAAAAATGAATAAATGTATTTAATTGTTTTGGTGTGATTAATGTTGTATATTGTGAACAGAATTTAATAAAATTTTCAGTCTATACTACCTATTATAAAACTGTAACGGAGTGTACACATACACGGTACATTGAGAATATTCAGAAAAAGTAGTAAACAGATTTTGATTTGAATAAATTACAGTTTTTAGGGTTCCGGAGCCAAAATGGCAAAAACAAAACCCTTATAGTTTCGCCATGTCTGTCCGTCTGTCTGTCTGTCTGTCCGTCCGTCCGTATGTCACAGGCATTTTACTCGAAAACTACAAGAGTATATCAATGAAATTTGGAGTACAGATGTCTTGTCAAAGCCGCTATTTAGTTTTGTAGTTAAATTACAAAAATAAATATTTATAGGGGGGTACTCCATACACATGTAATAGAAGATAAAATATTTTTTTTTAACTCGCATCAACGTGAGGCACATATTTCGACAGCTCTTTTGAAAATATAGTAAGATTTCTCAAAAACTTTTTTGATTAAGTGAAGATTTCCGGAAATAATCGCTCCCAAAGTAGCAAAAATTGTGTCCTCTACCCCCTTCTATCTGTAAACCCTTTGTCCAAAAATATGCAAAAAATATGGGAAGGTAACGCTTAATAAATATTTTCAACGGAAATTGATTTAAACATGATCGGATATACCGTTTTCGAGTTATTTCCGAAAAACTGCGCTTCTCAACAAAAGGACGTAAGTGCAGTGAAGATACGCTCTTTTTCTGGTAATAGATTTTAAGACTGTAGTAGTGTTTTAATTGTGTTATAATGCACAGCGATTTTTTTCGTAATTGCTACGGAACCCTATTTTGGGCGTGTCCGACACGCTCTTGGCTGGTTGTTTATTTAAAAAGCTAGTAAATAATAAATATCTAAGATATTCAAAAGGTATGTAGATAGAAATAAAAAAGCTTTCAAGCATTGATAATCCCTGAGCAAAGCCGCGGACGGACGGACAGACAGACAGTCAGCCAGATAGACAGAGAGACATGGCGAAACTATAAGGGTTCCGTTTTTGCCATTTTGGCTCCGGAACCCTAAAAAGATCATTCTAAGTGAACTTAATACTATTTTAAGATGTGATGATGAACTAAAATTAAATAGTATAATAAAATCTATTTCTCGTAATGATTGAGCATATTACAGTCTGCCGAAATTTTAGTACTGAAACACATAGGTATTACTGGTACTCAATTCCGTCATTCATTCTTTCATTAACTAAACCCCCAAAAAAGCGGAAAAATTAAAATCGTTTTTCTGGTAACACTGATGGCAAAAATAATGCACGATGTATTTATTTCATTTTCTGGTGTAATTTTAGTCAATATGATCAAAATTATGCTAACTTAGGTGTGAAAAGTGATGCCAGTGGCTTTACTAAGCTTTTCGGACCGTGAAACACAACTTTTAACGGCACATTTCGCCATTTTGTAAAACTATCGGATACGTCACGCTCACTTAATGTCAAGCAGGCAACTGAAGTCAGATATGCCTGCAGGCATATTCGAAGTGGCTCCGCGTCGCTGCCGTAAACTGCCAATCTAGTGACATATAACATCATTGATGTGGAGTAAGGCAGCTAAAAAACCATGTCATTTATTAAGATATATATTTATTATAAATTGACACTACATTTTTAGGGTTCCGGAGCCAAAATGGCTAAAACGGAACCCTTATAGTTTCGCCATGACTGTCTGTCTGTCTGTCCGTCTGTCTGTCTGTCTGTCTGTCCGTCCGCGGCTTTGCTCAGAGACTATCAATGCTAGAAAGCTGTAATTTTGCACAGATATATAGGTAAACTATGCCGACAAAATAGTACAATTAAAAATTCAAAAACAATTTTTTTTAGGGTACCTCCCATAGACGTAAAGTGGGGGTGATTTTTTTTTTCTCATCCAACCCTATAGTGTGGGGTATCGTTGGATAGGTATTTTAAAACCATTAGGGGTTTGTTAAAACGATTTTTCGATTCAGTCTTCTGTTTGCGAAATATTCAACTTTAAAGTGCAAATTTTCATTAAAATCGAGCGTCCCCCCCCCTCTAAAATCTAACCCGGTGGGTGGAAAAATTTGAAAAAATTCAGGATGGTAGTCATTATATCAAACTTTCAAGGAAAACTATAACGGCTAAGTTTGCTTGAGAACTATAGTAGTTTATGAGTAAATAGCAGCGTAAGGTATAAAATATACCTAAACTTGGAAGATTCCGTATAAAATACGAAATCCTTAGAAAAATATTACTTAATTTTTTCGTAATGGCTACGGAACCCTATTTTGGGCGTGTCCGACACGCTCTTGGCCGGTTTTATTACATAGCAAATTACTGCACTTACTAAATCTTTTGTTACAAGCAAAAGTTTTAGGGCACATGATGCTTAGCTAAGTACATTAATCATCATTTAGACATAAAAAATAAAGTGAAGTTCCCAATTTGCCCTGAGCAAGCGTTATATAGTGCTTGGGCACAGGCCTCCTTTCTTGTATGAGAGGGTTTGGGAGTCCCCATACAAAAAAGGAAACCGATTGTAGGCAATCACTAGTGATTGCTACTGTAATCTACACTAATATTATAAAGAGGAAAGATTTGATTAAATTTGTTAACATTGGTTTATGCATCGGCTAGTAAAAATAGAGACTCTTAATAGAGGGTGTGGTTCTTCCGCGCTTGGAGTGACAGGAAATATCTATATTTATTTTAAGAGGCGCCAAGATAATCTGTCAGCAAGCCGATGTTTGTGCTTAAATAAAACAAAAGAATTACTATTACAAATTTTATTGTTCTTTAGTGTTTTCCAAAGATATATCACTAGATATTCAAATATTCTAATATTATAAGCCGTACACTGAACTTGGCTTAAGGGCCTTAACTATGTCTCTTAGCTTAAGGTTAAATAATATATATGGTACATTACCAACGTCCAACTGAGCGTGGCACTAACAGTAGTATAATAGTTTTCTACCTCTCAACACATTGGACTTTCCTACTAGCTGGTAACCGTAGTGCAGTATCTTCTTATAGTTTGCTCCCTTCTGTATAATGTTCACCGCAGTGAGTGAAGTGAAGTCACCGGCCTCAAGTTAAACTCGCCTCACGTGCATGGTAAGAAAGCCAGTTGTTTTAAGATTTAAAGTTAAACAGAATAAGAAAGAAAAACCTGTGGACAAGCAGTACGCAGCATGTTAGTAATTGGGCATTTGCGACAAATAAGAAATAAGTATGAAACAAAGGAAGAAAACCTTACCACAGATGTGGTTTTTCTCTAAACAAAGCTTTAGCTAGCCATGTGGTTTTAGTGCCACCGACACTGTTCAATCTATTTTAACAGCTGGTTGGGTGAATACATCATAGTGGCTGAAAATAGAAAGTCACCAATTGGTTAACAATGGCAATAAACGCAATAGAAACGCAAACCGGGGAAGGCTGAAGAAAACTCTTACCAGTTACTTGATGTGAAAAAACAGAAACGCAGGCATCATTTTGTGCATGGTCGAGCTTGATTCTAAATTAGCAAAAGTGGCGATGAACGCTGAAAATCAAGATATAATCCGTAAGCACACTTATATATAAATGGAAGAACACTTCAAAACAGTGGATTCTTACCCGAAGCGAGACAGGACTCAAGGAAGTATTAGTTTTTAGCTCAAATCATGGCGTATGCAATGGAGTTGCCTTCCAGTGATCATGACGATGATGACTTCCTAATATACTTATTATACTCTTTGATGATGACGAGTGGATTTTCGATAGACGACAAAACAACTTGAGGTGCGTTCACAAAACTCGAGGACAGAACAGTTATAAGTAGGTGTCCTTACAGACTTCAAAATTAAAATCAATTGACCCCGACAGCTAAAACGACAGAATATGAAAGCAGATATTTTCTTCAAGTGGAAAACTAAAAATATGGTTTTTTTGGAGTTCAAGTTAAAAATCAAATAGTTGGGATCCATTACATCCGATTCGACGACCGGATGGCTAAGTGGTTAGAGAACCTGACTACGAAGCTTGAGGTCCCGGGTTCGAATCCCGGCCGGGGCAGATATTTGTATGAATAATACGAATGTTTGTTCTCGGGTCTTGGATGTTTAATGTGTATTTAAGTATTTATTTATCTATATAAGTATGTTTATCCGTTGCCTAGTACCCATAACACAAGCTTTGCTAAGCTTACTTTGGGGCTAAGTCAATTGGTGTGAATTGTCCCGTGATATTTATTATTTATTTATTTATTTATTTATTTATTACCATAGCAGGGTATTTCGGAACGCATCCGTATAGTCAACTTAGTCTACAGACTCCCTCTATGATAACGGCGCGTTTACGAAGGCAGGTCGTTGACACGTAAGGCCAACTGACTAGTTAATTTAATATAAAAGAGGATTTCCGAATAACGAGTTATAACATTGTCAACTTCGTAATTGATTAAACATATACAGAAATTGTTTGAACCAAAAAAATGAAAATTCGAAAATAAATTTCTCATGAAACAGTGTCGTGCGCGTATGCGGACTTAACAAAGTACCACACTCCGTAAACGCACTTGATGAACAAAACGTCGGAACTGTCAAGTGTCAAAACAAAACGAGTAACCAAATCTTTACCAAATTCTTTTTCTCAAGAAAAGTACAATTAAAATGTAGGAAAAAACTAGCATTCTGCCTAGGATCGGCTCAAAATCTACAGCTCGATAAGGGAAACAGATTCCCCTAAATGTATGTCGAGGATGGAGCATGGAATGTATGATGAAAGTGGTGCGACAACATGCAGCTGTATACGACTTCTACAAAAGTTACGGTAAGGCGATTCTCGCAGGTTCTCCCGACCCTTAAAATGTTACAAATTCGATGGAGCATTTTACACATGGATGACAAAAAAATTTAAGTTGGAACATTTGTAAATTTAGGCTACAGGCTTACAACAATACAGGTATCAAAGTATTAGGAACTGCGCTGTTGGAAGTCAAACTCAAAATTAAAGGTTATTTTATGGAATTTATTGGAACTGACTTACAATTCCAGCCAACACACACCAAGCCAACACTTGGCAAAGATGCTTGTTTGGTGTTAGGGTTAATTGAAAGGAAACACATAAATAAGGTAATACAAAATATTGTTACAGATGATCCAAGGAAAAGTGCATTAGTTTCAAAATACCATGATGTATTTACCGGTACAGGAAGATTCCCCGGTGAATATATTGTTGAAGGAAGGCTCTATACCAGTCTCAAAGCCACCTCATCGTGTAACTCTTAAATTAAAAGAACAGCTTAAGTCTGAGCTTGACCGATTGTGTGATAAAGGTGTTTGTTAGTCCTATACCTCATAAGCATACTTTTTAACTATCGCGTTGTGTCTTAACCCTGTTTTTTTTTGTCGCTATTAATTTTAGTCTCATTTTACATCGATCATGTATAAAATTTTCGCTTTGTATCCTATTTTGTATTAGACAATATATTTAGTCGCAATGTACAGTCGAAGGCGAAAATATCGGCACGGACAGTGATCAAAAATATGTGAACACGACTTTATTGTCAAGGGAATAAGGTTAATCAGATATTTTTGAAACTTTGGGAACGTACATATATTTATGCCCTCGACTGTACCTTTTTCGCTTTTTTTCCACGACATTAATGCAGTGCAGTGTACTTCAATGTCACAATGACTGCGTATTGGCTATTATTCATTAGACTAAGATAAAATTTCAATGAGTTTAGGTATGATACTACACAGGTACAGTCGAGGGCAAAGATTTACATCATACGGTCAAAAGGGACAAAAGTAGGTATGTGTACGCGACCATATTGTCCTAACATTAAGGGCATGCATACATATTTTAGTCACTTTGACCGTATTTATCTTTGCCCTCGACTGTACCAAACATATTAAACAAAAGAATGCTCGAAAAGTTAGTCATATTAGCCTCCGAAGCAGGGCTAAAGTAATACTTTTAGCCCCTAGGGCTAGTATCGTTTAATGTTTTATTGCAATCCTAGTAAAAACTTGTGCTGATATGGCTTATTTTAGACTCTTGACAAACAATCTACTATAGTGTAATAGTACTCTAGTTTAACGACCGTTTAGCCTAGTGAGTAGTGGACCTGGTCTACGAAGCTGGAGGTCCCGGGTTCGAATCCCGGTTAGGGCATTTATTTGTGTGATGAGCACGAATATTTATTCCTGAGTCATGGATGTTATCTATGGATTTAAGTTTGTATTTATCTATACAAGTATGTATACCGTCACCTCACCTAGTACCCATAGCACAAGCTTTGCTTAAGTTTGGGACTGGGCTGATTTGTGTAAGATTGTGTGTTCAGAAATGTTGAGATCGCGACGAAACGCGATCCGGTGAATAACTACAAGTAATTTATGCTTATGAGGTAAAGGACTAACAAACGGATAAAGGTGTGCTTTCAAAGATGGATGAAGCAACAGAATGGATTAAGAGGATTGTAATACTTAGTTGAGAAATACCAAACTGCAATTTGTGTGTGTCTGGATCGTAGAGATTTGTTTGTTTAATAGTATTTGTTTACTACAAATGTGTTCTAAAAAATAGTTTGAGATACCAACCTATCAATGACCTCAAGTCTACTTAGTGACGCAAAATATTTTTAAGTCATGGATTTAAAACAGTCCTGGCAAATTGGTCTTTCTGGATCTAGTAAAAAAAAAATACTTTTTCCACTGTATTTGGGGATATATAATTTTAATGTTTTACTGTTACAAATATCTGCTGAAATACCTATTTCTAGAAAATTGTGAAAGTTGCTTTAAAGACATAAAATACATTTAGTCCTATGTATCCTAAATCGAATGGTTTTGTTGAAAAATTTGTAGCCATCGCAAAAAATATGCTGAAGAAATGTAGCGATGAACATTTGGACATATAATTAATGCTATTGGAGTACAGGAATATAGTCCAGTGTTGGGCTCACCATACTCTCCTTCCCAATTGTTATTAAGCCGGTTAACGAGATCCACTTTGCCTTTGCATACCGAACTGCTTGCCCCGAATGTTGTAAATGATTTTGACAAGTTCCAAAAACAGTGAGACTTGATAAATATGATAATAGAAAAGAACAGGATATAGTAATAAAGAACACTTCCAAGATATCTGTGTTTCAATAGTTTGCCCTATCACCTGCTGTTATTTAAAAATGTGAGATCTTAAAGTAGGTTAGATTTGACTTGGCCAGTTTTTGAGTTTTTATCAGAATTAAAAAATATATAGGTATATAATTATGTTGAATAACTTTATAAAATGACTGATGTAATGAAAACTGGTCAAGTCAAATCTAACCTACTTTAAGATCTCACATTTTTAAATAACAGCAATTGTTATAGGTATCCAATAAAGCACAGAAATAGAGTTTAATACTTGTTGATAATGTTATTTTAACTTGGAACTCATTTAGATCTCCATTATTTTTGCGGCGAAGCCCACAGCCAAGCATAGTTTTTGTATTGAACTTGGCTCTCCTTTTTTACATTTATGTTTTTGGTGGGATTATAATTTACTGTTCAACATATTTTTTTGCAAAATCATGATCAGTTAGCTTTACTGTGTTCTCCGTTAAATTAACTGTTTTAATCACTAAGAGATAACGTTCAAGACATTATAATTAACTGTTTTGATCAATAAGATATAACGTTCAAGACATTATAATGTACCGTTTCGATCATTAAGAGATAATGTCCAAGACGTTATAATTTACTGCTACAACAGACCTTTTTGCTAAATCATGATCAGTTAGCTTTACTGTGTTGTCCGTTAAGTTTACTGCTTTGATCATTAAGTGATAATGACCAAGACATTATAATTTACTGTTACAACATAATTTTTTGCAAAATTATGATCAGTCAGCGTTACTGTTTCCTCCGTTAAATCAACTGCTTTGATCATTAAGTGATTATGTCCAAGACATTATAATTTACTGTTTTGATCAATAAGATATAACGTTTAAGACATTATAATCTACTGTTACAACAGATATTTTTGCTGAATCCTGATCAGTTAGCTTTACTGTGTTGTCCGTTAAGTTTACTGCTTTGATCATTAAGAGATAATGACCAAGACAATATAATTTACTGTTACAACAGACATTTTTGCAAAATTATGATCAGTCAGCTTTACTGTGTCCTCCGTTAAATTTACTGCTTCGATCATTAAGTGATAATGTCCAAGACATTATAATTAATTTACTGTTACAACAGATATTTTTGCTGAATCCTGATCAGTTAGCTTTACTGTGTTGTCCGTTAAGTTTACTGCTTTGATCATTAAGAGATAATGACCAAGACAATATAATTTACTGTTACAACAGACATTTTTGCAAAATTATGATCAGTCAGCTTTACTGTGTCCTCCGTTAAATTTACTGCTTCGATCATTAAGTGAAAATGTCCAAGACATTATAATTTACTGTTACAACAGATATTTTTGCTGAATCATGATCATTTAGCTTTACTGTGTTGTCCGTTAAGTTAACTGCTTTGATCATTGAGTGATAATGTCCAAGGCATTATAATTTACTGTTTCGATCATTAAGAGATAATGACCAAGACATTATAATTTACTGTTACAACATAATTTTTTGCAAAATTATGATCAGTCAGCTTTACTGTGTCCTCCGTTAAATCAACTGCTTTGATCATTAAGTGATAATGTCCAAGACATTATAATTTACTATTTTGATCAGCAAGTGATAATGTCCAAGACATTATAATTTACTGTTTTGATCAATAAGATATAACGTTCAAGACATTATAATCTACCGTTTCTATCATTAAGAGATAATGTCCAAGACATTATAATTTACTGTTTTGATCAATAAGATATAACGTTCAAGACATTATAATCTACTGTTACAACAGATATTTTTGCTGAATCCTGATCAGTTAGCTTTACTGTGTTGTCCGTTAAGTTTACTGCTTTGATCATTAAGAGATAATGACCAAGACATTATAATTTACTGTTACAACAGACATTTTTGCAAAATTATGATCAGTCAACTTTACTGTGTCCTCCGTTAAATTTACTGCTTCGATCATTAAGTGATAATGTCCAAGACATTATAATTTACTGTTTCGATCATTAAGAGATAATGACCAAGACATTATAATTTACTGTTACAACATAATTTTTTGCAAAATTATGATCAGTCAGCTTTACTGTGTCCTCCGTTAAATCAACTGCTTTGATCATTAAGTGATAATGTCCAAGACATTATAATTTACTATTTTGATCAGCAAGTGATAATGTCCAAGACATTATAATTTACTGTTTTGATCAATAAGATATAACGTTCAAGACATTATAATCTACTGTTACAACAGATATTTTTGCTGAATCCTGATCAGTTAGCTTTACTGTGTTGTCCGTTAAGTTTACTGCTTTGATCATTAAGAGATAATGACCAAGACATTATAATTCACTGTTACAACAGACATTTTTGCAAAATTATGATCAGTCAGCTTTACTGTGTCCTCCGTTAAATTTACTGCTTCGATCATTAAGTGATAATGTCCAAGACATTATAATTTACTGTTACAACAGATATTTTTGCTGAATCATGATCATTTAGCTTTACTGTGTTGTCCGTTAACTGCTTTGATCATTGAGTGATAATGTCCAAGACATTATAATTTACTGTTTCGATCATTAAGAGATAATGACCAAGACATTATAATTTACTGTTACAACATAATTTTTTGCAAAATTATGATCAGTCAGCTTTACTGTGTCCTCCGTTAAATCAACTGCTTTGATCATTAAGTGATAATGTCCAAGACATTATGATTTAATGTTTTGATCAGCAAGTGATAATGTCCAAGACATTATAATTTACTGTTTTGATCATTAAGATACAACGTTCCAGACATTATAATGTACCGTTTCGATCATTAAGAGATAACGTTCAATACATTAAAATATACTGTAACAACACAGACATTTTTGCAAAATCATGATCAGTTAGCTTTACTGTGTTCTCCGTTAAATTTACTGTTTTGATCATTAAGTGATAACGGTCAAGTCATTAAAATTCACTGTTACAATACAGTAATTTTTGCGAAATAATGATCAGTCAGCTTTACTGTGTTCTCCGTTAAATTTAACTGTTTTGATCATTAAGTGATAACGGTAAAGTCATTAAAACTTACTGTTACAACACAGACATTTTTGCGAAATCATGATCAGTTAGCTTTACTGTGTTCTCCGTTGAATTTACTGCTTTGATCATTAAGTGATAACGGTCAAGTCATTAAAATTCACTGTTACAATACAGTAATTTTTGCGAAATAATGATCAGTCAGCTTTACTGTGTTCTCCGTTGAATTTACTGTTTTGATCATTAAGTGATAACGGTCAAGTCATTAAAATTTACTGTTACAACACAGGCATTTTTGCGAAATCATGATCAGTTAGCTTTACTGTGTTCTCCGTTAAATTTACTGTTTTTGATCATTAAGTGTTACTGTTCTAAACATTAAAAGTTACTGATATAAATTTAATGATTACCATCGTTTAATTTTAACGTTTTTTCATTAATTTCAAATGTTCCATCAGTTAATTTTACTGTTTTGTATTTAACTGTTTTTGAAACGGTTGTTGGTAATGTACAAAACAGTTACTTTTAATGTGAATCCGTTTACTGTTTGAACGGTAGAAATTATTTTTTTCAGTGTAACTCTTGCGATATCGTCAGTCCACTTAGTGGGAGGCCTGCCAACTCTTCGTCTTCCGGTTCCTCCTCTCGAGTACTTTTCTCTTCCAACTGTTATCTGTTCTTCGAGCGATGTGGCCCGCCCATTATCACTTCAATTCAATATGCTTAATCTTCAAGCTATGTCGATGACTTAGTTCTTCGGTTCTATAGTGAAAAGAAATAGCTCTTTCTATAGCTCATTGCACATAACTCTGAGCTTCTGTAGGTATAGGTCAGAACTTCGTAAAGGACTCTTTACGTGCTTTTTCTGACACTACCAGCGAATTCAAAAAGACCATTATTACCAAAAAAACTTAAGTCGCAAGAAGCTGGGTAGTTTATCTTTTGAAACATATAGTTTAACCGGCTTATATTTAGTTTGTCAACGATTTAAAAGTTAGTTGCGTGCGAATAAGATATCAATATCAATTAGCAAGTGGTTGTCTCGATTCCTATAAAGAGAGTTTATTATGTATGTATTCAGGTTTTTAAAGTAATAGCCGCTAATGTGTTTGACTGTAGGCGACTTAATTCAATAAACGGTAAAACAAACGATGCCGGCCCCATAAATGTGGAGCGGTGGCTGCGGTAGGCACCGCGAATATTAAGATTAAATTAAAATGTTAAAGAATGTTGTAATCATAAGTTACTGGTTATTTATTCTAAATTATTTTTCATCATCATTTATTTCAGCCTATACTTAAACATCCTAATGCAAGACACAGGCCTCCTGACCTGTTAAAGAATGTTGTAATCATAAGTTACTGGTTATTTATTCTAAATTATTTTTCATCGTCATTTTGTTTCGGCCTATACTTAAACATCCTAATGCAAGACACAGGTCTCCTGACACAATGATAGAGCTTGGGCTGGAGGCTGAGGGGTTGAGCGTGGATATCCGTGCGGACTGAATGGGAACTTTTTAAGTAGGTATATATTTTGTTTTGAGAAAATTCCATCTTGCTCGCTAATCCTGCCGTGAAGCAGCAGTGCTTGCACTGTTGTGTTTCGGCGCGGAGAGTAAGACAACCGGTGAAATTACTGGCACTTGAAGTATTCCAACTTAGGCCTATAGGTTGGCAACGCATCTGCAATACCCCTGGTGTTGCAGATGTTTATGGGCGGTGGTGATCTCTTACCACCAGGAGACCCACTTGCTCGTTTGCCTTCCAGTCAAATAAAAAAAAACTTTCTGCCAAGTTTCTTGCGGCGCATTCTTCTTGGCAATGATGTCTTTCCAAAAGCGCTGGTAGCTCAGAGTACTGAATGGCTGGTAGTCGTAGGCTGTTAGTATAAAAAAGTGACACGAAAAACAGCCCTTTTGCGCCCTACTTACAGAATAAACGCTTTGATGATTTAGTTTAAACTTCATAGTTGTTTTAAAAAAAAAACTAAATAATATACATATTAAACATACCTACCTTTCTAACAATAACTTAAAATAAAATAATAAATTAACCTAAAACTAAAACAAATTGTCCAAAGAGTACCCCTTAGGCAAGGTCCAAGGTTTTATTTCAACGAGTATGGAGTAAAAATTTAAATTTGTCCTTTGGTAAGACTCGTACGAAGTGCTATGTAGTTACGCGGATTTGCACTATCTCTGACTTATGTCTTTTTGGCCAAATGCACGGTCGCGTTTTTAGCCAGCGCAACCTTTCTGTTCCTCATAGTAATTATTAGCTCTGAGCTGGAACCAGTCCTGCGCCAGACATGTTCTCGGCTATTCTCACGATAAATACCAATTAGTTTAGAATTACGTTTAACTAAAACGGATAAAATTAGAATAACGTGTATTGCAACGGGTGGAACGTAGTAGGTTACGCTCACGACACGGGCATGGCGCTACTGCTTGCTTACATTACTAGTAGTGAACTACTTAGTCATTAGGACAAATTGGCTACGCAATGGACTACAACAATGGACTATATTGTAATAATAACATCTGCACTTACATTGATTTCAAGCAATAAATGAATTGAATGTCCGGGAATGGACGGGAATCAAGAGCGCCGCAGAGCATTTCAGACTGGCGAAAAACCGAATCACCTTCACTAGTTTGAGAAACACTTGAAGAAAGAGGAAGAATTGCTTTGATCAAAACAGTTGGAAACTTGACGCGATTTTTACTCACACTGTTATTATTATGGGTGAGCCTAAGATAGGGGAAGGCCTGTGGCCAGTAATTCTCTTCCTTATACCATTGGTGTACCTACCCAAAAACCTAAATGGTCCTTTTGGACCTTTACGGCCTTTCCGAAAGCGCTGGTAGTTTAAAAAAAATGACGTGTAAAAGTGCCCATTGCGGCCTATTTACTGAATAAATGATTTGAATTTGAATTTAAATAAAACCGGTGTTTGATTCCAACAAAACACTCTACAATCAACAATGCTCCACAACTCTCATCCACCATAAACGCCGACCCATTCCCGCAATAATAATATTGTTGACAAACAAAACAGAATACCTTATCGAAACAAATTGCATAGCGAATGAGTTCGCGCCAAAAGCGGCGGCCATTTGCAAGTGGTATTGCGCGGGCGCCTTATACGCTCGCAATGCCTTTGTCCTTAGAGTACGTAATTTAGTCGGTGGCGGATAGCGCGACCCGCGACCTGGGTATCGCTTCATTAGGGAATAACATTAAGGGCGCGCAGAGCTTCTTATTGTTAGCGCGTTTAAGTATTGCATTGATTTAACCCCTCGCTGTATAATTACTACTTAGTAAATAAAATTAAAATACCGAATGTATTAAAATATCGAATGGGTCGTAATATCGAAGAGGTATTTTTGTTAAGACTGTAGTTTTTTAGATTGTTATAAATGTAACCTAACCTAACCTAACCTAAGGCGTTCGTCTTATACAATGCCGTTTTAATCAATCCTGAAAAGTTTTCGGTTTCAGAAAATAAACCTTTCGATATTATGACCCATTCGATACTTTAATATAGTATACGATATTTTAACATTCGGTATTCAGATGCGTTACAAGCCGGGGTGGCCTAGTGGTTTGACCTATCGTCTCTCAAGCAGAGGGTCGTGGGTTCAAACCCCGGCTCGCACCTCTGAGTTTTTCAAAATTCATGTGCGGAATTACATTTGAAATTTACCACGAGCTTTGCGGTGAAGGAAAACATCGTGAGGAAACCTGCATTGCCTGCAAAGCAATTCAATGGTGCGTTTCAAATTCTCAATCCGCACTGGGCCCGCGTGGGAACTATGGCCCAAGTCCTCTTGTTCTGAGAAGAGGCCTGTGCCCAGCAGTGGGACGTAAGTAGGCTGGGATGATGATGATGAACCTAATACAAACCATGTTCATCCAGACATCCCGCCATTCCCCCATATCCACATAGATTAGCGCTAAAAACTCGGTAGCCCCTTAACTCCGCGGGATATGTGTAAGCATTACTTTGTTCTCGCTAGTTGCTTCGCGTCGCAAAGGTTACTGTCTTTTGTTGTGGACTTCATTAACTTGACTTACTGAATAAAATTAAAGACGCTTCCTGGATCGGAGGGAATTGGTAGCAGCTGCTGTCTGGAGTTGAATTAAACAGCCACTTATGTTGGTACAGTCACCAGCATTAATATCTGCCACAGCGGAGCATGCAAAAATATCTGACACGTCCTTCCAACCCTAGTAATAGTCGTATCAGATATTTATGCCCGCTTGATGTGTCAGATATTGGTGCTGGTGATTGTAATACTTGAGGTACGGAGATTAAATAATGATTGTATTATATCGTTTTCATTTGTAAATGGTTTATAGTTATTAAATTAATACTTACAGCTTTCTAATAAAACAGTCTTGGTATGTTTTTTCCTTGGTATTGTCGACCAAGAAATTGGTTTACCACCCAAAGGTTCAATGACATTTGTAGCGTTTAAAACGTCTAAGCTTATTTTCACTCGCAAATCAATATGACAATCAGCTTTATTGTTTTGTTTCTGAAGTAGGAGCTGTGATTAAATTTGGTAATACACTTGACCCATTCTGACAATTAAGTTATTTGTATTTGGTCAACTATACATTGGACCTTTATTCTTTATTCAAAGTTTAGTCAGTTTCAGTTGGCAGTTTTTATCAGTGTAGATGCCTGCAGTATTTAATAACTTACACAAGTTCCTAATCGAGTGATTTGTAGCTTTGATTCTCACTTGAAATGTCTCGTGACGGAACTCTCATCATAAGCTTTGAAGCTCGACCCATTGTATCAACAGCTATCAACTTTTGGACCAGAAAGCCCACTACGGACTGTGATATAGGTAATTTACGAATGTGAAATAAAACAGCTTGCTTTATAATCTATTTTTTCATTGATTTAATAGACATGTAGGATTACATATACATATTTTATCTCGTCATAAAACTATATTATATGCATTAATTTACTCAGCTATAGTGACCTAATAGTGATCAGTGAACAAACAACAAATATAGGTATTCCTCGGGCGAACCCGGCGGATCTCACATCCTCTGTGTAAGCTACGGTATATTAATACAAACAATGTTAACATTCAACTTATCTATGCGAGTCATCTTTGATCGCGGCCGGCGATGCTTTCGCCGCAATCAGAATGGGATATTGAACGTTGCTCTGATCAAAGTATACCTCACATTTTAAAAGTGTCAGACATACATAACATTTTTTACTAGTGTTGCTTTGCGAAGTGAAATGGCGGGCAGCGAGACGTGGTAAGATCAGTGGCAACTGTGTTGCGTGTGCTTTAGGCCAGTGGAAAGGAAACGTCAACCGCCGATAACTTAAGACTTGGAACTGCCGCACTCTAGGCCAATGGCGGCGACCACTGGTGCCAAAACAGGTGATAAATATGTCTAGCACCAACACTTATAAAGAGACTATTTGTCCAAATCAGAAACTGATTTTCACCATCTCTTGTAATGTGAAAATTTTAATGCGGCGGTTGAAACGCTCCAGAAATCTCCACTAATATGGGAACCCACCTGTCGAGTGGCCTGTCTGTATATTTGAGTTTTGTTTCAACGTAAATTGTAGATGAGATTCACTGGTCTGAATCACCGCGTAAGGCGGGCAACTGTTAGTTACTCTCTTTCAACTGCCGCAGCCACTTTACTCCACAAAGCAAATATAAATTGTACCTAAGTGTTCGGATACACTGGCAAGAAAAATTCAACTAAAAAATAACAAAATAAAGGCTTACAGCCGCTTTGTACATTAAAAATACATTTTCTTTGGTTTTTAACACCTCTGGGAAGCGTAAAATATACCTTTTTTTTATAAGCGTTCAAAATGAGTAATAAGTAATAACTTTAGATTCAGCTCGCTTGCAACCGTCGGACCGTTCGTGGTAAATACTTTATGCTTCTCGTCTGAAGGCAACGATGCGCCTGTGTCTTTCGCCACTATTAAATAATCTCCATTTTTAATTAAAGTTCACGAAAGATAAATTTGATTCTGCGTAACCCTTACATCCGACTGTTGCAAACAAACGTTTCCTTACATAAAAAAATGCTCTATGTTTGACACAGGACACGATAAAAATATATAATAAATATGTATGTATATAAAATATGTAAAATGAAACAGCGTGATATGTTACGTTACGGCTTAATGTTAAATGGCATCGATCGGTCGCACTGGACGAGCCCGGCGGGGCGCGGCAGACGTGTGTGGTACGACAGGGCTAGAGACACATGTCCATGAGGATATGACTAGTATGTGACTGAGATGACTATAGTCTTACATAGAGTTCCTTGATCACCCAGGGTGGTTCTATCAAACTACGCACTGAGTGCCAGCACGGTTGCCATTGTCGCCTCGTGGTAATCCTTACTTTATATTCTAATAACATTAGGATTGGATTTGCAGACAACACTCGCTGCTAATTTTAATTATTTGTGAGTGAGTTTTGTGACATTTTTGGCCCAGAGGCGGCGCTACGCGTAGGCGATCTGGGGCATACGGTCTCGCGTTGGAAAGGACCTCACGCCTTGAAAGTTTCTCGTTTTTTTTGCTCATTTAAAAATCCGTACTCTAATGTATGATGCGGCATCATAGGGAGTCACAAAAGTTATCTCGCCCATGCCAAATTTAGGTCCTGCGCGGCAAGTGTTTCGGCCTTTCCGTAGGTACATATAAACTTGTTTTTCTGCGTAAATTTGAATTGTGTGACAATAACATCAAAGCCAGGAAGTTACGAGTATTTGATACATTTCATATGTTTTCATAGCTTTGTACGTACGTATTGTAAACGTATCATCAGTGTTGTCGATTTGCACTAAAAAGCATGCAGACGAATTAAGAACCTCTATTTATTATTACACATAATTTAACTTCAATAGAACTCTAAAATTTACAGGAAGCCAAGTTGCCTTGTAATTTTGTCTCTGTGTATCTGTTTTCTGTATCAGTTACTATTTCTGGTGTACAATAAAGTCTTTGTATTGTATTGTATTGTCGGAAAATCCAATCTTAACCTCATTTGAAAAGCATAGTTATTATTATTATATTTAACTCCTTATTTAAGAGTTTATGGATAGTCACGAAACGACAAACCAAATAACAGATTATTATGACGATTCACGAGCATTTGCAAGAGATGCACGTCGGCCTTCTTACAACACATGACATGCCTCGATATTTCCATGAATTTAAATCTTAACATCTCTATAAATATTGCACAATGATAGTGATATATACAACAAGCAGTATTATGCCTAAATTACTAGAGCGACGCCGCCCCGCCGAGTTGAGTACAAGCTAACATTTGAAGAAAGAGAAACACTTCGAAAGACCGTGGCGACGCGCCGTCAGTGACAACAGCTTTAGAACTATGCCCAATTGCGTTTCACAAGGGAATAGTGTCCAACACATAAACACTGTCCAAAAAATCACGTGTATAGGATACTTCTTTGCTTCATGAAAGAAGGACACCCGCATTTATATTAGTTAAGATAGCAACATGATTTTACATACCGTCGTTGCTACTGCAATACCCTCGTGCGGTCCAATGTGCAATAGAATGTACACAATAAGTTCAAGGGAATTAGGAATCTATGACAATATAACAAAGTATAAATTCTTTTGTTTTTCTATTGTTTTACACCATTGCAGTTTGACGGCAATTTGAATTTATTCTCGAAACAATTAGATTCTAATTGTTTGTCAATTTTTTTCACAATATTTATATGGTGGGCTTCAGGAGGATACCGCGAACTAGAATTTTCCATAAGATGCAATTATCATTGTCAGAACAGTACAATGCTAGTACTGTTCTGACAGTCAAAATTATACCTTATGGAAAAAGCTAGTTAACCGGTATTGCAGTAGCAACGACGCCATGGCCTGTAGTGTATCAAGACGACTAGCAGACCCATCACTAAATCCCTTGTCGCTCACTACACCTTTTATAAACGGCATCTTTTAAAGAAGACACTATCTGAAAGTTTACCACTCTGATAAAGTTCTGATAGACAAATCATGTGACAGACATCTGTGATACAATGCAATCTGTTTATTCGGACAAAATAAGCAGCCGGCATCACAGCAAATATGTCACATTAAAAATACCAGCGATGGACCTCTATTCCATCTCAAGTGATGGCAAATGCCAAGGCCAAAGATTAAGCACTGGTTGAAATTATGGGTGACACTCTTTCCCGGCCCGGATAACACCGACATGGAAATACCGGCCCTGTTTTTTGTGTACACGCCCATAGAAACTGACAGGAGCTTCTATGGGCGTGTACACGAAAAACAGGGTCGGTATTTCCATCCCGGTATTATCCGGGCCGGGAAAGAGTGTCACCCGAAATTATCAGAGTGGTGAAAGAAGCCCTTGGTGAAGTTCCAGTCCCAGCCGTTCACGACGCCGCGTCGCCCGCACGGTACATTAAGTACATTACAATATCAACCGTGTCGCAGTATTTGTACTGTTCCGCTGCGGTACTGCGGTGGTTGAGGACATTTGGCACAGTCGGTGACGATAAGATCTCATTATATTATTTTTATATATCAACAAGCGTAAAATGCATCCATTATATCGTGACCTTCCACGCGGTTCAGCTCTACCGGAAGTAACTGAGAGATTCATTGAAGATTCTGATGGCGGGCGCGTGGAAGGTTAATAACAGTAAACATAGCATTGTTACGCAGCTTTGGGACGTCCGCGGACGCGGGCCAAATCCCACAGAGGCCGTATTGCCTAATGTTTTTGACACTCGTGATCGTGATCAAATGACATATTTCGCATACAAACGCTGTCATTTTATTGCGATTGCGATTGTCAGAAACGTAAGGCAATAAGGCCTCAGGTCCTTATAATTTGTCCCGTGACGGTACACGGAGAAGTTCTACAGCGATTCAGTTTGCGCGGATTTTCTTTACGAAATAGGGTTGTAAAAGGTCAACTGGGGTCAATTCAATTTATGGATGAATGTCAGCATTTTATGGCGGCGAAGCTGTCGCCTGTAGCTCTACATTATATTGCATGTTTATTATTGTTTTTTCGTCGTGATAGGTATAAAAAAAGTATTTAAATAATCTCTTCTGGATTACGTCCGAAATAAAAGATTTTACTATTATTATTTTGGCTACTAAATGATATTTATGAAGACTAGTGTCTCTGACTAGTTATATCGATATGAGCTATTTGATATTTATAATAAGTCGAGCACTTTCATGGAACAAATTATCAAGACTATTGCGACTACCTAGCGGTAAGTGAAGCCCGAACGGCCGCAAACGTCCCGCGAACACAAGCAGACCCGGGTGTGCGAACTATGCATACCGCGCCTACGATTGTACTACTTCAATTACCACCTATTCAAAGTCAAAGTCAAAGTCAAATCATTTATTCAGCAAATAGGCCGCAATGGGCACTTTTACACGTCATTTTTTTAATCTACCACCGGTTCGGAAAAAAACCTCTGTTGAGAAGAATCCGGCAAGAAACTCAACGAGGTATTTTTTTTTTTTTTAAAACAGATTCACAATATTTATAAATGACATCTATGTACTATACATTACAAGTATTTAACACAATTTTATTTTTAACACAGTAGGTTCACTATTTGAAGGGATCGCTAGTGCGGATCGGAATTATTTCCAAATATCCCTGTCCATGATATAATCGTTTACTTTATAATAAGCCTTAGATATTAATGTCTTTTTGACAGTAGATTTAAATTTTGTATCAGTTTCTTCAGTAATATTTTTTGGAATTTTATTATAAAAACGTATGCAACTTCCCAAAAACGACTTTTTGGTTTTAGCCAGTCTGTAAGATGGTACTTTAAGCTTCCCTGTGTTTCTAGTAGCCTTTGGCTTATCGACGTTAGTGGGAAAATCACATATGTTCTTCCTAACGTACATGATTATTTCAAAAACATAAAGCGACGGCAGGGTTAGGATACCAGTTTCCTTAAAAAATGATCTTAAAGATTCACGCGTCTTCAAATTATAAATTGCTCTAACTGCTCTCTTTTGCAAGATAAAAATTGATTCGATGTCTGCAGCAGATCCCCATAAAATAAGCCCGTACGACATAATGCTATTAAAGTACGCAAAATACACCAACCGTGCCGTCGCCACATCGGTTAGCTGCCGTATTTTCCAAACTGCAAAAGCAGCAGAGCTCAATCTACCCGCGATTGCAGTGACATGAGGTCCCCACTGCAGTTTAGAATCGAGTGTTATTCCTAAAAATACTGTTGATTTTACAAATTCAATAGTTTGCCCATTTAACTTTATATTAGAAATTGAATTCGAGTTAGATGAATTTATCAATGAGAATTTAATACATTTGGTTTTCTTAGGATTTAGTAACAAATTATTGGCAGCGAACCATGCGGATATCACGGACAGGGTTTCATTGGGTTCAGTGAAGTCGGTATCTTTTCTACTAACCTTGAACAGTAAAGACGTGTCGTCAGCAAACATAACGATACCCGACTTTTGGCTTACCATATAAGTTAGGTCATTTACATAAATAAGATACAGGAATGGGGCAAGAATGGATCCTTGAGGCACTCCCATTTCGACCACAGATTCCTCCGATACCGCTCCGTTAATCGCTACCTTTTGCTTTCTTTGTGTGAGGTAAGATTTAATGAGTTCTAAAGCGAGGCCACGAATGCCATAAAAATTTAACTTACAAATTAAAGTATCATGATCCACACAATCAAAAGCTTTCGAGAGGTCGCAGAATACACCTATAGCGTCATGTGATTCCTCCCAAGCTTGCAAAATGAATTTAACTAAACTATGACCCGCGTCTGTAGTAGACCTGCCTTTTGTGAATCCGAACTGCTGTGGATGCATGATTTTATGAGTATTAAAATGCGAGATCATTTGCGTCAGCATTATTTTTTCGAATATTTTGCTAAACGCTGATAGGATGGACACCGGACGATAATCAGAGGGATTATCTTTATCACCTGATTTAAAAATAGGAACTACTTTACTATATTTCATCAAATCTGGAAAAACACCTTCATCTATGCAGCTATTGAAAATAAAAGCTAAAGTTGGAGCAACGACATCTAAAATAGACTGTAGAACCTTAACTGAGACGCCCCACAAGTCTTCCGTTTTTTTTACTTTCAATAATTTAAAAGTCCTAATGATGTCACCGGGAGAGACATGCGTGAATTTAAAGTTACTTATGTTTGGAATAGATACATTTTCTTTTAAGAGCGATTCAGCTAGCTTTGAGGAAGACGCGAGACATTTTGTCGTTTCGATGGGGATTTTAGAGAAGTAGGTATTAAACTCGTTAGCTACTTTAACCGCGTCCGTTTCTAATACGTTGTTAATCTTTAGTGATATAGAGGATTCCGCGTTCTTACGTCGACCGGTTTCAGTATTTATAATTTTCCAAACTGTTTTAATTTTATCATTAGAGGACTTAATTTTATTAGTTACATGGGCTGCTTTTACTTTATTACATATAATTTTGAATAATTTTGAATAATCCCTAACATACTGGTGGAAACGTTCATCAGTAGTACATGATTTCTTATCATAAAGATCATATAAGACGTCCCTACTCCTACGTATTCCAGGCGTAGCCCATTCATTGAATGACAGTTTGTTTCCTATTTTAATACGTTTTTTACTACACGTTTTATCGTATTCTTCGCATACAGTATTTAACAATATTTTGAAATTTTCGTTTGGGTTTTTAGTGCATACTTTTAAATTGTTTACTTTTTGCGCGATGTTTGTTTTGAGACGGTCAAGTCTTTGTTTGTTCAACGGCCTAATTTCTATGGTTTGATTAACACCGCCCCTAGCCCGAGGTAACTTCACTGTTTGAGCTTTGTGATCCGACCGTACTCCACTGATTACAGCTTTTTCTAAATACTTACAAGTTAAGCAAATGTTGTCTATACATGTGGTCGAAGTGGTTGTGACTCTGGTGGGTTCATTAAATAAGAAATTTAAATTAAAAGATTTTAAAACAGAAATAAACTGGTCTTTTTCAACGGACTGTGATAAAATATCGATATTAAAGTCCCCGCAAACCACCAGCGCTTTATTACGTTTTACTGATTTCCTTAGAACATCTTCCATAGTATTTATAAACAAAGTAATATTCGAGTTTGGTGGTCTATATATACATAAAATTAAATACTGTTCCGTTTCCGCAGAAGCGATCTCGCATACACGTTCAACAGAAAGGCTGGACAGGTCTTTGCGTTCTTTGAACTTTAAACCATTTTTCACTAATATGATAGACCCGCCACCTGCTGCAGATTCTCTGCAGAAGGCGCTAGCTACATAATATATCCCTCTTTAAACAATTAAAACATAAAACAAGTGTAAATACTTCATACAAAAAAATGATAAAAAAGAAAAACATTTCAAAAATGTTCAAATTTACGTCAACAAACAGGTCGGCATGCGAACACTTATTGTGCAGAAATGATAGCGGACAATGCGCCGGAGTCGGCGGCGCCCCACGCGCTCAGACCGTGCCATCGCTTCCCAAACCACTAAACAAAACTTAGCCTATCAACATCTCACTGGGGCCAGGAATCTGCGTTAAAACAATGACACGACGGTAACTAAAGGGCTCGGCGACCGAACCTACACTTAAACTTATGCACAATTTGACTAGTTTGTTTAAAAAAAAATTTGGCGAGTGGGGCGCCGCACACATAAGCATACGTAAACGTTCGAACAACTATGAATGTCCGATTAAATCATACTTCACGTAACACGCGCCGCGCGCCGCGCGCCGCTCCGCCACGCCGCAACCGTTGCAGCAACGCGCGCCGCAACATCCTCTACCGTAGGCGGACATTATATTCCCGGACATACAAAATAATCTCGACTATTTGATACGCGAACATGCTGGCAGCGCAAAAGATAACATTAAAAAAAGTTGCAATCCTTTGCAGCCGATTCGAAACACTAATTAAATTTAGATAGTCTTAAACTATACAAGCGGTTTGTGACCAAATATGACTGACTGAAAGCTTTGCAAATGTCAGCTTTCAAAATAATATCAACACGAGTGCGGCGGAGCGGCGCGGGCGGCGCGCGCCTCCATATTCCTTACTCGCTACTTGTATTAGTACGTTTCACATCAAAAATAAACGTTCACTCGGATCACTTACGCTATAACAGAGAAACGGCCAAATACGATACATACATACATACGCGGTTATACAGTGGACACGTAAAGCCTCGCCACCCTCCGCAGTGAGCCTTAACACATACGCATAAGGTACACAATCCGACTGATAAACTAAACAAACTCATGCTAGTAAGTAGGGCAACGTTTTGAACACACCTATGTATTAGATTAAATAAATCCTCTGAACAACGAGCGACGCGCACGCGGCGGCGGCGTGCGACTCAGGTATTAGTTATGTCATTAGACGGGCAACACGTACAGAGATTTATAATTAATATTATTTATATTATACACTAACAACTACATAAAGCATTACTTTTGTGCATCATCTGTGTGCCAACGCACAAGTTAACATCCCTATAGAAATAGTTACACCTACCTACTACACGATACGTCCACTGACAACTTAGCCTTTGGTTTGCGGTTTAATACTAACTTATAGCGCGACGCGCGACCAAAATAAATTCATAAAAACAATGACTCGGACGCGAGGCGCGGCCCCGAGGCCCTTCGTGGCGAGAGATTGACGATCTCGACTAGACCATTGGTACAGTCACCAGCGTAAGGGGCTCCCATGCCCCAATGACCTTCGATCTGAATTACTTAGTTTTCTAATGTTTTCTGTTCTTTAAGCAATATATTATCCCGTATTTACTTCAAAGTTCATTAAGATATTTGGCATCAAAGTTGAACAATTTTAAGCCAATTTTTTTTTTTTTTCTGGCAATTTTTTTTTTGTGTTAATTAGTTCCAAATGAAAACCCTCGATACGTTTTTAGAGACGTCAAAGACGAACCCAAATATGTGGATTTCGTAAATATTACATCTTTCACGTCAATAGAGATACGAAATAAGTGTTTTTTCAATGTTTAAAAAAATCATACAAAATGAAGTATTATTTTTTTTTCAAATCCGGTAGACGAAAATGGAGTTAAAATATTGGAGAACCGATAGCCGTTTGACTTATAATTCTATCTGTAGTGCAATGATGTAAACTTCGGGTCTGACACGTCCTTCCGGCCCTAGAAATATAGTCGTATCAGATATTTACACACGCTCGTTGTGTCAGATACTGGTACTGGTGACTGTACTATGACGATTAGGCTAGTAGTTTACTCATCGTACAAACACTGCTTAAAAATTTTACTCCCATTGAGATACAAGCGATTGAGATTTTCGGTTCCTTGTTCGGATTCCCCGGTGCTCTAATTGAGACACCTTTGGAGCGTAAAGTCACAGGAGTTCAGGCGATCCGAAAATCTTTATAGTTTTAATAAAATCTTAGATTTCGTTGAATCAATACTTAGCAAATGGTACGAGTAGTAATAATATTGGCTTCACTAGCAAACGCGTACAAGTTGTCTGGTTTATCCTACATTCTAAGGGGCTGTTTCACCATCCATTGATTAGTGTTAACTAACGGTTAAATGAGATACCGTCTCCGTCTATTCGAACAAAAAAAAATAGAGACGGCATCACATTTTACCGTCAGTTAACACTAATCAATGGATGGTGAAACAGCCCCCAAGCCTTGTACGGTCACAAGCATACGTTACCAAGTCGTCAAAAATATCTACACACCTTTATGCCACTAAACATAAGGTCGATGTATAAATATTTTGACGCTATAGCTGAATATATATAATAAGCCCTAAATCATACATTACACACATGTGTACGCCTTAATCGAGACCGTCAATCACATAAGCAATCGCCACGAACCGCGTCGGCGCCACCATCGGCACGTTAGCGCCTGTGGCAGCAGCACAGAAACTATGAGTATTGTGTGTAAATCACAACTGGGGACTAGACGCAGCAAACACACGAGCACCACGGAGAGGGTACACGGACTATCGAATCGATCGATAGCAACGATCAATGAAAATAAATAACCCGGCCGGGTCGCGCTCGCGCGCCGGCGTTCGACTCTCAAACCCGAACCAGAAGGGCTACTCCGAAACACAACGTTCGAAGTTCGTGTCGTGCGATCCCTCTCGCTCTCGTATTAAATAGTATAAGTGTGAGAGGGACCGCATGACACGAACTTCGAACGTTGTGTTTCGGAGTAGCCCTTCAGGGCGGCAATAGGGATGACGACTGGGTATATCATTCTATTTAGTCCGACAGTTAGATTATGGAAAAATATGGAACACGTATTTTTTGGTTTATCTATTTACTAAAAATCGACAAACGCATAGATCATCAAACTTCCGGAGTGGGGGCATGTGACGTCACTATAAATAAGGTAAAAATCCTACCATATAGTGACGACACTCGAAACTGCCAAGCACTGTATCCTCATCATTTTTTGTTTGCCAATGAAAAGAAAAAATATGTGCACAATATTTTTAAATTATCCACCTGACGGACTAAACAGTTTTTTTTAGTCATCTAGCCTATTACGAAAATCGAAAATCGAAGTTCGTATTGTACTGTCCCTCTCACTCTATATTGGCTTCAGCGGGACGGCAAGACACGAAGTTCAAATTTTGCACGTCGTAATATACGGCCAACGCTGCATCATTATTGCTTTGCAAACGATATTCAAGGTTCTAACCCTTAGGGGCTGTTTCACCATTGTTAACTGACGTTTAAATGTGATGCCGTCTCTATATTTTTTGGTCGAATACATAGAGACGGCATCACATTTAACCGTCAGTTAACACTAATCATTGGATGGTGAAACAGCCCCCTGAGCCTTTTAATTTAAATCAAAGCAACAATCATGCAGCGTTATGCTATCACAAATGAGTTTTATAACTAAACCCCCGTAAGCTCAACCCGTAGCATAACTATGTCTCAGTAAGCCCTCATTGTACTCATCAAGGAAGTCACAGGGATATTTGATGCGATAAGGTTATACTTCGAGCTTACAGCTGGTTTAGCTATAGAAAACCACGCGCTGAGACGGACGAAAGACATGAATAACGACCGAAAACATCAACTTGTCAAGAGTGACAGTAGCTTTTGGTTTTTCTGCACTTTTTTTGTAATGTATACAATCTTTTACGTCGCGCTTACAGATGTGCAAGTTGCAGAAAGTTTCCAAAAATTTGGGAAAGTTCTTGGATATTTCTGGAAATTTTCACAAGAAATGTAAGAAATTTAAATTTAACTCCCCATACAAAATTGTGAGAAGTTTCCGAAATCTTCCTATATGAAAAATTCCGCAATTTTGGAAAGTTTCCTTTGGCACATCAGTAGTCACGCTTTATAAACTCATCTAGGCCTTATTGTCTTACGCCTTTGGAATCGCAATCGTTTTCGCCACTTCTTTCTGTCACACGGTGTAAGATGAGGGTAGAAAGAGATGGATAATATGATCGATAGATCCTGCGCGTTAGACAAAATGGCTATTGGTACATCTCCGCGTCTATTGATTGTCGCAGCGCGGTCGGTCAGGTCAGTCGGCGAGCGTTCGGGTTTGTTCGGAGTCGGTCGGCCGGCGCGAGGGAGCGAGCGGCCGGCCTCGCGCTGCCTCGCTCGCACACACAGACAACACGCTACGCGAATGGGGTTTACTGGTGGCGCGCCGTCCACGCCGTAACGACACATCCAATGCATACGACTCCTCAATATTTACAACAATAAATAATTGCTCTAACCTCATTTCGATTTATAATATACTTAACGGATCTCGACGGAGCGAGAGTTTTTTATCGACTCGTATTTTTTTAATTTTTTTAGTGTATTTTTTTGGTTTTTTAACTTATCGGCCGGACGCGGGTCGCGTCGTGGACAGAATCTCATAAGAACCCGACGCGCCGACAGCCGCGCGAGCCTCGGCTAACCTAACCTACGCTAGAAAGAGACAGACGTACATAGAGGGGGTTGGGGGCTCACGGCGCCGGCGCCGGCTTGTCGGCCGCGGGCGGCGGGAAGTCCGAGTTCACGAACGAAAAGCCGCGGAACTCCTCCTGCGGAAACAGAAACGATAACGTCATACACGATGTAACATCACAAAACAATAAATGAGCCGGGTGAGTCTTACTTGTGTACAAGCCCATAGAAACTAACAGGAGCTTATATGGGCGTATACTCTAAAAACAGGGTCGGTATTTCCATGTCGGTATTATCCGGGCCGGGAAAGAGTGTCACCCAATAAGCCAATCGCATGCAAGACTGAACCGTCAAACGAACTTCACGATACTAACGCCATCTAGAGATATTTCACCTGTCGAAAACGCTCATTGACCCGATATTTAGTAACGGCTTACCAAAAGTTAAAGGTCAGCCACAAACATGACCTTGAATTATTGAAATAGACGATCCATATCACGCTATAAAAATATTGTGTGTGTATGTTCGCATACCTGGTTGATGGTGCGCACGACATCGGGTGGCACGGGCGTGAGCACGGGTTCCTCCTTCGTGAACTCCGCGTCGAAGTTGACCGCCTCGCGTTTACTCTTCTGCAATGTCGTCAACATAGCGTTACTGATATGAAAAAGGTTAGTGTTTTTTTGACAACTTCCTACGACTTTCGGGGTGTGTTTCATCACGAAATTATCTCATAACGGGGGCAAAGTTCTTTGGTTAAAACTTTCTCTGGCAAGTAAGTATAGTACGCGAAAAGCCGTCGGTGGTGCATGCTGTGCTACTGCTGTGCATATGTCACTCGATACAAAGTGACATTTCGTATCGGGAAAACTTTGTCTATACTTAAATAGAGGCCCATTTAAATTGTGTTGATTTTGAAAGCTGTTCCAAATTTGGAACACTATATTGGAAAACTCCAGAATAAAGTCAGATATCGAACCCAAAGGTCTCGTTTACGCTCATCCTCACACCAACGGTTTTTGAAAGGACTTATAATGGGGAGGGGGGGGGGGGGGGGGGTTGACCGACCTTAGGGCGGAAGGGCGGCCGCAGGCGGCGCTGCTGCAGCGCGTCCCAGTCCACGTCGCGGAAGAACGCGTGCGCGCGGATGCCGGCCGCGCCGCCCGCCACGCCCAGCCGGCGCACCGGGTTCTTCGTCATGAAACCTGCGACAACACATCCAACATAAATAAATATCAAAGTGACTATTTCTTCATCATCATCATCATCCCAGCCTATATACGTCCCACTGCTGGGCACAAGCCTCCTCTCAGAATCAGAGGGCTCGGGCCGTAGAGTTCCCACGCGAGCCCAATGCGGATTGCGAACTTCACACACCATTGAATTTCTTCGCAGGTTGTGCAGATTTCCTCGGGATGTTTCCTTCATCGTAAAGCTGTTGGTAAATTTCAAATAAAATTCCGCATATGAATTTCGAAAACCTCAGAGCTGTGGCGTGTGGCGCGTGGCTGTGGCATGTGGCGCGTGGCTGTGACGTGTGGCGTGTGGCTGTGGCGTGTGGCGCGTGGCTGTGGCGTGTGGCGCGTGGCTGTGACGTGTGGCGTGTGGCTGTGGCGTGTGGCGCGTGGCTGTGGCTCACCCTTGAGGATGGAGACGGCGTCCTTGGAGAGCCAGACGGGGTAGAGCACGTCGTCGTGCAGGATGGACTCGAACAGGTCGTCCTCGTTGTCGGCCTCGAAGGGCGGCTGCCCCGCCAGCATCTCGTACAGCAGCACGCCCAGCGCCCACCAGTCCACCGACGGGCCGTACTCCAGCTCCTGCAGGATCTGCGCCACGGGGGAAACAAACAAACAAACATTTATTTTGGCTCCCTAAGCACCACCTAAGACTAAGGGGTTGTTTCATCATCCATTGATTAGCGTTAACCGACGGTCAAATGTGATGCTGTCTCCGTCTATTCGAACAAAACAAATAGAGACGGCATCACACCTAACCGCCAGTTAACACTAATCAATGGATGGTGAAACAGCCCCTAAGACTAAAACTAGCACTAAAACTTTATTACTTGGTGACACGACAGGATACCAAAAAGGGTCTCCACTTAGCATGTGTTGCCGCACATTATGTGCAGTAACGCTGGTTTTCTATGGAGCCCAAAAGTGGGAGGGTGCTTTGTTACTGCTACCTGACACTCATTTGCGTACAGTGGCTCAGCTCTAGGCAGGCAGCCGGTATTTGCGCCTACAGCAGCACGCAAGTCTCCGGCAGCAGGGTTGGCAACGCTAACGCTGCATACCATCAATGAACAATGCCTCAAAACACAGAAGGCAAGAACCAAGCCTCGTATACCGGTTAAATTTCCAAACCGTTATCATGTACTTGGCGCAAAACCTTTTCATTTTGGTTTCGTTCACGAAACCGTTATTTTTAAACCGAGTTTTAAGAACATTTCCATAAAGTTCTTGTCAGATTAACCGGTTTAGAACAATAAAAACCGGTTTATTCTGCCGCAGGATAAACGCCGCCGCCTGCCGCCGGCGGGCCACCCGTCTCTCGTCGAATAAACCGGTTTATTTAGGTTACAGTTAAGTTCTTAAAAACGTTCGCGTTCTTATGAAAGTTCGGAGTTAAACCGAAATAAACCGGTATTTACCCGGTTCCGAGCCTTGGCAAGAATACACTTAACAGCGGTATCATTTAATTAACTAGGAGATGTATAGGGCGTCAATAAGCCCATATCAATAATGTCATCCACGTACCACTACATTTAAACTCACCTCGGGTGCGATGTAATCCGGTGTACCGCAGAAAGTCGTGGTGGTGGTGCCATCTGCGAACAACAACCAGTATCAAACCAACATGCCTCTCCAGCCAGGTCTCTCTTCAAGCTGTTGCTTCAAGGGTTTGTCCTCAGCTCTCATAATCTATAGTCACAGGGCCACTCTGCTTCCGACAGACCGGAAAGTGGTCTATCTTTCACAGCCCCCTCCAGCGCTTTTTTTAATCATTGGACAAACTATGTACAGGTATGACAGTAGACAGTAGCAAACAATTTAAGCTACGCAGCGTCTTCGGTTCGGAATAAGCAATATCACAAGATAAATCTTTAATCAATACGTGATGCCAATAGTGACGTAAGGAACTAAGACATGGTCTCTTAAGTCGCAAAACACCAAAGATCAACGCGCGGAGCATCTTCTCTGTTCATTTCGTGTGCTAAGTCCACGATTGGATAGCCTAAGAGCAACCTTCTCACCAAATTTAAAATTTCTAAGACAATTGGAACATTTAATACCTCTCAGCTTGATACCTCTACGTGACAGACAGACAGTAACCCTGAAAAGGATCAAAGAACTTGGTCACTTCTGAAAAACAATTTTTATCGGGACTTATATTTCTTCACTACTTTAAAAAAAAACTCGTAGCTCAAAATAGATAATTTCTCTAAGTGAACTTTATAGACATTACATCAAGGTTCAATTTTATTGACATATTTATTTTAGATACGAGATCTTTTCAAAGTAGCGACGATTTTCCGTGTAGTTGTAGACAACAGATGTAGCGTCTAACAGCCGTATTCATAAAAAGTTAGAGCCTCCTTGAAGGCTCCTTGATGGACCGATGCTAAAAAACGTGATTCATAAACGTCTGTTAGCGCTAATCAGTCGATCAAGGCTCTGCTAAAGTTAGTGGACCGTAGACCCTCCTTTATCTCCCTGCTAAGTCACAAAATGGCCGCCACAAATTTGAACAGATGACTTTGACAAGAGCAAAAAACCATACCGAAGATATTTATATGGAGGTTTACGCAAAGATTAAAAAAAAACAGGATAATTTATTTTCAGGAATTTGTATTTAAAAATTCTCTAATAATATGAAAAAAATAAAATTAGGATGATTAACATAGTTACGGCGTTTTGCACTTAGTTTAGGTCTACTAAAACACGCGGGCGGGAAAACAAACATCTCTGCTGTCACTGCTGCCAATTTTTTTTTTTAATTCTCGATAAGGCTATTTTTTGTCTTTGATTTGTCAAGAGTGCCAACATAACGCGTCTAATCAGTCTATCAGCAGCTCAACAACTAGCAGACTGCTAACAAGCGTTTATGAATCATACTTCTTGACAAACGTCAAACAAGCTTAATCAGTCTGTTAACTAACAGACCGATCAAACCTCAATTAAGGATTTTTTATGAATAAGGCTGTAGGTGTGTGGTATGTGGCATGTGACGTGTGGTATGTGGCGTGTAGCGTGTGACGTGTGGTATGTGGCGTGTAGCGTGTGGTATGTGGCGTGTAGCGTGTGGTATGTGACGTGTAGCGTGTGGTATGTGGCATGTGGTATGTGGTATGCGGCGTGTGGCATGTGGTATGTGGCGTGTGGCACGTGCGCGTGTCGCACTGACCCAGTATGCCCTCCTTGCACATGCCGAAGTCGGCCAGCTTGCAGTGTCCGTCGGCGTCCAGCAGGATGTTGTCGAGCTTGAGGTCGCGGTAGATGACGCCGTGCGCGTGCAGGAACTGCAGCGCCAGCGTCACCTCCGCCGCGTAGAACCTGACAACACGCCACATCAAAGTCAACCTGTGCTCCTTGGGGAAACTTGTTTAGCTTACAACACTCATCATCATCATCATCCCAGCCGATATACGTAATTACTCAAGTAACGATTTTTATTCTACAGGGTGGCCCATTTATATCGGTCAGTATGGGAAAGTCTGAAACTATACGACATACGAAAATTTCTTCTTAGGAACCATGAGATCGATTTTAACAACAAGAAAAACTGTATTCATGCATTTAAAAAAAAACCTGTACTCAGCTCGGGAATCGAACCCGGTTGTTTTGAAAAAAAAAAAACTTACACTATTTCTATTTAGATATCGATTGTGTACGTCTTAAGTAGTAAATGTCTCCATGAAACATTGTCTAAAATGAATAAAATGCATTGTTTTCACATACCTTAATATATTTTAGTAGGTGTTCGAAGTGTCCACCGTTACAATATTCAACAAATTCTGGCATGTAAAATTGTATGGTTGTTTGTACCTCTTTGCTGGTAAAATCGATGTCATGGTTCCTAAGAAGAAATTTTCGTATGTCGTACAGTTTCAGACTTTCCCATACTGACCGATATAAATGGGCCATCCTGTATACGTAATTACTCAAGTAACGATTTTTACTCTATAGTTGAGATTTTGCTTGAAATTTGAATTGCCAAATGTTAGATTGCTTAGTCAAGTCATAGTCACCATTTTTTTTACTTAAGCATTTACTTAGCAACAAGTAAAAAACAAGTTAAAAAAAAGCCGTGGTGGCCTAGTGGTTTGACCTATCGCCTCTCAAGCTGAGGGTCGTGGGTTCAAATCCCGGCTCGCACCTCTGAGTTTTTTGAAATTCATGTGCGCAATTTACCACGAGCTTTGCGGTGAAGGAAAACATCGTGAGGAAACCTGCACAAACCTGCGAAACAATTCAATGGTACGTGTGAAGTTCCCAATCCGCACTGGGCTCGCGTGGGAACTATGGTCCAAGCCCTCTCATTCCGAGAGGAGGCCTGTGCCCAGCTGTGGGACGTATATGGGCTGAGATGATAGCAACAAATTATGACTTGTTTATAAATACGGATGTAAGTTTGCTAAAAAATGTCAGGACTCTGGAGGTTAATCAAAATGTCACTAGTGTCAGTGTGGCCTCACCTGGCGCGCGGCTCGTCGAACTTCCTGGCGCGCTGGATCTGGAACATGAGGTCGCCGCCGTCCACGTACTCCATGACGAAGAACAGGCGGTCGCGCGTCTGGAAGGCGCAGTGCAGCGCCGTGAGGAAGGGGTGCCGCGCGGCCAGCGCCAGCACGCGCCGCTCCGTCAACGTGCACTCCACGTCGTCGTCCTGGATTATGGCGTCCTTCTTCAGCACCTTCACTGCGTACACCTGCCGGCAATAAACAGCTGGCTGAGCAAACGTCATCTCGGCCAATGAGGGCTATCGTTTTTTCTCTCACTAGATGGCGGCACTGTTGCGTGAGGTTTTTAAAAGTCT
This sequence comes from Choristoneura rosaceana, assembly GCA_037349165.1. Taxonomy (NCBI): domain Eukaryota; kingdom Metazoa; phylum Arthropoda; class Insecta; order Lepidoptera; family Tortricidae; genus Choristoneura; species Choristoneura rosaceana. The sequence continues at coordinate 321,144 of JAZBNJ010000043.1, forward strand.
GTTATAACGGCCGTGAAAACAAAGTTTAGATTAAAATCATATTCAATACATCGTAAAACAGTACCATAAACATATCGAGCAACCACAGTATTGCGTAATTCCGTTTTGTTCGGAAAAAAGGAAGGACGAAAGTTTTCGAAAGACAAAACTATCTCAAATTACAGACGTTTATTGCCTCTTATCGCATAATTGCCATAATTAATTTCAGGTAATGCAAAATATTCACAAAATTATTCTAATTATAAATAAACCCGCGTAGCTCACCCAAAAACTATGAGATTGGACATTTCGTTGACCTCACGCTACACTAGCGCCTCTAGCGGAAAATTCATTCGCGATAGCCCCCATTGGGAGGGTGCGAAGTACTGGATGGGGGTAATGAAATCTATTGCAGTACTCATACAGCATTATTCATAAAAAATCCTTAATTGAGGTTTGATCGATCTGTTAGTTAACAGACTGATTAAGCTTGTTTGACGTTTGTCAAGAAGTATGATTCATGCACGCTTGCTAACGGTCTGCTAGCTGTTGAGCTCCTGATAGACTGATTATACGCGTTATGTTGGCACTCTTGACAAATCAAAGACAAAAAATGGCCTCATCGAGAATTAAAAAAAAAATTGACAGCAGTGACAGCAGAGATGCTTGTTTTCCCGCGATTTCCGATCCGCGTGTTTTAGTAAGTAGACCTAAACTAAGTGCAAAAAGCCTAAACTATGTTAATCATTCTAATTTTATTTTATTTTTTCATATTATTAGAGGATTTTTAAATACAAATTCCAGAAAATTATTTTTCCTGATTTTTTTTAATTCTTTGCGTAAACCTTCATAAAAATATTTTCGGTATGGTTTTTTGCTCTTGTCAAAGTCAGCTGTTCAAATTTGTGGTGGCCATTTTGTGACTTAGCAGGGAGATAAAGGGAGGGTCTACGGTGCTCTAACTTTAGCAGAGCCTTGATCGACTGATTAGCGCTAACAGACGTTTATGAATCATGTTTTTTAGCATCGGGTCTTCAAGGAGCCTTCAAAGAGGCTCTAACTTTTTATGAATAAGGCTGATAGTGTCCAAAAGAAGAAATAATGTAGGGCGCCGTCTCATGTGAATCTGTCATTAACAAAGCAATTTGTGTAGACTTTAACTACCTAATTTTAGTAATTATTTATTTATTTATTTATTTATTTATTTTGGAGAACCAACAGCTTAAACATACAGATTAAAATAAAAAGCAATAGATACAGAAAGCCAATTACAGGTTCTCGCCGGTAATAGATGTTTGTGTTATGATGGGAGCTTGTTATAGTGTTGTATGTAGTGCTCAGCTGTTACCTCGTCGGTGCCCTTTTTCTCCGCGAGCATGACCTTCCCGAAGGAGCCTTTCCCGAGCACCTTGATGAACGTGAAGTCCTCCAGCGAGACCTTATCCTTGGCGCCGCCCGCGCCGCCGTCGCCGCCTGACAACACTTCCACGTTAAATCATCGATCGATATTTACAAGCTTTACGGGCTGTTTTACCATTGATTAGTGATAACTGACGGTTAAATGTGATGCCGTCTCCGTCTATTCGAACAAAACAAATAGAGACGGCATCACATTTAACCGTCAGTTAACACTAATCAATGAATGGTGAAACAGCCCCTTAATGTAGCTTGCATCGTTCCTATGTAAGTTTGCTATGGAATGTGAAACCGATTAAATGAAATAAATATTAATGGACCGAGTCATATTAGGAACAAGGATGGAAAACAATGAAATGCAACAATATCGCCACTACTTTGAAAAGATCTCGTACCTAAAATCAATATGTCAACTAAATTGAACCTTGATGTAATGTCCATAAAGTTCATTCAGAAAAATTATCTATTTAGAGTTACGAGTTTTTTTAAAGTAGTGACGATATGTCAAATAAATAATTTAAGTAGGCTAGTGCACACGAGTACACGCAACTAAAAATAAGCTATTCGCTCACTCTATATTTGAATTTTATCAATTAAATCCAAACGGTCCCTATTTTTCTTCTTTACTTTAGTACCTATACATATTTTTGAGGTTTTTTTTTGGTATCTGATTAGGGATAATTTACGAACGTTCAATACCATCCAATTTATTCCAGGGCTATCCAAACAACGCGCCGCGTGAGGCACGCGACACGTTAAAGCTCGGCCCGTCTCGACATACTTAAATTAGGTCCCCAACCTACCGAAAAGCACACATGGGCCAATCAACTATTTTACCGACACTTTGGGCGTCTCCTGCGTTACCAAAATTATCTCTGGCGTTACCGAAAAATCCTACTTCCCACGAATCGTATTTCACGGTTTAATAGCTTAAATTTACGTAGGATGGCATGTATTCATGTACACCATCTATTAAATTACAGAAAAAACATGTTTACTTACAAAAATCTACAATTGTTTGAAAAATGTAGCGGACAGATTAGTGTCGGTAAAAAAGTTGATTGGCCCATAAGCAATTGTTTCGGACGCTGCATCCCCAAAGAAATTAATCTTCACTTTTTCTTGAAATTCAAGATACTGTAAGTTAATTTTACACGATTACATTTGTCGTGAGCTATCACTCTTTCCAATCCTTCTGCCCTTCAATTGCGCGATAAGCGTAATTAACCAAGGTAAACTCCTTCACTGTTACCAGATAACATTTGGATTTTTCAGGCAAACATAACAGTAATATACGAACGCATGAATGCCCGTCATTGTTTTCACCAAAAATATAGATTTTTACGGTTATTTCATAGATTATTGACACGGACTCACTTTATGGGAAATTATTGATATACTTTCTAGTTATATCTGTAAACCTTTTAAGTAGCCAGAATATATGCAGTTCGTTGTTATGCATTACGTTCTTATATAAATTGAACAACGTTTATATTATGCAAAGTGAAAATTAGTACATTCAATCATTGTGATACAAGTATTAACATGAATCTACAATGACCCTCGTATGTACTTAACGAAATACCCTGCGGTAAATTTTCTTTTTGTCTAGTTTTATGTCGCGCTAGCCTCGATTTAAGACTTAAGTTATCTCAGGTTTATTTGATTAAAATGCCATGCAACTTTCTTGAAACTACCTACACTTGATTTTATGTCCAACTAGAGAGCGACAGAGAGGTCGTAACGTCTCACCCCCAACACCAAAAGCACAAACAAAATGGAAACCTTCGTAGCACGTGAATATGTCGCGCAGCTCGTCCCAGTGAGAGCTCCACGCCGGGTTCAGCGGCACTATACCTACGCGCGGCGACAAAACAAACGCATTCAACACAACAAACACAAAACAAAGAGGATTGTGGATGAAAACAGAAAACTAGACTTTCCATACAAACCGCGGTAACGATTCCCAGTCCGTAAATCGTCACTACTTTGACAAAATCACGTATCTCAAATCAATGCGTCAACAAAATTGAACCTTGACGTAATGATCATAAAGTGCACTCGGAAAAATTATCAATTTTGAGATAAGAGTTTTTTTTTAAGTAGTGACGAAATGTTAATTGATTTTGACAAATCATTGATATGTTGTCAATCAAAACCAAAACTCCCGTTTGTCGTTTCTTTTTTAAATATCGACTAACTTGAAACACATAATTACATGACCGAAATTAGTTTAGTATGAAAACAATAAAACATAGACGAAGTTAAGTTTCTTTAATACGTTACTAAAAAAACGAAACGTACAAACCCCAGCTTTCGTATTCACTGACAAAATATCGAAAATCGGTCAAAATTAACCAACTTTTAGGTGGTTAGAAACCATTGTCGCTGTTTGTATGAGAAACTGTTACTACACAATTCTCTTAAAATAAACAATACAGAAACAAAACAAAGATAAAAATGTGCAAAGCGTAACCATAGCGTAATAATATCTCATAGTGGACACATTTCTTTAGCGCTAACGGAGTCTTGAATTTATTGTTAAGTTACACCAAAACGCGTCACTGCACGTGTCATTAAAAAATACGCCAACGACTACTCATAAGTTATTCCCTGAATGAAACATGCAGCGTCGCGTCGCGTCAGGTCAGTCAGTCCAATTTGTTTCATAAAATATACTCAGCGGCACAAAATTTGGCCAACTCTACATATTAGATAGATAGATAGATAGATAGATATAATCTTTATTCTTCAAAACAAAGACATGGCTTAGTAACTAAAGAGTAATAAAACTAACAATTCAGCACTTAAAAATATGCCTGAAACAAGGTACTTACAATAGCAAATAAAAACATAAATTAGGTAACAATTAAACAGATCAGACATAAATGAGAAGCCATGTGATGCAGTGAAGAACAGGCGCTGGCTCAGCATTGTGCTGCGGTAAGCCGCAGCGCTGATATTCTGCCAGTACCCATATCGAGTAAGGACGCCGAACAACGTGGTAAACTCAGCGCAATCTCGTCATCAAATGAGTTTTATTATACAGTGGGATCCTAAAGTAATTAGCAAAACTTATGAACCCTGGAACAACTTAAGTAGTATTTATTATTATTATTATTTTTAGATGAACAGAAAAAAACAAAATGAGGTGAGGGGGGGTTCAGAAAACTTCAAGATAAGAGTCTCTGGAGAGATAATAAGTGCAATCTGAGCTTAAATCGAAAGTTAGATTTTGACTCGATGTTTCGGAGTGGTGGGGGGATATTGTTCCAGCACTTAGTGGATTGGTATCTGAAACACCCCCTGAAAGCGACAGTTTTGTGTCTGGGCACGCATATCACCACCTTACGTGAATCACGGATTAAGCGCTTGGAGGAGGACCAAACGAGTTTTTTATATAAATAGCTGGGCGTTTGCCACTTAATAGTATCAAATAGTAAGCATGATAATAAAAGTTCGTATCTAGCAGATAGCTTTAAAATACCTGCGTTGTTCAGATATGGCGTTACGTGGGTACGCGGTGGGATAGCAAAACAAAATCTGGCACAAGCATTTTGCACTCTCTGGAGTTGCCTGCGTGATCGTTCTAAGAGACAGGGCCAGTATACCGTAAGACAATATGTGAGTTTGGATAGTATGAGCGATTCGCATAAATTTATTCTAGTGTTGACACTAAGAAAGTCCCGAAAATTGTAAAGAATTTTCAACCGATATAAACAGTTGCGAACTGTCTCTGTTACGTGCATTTCAAAACGAAGTTTGTGGTCAATTAATAACCCAAGGCTACGAGCTTCTTCCACTCTCTCTACTCCAATACCGTCCAACGTTATTTTAGGGTTATAATTATTTATTTTTTCAATTTGTTGCCTAGTCCCAATTATTAAATATTTGGATTTAGCAGGATTTAGAGCTAAACAGTTGGTGGAAGACCAATTACTGATTCTTAGCAGATCTTCATTGATCTTGTCGACACCCATGGTGGTATCATTTGGGTTAAAAGAAAAGTATAATTGGAGGTCGTCTGCATACAAATGAAATTTACAATATTAAATTACCTATTTATGCCAGATTTTTTGCCGGTCAGTATAGCTACGCAAATTCACTAGCTGTTTACGCTATGGCTTAACCCTCTATCAGGCAAGGGTGTACAATAAAATTACGCCGAACCACAATTACGCAAACTTGCTCATACGCCATCTGTATTTTTAGTTAGTATCATTTCATCTAAAAAGGCAGCAGGTCTAGGTAGCAATTGGTCTAAAATAGAGTGGTTCTAACCTGTTTTTGTCGAAAACTAGAAAAAACATGGGTAGGATAGGCTAGAGTTGCGTCAAGGCGCGAAGCGCCTCGGCCGTGCCGAATAGGAGCTCCACAATGCGGAGCTCTGTCGACTTAGAGTCCAAGAATTTTAGATCACTTGATACTTAGACAAGTTGCTACTTAGACCAACTAATTTGCTACGTAGAAACGGCTTTTTGGGCGAATTGATACTAACCTGTCTTTTTAGCTCGCAATAAAGTGCACGTAAGGTTAGGTAACGTTAGTTTATATATTGTTGTTAGCCTGATAAAGAGTCATAAAGAAAAAAAACACAAAAAGGGCGTCAAACACAAAATTTAACATGCCATTTTGAAATTTTTCTTCACCTAACCATGGTGTGAACTTGAACACTCTTTTCTTCTTCTCAACCCTTCTCTTACATAATTAATTGATAGCACATGTAGACATTGTTGTTATATTCTAAAGGGGCTCCTAGACGGGCTATACTTTTAATGAATTATGTGGCTACAACATTGCAGATTATATCCCGGCAATACAAAATACATTTTAATGCAGCATATGGCTGGAAAATGTATATCTCGGCAATATTTCTGCAGCAGTATATGGCTCATTATTTTGGCTTTACATGGGCTACATACATGGCTAGTATGGCTGACGAACTCATACGCGTTGCAGCAGCTTACATTGTTTTCAAAGCAAAATCAAAACAAAAAAAAAAACAAGAAAAATGTGGATTCAACCTTATTTCAATAAGCGTGATACGTTAGATATTTTAAGTCTGGAAATAAGTATTTTTTTGTAAAAAAAGCGTTTTTGAAAAAATTTAGATGTCCGCATTTACTTTGCTGCCATCGAAACTAAACAGAAACAAACACGAACATAGCTTTGCTACTTGAGCGAATCGCGGCATACTTCACGTAGCATAAGAAAGGGACGCACTTATGCCGTATAGCGAGACAACAATAAAAGTGGCTGAGAAATATATGCAGTATTTTCGATTGCAAAGCGATTATTCCGGAAATATGTCTGAAACCCTAAACATTCATCGGCCACACTAAAACTATGTGGCAATATATCCCGGCCATACTAAAAATATTGCCGAGTGTTGCATAGTCTGGCCGTAAATGCTGGCTGATGCTACCGGCCACACTATTGCAGCTATACATTTTCGTGAAAATATGGCCCGTCTAGGAGCCCCTTTAGGCTAGTCCAGAATTTTCGCGGCATTTTTAATCTGTCATAGTGACTTCTCATTTATCGACTTCTAACATTCAATATCGATATATCGATAAACATGTTCAAAAAGATTAAAAGTAGAGGTCAATAATAGACTGCTTTATCGTTAAAGAGCAATCTCTTCCAATTATTTTTGAGCAGTCATAAATGTGAAAAAGACATAGTTACCTAAGTAAATATGTGTTATGCAATGAAAATAATGAATAATTCCTAGTAAAATACCTAATTCAATTTTATGTTAAGTCTGTAGCAGTTCTAATAAGTATTCCATTAGTGTATAAATAACAGACATTGCGATATCATTATCGATATAATTCAGGTAGAGTCGACAAGTGAGAAGTCACTACAACAGATCAAAAATAACGTGAAAATTCCGGTTTTTTTTTATTATGAGAGGGAGGCAAACGAGCAAGCGGATCGTCTGATGGTAAATGATGTAAGGTTTTGTCTGACCTTTGTCGTCGTGCTTGTCCTGGGGCTCCTTGTCGGGGTCGCCGGCCGCGTCGCCCGCGCCCTCCAGCAGCACCGGGTTGTACTGCGCACACACACACATATATCAGTGATACGGCCACACACACACCCTCATCAGTGATACGCGACACGTGAAGGACTCTACCCACCGTGTGATAGGACCGCAATAGCCTCCTAATGCCCAGAGTCGTTTATAATGGACTTAGGGCCGCCATACACGGACTGCTCGAGCAGTAGCCCAGTGATCAACACCTTCCGGTGCATTAGAACCTAAGCTCAAATTACCCTATTGCACAGTACAACCTAATGCCGAAAACACATTACCATATAAATATAAATTCAAAATAATCTAATGCCTAAATACCGCAGTCCCAAAAAACTCTAAAACCTTAAAACCAAAACGAACTTATCTTAATTATTGTACTAATACCGAGATCACCTACTGTCATAAAAGTTGAAGCTCCAAACGAACTATTCCCATAATGTACTAGTCTTGAAATACACCATTCTCAAAATACAATAGTCTCCATACGCTAGTCCCAAAATACCCTAAATCCAAATTTAGAGAACTTCACAGTGGTCTAACAGTTAAAATCCGTGACTACCAAAAAACTACTCGGAGCGCCTATTCAATTCATATTATAAATCATACGATTTCCGGCCCCGGGTACAGTCCTAACAAGGTACAGTCACCATCAAAAGTAACTATAAACTTTTGTACAATGTCGTTTTACAGCCACGTACTAAACGCCATGCAAAGATTGTCAATGTGTCAATGTGACAGAGTAAAAAGTGATCCGCTACTTTTGATGCTTACTGTACACCCAAGCTACTATATTCCACATACATACATACAAACATCACGCCTGTATTCCCATAATGGAGTAGGCAGAGCACACGAACACGTTACCACTTCGGAGCCACTTTTAGCAATTTTAGGGTTAGTATATTCCAATTCGGGCTATAATGGTGTCCTAGCGGTGAGTGCGCGCGTAAAGTACAATTCAATAGAATCTGACAATTTTCTACACATTTAACACACCCTAACGTGGGCACGCTTGATTATATATGACCCTGTTGTTGCAATTATCATCTAAAAGGAATCAAAAAAGAATAATAGTCACATCACAAAGCCTTAGGCAGCCCGGTGTTCATATTAGTAGGCTGGAAGTGTCTACAGGATTGTTAGATTCTATTGAATTGGAGTATACCTTGGAGGTCCGTGGGCGCGGGTTCTTGTCGGGCGAGATGCCCATCTCGCTGAGGATCTCGGCCATCATCTTGGTGTTGATCCCGCAGTTGTTGGCCACGTTCTTCTGGCAGCGCTTGTGGACGTTCATCGAGCACACTGCACACACACATGGCATTATGATGCAGTCACGTAAGCAATAAAAAGCGGCACTTTGAAATGAGAGATAATAAGCTGGAAACTCTTATACAGCTTTCTTGAGTACTGCCTTTTCGCAACGTAACGTTTGGCAAGCCGTTTCATTTCGCAAACTGTAAATATTTCAGGATTTATTTCAGGGCCATTGCATAGAACCCTCTAGGTTAGGTTAGGTTAGTGTTATCAAAATCCTGAAATATTTACAGTTTCAGAAATATTTAAGAGTTGGGAAATGAAACAGGTTGCCAAACGTTATTCGCCGAAACATTAGTAAACACAGCTTTCCTTTGGTGTCCTAAAAGTTTTCTCAAAATTCTCATAAAGCTGAGTTTAGACTTGCAAGAAAAAACGTGCAAGTTGCATTACATTGCGAGGCCGTAAAGCTAACGAATTTATAGTGGTCAAACGAGCGCCGCAATGTAATGCCACTTGCGCGATTTTTCTTGCAAGACTAAACTCTGCATAAAATCGTGCATTAACGACATGCCGTGCCGTGAAATAGCTGTAGCTAGTCATGAGCCACTGTGTACAGCATGTATACAATGGATGAATGCCAGCTGCAGCTAGAGGCACCCAGGTGGCGCGTTACCTTTGTGATTTGTGTTTTGCGTAGTCTTTTTTTATTGTAGTTTTTTCTAGCTTTTTTTTAACAGCTATTGTTCGTTTTTTTTTTTTAGGTGCATGTTAGTTAATTAAATCTACCCGCTATTTGTTTTTGTTGAAGCGGTAAGGAGTGCGGGGAGGGGGGCGGACTGAAAATCAGCGTTGCGTTGCGCAATGCAGGCTTACGCTTGCACTCGCAGCAAATGCTGAGTCCGCTCCTTTTGCCACAAAAAACTGCCTTCTGACCAGGTTTAGTGTAGATATGTTCTTCTTTTTCAATTGTTTATATCCATACTAATGAACTATAAGAATTTCTTTGCTCACCCTTTTCTTTGGTGCTTTGAATTTTTAAGAAATTCTATAGTTCATTGATATGGACCTCCGCAAAGTAACGCTTGATTCAATAAATTATCCATACTAATATTATAAATGCGAAATTGTGTTTGTGTGTTTGTATGTTTGTCCCTATTTCACGCCGTAACGGAGCGTCGGATCGACATGAATTTTGGTATAGGGATAGTTTATGAGCCCAAGAGTGACATATGTTACTTTTTATCCCGGACAAATGCACAGTTCCAGAGGAGACAGCGCGCGATAACCGAATACCACGCGGGCGGAGCCGCGGGCAAAAGCTAGTATAGGTATATTTTTTTTGTGGCAAAAAATGATTTCTTTCTTCCTTACCTTCGCACTGCAGGCCCTGCTTGATCAGCCCGTAGAGCAGCGAGCCGCAGTGGTCGCAGAACGTGAACCGCTTGTAGGAGTGCACCACGAACCGGTGCGGCACGTTCACGTTGAACCGCTGCCCGCCCGACACGCCCACGCCGCTGTGTTGCTGCACACACAACACTCACTATCATGTCTGCTTTTAAATGTTAGACTGGTCATTCGATTTGTGGCATTCGAACATGGAGGATGTGGAACAATGTTTAATTTTGCTATTTCTGTTTCTTTGGCTAGTTGAAGTATAATTTTGATAGTGTTTTATGCGGCGATTAACCTTAACAGTGAACAGTGATCAGTGATCACAATATTCAATATTGCTCTCGTGTCTGACATTTTTTAATGCGCAAGTTGTCTCCACGTGGTTTCTGGAATTTTGCTATCAAGTTGCAAAAACTACAATCACCGTACAACGTTGCCTCTCGAAAGAGAATACTTTGACATTGGCGAAATTGTCTTATTAATTAGGACAGAAGCCATATTTTAAAATAGAATAAGAATAGAATGTTAGACTGCGTTCCGCCAAAGATGTGCGAGGATGTGTTCGCCAGAAGACTGTCTTCACACAACACACATGAACATGGCGAACACGGCGCCTTAAAGACCCCATCAGACGGCTCAGATACTATATCCCCCAACTAGGATAGCCCAGGGTCACCTTATGTTTTTCGTGAACCAATAGACGCTTCGCTGGGCTCAGCAAAACCAGCGTTGCTGCACATAGTGTGGAGCAACACATGCTGAGTGGAGACCCTTTTTGGTACCCTGTCGTGTCACCAAGTACTTAATATAGTTTTAGTGCTAGTTTTAGTCTTAGTCTTAGGTGGTACTTATGGAGCCAAAATAAATCTATCTTTCTTCGTTTATGCTCGCACAGCACATCTCTAATGAGCACAGCTGAACGGAGCGAGGCCAGGTAAATGAAACGTTTCTATTGGCTAACGAAAAAGACAACCCTCGCAACACATGCTCGTAAATTATTGGTAAAAATGCAGCTCAACTCTCCGCGCATTATATGTAATGCACCGGCAAACTAGCTCTACCACGTCTACCTGACGTCAGAAAAGGATGATTTTGTACATCTTCTTCGTCTATTCCAAAGGTTCTTAATCTTTTAGTCAGGAGGGACCATTTGACAAAATGTGTCTTGCCATGGACCACCAATAAATAAATGTTAATAATTAAATCAAATACATATTAATGCATGGAAAATTTAATGATGATTAATGTAATATTTATTGGAATAAATGGCTCTATTATTATTATTATTATGGACCACCAACTGTTTGAAGGTAATATACGGTAAAAGTAAAATTGTAAAAGAATGAACGGTTGCGACCGCTACTTGACTGGTGCGTCGTTTTGCCAATTCGTTGTTGATGGCTTCGCGGAACACTTCGAATTCTTCTAGGGACCACCGGTTAAGAACCAATGGTCTATTCGATCAAAACAAATAGAGACGGCATCACATTTATCCGCCAGACAAATTTAATCAATGGATAATGAAACAGGGAGTTAATAAGACATAAATCAGATTGTCAACTTCGGTCAATGTTAGTGGTAAGGACTCACCTCTTCCTTCATGCCGGGGCATTTAGTGACAACGGAGGAGTGGCAGCGCTTGTGCACCACGCAAGTGCACACTGTTAACAAGGTACGTCGTTACCATCATTATTTACACACTCGTACTATTTTACAAGGACATTAGGAGCTTAGGCAAAGAAACTTACCTTGACACTGATATCCTTGCTTCCCCAGACCCCTGTGAATAAAAGTAAACAATTATGAAAAATATATAATTTTTTAATTTATTTCTTAGTGCCATAGAATGTTTTCAAATCTAATCATTTATTTGTGCTAAAGCCTAAACAAAGTTGGTACAATTGACATGTCAGTCAGTAGTGCTGCACTGAGCAGGAAATAGCTGCCGTAATCTGCATAAAACATTTAAGTTTACCATCACTAATCATGTTAGTAGTAGTTTTGATAGTAAGAAATTCCCCTTATTAAATGGTGAGATAGCAGTATTGGTCCAGTGTCATTGGCGTGCATTGAGTCAATTCCAGGGTTGGCAGCGCTAGTTTGCACCAGGGTTGTTGCGAATATCAGCATCCGCAGATAATCAGCATGGTTTTTTATATCAGCATCCGCATCAGCATCAGCAACATCGATGTTTGTTGAAGGCGGGACTTACCGCGAGGCACGTGGAAGTTTCGACCAATCACAGACAGTGATACAATAAAAACTGTCACTTGTTCCCTCATTTGATTGCTTTGTCAACAATTAGTTGAAAGTGTTTTCTTTATGTATAAATTGCCTTTTATTGTTTTACTATTAATTTCCTAGTAGGATATGATTTATTGAAGAAATTTATTAATATCAGCATCAGCATCCGCTGATATTGGTCTGAGAAAATCAGCATCAGCATCAGCATCCGCTGATATAGTAAAAACCTGCATCAGCAACAACCCTGGTTTGCACCACCCACAGCAACAGGTAGGGCACACCCTGGCCCCCAGTCAATGCAGACCAGTGGCGAGTGGCGTCGTTACCAGTAGTGGGGGCAGTTACCAGATGAACTCGCGGCAGTGACTGCAGAAGGTGGGCTGCCGCAGGAAGGTGGCCATGAACTTGTGTCCGTTGACCTGGTGCACGCGGCGGCGCATGGCCCCGCGGCGCCGCGCGAAGCCCGCGCCCTCCTTGAACTCGCGCCCGCCGCCCGCCCCCGCGCCGCCCGCCGCGCGCCCCGCCTCGCCGCCCGCCCCGCCGCCTGACATCACACCATCATTGCTCCATTGTACATCATACCCGTTTTGATTTAGTGTCGTTTGGTGCAAATGGAAAATGGGCAACTCGGAATTATGCCACAGAATAAGTAATACATAATACAAAAACCTCACTACCGTACAAAAGTGACGATTAAGAATAACTAAACTATGGATTTAAATCTGCAATAAATATTTATTTTTTTATTGTAAGATTCGTGCCTTCAGTACTGGCATTATTACCTATTCTGTGGTATAATTTCGTGTTGTTCATTTTCCATTTGTACCAAATGACAGCAAATCCTCATTTTATACAGTCACCGACAAAAATATCTGACACAACAAAGTGTGCATAATAGTACATTGTGTCTTAAGAACGGTAAATAAAGAATTACGAACGAGAGTCTATCAGAAGCCTGAAGGCGAAGACTGAGGCGCGAGGTCCTAATATGACTCTAATTCTATGGTAAGACGTGTCAAATATTTTTACACGCTCCGCTGTAGCAGATATTAATGCAGGTAACTGTACAGAAGATGGGGCATGTGATGAGGATTGATAGTAGACTATGGACCGTGGCTATACTGTATATCCGTGGATGGCCGATCGAGTGCGCTCAAGGAAACTGAATCTCGTACCAGAATGGAACCTTCTCGCAATCGATCTCATGACATTCTCTTGGGTAATTGCGCAGCGGCCTTAGCCGTTGCCAGGGGCGGATCTACTTAAAGGCTTTTTGGGCTGCAGCCTAGGGCCCATGGATATAGAGGGCCCTCAACCTGAACTGAAAACTATAGACGATATTTTCAATAATAAAAATTATCTAGAATTAAAAAAAAACTCATGAGGTTTGAGTAATATATATAGTACAATATGTGTATCGAAAGTAATTAAGTATGTTTGATGTTGACGAGAAATGCATAAGTTACGAATTGGTGTACAGTCACGAGCGTTCATTTAGGACCCACTTAAGGTCGAATATCTGTCATTTTGTATGACATCATCATCATGTCAGCCGAAAGACGCCCACTGCTGGACATAGGCCTGCCCCCAAGGTTCTCCCCTCAAACCGGTCTTGTGCTTTCCGCATCCACCGCGATCTTAACCAGGTCGTCGCTTCATCTTGTTGGCCTACCTACAGCGAGAACCTTAAATTCTGACCCCATCGGCCATCAGTCCTGCGAGCAATGTGCCCCACTTCGCAATTCTTCGAGTAATGTCGGTAACCTTACTTCTATCCGGATATCATCATTCCTGATTCTATCCCGCAGGGAAGCCCCGAGCATAGCCCTCTACATAGCCCTCTAAGTGATTTTGAGCTTCGACCGCTTTCCCCCAAAGCGTTGTATGACAAAATGGGTCCCAAGTTAACGCTCGTGATCGTACTTAGGTTGAGAAACCCTGGGTGATCGCCTCCCTCCTCACCCCCTAACTAAAGCTACCACAAGGTAGTAAGAAATGTCAGCATATCAGCATAATATATAACCTAACAGAAGGCACAACCCTGGTACTCCATTCAGTTTCTCCAACTAAACTGTGTGCCTTCAACGACATCTGTACGTATTTCCCTAACATGTTGAAACAGTTGGCCAGAAGCGCTGACCCAGTGTGTAGTCTAGTGTAGTCTTATCCCTGCGGAAAACTAGAACGTTGTATTTATTTTACGATACTGGTCTATAATAAATAGCTCTCTAAGAACCGCTATGTTGTAAGCGTAAGAGCTGCATCAGACTAAGCCAATGTTAATGAAAACATCGCAAATGCTTTTATCATAATCAAATATTGAAGCAAAACAAACGTTTTGAGAACAATAAAATAAATGACACGAGACGCAAACGAGACCCAAGTAGCTGACAGCATGAAATAGCAAGCGCTGCAAATCTAAAAATCATCCATAGCGCAAATTTTCATCTATGACAAAATTAAGTTTTCGTTATAAAATAAAGGTTGATTTAACACTTAACACGTTCTAGTTATAAATGTAATAGCAAGTAAATTAGTTCACATTACAAATCATTTCTTTAAACCAAGAGAGACAAATAAATAAAAAGAAATGGAATCATTTAGCCATTTTGGCTACGGAACCCTAAAAACGATCCTGTTTCCAGGTGGGCTAGACAATAAGGCCTCTGAGTAGACTAACTGTAAAACGGAGGTGACAATTCAGCCGCGGAAAGCGGTAATCGCGTTAATGTGCAAAGACGTGCGTGCGCATGCGACGATCATATCACCGGAATTGGAAGATATCAAGACCACTTGGAATATTATAGGCCCTTAGGATTATAAAATACGCCTTACCCGCAATGCGAGCTTTCTCAAAAGTGCACTATCATCAAAATGTACTTCCAAAACGTTGCTCAATCAAAAACGTATAATCAATTTAACTCCTTAGTAATTTGTCACAATAAACAACGATTTTCCCTTTCGAGAAATTTTGTATAGATACTTATATTAATTTCAAGTATCTCGGAGACAGCACTAATTAATAATTTCGGGGAAATTTGCATGTGAGGGCTTATAGGTGCGTCAATCTAGCTTGGTTGTATGCTTGGGAAAACACTTGTTTTAGAATTTTCTTGTGTTTTTAACTGTTTTGTCTTATTTCACGCACAATAATTAATTAAATCCCAACAAAAACAAACTGTAAAAAACGTACCAAGTCTATATGTATTGTATATTGACTTGTTTAAAATATAACATTTTAAACTTTCGTAATTTTCAGTCCGTCTAAATCAAAATATCACAAACAGGACTTATCACTAATATTACTCGCGTATTTTAGCGTGATAAATCCTGTTTGTGATATTTTGCTTATAAAAATCAGTGAAGTCTCCTTTCGCAGTTGAAAAACTCGGAAAATGATTTTAGTATACTGATTCTTATTATTTTTGTAATACCTATGTCCTCCTGAGTCCTGACATTTTTTAACAAACTTAGCGTTTAAGAACTAGACGTGGTTGACCTGCTTTGTTATTTTAGACATTATTTCAAAATTCTTAGAATTCTTTATTCAATGAACAATTTGTACTTTATAAAGTACATCCGGCCGTTACTCTTAGTGTTAATTAGTCCTTTATAAAGTACGCGAGGACTTAGAAGGTTACATTTATAACACGCATCTTCTCCAAAAAAAAAGATTTAGCAAAAAATCACTAAAAAACCTATTGATAAAGTGCAGTGAATGGGAAATGCCTGTTTAAAGAAAGTGGTCCTTCTAAAGTACATCTTTTGAGAAAACGCTGCTTGGAAAAGTGTATTTTGCGATCCTATGCCCTAATGGATGGGTGTGTAGGTGAAGTGTCCAGGAATAGTCAATAAAGTCTGTAGAAAATAATAATACATTCAAACTTTACAATTTCAGTACAGGAATTTATGCTTCATTAGTGTGACACATGATGCATCATGATAGCAACAAAAAATGTTTTTGTTTGGTCATCACATCACCTATTTAATAAAGCAGAGTTTAGATTTGCAAGAAAAATCGTGCTAGTTGCATTACATTGCGGCGCTTGATTAACCACTATACAAGGTGACCTTAGCCTTTGGCTAAATAATGAAACCATGGATAAAAATGATACTTGGGATCTTAAAATAGATATTGTCTAATTAGACAACAAAAAAAAACTATGAAACCAGACAAACTATGGAACTATGAAACTATGAAATCAGATCACCCAAATACACAGGCTGCTCCAAAGTGACACATTGAAAACCGTAACTTTTTCGGTAAATATACGACTGATTGTTATGATATACTTTACAGTTTGGTTTTAAATATTTTGCTAAGCCAGTAGTATTCGTATTAGTCCAGAGGCTAAGGTCACCCAGTAAATTCGTTGGCTTTACGACTTCGCAATGTAATGCAACTTGCACAATTTTTCGCAAGTCTAAACTCGGCTTAAGAGTCAGTTCACACACAGACGCAACGCGGCATTTTCTTTGATAAAATCAAAATTAAAACATTTATTCTGAAAGTAGGCTACAAAGTAACTTTACACGTCACTTTTTTGCAAAGAAGAATGCGGCGCATGAAACTTTGGCAGATAAGACATTTTAAGCATATTTAAAACCTTAACTATTTTAGAATTTACTTAAGTATTGATTTATGCAAGACAAAGAAAAAATAAAATAAAAAATTATATGCCTAACATATTTCATTACATTTAGTTTTTACAGGGAGGTAAAAACCGGACCCCTCCTTTAACACCTAATATATTTATCATAACTTGGAAATTTATACACATAGGTACTCATTTGGCCATATTAAATGTACCGCGACGCGTCTCGGCGGCGTGAACTGACGCTGAAGCGACTTTCGCGTACGTGACACGTCAATATCGTCCCTATAAAAACGACAGGCCAAGAAATAAAAAAATTAAATGACTGTGTCAAATTAAATTTTCTACAGCAAAATAATGACAATTGTGTATCAAACTTCTTCACATTAGAATGACGGCACCAGTGCCAACAAACATACCAATAGGGGCAGTTCACACTAACATACGACGCGACGCGGTACGATTCATTGAGAGAAACTAGTTGACATGTTCTGTCAATGAAAATGTATCGCGTCGCCGCATCTCAATGTGAACTATTCCTTAAGAAATTGAATTAAAAGGGATTCTGCTTCATCACAAATAGATACCGAAATTTTGGATCAGGGCCAGGGGGTGCTGGAGACACTGACAACATTCAGAAATTTGATAACAATAGATATTGATAAACCCTATTGAAACATTGAGACACAATCTAGACTAGGAGTTCTACATTATATCAACAGACTTACTCTTGCCAGTGAAATAGGACGATTTTGCTTTGGGCTTTCCTGCCATCGCACATCCTGGTATATTTTGTTTTATGCCAACAAAAAAAGTTCCCAAATTTTATTACACATACAGTTAAGTTAACATATAAATTTGGCATTGATGCATTATCTTGAGTCAGATGTTGAGTCATGTATCTTAGAATGGTGATGAGTGCACATGTGCAAACTGATATGTTGATTTATTTAAATGTTCAGTATTCTTTTATTAAAAATTCGACTCATTGTTAAATTGTTCATAATATTTAAAGATTATGCATTGAATGGCATGTTTACATTTAGATTGCCAATTAAGTGATTAAGTAGAAATGATTCAGTGACAAATTTAGCACTCACCTTGAGAATTCCATTTCAGATCTATTTTCAGATGCAATTTTCCTTGAGGTTCTAGATCCACCTATGAGGAGAAATGCACTAATTAGTTCAGATGCACAGTCGCAAGTACCTACTCACGGATCAGAGGGCAAGTAACAGACTACAAACACTTGAAATGCATCAAGATAATTGGACCGGACACACTGAATATCATCCCCATAGAGCAAAAAATCACTAAATTGTATTTTGCTGTTTTGAGCCTATAACTTTATGTTCATAACTTTAAACCACCGTATCTCAAAACAGTAAAATACGATTTAGTGACTTTATGCTCTCCGGGGACGATGTGTTCTACATCCTGCAGCCGTTCTAGTCACATATGTCACAAAACAATGCACTGGATGCGGAACACATTAGGTTGATGAGTCTCTTACATAGATTTACTTCATTATATAAACACAACCTCATTGTTAAGTAGCTCATATTTGGGTTCAGAACACATTAATTCTCTTCTCCAACAATACATGCTTATTTCACTGTGATAGAAATAGACAAATGCTCATCATCAAAATATTCCTCAAGACGTAGATAAATGTTATCACAGTCACAACAAACAAGCCGTGATTGCTGATAGCACATCTCGCTGCAACATGATAGTGTTTATTAATATCTTATCAAAGATTAGAGGATTAAGATAAGCAGCTGTCTTGATAGATACCGCTACCGATTGCCTGTCAGTCTGTGTTTTGATACCAATAAAACAGTGTTTTTCAACCTTTCTTCATGACACAACCCCTTTAGTATAAAGAAATATTTCATGACCCCCTACTCGCTGCTTTTTTTTCATGTAATTTTTTTATTTTGTGACAAATAGGTATAATTAGTGAACATTTTCTTAACAAATATTCTTAGTTTTTTTTTCTGGTGTAGTGTACCCAGCAACTAATAGGGGCTCTGCGACCCCCCTAAAGAGGCTTCCACAGGTTGAAAAACACTGCAATATAATATGTGTGATCTACACTCACCCAAAAGTCTGTGGCGTCTTTGTCGCGATGCGTTAAATCTTCAAAAGGAATAGTGCAGTTTGCAACAAAATCATCTGGAGGTATGGCAGCATCGTGAAACACGGTGATGCCCAAGCTGCGAAAACATTAGTGTGAGTATTTGAAGAATAGGCGAGAGGGAGCGGAATGAGTTGCGCGCGGTACCTGGCAACGTTCTGCACTTCGTGGATGAAGGTCTCGTTCCAGACAGGATCGAAGGTCTTGGGCTTGGTGGTGGAGCGGTCCAGGTGGTGCTCGTCCGCGTCGATCGACACGTACGGGTCTATCGGCTGGTCGTCTACAACGGCAACGCATATTTACATACATTATAGACACCCATTTTGGTAAACATGCTCCACCTATTACGAGCGATTGTTAACAACTATGCGATAGTTTGAGGCCGTGAAAATTATTTCGATTGAATCGGACGGTCTAAGGGGAAGAGGTTTGAGATGATAGCCGAAGCTCACCTGGTTTCCCGAAGGTCATGTTGTGCCGTTTCTGAAAGTCAGTCGGCCTGAGGCCCGTGGCCTCACACACCTTGACGCGCACCGTTCCGCTGAACATGGCGCCGACACAACCGGATCGCCGGCACCGCGCCGCGCCACCGCACGATCACTTCCACACTATGAACCCACTCAAAATCATTGAAGGTGCTTCATAATTGAAACAGAATTAAATAAAAGTCTTGACAGCGAGGAGATCCGCCATGGATGGATTGTGTTACTCTATGGTCGCTAATGGATTCCTATTCGATTTTAAAAAGTTTCCTGTCTTTGTTTCTGGTAATTTAAGGGGATTGTAACAAAGGAGATCAAGCAGACCTTGAGTATTATGTTTGTGGGATCGATTAGCCGAAAATTAACAAAAAATATCAACTCAACCACCAAATGTATTGTTGATTGAATACAAGTTCCTAGTTAAAACAATTAGCAATCACGTTTAACGTGCACTATATATATAAGGCAACAGGGCAATATTTTGATATTTCATCTATTTGAATTGACATAAAATGATCACTGTATTTAACATGGTGTAAAGTTTATCAAGTCAGCTATTATTTTTTTAATTTACGGAAATTATCTAAGAATTACGTCAATGGCAGGAGCATAATAATGATTTAATCGGAGCCTGGCAATAATTAAAAACAAACTTGACGTTGACAGATGACATACCTAACAGCTGACAGTGACAAATCAACAAGCTGCGCGTTGTTGACTCACGATTATGAACAAAATATAAAACTCAATAAGAATTACTTTAATTTCAACACATAAATCGTATTAAATATGGGTTTTCTAACAATACTGAAGAAGCTCCGCCAAAAGGAGAAGGAGATGCGAATACTCATGTTGTATCCTTTCAAACTTCGTAGTTTTTTCGTGATTTTTACTACACATTCAGTAAACATTTCCTTATCGTAATATCAGAGGGCTAGACAATGCAGGTAAGACGACGATTCTGAAGCGGTTCAACGGGGAGCCTATCGACACGATCTCGCCAACGCTGGGCTTCAATATCAAGACGCTGGAGCACCGCGGCTTCAAACTCAACATCTGGGACGTTGGCGGACAGAAGTCGCTCAGGTGCCGCTAATAACTACATTAATTCGAGTGCATGGTGACGTATTTCGTGTAAACTTTCAGTTTGATACTTATTTACCCAGTACCCTTATCCTATCCATTGAGCGATGCTACTTAGATCATCTGTGATAGATGTCAAGGCCTATTATTATTATTATCCATTGAGGGTTGGCAACATTGGTACCTAACCTAGGTGCACTCCAATGGTCCAATCGGATTGGCATTACTTCACATACACATGACTTGTTTTGTACTTTTTTAAATAGACAAATTGTGGGGCTGACAGTGATCATCTTTTGATAAGGGAAATACAATGGAAACAAATATATTTTTTTTAGATATACAAGTTAGTGATTCATCCGAATGGGTCAGTAGGGAGAAATCAGAAACTATGAGAGATAGCTAAATCTGTTCTTAGGATTCATAGCTTCGAATTTAGATTTTAATGAAAATGGCATTATTTTTTTTTAAATTTAACTCTCATACATAACCGTGAATCTATCCTAGTCTAAATCTCTGTAAAGTGTGTTATAAATTCTGCACATTTTTCATAGTTATTTTTGATTATGTGGATCATAAGTGAAAGGAATCACATTTTACAAACTTTGATTTAACTTGCAATGTGTGTATGTATGTATAAATGTGCTATACAGGTCATATTGGAAGAACTACTTCGAGAGCACAGACGGCGTGGCGTGGGTGGTGGACTGCGCGGACGCACGGCGGCTGGCGGCCTGCGCCAGGGAGCTCCACGCGCTGCTCCGCGAGGAGCGGCTGGCCGGCGCCTCGCTGCTCGTGCTCGCCAACAAGGCCGACCTGCCCGGCGCGCTGTCTGCTCAGGACATACGGGAGGTAAGGCTCGGGAGTGTGCATTGAGAGGGTAGGTATAGCCAGCCAACTGCCTACCCTGAAATCGACCCAATGCACGCTGTAAGCAGCAACTCCATAAGCAGTACCTAACTCCAAAACACTTTGCTTTGTTTGTAGAAATATTTTAGAGTTGTATTAACTCCTAGCTTGATGTAATGACCCAATATAGAAACTAAAGTAAACTAAGCTTAAAAATGCACTATTGGAGCCATATACCAAGTAGCAAAGGTGGTTGTTAATTGTAGTAGGTTGCTAATTTAACTCTTCTTCATCTTACACTACTTCATCTTATACTAACAATTTGATCCAAGTTGGTCGACAAATAAATCTATTATTATTATTATTATTATTATTATCTTTATTTCTTTTTATTCTTAGGATTAGGTTTTTATAATAGTTATAAAAAGTAAAATACAGAAAAGTACATACAAAATAAAAAAATTATAAAAACCTAACCTAGTTTGCCACCGGTAACGGAGCAGGGCCCAAAGTTATCGGTGGTCAGTTATTATTATTATTATTATTATTAGTGTTAATATGCATGTCTTCTCTAAAATATTAATATCATTAGCATTAGAATAAATCAAACAATGTAAACAATTAAGTAATATGATTTGAGCGCGGCGCGCCAACAAACTGGTCACTCCAGTTTGGCGCATTTACTATAAAAGTGTAAATTGTAATTGTTTATATGAATAAATAATTTCTATTCTATTCTATAAATCCTACATGGCTGGCTTTCTTTGCTCCCAAGTATAATTATTATAACTTCTGGCATTCTTCCTTCAGATTATAGTCCTTAGGCATAGTACGTATATTAGGCTCTATTTTAGCCCCACATGATCTTACTACCCTAACCAGAATACAGACCTATAAGGCATCTCAAGTAAAACGCATTCAGCTGCTCTATATCGCCTTAGAGGCAGTCAGTCATCATAATTAATGTACCTACCAACTCAGTTTAGAACTTTATGAATGGTTGCCGCACGTCAGTCAATGACACAGCATTTCCATCATACCTCCTAAACCGAAACTAATTATTTCCCCAGGCCCTTGACCTGGACAGCATCAAGTCGCACCACTGGCGCATCGTGCACTGCTCGGCCGTGACCGGCGAGCACCTGCTGGACGGGATGGACTGGATGTTGGACGACATAGCGTCCCGTATATTCTCAATCGACTAGCCTCCATGCACAACCACTACGATACCACAGCGTAAAAATTAGGGTTTTTGGACAGGCGAAATATTATCTTTTTTTTCTAATATTTTAACGAGGCTTAGGGGAAATATCGCTAGATGGCGTTAGTATCGTGAGGTCCGTTTGACATTTGCGTCGCGCTTGTGATTAGTCAGGGTGACTCTTTCCCGGCCCAGATAACACCGACATGGGATTCGATTTGTAGCATTCGAACATGGCGGATGTAGACGATGTCTAATTTTGGTATTTCTGCTTCTTTGGCTAGTTGAAGTATAATTTTGATAGTGTTTTATGCGGCGATTAACCTTAATAGTGAACAGTGATCACAAAATTCGATATTGCTTTCGTGTCGGACATTTTTTAATGCGCAAGTTGTCCGCGTGGTTTCTGGAATTTTGCTATCAAGTTGCAAAAACTACAATCACCGTACTACGTGAAGAAAAATATATTTATCTTTATTTAACTGAAATTGGCCCAAGCCTTAAAGGCGGAGGAGAATAAGAACACCGACATGTAAATACCGGCCCTGTTTTTTGTGCATAGAAACTGACTGGAGCTTCTATGGGCGTGTACCTGTGGCGTGTACACAAAAAACAGGGCCGGTATTTACATGTCGGTGTTATCCGGGCCGGGAAAGTCTCACCCATTAGTTAAATAAATGAGCCAATCGCAATCAAGACTGAAACGTCAAACTGACCTCACGTCACGATACTAACACCATCTAGCGTTATTTCACCTGTTGAAAAACCCTCATTAACTGTAGTCCAGAAGCGCACTGAGAGTCAGAAAGACAGGGGCCAGCGAATAGGGATGTTGACACCACCAATCAACTGACGTACTTTTTATGAGCTGTCAAAGCTCCCATAGTTTCAATAGCAATAGCGAATTATGACGTCATTAACCGGCAACTCGTTTTCAGGGATAAAATAAAGCCTTTTTTTACTGGAGTTGTGCTTTCGAATTATTTTTTAATGTTGTCATCATCCCTATTAGAGGTGGGGGAATGCGGCCTTGCCCCGCATCTCGAAGCCAGTTGGCCATTCTAGACGTTTCCTCATTGGTTATTCTTATGTTGTGATTATAAAATCATTGGACCCTATCAAACATGATAGGTTAAAAACTAACATGTGTTGTCTGAGTGAATACCCTGTCGAGATAAAACAAGCACATGATATTTCTGTCATGAGAGATGTGAAGGAAAAGTCAGCAGGAAATGCTCAGGGGATGTTGGAAAATAAGTAGGTAGGTAAACCTATTGCTGGAATTTTCTAATGGTAGCAAGTGGCGGTAGCTACTAAAAATAATTCTCACTCCAAATTTTTATAGACATACCTTTGTTTTTAAGTAGTAATGTAATTTACTAAAATAAAGCATAGATCACTGAAGAAGTCTGCACTTAAAGCTCCTGCCAATATCATTCCTTGATTCCAATAAATTAATAATTAATAATTGTTAATATGCTTTTAACGCATTGTACGAGCAATGCTATGTATTTAAAAAAAGACTAATTTAAATAAAGTTTTTGTTAAATTCATCAGTTTATTCACTCCATTATATAACGCAAACCCAATCATAATAACAGTGATGTTGATGTAAACAATTTAATATCTTTACAATATAGGTTCCACACTTAAAATGTTAGAAGTATTCAATACAGAGTTGTGCAGTATTTCAGGAATGTTCTGTGGTCATGGGGACTGGGTCTTCGGGGACCTTAGAGTCCTCCGGTTCCTTAGGGGCTTCAGGGGCCTCAGGGGCCTCGGGAGCCTCAGGGGCCTCAGGCTGGGAAATCTCTGCCACATCCATTGCCACCTGTGAATCTTCTCTCGTTTCATTCGCGTCCGTTTCTACTTCCATTGTCGTGTTTTGCTCAACACTCGTGTCCATTTTACTTTCATCTGTCACTAAAAGAGATAGAAAAAACATGTTAAAATTTGTAATAAGCTTTTCTTAGACAGACAGAGTTAGCTACGATGTTTCATTTGTTAATTTGCTCCTCAGAAAACTTGTTTCTTCACTGTTTAAGGGCACATACAGAATAATGAGAAAACGAATACGTGAATTGATACACTAATTCTACTGGTCAGAATGTCACAGAATTATCGTGTTACCCTCTAAAACTGACCGACTGATGAAAATCAATAGGTATCTATGATTGGTTTTTGGAATCTTTTTGTATTTTTTAATTCAACTCCAAATTTTTGTTACTTTTACGGTCATCCCGTAAAACCCATATCGAAAATACAAACTGAAATATAGATGCACAGAAAGACCAGAAAAATAAGACCAGCGTTGGGAATCGAAGCCGCGTGCGACACGGAATGCCGAGGACCTGGGTTCGATTCCCAGCGCTGGTCTTATTTTTCTGGTTTTTCTGTCCATCTACAGGGTGAAATTTAGCACGTAATACACACACACACACACACACACACACACACACACACACACACACACATACAGTTGCATACACACCTATTGTTTTGGTTTAACCAACCCTCCCCCCTGTTTTGTCACTTTACCTATTTAAGTTGCTTTTCTCTTTTTTTTTTTTCCGTTTTTGTCATTTTTATAAATTTTAAGTTTTAAGCTAAATCATGTAAAGTGTTTTGTACCCGAATCCCGGTTGCCACGTGACAGGCTTTGCCTAGTGTGGGACCAACGGCAATGCAAGTTTGTAATGCGATACTTTTCAATAAACTATTTTTTTTTTTATTTTGTTTATTTTATTTATTTATTTATTTATTTTTGTAATACAAAATTAGTGCTTCATGCTCAGTTAATGCTGGGCAATATTTAGTGCATTTACTCTTTTGTTGAAATAAGTCTGAAAAAAATTGTAGTTTCTATACATTTTTGAATAATGTATGGGAACCAGAAATTTTATTACACTAATTTCAACAAAAGCAATAACTGAGCACGAAACACTAATTTTGTATTACGTCCTAAATTCCACCCTGTATATTTCAGTTTTGTATCTTCAATAGGTATCAATTTGTCAATCCGATAGATATAACTAGAAACACCAATGAGTGCACAAAAGTTTGCATGCTTCTCAAAGCACATAATCCCATCACACTTACCAGGCTCCTCTTGGGCTGGAACATCAGCCGTCTCATGGTGTTCATCACCGTCGCTCTCGTCTTTCTCCTTATCGTCGGCGTCGTTGGCGAACTTGTCGCGCTTGCGCGGCTCGTGGTCGCGGGCGGCGGCGGCGGGCTGCGGGGCGAGCGGGCCGCGCGGGCGCAGGCAGCGCTGCTCTATCCGCTGCAACTCTTCTTGGAGCTCTTCGCGTTTTTTGACCATGCACTCTGGAGTTTGAGAGAATATACATAAATGCATTTCCTCTGTTAAAGAGCAAACTAGCTTTGTCATCTCTAGTAATTATATTTGATATTACATTACACATCCCTAGTCTCTTGTTTCAGTGCTAAACAAAATTTAGTAATAGTGTTTAATATCAATTCTCTATGAATAAATATAACACATGGTTACTTTTTACTAACTTTAAAATATATATTTTTTAATTATTTTATAAACAGACGAAGACAAAAAATTGCTAATAGATTGTGTGATTATTATAGTTACTCACTGCGGTAAAAAGGACCATATTTTGCTGTAAATTTATACAGAATTAAAAATGGAAAAAAAGTCTCCGACACGAAAGTAATTTTTGACAACTTCTATTTTAAAATGCTAGACTAAAAAAAGACATACCTGGCAATAGATAGTTACACCAGGACTATTGGTTTGATCGGTATTCAATTTATACGTAAAACTCAAGAGTGTGATGTAAAACAAAAGGATTATTGATATTTTTTACTCGACTGCCCGAAGGAGGGTTATGTTTTTAACTTTATCAAGTTTGATATAAAATACTTTCATTTATTAACCTAATTCAAATCTTACCACAAGCAAAAAAAAAAAAAAACAAGAAACTTACTCTCGTGGAATTTTCTGCTAGAAGTCAACTTTTCCGTGGCCTTGTCGGTCATCTTCTTGGGTAACCAGTAGACGTGGGGCCTGGCTTTGGTGAGGATGAAGTTGGCGAGGTGCTTCTGCGAGGCCTCCCATCGCTCGAACTCCTGGACGCGGCCCATCTTGGCCTCCAAGGCCTTGATGGTTGCTTTCTTGTGTTCCCTCTCGGCGAACAGGGTCTTTCTTTCTTTTTGCTCCTTCTCCTTCAGTAGCCTGGCTTGCTCTTCTATTTTTCTTTCCACTTGTGCTTTTTTGTCTTCCTGAAGAAATAGAGAATGACAATTAGGCACATGGTTAGGTAAGCTGGCTGGTATACTGTCAATTCTAACTAGAACACATTTCATGAAAACTTGATTTATGACAATGACAACTGGCAACAGAACTGCAACTTTAAACTGTGTATTATTAACCTACTTAATAAACTGTTGAATAAGTAACATGAACATTTTGAAAAATTCACACATACAAAAAAATCAACATTTAAAAAATTTTGCTAGGAAAAAGGAAGATCTGTTAAAAAAATATGCTTGTAAAGTATGTGAAGAAAATAAATGTCAATATTATAAAATGCTTTATGGAAAATTGCTACTTTAAAAGATACGAATAATTATATTTGTTATTAAGGCCAATGTATAGAACTACAAGAACATTACATACATAGTCAATAAAGGGCACATAGGATCATAAAGCAATTGTGAGTTTGAAGTGGTCAATTGAATGGTGTAATTTGCACGATTTTTCGCAAGTCTAAACTAGGTTTAAAAAATTATATGTTTCCATGGAAATAACCTAACGTAACCAACAAAAAGGTGGAAAATCCCAGACATTGTTACTTCAAAGTTCAATATCTCAAAAACGGCTGAACCGATTTTGATAAAACATCTAAGAACACTAGAAAACCTGCTT
Organism: Choristoneura rosaceana; assembly: GCA_037349165.1. Lineage (NCBI taxonomy): Eukaryota > Metazoa > Arthropoda > Insecta > Lepidoptera > Tortricidae > Choristoneura > Choristoneura rosaceana. The sequence continues at coordinate 348,719 of JAZBNJ010000043.1, forward strand.
TCAAATAAAAAAAAAAACGCATTTTTTTATTCGACTGGATGCTAAACGAGCAAGTGGGCCTCCCGATGGTAAGACACACCCCTCTTTTTGCGTCAGCAAGCCGGAATCGGGGAGACGGTCCCTCTGGTCCGTCCGGGTCCCACCTTAGTCTGCAGCACGATCTCCTCCTGCTTGAACTTGTGCAGCGTGCCGAGCAGCGAGCCGAAGATGCGGCGGTTGCGCGTGCGCGCCTGCGCGTCGCCGCCCTGCGCGCGCAGCACGGCGGCGCGCGTCGGCAGCGAGCGGCTCACGGCAGACTCCACGCGCAGCCGCTTGCCGTTGCCGCCCTCGTCCTCGCCGTCGCTGTCTGCCGTGCGCGCCGACAGCCTGACAAAACAATAATAATAATAATAATAATGCTGTGATCTTCTGTAATTAATAAGACGCATAGCTTATAAGTTGTTACGCAATGTTAATGATAATGAAACTGTGTACTTATTGTTGAAGGTCCAAATAAATAAATAATAGTACATAACTGTGAAGGCCGGGATGTAGGAGGTTGCTGGCCAAGCAGATATAGACAGACAGAGATATAACAGAGGATAGGGCCCGAGGGAGGGCGAGGGAGGGGATAGGGGAGGGATGCGAGGCCAGCAACCCCATGTTCTGGCCGAGGCTTTTATAGTGCTCTTCATCTTTCACCTACTAAGAACATGTCAAGCCATTTTTCTAATGCACTGTTACAATACCTAACTTATTATTTACACGTAGCCTTGCAGTGATTAAATATGTACCAATGGTCTATCACAATCAAAGACGGGACCAGCCCTGATAAAACAACATGCTAGAACCTACCTGTGACCCGCAGACCTGTAAAGGGCTTATGTCATTAAATTAGTAAATACAAATAACAAACACCTTTCAATGAGGCTGGCATAGTCATAAAGGTGCACTTAAAATAAAAGAGAAAAAAAAAACACCTAGCTTATATTAACATGTACGGTCAAGGACTTTAATTCAAGAGCCACCATGGAACCTTTACACAGGAAAAGTCATTATGATTTTCCTTGTTTGTTAATGCAATGTCACTATGACATTTAACGTGAACCTACATCTATCCTTGAACATACATACAGTAGTGGAGTTAATCCTTAATTCAATGTGTACAAGAGAAGAAGAGATTTATAGGAGATTAAAATAAAATATGAGAATCACTGCAGCACGCCATTCCAGGTTGTGGACCACAACAAACATCTTTCCTCATCTCAAAAGTGCTGGATATAGTTATTCAATTGCTTATGAACTGGCTACTCTTTATAATGAAAAGGATAGGCCTATATTTTCTTCAAAAGCACATAGTGAATTCAATAAAGTACAATTCAATAGATTCTGACAATTCTCTACACATTTAACAGACCCTAACGTGGGCACGCTTGGTTATATATGTCCCTGTTATTACAATTATCATCAAAAAGGAATCAAAAAAGAATAATAGTCACATCAGAAAGCCTTAGGCAGCCCGGTGTTTATATTGGTAGGCTGGAAGTGTCTACAGAATTGTCAGATTCTATTGAATTGAAGTATACAGAGTTTACCATGTGTAGAATGTACTGTAACTAATGTTTTAGTCTATATTCATCAATAATGGCAACAAAAAATTTAATAAAAGTCCAATCAAGACAGGCCAGATACTTAAATTCAGTCTCCCTCATCATATAAGTAAAGCACTTGTATCTGCTCATACCAAAACTGAACAAATTCTCAAATCCGAAATGTTATCAAAAATCCACACGAAATGGTTATAATGCTACTGTAATGACTTAAAGAAAGTTTATTGCTTTAACTTAATAACTCAATTCGTCTCACGTAGCGTATTTACCTGCTAAAAACAGTTTTAGTTTCTTGTTTACGCTTCCCAAAAGAATCATCATTTTGTCTGGTGTCTGGGAAAGAATTTCGGCCGCCTAAACGCGGTCCACCTTTTATATAGTCACCTGAAGAGTTGTTAAACCTAAAACAAAATCAAAGAATTAGCAAATAATGTAGAGAAACTGGAAATATCTTGTCAAGGTTCGATGCTAACCTATCGTTAGAGAATCGACCCGTAGTTTGCACTATCTTTTTGATGTTTTCGTCTATTTTATACAAGCTACTCTTCTCGTTTTCCAATTGAGTGCGTAATGCGCTAAACGATATTCCCACTTCTGTCCCCATGTTGCCTATAATCAATAGAAATTGGACGTAAATATTAAATCCACTCAACAAAAATACATTTCCTTGCCGCTGATGGCTGTCTATGATTACGTTTTGTTTAACCGTGGTCGGATGAATTCTGTTTCAATTTCAATGCGTTTGCGTTTTGTTTCAACCACAAAGTCCTTCAAAATCATTTCAAAATAGAAAGTTACAAAGTTGTAAATAAGAAAAAATATATAGTACCTACCAAAAAAAATTGTTGAAATTAGATTCAACATTTTATTATTGCTGCATTTTCCACATTAGAACAGTGCTGACTAATGAATACACTACTCACCACTAGATGGCATTGTTAGTTACATTACCCTATTCGCTAGAAGATGTCGCTACGAGTCCAAAATATCCAAAAAAACTGTTCATAGTGAGATCACAGACCTAATTTATTGAATCAGGCAGAATCAGGCGTTACTTTGCGGGAATTTACTTCATCACAGACCTTCGCCACTAAAGTGACAAGGCACTAAAATCCCTACTTTATAATATTATAAATGCGAAAGTAACTGTCTGTCTGTTACGCTTTCACGTCGAAACCACTGAACCGATTTTGATGAAATTTGGTATTCTATGTACTTTGAACCCCAAGGATCAAGATAGGATAACTTTTATTCCGGTAGATGGCGGCACCGCGCGATAACCTAGATCTGCGCAGACGAATTCGCGGGCATAAGCTAGTAATTGTCAATTTTAAGGTTCCGCAAGTAAAACCCTTCTTTTTTCTCGACTAAACCCATAGTTAAAATTAAGTAACTCCCGTTGGATAGGTTTTCAAAAACATTATAACGAGATATATAATATACGTGGCCTAATTTTCGTCAGAGGCAAATGGACTCCCCCTTTATCCTCCACCCACAAGTTTAACCTTTACCTTGAAAAATTTGAAAAAATCATGATGAATTAAATGAATTAAAAAAAAACTACGTAATACGACCCAGTCAGTTGGCGTTAGAACTAACTAACTTGGCCAGGTTTTCTACTGCTACGACACGGTTAGAAAACGATACAGGTAGGAAACCTATGCCGATCAGCTTCAATCGTATGCATACAATGTACCTACCTACGACTTCTAAATAAATCATAAATAAATAAAGCTATCGTAATACCTTCACAAAACAAAGAAAATACAAATTAACAGGTTATTTTTAAATAGAAAATTAATTAACAAAGTATTATCTAGTAGGCTCTTTATTTTTTGTAGGTTTGGGCGGGCGGGGCGTACTCCTGTGGGCGGCTTAATTTCACGCGTGCCGGCGCCCGCGCACGCGATCTGTCAACAACGCTTCAGTGGCCAGTTATTGCCGGCGACGGTGGCCATTAACTATCAATTTCGGTGCTATAATGTTTGATGGGTTATAAAGTTGACGGAGAGCTTGTTGGTGGAACTACAGTGAAGCAGGTATAACTAGAATGTTAATATGTTACTGGGAACTCATCGGTTTTTTCTTCGTTTTTGTGAAGATTGAAATGAGTTCCAAACGACATTAGCGAACTAGTTAAATGTTAAGGAGGATGTTTTGCGTTGCATTGCAAAAAATGTGTTTTTCATGAATCAATAGAAACGCTTCATTATCTGTACTCGCAAAGCACATCTCTAGTGGAAACTGCAGCTGAGCATAGCGAAGCTAGGAAAATATTCTGGAAAAATGCACAGTTTCTGTTAGTTGTGACTAGGGCATGCACCTGGTTCTGCGAGTGCCTCAAGGAACCAGGTAATACCCGGTTCCTTTGAGGTTTTATTAAGTATTTGTGGAACCGGGTGCGTGCCCATGTTGTGACATAAAATACCAGAAAAAATAAAATCTTCCAAGGGTCAACCCTAGTAAAAAGGCAAGATTTCCAGGTCTGGTGGCTTTGGGACAGCGAAGGATTAGGATCCGATGCCTCGGGTGAAAGAGCATTAACAGATTAAATTTGATATAAACAGATGAATGCAAATCTTTTCCAACTTTCCAACTCAGGTCTTCGGCCAACTGATATTTCACAAAAGTCCTCACAAGCTCAACAGAGCCAACGACTTCAATCATATTTTCGTCAAATCCAAAAACACCATTAAAATATCGTGGCCCCGATCAACCGTGCATCCTTCCGCGGCTTCGAAAAAAGCAATTAGCTGTTATGTTGTCATGCGGCTAAATCCGCGGCGCGGCGGACCGTTCAAGCGCGCATGAAAAATGGCCGCCAGAAGCATCTCGGGCTGCGGGACGGGGTTTATTTACGTTTTTCTCGAGTAAATTTAGTCATTTTACTTTTATTTTGTAATTAATATGACTTATTCTTAGTCCATTTGGTTAATTATACGCAGAAGTGGAGACTGTCTTGGAAAATATAGTGTAGGTTTGTAGGTAGGACTCCTTCCAGCCAGGTGGAGTGACGATTTGAGAAAGCGGCGCTGCTGATAAGCAAGTAGAACTAATTAACAATCAGCGCTGAGGTCACGCACTCAAAAACATGTCAATGTCATGTCGTAATGACAGTGGGCTTTTGACATTCACTCATTCATTTCGGAAATCAGGCACCTTGTGGAAGGGCCGCCCGGGTTGCTACCACCATCTTGCTCGCTAATCCTGCCGTGAAGCAGCAGTACTTGCACCGTTGTTTCGGCGTGGAGAGTAAGACAGCCGGTGAAATTATTGGGACTTAAGGTATCCCATCTTAGGCCTCTAGGTTGGCAACGCATCTGCAATACCCCTGGTCTTGCAGATGTTTATGGGCGATGGCTTAGATAATATAGACGGCGATGGTGATCTCTTACCATCAGGAGACCCACTTGTTCGTTTGGCATCTAGTCGAATAAAAAAAAATCATTCAATTCAACTCTCGTGGCACTACTTACGAGTAGGTACTTGAGTGATTACTCGGATAATCCTTCCGCTATTTTTTTATTTTATTTATTTGCGGATATTATATTGTGTTGGCCGTTGACCATAACTAGTCTACCCTCATTTTATAACCGTGAGTTATTCATAGGTCTAAAAAAGTAGGTACGAGTGTGCGTAGGTACCTAAGTTAGGTTATTATCTCGCTCCATGCCACTGAACGGTAATTTAAAAAAATAAAAAAGTAGATTGCTCCACGTAACTAGTTAAGTAAAATACCCGCTTGTTTACGCATGTACCGTCTGTTTGTGTGCCGCCGCGACACGCTGTGTCGTGATGGATGACAGCCCGAGTTTCAGGCGATTGTACTGAAACACTTTTAGCGGGTAAACATGATTAATTCATGTTGTAAAAATAAACATACCTGCTATATAATTACTTCCGGTGCTCGGGCTTTGATTCGTATATGTTTTTTTTTTTATTGTTAATAATGGTTGCCTATTTGTATTGTGCGACTGTAGGAACCTAGACCCTTATTCGCGCGCCAATATTTATTTACTGAATTTTAAAATGTAGTCTTTATGTAATCTATGTCATATTATAAATAAAAAATGAACCAACCTTTTACCTAGGTAATTTTTTTTATAGTATAGGGGGGCAAACGACACGATTACCGTCGCCCATGGACACCTGCAATACCAGAAGAGTCACAGTACGTTGCCGGCCTTTTAGGTAAGAGTACGCTATTTTGGAAACAAACGACCTACAGATTGGCAGATCAGTGTTTTTATAATTAGGTACGCGGCAACTCTAGTAGGTATTTCCTTCCTTTCACTTAGACACAGAAGGACACGCTTCATCAAAGAATTAAATTTCTGGCACTGGATCACTGGATCTAAATTCAAATACCTGCATCTATTGCCAGAACATGTAGTCAATAGGTACAATAGGGCTGATGACGCCATTAAAAAATAATTTGAAGGCACAACTCCAGTAAAAAACTCTTTATTTTAGCCCTGAAAACCAGATTAATTTTCGATTTACTGTAATATTAGATTTTTGTTGCTTTAAAACAAATAAGCAGTTAATTGATTGAGTTACCGGATAATGACGTCATAATTCGCTATTGCCATTGAAACTCTATGGGAGAATTGTGTTTTGACAGCTCATAAAAAGTACGTCAGTTGATTGGTGATGTCAACATCCCTATTGGTCTTAGTTGCACAGAATGTGCAGGATCTATGCACTAAATCTCAATAATAGTAAGCTCCCGATCGAAGCCATCCTGCAAAGACAACCCGTAAATTACCGCGGGGTTAAAGTACAACGAATAAATAACTCCGTCGAGATCAAACATGGTTCAGCCACGCCGCGGCCATTTGCGGCTGCCGCGCCATCTTGTCTGTCTGACGGTCATGGCGGAACCGCGCGGTCCCGCTAATAAAACGCTTTACTGATTAATTGCGGCAGCCATTACGAATAACTCGCGCGTTTGTCGGCGCGCTTGGATGGCCAGGAGCGGATGGCACGTAAAAATTGAGAGTTGACGGAATTCACGCAAATGTGACTGGCGCCTACCTATTTCTGATAGAACTGGCTTTTGATCTCGGACCAACCACTTAATAAAAAGCTGTTATGAAAATTTCTACATTTGATAAAACTGATTTGCGTAGGTACAGTCGCCTGCAATATCTGTCACAGCGGAGCGTGCAAAAATATCTCTAATGACACGTCCTACCGGCCCTATACTTCATTTTTTTAGCATTAGAAATAGGGTAAACAATCTTGACGAGTCTTTTTATTGAAAAACGTTATTAAAAAATCAGTAACTACTTCTTATGATACTAAAATAATGTAAATGATCATATTTGCTGTGGCTTATTTTTGAAAACTGTTTATCAATAAAAAGACACGTCAATATCGCTTACCTTCCTTCTAATGCTAAAAAACGAAGTATAAAAAGCGAGTCGTATCATATAAGCACGTTTGTTGTACCGGATATGGGTGCTTGTGATTATACCAGGACTTACCTTTTCCATTGCAAAGAAAAGAAATCATTATAGTCCGTGAGCCCAGCCCCTAGGTACCTACGTAACATGACATCACCATAAGATGCCTGGCAACAGGTGGGGAAAGTTGTGCTGAGCTAGAATCAAAAAACTAACGCACTTAAAATTAGCCGGAAGTTTGAGAAAATCCTTCACTTCCGGTCAAAATTTTAAGGTCAATTTACGTCACGTGACATCATTACGAAACACGTGGCATCATGAAGCCCTTTATCCGTAGAGAGGGGCAACATAAGTCTGTCAGTTCTGAAATAGCCGGAAGTGCCTGACAGACTGCGACAAAGGTGACCCCCAAAAACGATTTCCTACGTCATATGACATCGTGACCAAAATTATTACAAAAGTTTCGTAATATTAGTGTCTTTAATAATATATAAGTCTGCCAAGCGTTTTTTAGCCGGAAGTCCTTTAAAAGTGTAATTTTAACTACAAGGAAAATGTAACCGTATCATGTTAAATGAGAATAATTTAACAAATTATGATCGATTAACAAGGATTATCGACTAATTCGTCGTGGTCGGTATATTTAGTATGTAAAAAAATAAAAAATATACAATCTTTTATGTTATTTGACCTGTCCCGTTGTCTGTAATCAAATCTCGCAAGTATAGTTATTTGGATCTAAGTACTGTCAGTGGTTGGATTGAGTTGAAATTTGGCATTGTAATATAAAATTGGTGGCAAAGAATCTGGTCGTGAAATTCCGGTGATCATCACCAGGTCAGAATTGTCTCCACAAGAGAGAACTGTTTAACGGTGAATGGTATAGACTTATAATTACACGAATGGATTTCCGATAGCAATACAAGTAGGTACAGTCAGCAAAAAAACTTCTACTAAATTATTTTTTTACGGGAACTAATAGTTTCAGTGAGTTTCAGTAGTGTCAGTTCCGAAACTGCTGGAAGTGCCTGATAGACGATGGCAAAATAATAAATATAAATAATTTAGTCTGCAATAAAACTTCTACTAAATATTTTAAGGTCAATTTACGTCATGTGACAACATTACGAAACACGTGGCATCATGAAGCCCTTTATCCGTAGAGAGGGGCAACATAAGTCTGTCAGCTCTGAAATAGCCGGAAGTGCCTGACAGACTGGCAAAGATGACCCCCAAAAACGATTTTTTACGTCATATGACCACGCGACCAAAATTATTACAAAAGTTTCATAATATTAGTGTCTTTGACAATAAATAAGTCTGCCAAGCGTTATTTTGCCGGAAGTCCTTTAAAAGTGTTATTTTAACTGCAAGGAAAGCGTAATCGTATCATGTTAAATGTGAATAATTTAACAAATTATGATCGATTAACAAGGATTATCGACTCATTTCGCCATGTCTGTCTGTCTGTCCGTCCGTCCGCGCCTTTGGTCAGAGACTATCAATGCTAGAAAGCTCTACTTTTGGTATGATTTCATAATAAACTATTCCACCAAAACAGTAGAATAAAAATTTTAAAAAAAGTTTTTTTGGTAGGTAGTCTAAAAATTTTTTTGTTTAATTTTTATTGTACTGTTTTGTTGGCATAGTTTACATATATATTCATGCAAATTTACAGCTTTCTAGCATTGATAGTGTCTGAGCAAAGCCGCGAACGGACGGACAGACAGACAGATAGATACTTTTAAAGGACTTCCAGCTAAAAAACGCTCGGCAGTCTTATTTAATATTAAAGACACTTATATTACGAAACTTTTGTATTAATTTTGGTCGCAATGTCATACGACGTAAGAAATCGTTTTTGGGTGTCATCTTTGCCTCAGTCTGTCAGGCACTTCCGGCTATTTCAGAGCTGACAGACTTATGTTGCCCCTCTCTACGGATAAAGGGCTTCATGATGCCACGTGTTTCGTAATGTTGTCACGTGACGTAAATTGACCTTAAAATATTTAGTAGAAGTTTTATTGCAGACTAAATTATTCATATTTATTATTTTGCCACCGTCTATCAGGCACTTCCAGCAATTTCGGAACTGACACTACTGAAACTCACTGAAACTATTAGTTCCCGTAAAAAAATAATTTAGTAGAAGTTTTTTTGCTGACTGTACCTACTTGTATTGCTATCGGAAATCCATTCGTGTAATTTTAAGTCTATACCATTCACCGTTAAACAGTTCTCTCCTGTGGAGACAATTCTGACCTGGTGATGATCACCGGAATTTCACGACCAGATTCTTTGCCACCAATTTTATATTACAATGCCAAATTTCAACTCAATCCAACCACTGACAGTACTTAGATCCAAATAACTATACTTGCGAGATTTGATTACAGACAACGGGACAGGTGAAATAACATAAAAGATTGTATTTTTTTTATTTTCTTACATACTAAATATACCGACCACGACGAATTAGTCGATAATCCTTGTTAATCGATCATAATTTGTTACGTTTACATTTTCCCTGCAGTTAAAATAACACTTTTAAAGGACTTCCGGCTAAAAAACGCTTGGCAGACATATATTATTAAAGACACTAATATTACGAAACTTTTGCAATAATTTTGGTCACGATGTTATATGACGTAAGAAATCGTTTTTGGGGGTCATCTTTGACTTAGTCTGTCAAGCACTTCCGGCTATTTCAGAACTGACAGACTTATGTTGCCCCTCTCTACGGATAAAGGGCTTCATGATGCCACGTGTTTCGTAATGTTGTCACATGACGTAAATTGACCTTAAAATATTTAGTAGAAGTTTCATTGCAGACTAAATTATTTATATTTATTATTTTGCCATCGTCTATCAGGCACTTCCAGCAATTTCGGAACTGACACTACTGAAACTCACTGAAACTATTAGTTCCCGTAAAAAAATAATTTAGTAGAAGTTTTTTTGCTGACTGTACCTACTTGTATTGCTATCGGAAATCCATTCGTGTAATTTTAAGTCTATACCATTCACCGTTAAACAGTTCTCTCTTGTGGAGACAATTCTGACCTGGTGATGATCACCGGAATTTCACGACCAGATTCTTTGCCACCAATTTTATATTACAATGCCAAATTTCAACTCAATCCAACCACTGACAATACTTAGATCCAAATAACTATACTTGCGAGATTTGATTACAGACAACGGGACAGGTGAAATAACATAAAAGATTGTATTTTTTTTATTTTCTTACATACTAAATATACCGACCACGACGAATTAGTCGATAATCCTTGTTAATCGATCATAATTCGTTAAATTATTCTCATTTAACATGATACGGTTACATTTTCCTTGTAGTTAAAATTACACTTTTAAAGGACTTCCGGCTAAAAAACGCTTGGCAGACTTATATATTATTAAAGACACTAATATTATGAAACTTTTGTAATAATTTTGGTCACGATGTCATATGACGTAGGAAATCGTTTTTGGGGGTCACCTTTGTCGCAGTCTGTCAGGCACTTCCGGCTATTTCAGAACTGACAGACTTATGTTGCCCCTCTCTACGGATAAAGGGCTTCATGATGCCACGTGTTTCGTAATGATGTCACGTGACGTAAATTGACCTTAAAATTTTGACCGGAAGTGAAGGATTTTCTCAAACTTCCGGCTAATTTTAAGTGCGTTAGTTTTTTGATTCTAGCTCAGCACAACTTTCCCCACCTGTTGCCAGGCATCTTATGGTGATGTCATGTTACGTAGGTACCTAGGGGCTGGGCTCACGGACTATTATCAAATTGATACCAAAAAGGTTCCACCCTAATACGAAAACTAGTTTTCTTGACTGTACCTACAGCGTTTGCATCAACATTTACAGCCCTGTAAGCTTGACGAAAGGCAAAGCGTACCTAGTTACATACAGTACAACGATTGACACACTAAAGTCTAGTAGCGCAGCGCAGATTCGTTGATATGTATGTATGTCTTCTACTATTTATTCTAACCTAAGTACGGCGGCGACCAGAGAGGCCTTTTATTGTTTAACACATTTGGAGTCACGATCATTTACCAAGAAAATTCACCACTTCTTTTTGACACATGGTTATGAGAGGAGGGAAGTCTGTAAGTAGAAGCCAGTACTTAGGGTCGAATTGTCGATATGCTTTTGCACGGATACGATTACTTTTTGGAGTATTTGTTTTTTATTTCAACTCCATATTTTTTGTTACTTTTACGGTCATCCCGTGACAGTCAATATATTTCGATTTTATTTGTTTCGATGAGAAACTAATAACATAGATGGCGTTAGTGTCGGTCGCTGCTAAGTGTCTTATGAAAAGAATGCAAATTGAAAAAATGTTGGTGCATAGGCATTCGTGTCTAGTCTCCTGTCCAGCGGTGGTTTAGGGGAATAGGACGCAGCACGGATTGTTGAGTACCTGAGTTCGATTCCCAGAGCTGGTCTATTTTTCTGGTTTTTCTGTGCATCCATGTTTCAGCTTGTGTTTTCGTATGAAATACACCAGATACGACTTAGAACGAGACTCCAAACGGCACCCCAGTCCTTAAACTCACGTGGTTTCCTACACACAGATTTATGAGACTCTACGTGCTACGGTGCTACGTTAAATACTGATTTACGGAAGAGTTGAAGTTTGTATGTCAGTACCTATTACCCGCTCTCTGAGCTTCCAAATCGCCTGATTCACGCCTGCGCGTCTGTTCCGCGCTGAATCAACTCATTTTTATTCGACCACACCTAATTGAGTTTTATGAATTGTTTTATGTTAACGCACGCTGAATTTCAATTTTGCTTGAACGAAACAAGCAGTTTATCTTACAGCGATGGACGTAGCTGTCTAGTGGAATAGTCTTGATCTTTATTTGTTTGAGGAAGTATAATTTATAGGAAAGCATTTGGTCAGAAGTGAAAGTATCAAAAAAAGGAGGATTTTTAGCCGGACTCGCACACTGATGTTTCCGTACTGTAGATATCTATGAATATTCGGTTTGTAGAGCCCTTCGCGTAAGCAAAATGTACGCAATGTGGGCTCAACTGAAATAGACAGACAGATATAAAAAATAAGATTATCAGACTTTTCTGATTGGTTATGTTATAAGAGCTACCTTCATAACAAATTCCTCGTGGAACAACCGTGGGTAGGTACGCTTGAGGTAAAAACCAATATAAGATAAAGCTTACAAATATATGTCGGTAAGTATATCATTCGTGTGAAAAAATGTAAGAGATTTTTTTTTCATTAAGAGTAAGAAAAAGTGCGAAAGGATGTATTAAATCCAAAACGATTAACAAACTTTTTTTTCCAAAATTGTTTTTCTTCGATCTACGACAACAATTGACATGTTGTCTAATTGGTATGTGGAACTAATTGCCATTGTCTTACTGCTCTCGCGGTCACAGTTCGCGCTGCGCGGGCGCCGCGCCGTTCAATTAGCAGCGCACGCGCCCGCGGCGGCGCGGCCGGTTCGCCGCCCGCCATTACCTACCTGCTGCCGTTGCCAGTGGCCTATTCCGACTGGGCTGCAAGAGAAAGCTCTTAAAGAATAGAGTAAAATTGAAGTTATTTATTTCGAGTAATGAACTCATAAGTCATGTCAAAAAAAGACTAGTTATTACTACTCGTATGTTAGCAAACTTAAATTACATATTTGTAAACGAAAAGGATTTTTGACTGCTCAACTGCTCAAATTTCATGGAAATTTCCGTAGAATTTACAAAAAAAAATACTTAAGTATAAACTTCGGATAAACACTATACCAAATCTCCAAACTTTTCGGTATTTTGTATGTACATATGTATGTTAACTGTACAAAATAAGTACAATTGGCAAACAATAATTATATATGTACAAAGGCGAACTTATTCCTTTAAGGGATCTTTGCTAATCATAACCTTATAGATGAGATAATGGTATTTTATCACGATCCCGTGAGAATGTCGCGACAAAAAGTATCCTGCGTATTTTTTTTTCAGACATCCCGGCAAATATAGGTACAAAATTTTATACAAATCTGTCTTTCCGTTTTAGTGTGAAAGACACAACTTTCGTATTTTAATCAATAGGATCACAGTATATATACAAAAGCAGTAGAAAAGCTACGAACAAATCGATAGAAACGAACACACTCACACGCTCTACACGGACACACTTAGACTGCAGTACCGCGAGACCCCCTTAGAAGCCGTGTAGAGCGCGCGTCTGTGTGTGTTCGTTTCGATCGATTTGTTCGTAGCTTCCCTACTGCTTTAGCTTATATATTATACTGTGATAGGATTAAGTAGGATTAACCGGTCCCATGTAAAAAGTTGATGAGCAATTGGACTAACGCACGTAAATTTAACAACATAAGTAACTTAAATCAGTAGTTATACCTGCGTTGCATTTCACACTTAATCACATAAAAATTTCGAAGCAGCGCCCTGGAAACAAAGTGAGTGTGCGTCGAATTCATTAAAGGTTCAAACCCGAAGCCTAACAAAATGTAACATTATTTTTACATGTAACCACTTTATTTTACAAGATAACATGCCAACCATGTATAATAAATATTGAAATCATAGTAACAAGTAGGTAATTTCAACCGATAAATCCCGTTTTCCGTCCGATTTTTTCCCGTAATTTTTCCATTACAATTCTTCATGTTTTTTGTTACAATGGAAACTGATTAGTGAAATTATTCGTCTCATTGATCGATACATGTAAAATAAATCGAGAATTTACGTCTCAAATGGCTAAACAATAAATCAATTATTAAACCAGGATTCATTCTTTTGTTTGTCAATTTTACAGTGAGCCTCTATCCAATATTACAATACAATGCAATACCGAATACTTTTTTGTTGTACACCAGAAATAGTAAGCGATACAGAAAACAGGTTCACAGAGAAAATTACAAGGTAAGCAATAGGCGGCCTTATCGCATAAGAACAATCTCTTCCAGGCAACCTTTTTACAGAAAGAAGGAAGGACTAGTTACACTAAATGCGAAATTTTTTTTACTCTGTTTGTTTATTACTTATATCGTCTAAACCGCACAATTTATTTAGATGTAAACAGTATACAGTTAGTAAGTATACTTACAGATATTTTGAGTCCCGAGGAACAAAATATTTTAGCCGCTAATATTGGCAACGATTACAGGAATTGACATAAGCTAGCACTAAATATACCTATTGGTGTCAGCGCCGTGGAATTTATTTGATACCACAAACACACCATTAAACTACGTTCTAATATAACGCTGAAGACATATACGTCGATTTAACGACGTATCAGACATTGTAGATAGCTGTTGCATACGCTGTGAATAGCGTAAACCTTCAAAGTTATTTTTAGGGATCGATCACGAAAATTTTTCATTAACTGTAGATAACAGTATAGATGTAATCAACAAATAGTTAAAAAAAATACAAACATTGGAGCATAGAACCTCCTCCTTTTTTGAAGCCAGTTAAAAAAAACCGGTCAAGAGCGTGTCGGATACGCCCAAAATAGGGTTCCGTAGCCATTACGAAAAAATTAAGTAATATTTTTCTAAGGATATCGTATTTTATACGGAATCTTCCAAGTTTAGGTATATTTTATACCTTACGCTGCTATTTACTCATAAACTACTAATAATTGTCAAGCAAACTTAGCCGTTATAGTTTTCCTTGAAAGTTTGATATACTGACTACCATCCTGAATTTTTTCAAATTTTTCCACCCACCGGTTTAGATTTTAGAGGGGGGGGACGCTCGATTTTAATGAATATTTGTACTTTAAAGTTGAATATTTCGCAAACAAATTACTGAATCGAAAAATCGTTTCAATACACTAATCTGTTCAACTGCAAGTAAAACGAGCAAGTAGGTCTCCTGATGGTAAGAGATAAGGTCCGACCGAGATCTCGGTCTCGGTCTCGGTCTCGGCAAATCTCGGCCAAAAATCGAACCGAGATCTCGGTCTCGGTCTCGGCCAAAAACAGCCGAGATTCTCGGCCGCGGCCGAGACTCCACGGCGGCACTGAATTTTAATATTAGCGCGCGGTTTACCACGGTGTTCGCGGTGGCACGAGCTTTATTTGGGATTTTGATTGGTCACCTCACCCAGGCTCGCGCGTGTGGTACCTAACCTACTTGCTCACTGGCACCCGCTAGCAAGAGTAACAAGTGACAGCTCGTTCATTTCTTTTCGATAACGATTGTTATTGTTAATATAATACTTTAGTTTGATTTACGTGATAATTAAGTTTGTTTGTAGGACCCGGTGGAACGTTTAATTAAACCACAATAAAAAAAAAATGCCATTCATAACACGTATTTTTAGGGTTCCGTAGCCAACTAGGAACCCTTATAGTTTCGTCACGTCTGTCCGTCCGTCTGTCTGTCTGTCTGTCTGTATGTCTGTCCGCGGCTAAGCTCGGAGACCATTAGTACTAGAAAGCTGTCATTTGGCATGAATATACATATTATTAGGTACATATCAGTCACGCCGACAGTGGTTAAATAAAAAATATTTTTTTTAGGGTACCTCCCATAGACGTAAAGTGGGGGTGAATTTTATTCTACTATACTAACCGTATAGTATGAAGTATCGTTGGATAGGTCTTTTAAAATCATTTTTGGTCGCTAGGACGATTTTTCGATTCAGTGATCTGTTTGCGAAATATTCAACTTGAAAATAAGCGTCGGGTGGAAAAAATTGTTGTTGTTGATTTTTAGAAATATATGGCGCTGTCCATTGGAGGACAATTTTGCCAGTGTCTGGTAGGTTTTGCCGTTGAACGGTAAATCAAATTCTAGAAAACGAAATATGAGACATAATGGTGGAAAAATTTGAAAAAAAAATCAAGATCGTATAGGTAGAGTCATACACGATGACCGTGGTTCTTATTACAATGTCATTAGGTACCTAATGTCTAACTTTGTCAAAAAAAGATTGCTTTAGAAATAGCAGTAGTTTAAGAGTAAATAGAAGCCTAAGATATAAAACATACCTAAACTTAGAAAATTCCGTACACAATACGAAATTCTTACAAAAATACTGCTTGGTTTTTCGTAATATATAAATAAATAAATATCATGGGACACTTGACACCAATTGACCTAGTCCCAAACTCAGCAAACCTTGTACTATGGACACTAGGCAACGGATAAACATACTTATGTAATGGCTACGGAACCCTATCTTGGGCGTGTTCGACATGCTTTGTCGGTTTTTTAGATAATAAAATGAAAATATAGAAAAAAAAAACACTTATTTTTTGTGTCTCGGTCTCGGTCTCGGTCTCGGCCGAGAATATATTTTTTTCTCGGTCTCGGTCTCGGTCTCGGCCGAGATTAAAAAAGCAGTCTCGGTCGGACCTTAGTAAGAGATCTCCACTCCACCGTCCATAAACACCGTGTACGTATAATGCAATGTAAACTGTTATAGTAACTATGAGATCCTACTTCCTACTATATTATTTAATATTATAAATGTGAAAGTTTGTGAGTGAGTGAGTGAGTGAGTATGTTTGTTACTTCTTCACTCTGAAACGGCTGAAAGGATTTGGATGAAATTTGGTAAAAAGTTAGATTACAACCTGGATTAAAACATAGGATACTTTTTATCCCGATATTCCCACGGGATAGGGATAAAATCTCTAAACAACAACCGCTGAGCTTAGAGTCATGAAATTTGGTATGTAGGTAGCTGGACGTTTGGAATAATAAAGGCTGCTTTTTATGCCGACGTTCTCATGGGATAGGATTAAATTTTTTGACTAATAACGCGTGCGAAGCCGCGGGTAAGCGCTAGTAATAATTTTTTTTTTTTTTTTACCAAAAACCTGTGTCAGAATAAGCCTGTGCGGCTAGTTACCGCGGTGCCGCTGCGCCGCACCTGAACGCAACAGCGCACCATTTGCCGCGCTGGCAGCGCCCGCGCACCCATCATATTAAACATATTTATGGCGATCCCGCACACCGCGCCCGCGACTAAGTGGTGTAACTAGCACGTCATTACCATTCATCATCGTCCCATCTTACATGCCACAGTTGGGCACAGACCTCTTCACAGTATGAGAGCGCTTGGCCGTGAAGTTTCATTCGTAAAAATTCATACTAATACTAGCTTTTGCCCACGGCTCCGCCCGCGTAGTATTCGGTTATCGCGCGCTGTTCCATTGGGAACTGTGCATTTATTTTTCCGGGATAAAAAGTAGCCTATGTCACTATCGGGTCCATAAACTATCTCTATGCCAAAAATCACGTCGATCCGTCGCTCCGTTACGGCGTGAAAGACGTTCCGATTCAGATGAAATTCGGTATACAGATAGTTCTGGTCCCGGAGAAGGACATAGGATAGTTTTTATCCCGGAAAATTGCATAGTTCCCGTGGGATAGCAATAAAAGTACCTATTCTGCGCGGACGGAGCCGCGGTTAACGGCTAGTGGGTAAATAATGATGACAAACAATGATTCAGGAAAAAAATACGGTATGACTTGCGAAGAGTACGCGAACTTTGGCAATCCCCCCAGAAAAAAGTCAGGCAAGCGTAGCGGCGTAGCCCGCAGTCCGTAGCAGCTCGTAGCAGTCGTAGCGGCGCGTGCTGTTTCAGTGATTTGTAAACATTATCTTTTACAGAAACACTATACAAATAGTCGTTAGAAAAAAACCTTGAAAACTTATCCAATCGAAACTGATGAAGATAATACTCGGCTTCAGCATTTCTTTTTGGTTATCAATGTGTTTTAGTTACTTGGGGATTTTGCTGCTTTCTGGAACCGTGGTCTTTATTTGGTCACGTTATATGGGGTGGGCGTTCTCAATCTTGCATCCGGGATCCTTTCGACTGCCACAATTTTATAAGTCATAATGTAATGTTTGTCATAATTATTGTTAGTCATAATTTTTTTTTCTCACTGAAACTAGTCATCCTGTAGAACTCTATAGGTTAGGTTAGGTTCGTCTTATAACAATTCTGAAAAATATAAACGGTTTCAGAGAAAAAACGATTTATGTCAAACATTAGGTAAATTATGACAAACATTACATTATGACTATAACAATTCTCGACCAGTCGATAGACCCCTCGCGACCACGTATGTCAGGCCTGAAAACAAAGAAATATATTTTTTCTCCAACTTCCTCGGAAATGTTCTCATTAATGTTGGAAATATCGACTGGGAAGTCCATCGTTATATGCATTGATCTGATAATAAATTAAAAAAAAAAGTGACATTACTTCCTGGACATGTCCGGGAAGTGTTTATTATCGGGCAGGTTTTTTTACTTTTAATTTCATCCAAGACCGAAAATTCACCAAACAGCCAGCCAATTGTTCAATAATCACGTACAAAACCGAGATTAAAAAAAAAGTTTTCTGCGTTTAGCTAATGCCTAAATGATTGTGTCCAAATCATAATAAGGTGTATTGAGACTTAATTATCTTCTCGGACTACTAAATATTTTGCAACAAAAAGATATGTTTTTTTATGTCGTGCGTTTAGGAATTGCCGCTTAAACTAAAACTAATTTATATTTACTAATCCTATATAAGTTTTTCTTTTAATTTATTTTGATTACTATATTTTATGTGGAACCAAACATACGATTTGGACACAAATCTTTAATATCGAAATTGAGGCGGGAACGTGAATTTCATTTTGTCAAAGGTTTTCTGCCGTGTTATTTTTACAAAAATAAAATGAGTTCTATAATTAGTGATGAAAATATCCTAATGGGCACGCAGCATCTTTTACCAGTAAGGTTTATTTTTATTACTATAAAAGTGTTAATTTTGTTTAGATTGTAGGTATTGTGTAGATTGTGTGTAGATTGTATATATTGTGCCGAATAAATATAATGTTTTCGGTTTCTTTCCTCGCATATTTGGAGAAAAGCAGTATACAGGCCTCGGCAGGAATGTCATTTCGTGGATTCGTTTCTATTGAAGGACTCGGCTACGCCTCGTCCTTCAAAACCATACTCATCCACGAAATGACTTTTCCCGCCCTCTGCAGTAATATACTATTGTTAAAAAAACGCAAAGTTGTTGTTCTGTGAGTAGCCGCACAGTGGTGTTTTACAGGCCACTTTCTGCACTACGGGCGCTTTCGGAAAGACCGCCATTACCAAGAAGAATCTTCAGTAAAAAAATTAACAGAAAGTTGTATCTTCAAAACAAAATTGTATTACAATTCTTTCAACTCCTAAAGCTAGCAAAACAAGGAAAGTAAATAAAAAATATCTACATAGAACAAGTGATCTAAAAACCGGTTCAAAGGCTTATTACACGTCTATCGGCCACTGACCCGCTTCGAAATCATGTCTCTAGTGAACGAAGTGAGCTTTGCGCAACTCTACTGCGCATCAGTCAGCTCGTAAATCGTTCGGCGCGCGCGCAGCCAGCAGGGCTACTCCGAAACACAACGTTCGAAGTTCCTGTCGTGCGATTCCTCTCGCTCTCGTATCAAATAGTATAAGTGTGAGAGGGACCGCACGACACGAACTTCGAACGTTGTGTTTCGGAGTAGCCCTTCAGACACGCGGATGGCGCGGCTGACACGCTGCTATGGATACTTTAGTTTCTACAGTATGCGTTACTAGTTGAGTATTTTATGTAAAAGCTCAGATCAGCAAGGGTACTCCGAAACTCGAAACTCGAAGTTCGTGTCGTGCGGTCCCTCTCGCTCTCGTATTAAATGGTATAAAGTGTCAGACTGCTTTTCAGCGGTTTTCCTGCAATCTGCCCTTGAGGGATGGGGTAACTCGAACCGGTGCGAGGCGGAGCGTGGCCATTCTGTACGTCAGTACTATTACCTATTCTGTGATAGTAAGTATAGTGTCAGAGGAACAGCACCACACGAACTTCGAGTTTCGAGTTTCGGAGTAGCCTGCAGTGCGTAAATATCTGATACGACATTATTTCTAGGGCTGATGTCGAGTCAGGTATTTTTGCACGTTCTGCTGAGACAAACATTAATGCAGGTGACTGTACCTAACTTACGTTCGCCGGAATTGCGTTCAAATATTGCCTCATGAAATCGCATCTACACCGGGGATTTGTTAAATGTATTTTCCGATACTTTTATTTTCTTGTAAGTAAAAAAAAAAACCGATCGACTTTTTTCCCTGTAGATAAATTTCCGAACGCCTTCTTTCACCATATACAGAAAATTAACAGACAGTAGTTTCTCGTTCGAACTTTTCTCTCGGAATTCCACATGTTGGCCTGTGCGTTCGTGTACGTCCCAAATCGATATTTTCAATACATGTTGAACCTCTCCATTTCTTCCGTGGATGTCGTAAGAGGCGACTGAGGATATAGGTTAAGGTATACCGTAGGCGACAGGCTAGCAACAGTAGCAACCCGCCACTATTGTACCGTTTTTGTCAAACTTAAAACCTAAAATTGATATAAGTGGCTCCGAAGCGGTAACGTTTTGTGTGCTCTGCCTACCCCATTTGGGAATACAGGCGTGATGTTTTGTATGCGTGTGTATGTATGTATGTTGAACAGATGACAATTTCTATCTAAATCCCCACAAGTCACTGAACTATGATTTCCACGTCGCGGGCCCCCGTCGCAGGCGCATGTGTCAGCGCCGGGGCGTCAGCGGCGCCTTTGACACGGACACCGGCTGAGGGAGATAAACAATGTAAAAAAAAATGACGGGACATCTTTTTAGGATTCAGAAAAGGGAAACAAGGGAACCCTATTGGATCACACTCTGTTGTAACTATTATCATATAATATCAGTTTGTTGCCGGTGTGCGTTTTCATGCTTTACTGAGTCTGTTATGCTCATTTTCTTAGAACGGACCGGATAGAAATGGTACATATCTACAGGTGTATTTTTGATACAACCTAAGACTTTAAAGGTAGCTAGTTAGGTTAGTGAAGGCCCTAATAATCACACTTTATTTTGTTTACTAAAAAAATGTAGAGTTATTATTTTCCTTTTTCCTAGCACGCAATGTATCGCACTACGTGATGCAACTTTGTTTTTATTTAAGCATCGGACTTGTTGACGTGACAGCTGTCACAGAAGGCGTCTGTCTGGTATCACATTATTGTACGCATTACATTGACGCTCAAAAAGTATACAAAAATTAATTACGCTCTGGTAGTTCATTCTAAACTAACAATTTGTTTTAATATCGGTTCACATCACATATCTACTTCTGGTTACAGTTTGAGGCTATATCAACAATACACGCTGTATCAATTTAAAATTAATATCAAATACAGGATATAAAGTTAAGTAAGTAGGTATTTCAAAACTGGAAAATAAAGTTTCACCAAGTCCAAGTTATCAAGATAACAAGAAGTAAAACTTTATAGTTTACCTACTTATGTAGGTATGTACAGCAATTAAAAAAAAACATTAGCTTAAGTAAGTAATTTATAGTAATAGAACGTCAACTTTATCGTTCATAATTAGCTACATCGATCCGGCCTTCCCGAACTTTGCGCTTAGCAACACATTTTACGATTAATTTTTATTAACTTATATACATATATAATAACTTATATATATAACGTATATCGAAACTGTAAAATAAAAAGCTTCACCTAAGTCAGGTCAGCAAGATTTTAGTAAGTAAAATCAGTACCATAAGTAGGTGTGTACAGCAATTGAAAAAACCTTTACTTTATGTAATTTATAATATGGAACGTCAACTTTATTGTTCGGTAGGTATGATACGCTACAAGAGTAGGTATAATGTGGTACATACGTGCAAGATGGAGAGGGAGGGGTGAAAAGAGGAAGAGGGGAGTTTTTTACTCAGTAAAAGTAGTACCAGAGGTAAAGTTCGTATTTCATTTAACTATTTGTGTTTCCATGCACGATATACTCGTACTACGGGTAGCTTGGGAGTTAGATAGACCTTTATTTTTATAATTTAGGTGGACATTTATTCTAGTTTTAACTCCACGATATTACTTACAGAATCAATTATGATTAGCTTTGAATAGGTACATTTATAACGTTTGAAGCGATAAGGAAAACAATGTTTCAGTAACGACCATCACTCCACGAATTAGATCCCAGAACAGTTTCCAGCATTCAGCGCAGGCAGTGCCCGCCGCCGACTAATGATCCAATTATCGCTTCGGATAACTCGCATTTCTTAATTAAACCGGCTAATTAAAGATACCAGATAGCATCTAACTGCGATACGGCTTCCGTTGTATCTACGCCCTTTGTTCGTCTTACAATCAAACCTAAGCCTAATTCACAAAGGGGTAAGCTTTAAAATGCGTTTTGGTTCGGAAATAGGTGCCTGTTTTTGTCATTGTAAAGTGATATGCACTCTGTGGTGTTGTACTTATGGTTGTAATGTTGTTGGGAAGGGTCTGTATTGGGAGTAGGGTAGGCGGTACGATTACCGGGCGCGGCGGTGCGCGACGGCCGCCGCTGAGATCTAAGGCGCATGTTCAGCTGGGAAGCACCACAGATATTTATAGCCAACCATCGGTGCCATTACCCTTGCATTCACATCTTATCTCCGTACAACATCCATTGAAGCGAAAGTTCCACGTAACACGCTACAGCTCCTCAAGTAACCAGACGTGTATGATCGAGCGAGAAAGCTTTGGAATGTCAGAGTAGTAAATTGGTACAGGGTTGTGTACTTTGGGTAAAAGTTCTCAGTTTACGGTGGCGGTAAAACATATTAATGACGTAGGGACGTTGGTTTACGACGGCCTGTCACTGTTGACATTCGATCGTGTTCAAAGTCAGGGTGCCACAAAAGTAATGTAAGTACATTACTTTATCTTTCCTAGTATACCGCAGTCAGTTTTGGTAGTTGTAGGTAATGTCAACGAGCAACTGGTGGATGCAACTGGCGAGTTGTCGTTCATTGTGGCGTCCTAAGGGGGAGGTCTTTGTTCAGCAGTGGACGTCTTCCAGGTTATGATGATGAGATAATGTTAGGATTTAAAAAAAATTGGTGGACGTGGATTTTATGACTCAGAATTTATACATTGACACGACAAAAGCAATCCTTACAGATAAATAATACCTACCCAGTTATGAGCATATTGTACATAGCAGAGATAATAAAATTAAAAAACAAAAGAAAAATGTTATGATACTTAAGTTAGCAATATAAAATAAGTACATAGTTAAAATTGTTAAAATTGCTAAATTAACATAATATATCTACTTGCTTGTATACACTAAGATAAGCACTGTTTCTGAAACCATTTTTTAGAATTAGTGTTTTTACTGTGAGTGAATATTAATAGGTATTCTTTAAAAAAAATCAAATTCTTAAACCACAAATATTCCAGCAGATCGTTGGACTTCTAGTTTAAAAGATTTGTTTATTTCTTTTTATATTTTTTGAGGTTTATTGATTTTAGGTATGTAGGTTTTTTTTAATCACTCCTGTGAAAATACTACTTCAATCTTCGGTCTCTGTCTAACTAGGTATATTCACAAGTGTTGCTTGTATTGTAAGACCTGTGCTTTGTATTGTGTAAATGCGTTTCAACAACTGACTCACAATGTTTATTCAGTAAAAAATATAGACGGTAGAGAACTAAATAAAAATAACTTAAATTTAATTTAAACAAACTTAAAATAGCCAAATGTCTAAGTACGCATATCCAATATTAAAATAGCAAAGTAAAACCAAATAAACCACGATCCGGCTCCATAACAGTCCTATTTGAGCTATACCGTATTAATAGCCGCCGGCGCAGTCGCGGGCCGCGGCGCGTGACCGGCGCGCGCGCAATTAAAACAATCACCGACCTGTCTACCCTCCGACATGACACTGTCTTTTTTCATCGCCAAGGAAACAACAAAGATGGAACTGCGAAGCGGATATGAAAAGACTTACTCTGACTAAAGACGAGGTTCGTATGTCTTTTTCTGGGGAAAAAAAGGAAAATGGTAAGTAAAGTAACGCTAAGATATGCAATGCTGGACAAGGGGTAGTATACTGTAATGTCATCATCATCATCATTCAATAATCCACTTGTTGAACATAATCCTCCGACACGTAAAATTTAGGTAAGACTAGATAATAAATTAGGTATGTAGAGATTTTTTTTGCTACACGTTATGAGCCTAAAGACGTACAATAGGTACCTACAATAGGTACAAATACTCTTTATTGTACACCAGAAATAGTAAGCGATACAGACAACAGGTACACTGAGACAACCTTTTTACAGAAAGAAGGAAGGACTAGACCTAAGTGTGCAAACGAAAACATAATAATGAGAGAATTATATGTATTGTATAGTACATATTAAAACTGATGTGTGGTTACATAACTGCGTAAGATTCGTGATGGTGGTTAAGAACTTCTCAGCATGTTTTTCGCTTTTAGGTACTATAGTTTTTTATATAAATTCTTTATTGCACTAAAATAGAGGAACAAACACAATCTACAAACACAATCCACAAACGTTGAAACAAATATATAAGTCGAACTTATCCCTTTAAGGGATCTCTATCAGTCAAGCTTTGAGTGGATGAAAAGAGCATTCAGTTAGGGGCCGTAAAACAGAGAGTTTAAAATTATAAAAAAGTGGAAGATATACTATGGTACGTATTATTTCCGGCCGGTCTGAGTGGAGAGCCTTAGGGGAGGCCTATGTCCAGCAGTGGACGTCTTTCGGCTGACATGATGATGAGGTATTATTTCACTATTACAGCGATTTTTCGCCTGTCGAGCAACCCTCATGATCATCATCATCATCATCTCAGCCTATATACGTCCCACTGCTGAGCACAGGCCTCCTCTCGGAATGGGAGGGCTTGGGCCATAGTTCCCACGCGGGCCCAGTGCGGATTGGGAACCCTCATGTAAGGAATCTGTAAGGTACAATCTCACAATTAATCAACGCTGTTATTTAAACCATTTATTTTCATACTCACGCAACCTTAAGATACACTCAATACCAACAATTGACCTTGATGAACAAATCTCCTATGTATTATTTATATTTTGTATTATATTATATATTTATTTATATTTAATGACAACGGACGCTGAGCTAGCGAGACGAATACAATACAAAAGATCTCGGAGCCGCGGAACCGACGTTTATATAATGTTGTTTTCGCGGTCTTCTCCCTCCAATGATTTCATAACTGCTACTGCTGCCAACATAACTTCGCGCCATTTTCCCGGTAGATGGCAGCATTGTCAGTCATAGGATGTGACGTCACTTCTTCATAGACAAGAGGACTCGGTGAGAACAGAGGCGCCAACACTCATGATACGGTGAACGTTGTTTAATGTTTAATTAATCTAAAATTTGTTGACCGAGGAAATGGCAGTACAAATTGCTTTTTTGATGTGTGTATTCGTTTTTAAATCTTTGACAACGTCGTACATAAGAAAATAACATAAAAAGGCTAAACATACCGCCCACCAAAGTATATCTACTTTCCTACATTAAATTCCCCTTTAAACATAACTCTAATCTTTAGTAATCATGACATAACATTCATGATATAAATAACATTGTGTATAAATATACTCATAAAATAAAATCAACCTGTATATAACTCCTGTTTTAGTTATGTTAAGATCATGCATGACATGAGAGTGTTTCGATTTTAAATGGACTGTATCTTTTAAGTTAATTTTCAAATAAATTAATGTAATTATCATAACTTCATAACATAACAAACATAAATCAAATTAATTCGCTTGTTAACATAAAGTAATAAACCTATGTATCTCACTAAATTGTTAATCTTCAATAACAATATGTATAAACTAATCATAATAACTTAAAATTGTTTTGTAAATGCTTACGTTTTTAATAATCGTACAAGTTAATTAACTAAAATCTTAAGAACTATAAAATAGCGAGAAGCAAACCGCCCACCATTAACAAACCATTGATATTATGTCTCAGGTTGAGTAGGGAGTAATATTAATTTTGATAGTGGTCTTTTCAATAAATGATTTCCTTTGACTCTTATAGTAACCACCCGAACTAAATGATCAGAGCCAGGATGTAAATCTGTAACTCTGCCTAACAGCCATTTGGCTGGTGGTGTGTCATCTTCTTTCACAATAACTACATCACCAATGGATGGAGCTTTAACAGTCTCCTGCCATTTGTATCTTTGTTGTGTAGAGTATTGAGATATTCAGATTTCCATCTTTTCCAAAAATCTTGCATTCTATTTTGAATCAGTTGCCATCTCGTCAACAAGTTGACATTTTTGTGTAAGTAATTGATACCTGGAACATTAATTATTGGTTCACCTATTAGAAAATGCCCTGGTGTTAGCGGGTTTATGGTATCCAGCTTTTCATTCAACCGACAAAGAGGACGTGAGTTCAGACATGCTTCTATCTGTGATAAAAGTGTCGCCATTTCTTCGTAGGTTAATTTGGTGCTTCCGTTGACCCTGGTCAGGTGTTTTTTGGCCGAACGAACCCCTGCTTCCCATAATCCTCCAAAATTTGGAGCTCTAGGGGGTATGAAATGCCATGAAGTGCCATCATTTGCAAGTAACTCAGCTATCTCTTTTGACAACTGTTTACCCTTTGCAAACATTTGTTTCAGTTCTTTGTCTGCGCCAATGAAATTAGAGCCGTGATCGCTCCATAAATGAGCACAATGTCCTCTTCTAGCAACAAATCTTCTAAAGGCCGCTATGAATGCTTGTGTTGTGAGATCTGTAACTGCTTCCAAATGAATAGCATGTGTAGACATGCACACGAACAGACAAATGTAACCCTTTATAGATTTGTTTCCGCGTCCTTTAGATGTTCTCAGGTGTACTGGTCCCGCATAGTCTACCCCGCTGTTGAAGAATGGTCGCTGAGGACTTACTCGTTGTTCAGGTAATTGGCCCATTAACTGTTGTTTAACCTTTGCTTTATCTTTAATGCACGTCTTACAATTTCTTGTAACTTTTCTGACTGCACTTTTTAATCCGATAACCCAATACTTAGTGCGTATATAATTCATCATTAGTTGAATATCACCATGCAGTGTCTTTATATGAGCTTCATTTACAATAAGTTTGGTTATATGTTGTTTTCCTGGAATAATAATAGGATGTTTTTCGTGTTCTGATATATTTGCTTTGCTTAGTCTTCCTCCCACTCTCAACAAACCATTTCCTTTGTCTAGAAACGGGTTGAGACATAACAATGAACTTCTGTTGTTGACTTTTCCTTTTCTTTCTAAATTTTCGATTTCTTTTCTGTACACTATAATTTGATAGTATCTTATACATCTTTCTTCTAACAATGTATATCATTCATTTCTTCAGTCTTTATGACTTCTCCTTTATTTGTTTTATCCTTATAATGAAGAAACCTGTTACATAAAGCTAACACTCTTTTAAGTCTTGACATTGAAGAAAATCTCTCCCAAATCGATGTTTCATTCACGTTTATATGAAACGTCTTCTTTGATTCTAATTCCGTCCCAGTGATAATTTTCCTTGTAAATTCTATGTCTTTATTCTTTAACCATTCTGGTCCGGTCCACCATATAGCACAATTTGTCATGTCCCTTGCCTTTACACCTCTCGAAGCTAGATCGGCAGGATTATCTGCTGATTGAACGTGCCGCCATCTATCGTTATCTATTTGTTGAATAATCTCTGACACTCGGTTACCAACGAAAACTTGCCAGCGACTGGGTTGTGATTGTAACCATGACAAAACCACCATTGAATCCGACCAGGCATAGATGTTGTTCATTGAAATGTTCAATAGCTCAGACAGTTCACGTAGAAGCTTTGCTGCTAACACAGCACCGCATAGTTCCAATCTTGGAATAGTCAGTTGTTTCAGCGGTGCAACTTTTGTTTTAGCTGCAACCATTGTAACATGAACTATGTCATTCTCATCTACAACTCTTAAATAGACTACAGCCGCATACGCCACCGAAGAAGCATCTGCAAACCCATGTAGCTGAACATCTTTACACTGAGACGTCATCCTGATCCATCTTGGAATCTCAATGGTTTGTACTTCAAGAAGTTCTCTTCGGTATGTCATCCATTCTTCTACTAAGTCTATTGGAAGTTCATCGTCCCATCCAAGACTGCAAAGCCATAGTCTTTGTATCATCACCTTAGCCGTAATGACTATTGGTGCCAACCAACCAAAAGGGTCGAACAAGCTGGCTACTTCAGATATAATCAACCTTTTCGTTACAGGTGTCTTTGATTCTGGTAAGTTGACTGTTATTTTGAATATATCTTCTTTTCTATCCCATGTGAGTCCCAATATCTTTATCACCTTGTCTAATTTTATCTCTATTTTGTTTTCAGGTTTCTGGAGTACTCTACCGCCTTCAAGAAACTCTAACAACGGCTCTGAGTTGCTTGACCATTTTTGCATCACAAACCCCCCCGCCTTTAACATACTGTTAATCTCGTGACAGAGTGTTTTTATTTCAGTCTCGTCTTCGTGTCCTGCCATTAAATCGTCCATGTAGAAGCAATCCTTTACTACCGGCGCTGCGCGAGGATATGTCTGCGCTTCATCGTCAGCCAGTTGATTAAGTGTACGTACGGCTAAGTAAGGTGCTGACGCTGTTCCAAATGTGACGGTAAGTAATTTATATATTTTTATTTTTTCTGAAGGTTCTTCTCTCCACACTATACGCTGTAAATCTGTGTGTTCTTCTGTCATCTTCACTTGACGATACATCTTGACTATATCTCCAATCACACAGAATTTATGAGCTCTCCAACGTATAATGATACTACGGAGGCTTGGTTGTAGAGTGGGCCCAATCATCATAGAATTATTCAACGAAGTACCATTAGAGCCTTTAGCTGACGCATCAAAAACAACCCGAACCTTTGTCGTCTCTCTATCTTCTCGTACAACAGCATGATGTGCAAGATAAATTGCTCTTTGCTCTTGTTCTTCGTCATTAACCTTCTTTAAATGACCCATCTCCAGATACTCATGAATAACTTTCTGGTATTCCTTCTTTAACTTCTCATTTTTAATATTTCACACGAAAACACAAGCCGAAACATGAATGCACAGAAAAACCAGAAAAATAGACCAGCGCTGGGAATCGAACCCAGGTCCTCAGCATTCCGTGCTGCGTGCTATTCCCCTACACCACCACTGGACAGGAGACTAGACACGAATTTTTCCTATGCACCCATATTTCAACTTTTGGATTCTTTTTCATTTGTCACTTTAGCAGCGACACTAACGCCATCTATGGATCTACGTTCTCAACGAGAAACATTTTTTCCACTCCCGTCGAAGCTATCCGCTCACCAGGGACAAGAGATGTCGCTATTAAGCAATCAAATCAAGATTACGATTTGGAGTCTTTTTGTATTTTTTATTTCAACTCCAAATTTTTTTGTTTCTTTTACGGTTATCCCGTGAAAGTTTAATATTTCACACGAAAACACAAGCCGAAACATGAATGCACAGAAAAACCAGAAAAATAGACCAGCGCTGGGAATCGAACCCAGGTCCTCAGCATTCCGTGCTGCGTGCTATTCCCCTACACCACCACTGGACAGGAGACTAGACACGAATTTTTCCTATGCACCCATATTTCAACTTTTGGATTCTTTTTCATTTGTCACTTTAGCAGCGACACTAACGCCATCTATGGATCTACGTTCTCAACGAGAAACATTTTTTCCACTCCCGTCGAAGCTATCCGCTCACCAGGGACAAGAGATGTCGCTATTAAGCAATCAAATCAAGATTACGATTTGGAGTCTTTTTGTATTTTTTATTTCAACTCCAAATTTTTTTGTTTCTTTTACGGTTATCCCGTGAAAGTTTAATATTTCACACGAAAACACAAGCCGAAACATGAATGCACAGAAAAACCAGAAAAATAGACCAGCGCTGGGAATCGAACCCAGGTCCTCAGCATTCCGTGCTGCGTGCTATTCCCCTACACCACCACTGGACAGGAGACTAGACACGAATTTTTCCTATGCACCCATATTTCAACTTTTGGATTCTTTTTCATTTGTCACTTTAGCAGCGACACTAACGCCATCTATGGATCTACGTTCTCAACGAGAAACATTTTTTCCACTCCCGTCGAAGCTATCCGCTCACCAGGGACAAGAGATGTCGCTATTAAGCAATCAAATCAAGATTACGATTTGGAGTCTTTTTGTATTTTTTATTTCAACTCCAAATTTTTTTGTTTCTTTTACGGTTATCCCGTGAAAGTTTAATATTTCACACGAAAACACAAGCCGAAACATGAATGCACAGAAAAACCAGAAAAATAGACCAGCGCTGGGAATCGAACCCAGGTCCTCAGCATTCCGTGCTGCGTGCTATTCCCCTACACCACCACTGGACAGGAGACTAGACACGAATTTTTCCTATGCACCCATATTTCAACTTTTGGATTCTTTTTCATTTGTCACTTTAGCAGCGACACTAACGCCATCTATGGATCTACGTTCTCAACGAGAAACATTTTTTCCACTCCCGTCGAAGCTATCCGCTCACCAGGGACAAGAGATGTCGCTATTAAGCAATCAAATCAAGATTACGATTTGGAGTCTTTTTGTATTTTTTATTTCAACTCCAAATTTTTTTGTTTCTTTTACGGTTATCCCGTGAAAGTTTAATATTTCACACGAAAACACAAGCCGAAACATGAATGCACAGAAAAACCAGAAAAATAGACCAGCGCTGGGAATCGAACCCAGGTCCTCAGCATTCCGTGCTGCGTGCTATTCCCCTACACCACCACTGGACAGGAGACTAGACACGAATTTTTCCTATGCACCCATATTTCAACTTTTGGATTCTTTTTCATTTGTCACTTTAGCAGCGACACTAACGCCATCTATGGATCTACGTTCTCAACGAGAAACATTTTTTCCACTCCCGTCGAAGCTATCCGCTCACCAGGGACAAGAGATGTCGCTATTAAGCAATCAAATCAAGATTACGATTTGGAGTCTTTTTGTATTTTTTATTTCAACTCCAAATTTTTTTGTTTCTTTTACGGTTATCCCGTGAAAGTTTAATATTTCACACGAAAACACAAGCCGAAACATGAATGCACAGAAAAACCAGAAAAATAGACCAGCGCTGGGAATCACTCTGGGTTCTCATTTTTGTTGAACTTCCTTTCTAGTTGTTTAAATCTTAATACAGCCTGTTGTTTAGTGTCTCCACATAACTTTACAGTATCTTCGATATTTTGTTTTAAAGGTAAGTGTACAATGTATCTTCCAGTATCATCTCTTGTTGTTGTTTTCTTGTACACTTCTTCACACTTTTCTTCTTCCTTAGACCAAGTTTTCTTGTTTGTAAAAAAGTCCGTTTCTATTTCCCAGAACTTCTTTAAAAGGTTGTTATCCTCTTGCACATCTCTAGTAATATGAAAACTTGTGATATATGGCTGTGAATTAAATGAATTTGTATTAGTATCTCCTGACAAAATCCAACCCAAGTGTGTATGCTGAGCGACTACGTCACCCGGCCCTCTCATGAAACCTGAGTCTATGATTTTACAGAAAACATCAGCTCCGAGAAGGATATCAATCTTTCCCGGTTTGTTAAAAGTGGGGTCCGCTAACTTCAAATTATCAAGTTGAGGCCAGAGACAGCCTTTAATTTCCCTAGAAGGTAATCTACGTGTTAACGACTTTAATACATAAGCATTTACCTTTAAAGAGAAATCAGTCTCATACCTTGACATGATTTGTAAGCCCACCATTTGTTTAATGCACACGTTGTTACCATCACCTAATCCGGAGACCGTCCCGCTGATAGCCGTTTTGTCCAAATTCAACAACTCGGCCAACTGCGCCGTGACAAATGAGGCTTCGGATCCTTGGTCAAGTAAGGCACGGCAGACATGAATTTCTCCTGATCTTGACTTAATGCCCACCAGTGCTGTTGCCAACAAAATACTGTGGCTTTCTTCTTCTTCTTCACTTGACCGGACGTGTGCTACTATCTTCATTACTTCTTTGTTTGTTTGTACTGTCTTGTTTTCTTTCTTGTCCTCGATTTGTTGTGATTCTCTATGTAGAAGTGAATGATGCCGCTTCCCACATACTTGACATGAAGTCTTTTGCTTGCAATGAAATATCTTGTGACTTGGGATAAGACAATTGAAACATAAGCCATTGCTCTTCACGAAATTGTATCTGTCATCCACTGATTGTTTGCTGAATTGCTTACAGTTGAAGATATAGTGATGATCCTTGCAAAATGCACATTGTAATACTCCATCAATGTCATTAGTAGTTACGTGGAATATTTTCGAGTTAAGTTGTTTTTGACTTCTGTAGCCTGGTTCTACCATTTCTAAAGTCTGGAATCTTGTCTCTAGGAATGACTGCAATTGTTTAAAACTCGGCAGTTGTTTAACTTCATCTTCACTAATCTGCTGTTCCCAATGTTTGTGACTATCGGTGTCTAATTTCGATACGATGACATAGTTGACAATTGCATCCCAATGTATTGTAGGCAATCCCAGAAGTTTAAGTGCATTCATACATTCAACAGATGTATCTAGAAGCTGTTTTAAGCCCGCGGCTGATTCATGCACTAACGGTTTCTGGCCAAAGAATTTCTTAAAAATCGTATTTGCTATGTACCTTTTGTTGTCATACCGCCTCTTAAGTACCGACCAAGCTTCGTCATAGTTATCCTCTGTGATCGAAAACTGCCGCAACAAAACTTCTGCATCTCCCTTTAAACTGGCTTTAAGGTAATGCAGCTTTTGCACGTTTTGAAGTGACGTGTTTGTGTCTATGAGCGCCGTAAATAAGTCATGGAATGCTTGCCATTCGGCGTAGTTACCGCTGAAAGATGGTATTTGAATTGGGGGCAATTTAAGCTCGTTACATGATGATGATGACGATGACTTATTCGGTTGTGGTTGTGGCTGATCGGTATTTTTTGTATTTAATATAAGGAGTACATTTTTGAGATCACCTTTGTATATATAGTACCTCTCTTCAAGTGACTCAAAGACATTCTCTGTAAAGTACACCGATGTTTTTGTATCTTCCTCAGTGGCATTTAGTATCAACTTCTCGTGTGTACTTTTGAAGTCGGTCCAATACGCTTCCAATGCCTCCAAACGACCTTGGCAATAGCCTACCGTTATTCTTTCTTTAGGCGACTTTTTAAAGTTAATATGACCTTTTTCTACTTTTTGTAATATGTCCACTTGAATTTTTATATAATTTTGTATAGATGCCATTCTTAATAGTATACCAAAATAATCTCAGCAATAATCAGTTTATGTAATTTTGTATCGGAACTTACGTGCTTTTTCAGGAATGCCAATTTCAAAATTTCATAGAATGTTAGATGTCAAATGTCATAACGTATGTCTTGAATTTCAATATTTCGATTATGTGTATTTCATTGCAAATATTACTCTATCTTCTCTTCATAGGCCACTGTTGTTCATAATTCTTAAAATCCGGCTCGAAGGACCATGTTTAATGTTTAATTAATCTAAAATTTGTTGACCGAGGAAATGACAGTACAAATTGCTTTTTTGATGTGTGTATTCGTTTTTAAATCTTTGACAACGTCGTACATAAGAAAATAACATAAAAAGGCTAAACAAACGTAAACATTGTAACGGCGGCACTGCCGTCCAACAGTAGGGCTACTACAAAACTCGAAACTCGAAGTTCGTATCGTGCGGTCTCTAACACTTATACTATTTAATTTAATACTAGAGCAAGAGGGACCGCACGACACGAACGTCGAGTTTCGAGTTTCGTAGTGGCCCTGCAGGTGATGTTTCGAGTGAAGTGATATGAAAATATGTGATATTTCAGTTTCTGAGATTTTATAGGATTATGATATTATACCTATTACAAAAGTACTGTTTTGCTCATCTCTAAACGGTACAGTGCCGTTTACATAGTTGTGATGGCTGTTAGGTAGGTAATTTGAGAAATAATTCAAATAATCTTTTTTACAATTTATTTTCTCAGTTTGTTATCTTTGAATAAACGTATCGTGTACCAGGTCAACATAAAATGTGATTGAATAACGATAAAAAACATTTCTACACAATCTTAA
Organism: Choristoneura rosaceana; assembly: GCA_037349165.1. Lineage (NCBI taxonomy): Eukaryota > Metazoa > Arthropoda > Insecta > Lepidoptera > Tortricidae > Choristoneura > Choristoneura rosaceana. Next base: position 382,736 of record JAZBNJ010000043.1, read on the forward strand.
TGATTGATTTCAGATACGATACGAGCCACGACAATCGAACTAAAACAATACCTAGGCAATAAATCCTTTGGTATTTTCGAAAAATATCACATTAACGCTGACTATAAATGCGTATGGGAAAGATAAAGTCCTGAACAATGGGGAGGGGGTGCGGGCGGGCGGGGGACAATCGCGCATAATCCACGCCCTGCGCGAGAACAATGCGCCGTATCGCGCTCGCTGCGCCCGCGCACTGCAGCTAAAGCCCTGTATTTCGCCAATATTTCGAACAAACGAGCCTGTTATTGATATTTATTTCCGGTGACGGAGCCGTGGGAAGTTTGGGTATAATTTGGTTTTAGTAAAACTCTTTCAGTTCGAGCCAGCGATTAATTTTTGGCATAGAGGCAGCCCTTCACATTTTGTAAACTGAATCTGACATATGATAATCGTATGAACTACTTACACTACACTGCACAGACCTACTTCTGTACTAGAAATCGTGCACTAGAATGAATTGCAGGACTATAAGCACAAAACAAATTTACACACAGTCCAATTTTTTTAACCCCTGACGTAAAAAGATGGGTATTATAAGTTTGACCGCTATGTGTGTCTGTCTCTGGCACCGTAGCTCTTATACGGGTTGACCGATTTGATTTATTTTTTAATCGAAAGTAGGTTTTCTAGCGATAGTTCTTAGACATGTTTTATCAAAATCAGTTTAGCGGTTTTTGAGATATTGAACTTTGAAATGACAAAGTTGGAGGTTTCCCAACTTTTTATTCTTTATAGGTCATACCTATATGTATAAAATTAATTAGGTACCTACCTATAGGAAAAATACTTTAATCAGTAGGTACCTAGTACCTAACTCTTAGTATTTTATCCATCACAAGCATCTATAATTGTGTACCTACCTATTTTGGGCATTGCTTATTCTACTTACCTAAGCACAGGTCTATACCCATTTAGGAAGCCAATTTTTTGTAGTTTTAATGAAACTCTTCGAACTAAATGTTTTAATTGGTCTTATTTCCAACCTGGATCCTGTAACACAGGGACTCCTAGCACAGGATCCAGAGCCGTAGACTCTTGTTTATAAGTTTTTTATGCAATAAATTATTTTTCGTTTTTCATTTTTATTTATGAATACATTTTTATTATTTGTAAAAAAACTGAAAACTGAAACTGAAACCCATCTAAAAATACTGCATTTTCACGATCACCTAATTCCAGATAGCTCGATCCTTTAAGCCACGCATTTAGCACTGCACGACAAACCGATCGCCTCAGCAAATACTTCAAAGTACAATTCGGAAGCTGTTCCTAGAGCGGCGGCGCGTTTGTCGTCGCGCGTCGTTTGCCGCGCGGCAATTTGTTGCGCCCGCGCCGACAGCCGTGCGCTTTCCCGAACGCACCCGAATTCTTCAAACTCCTGCAGATGCCCTGAGAAATATCTTACGTTTGCGGTACATTGCCCCGTCGATACAGTATTTGACCTTTTAGCCATAGCCTGCAGTAGGTCCATAACTAGGTAGGTACTATGGTATTCTGAAAATATAAATAGATAAATATACCTAACTAATGTCAATGCTTAGCGAAAAAAAAATCTCAAAAACTTAATTTATAGTTAGTCATTTTTGGAAAATCACTTTCCATTTTCTCCATGTAGCATGTAGTTAGGTATAGTGTGGCACTGCTCTGTCCAATCTTGAATTTCAATCATTCTAGCTCTGTCATAATAATACGAGTATGTAAAAGGCAACTTAAAAATGGTTTTTCCTTTAGAAAAAAAGCATTACCAATATAATTTAAGTACGTAATTAATTAAAAACAGTGGAGGGCAGGGCACCCTGGAAATTGTATGATCTACAATATATTATGCCCCGTTTACCTACGAGTATGAAGCAGGATCCTGTGCGGGTGTTTGCCCTACACACTACATATACCTTGTGTTTCATGTACCTAGGTGTCTTTGTAGTATGAGAAAACAAGCGCGGGCAAACTGAAAATATTGAAAACGAAAATCAAGTAAATAACCATCTTGGGCCCTTAAGGCAACCCAACTTTAAAAAGTGCACGCCCAGCAATGTAACGAAAGTTACACGATATCGCACCGTGTCTGAACTCTTATACCTACATAATAGTGACATATTTCTGGTAATTAGCAGGAATATGCTGCGGCGGGCTTGAGGCGTTTTTGCTGCTGGTAATTATGTCTGGTCTTATTCGAGTCATGTGTGCCGTCGAATGAAAAAATATGCCGAAGTTTTACAGTAGCTGCAGGGCTACTATGAAACTCTAAACTCGAAGCGTATCGTGCGGTCCCTCTGATACTTATACTATTTAATACGAGAGCGAGAGGGATGGTACGATACGAACTTCGAGTTTCGTAGGAGTAGCCCTGCTGTTTTGCTGTGGTTTTAGTTTCGCTAGTTAATAAATTTCGGCTTTTTTGTGAACAGAAATACCCACCTGCGAAATAAATAAATAAAATGTAGAAAAAATTTCTAGAGGGATATTTAAAATTATGCACATTTTTCGCAAACCCATAATTTTGGATACTTACGTAATTTTTCGATGTTTTGGAATGAAATTAAGACGCAATAGACATAGTGGATTCCGATTACTAAAATAATTAGGTACGTGCTCTAGGTACTCTCTGTTTTCTAGGTACATTATGTACTCTTTCTAAGTAGGTAAACATTTTAACACCATATGTGTTATTTTTGATTCTTATTCCCGAACGACTAAGGTAGTTACCTAACATTAAATGCTGTCCTGAACTCTTCAGGATGGAAAATGCACATTACAGGAAATAAAACCAAAGGAAATAATTTTTAGGTAGCTGTTTAATCTGGCAATCATCTATTATTCAAAAAAAAAATATCTATCATGCTGATAAATGTAGAGTCGTAATTTCCTTCTTCTTCTTCAACTTTGATGTACCCAATGCTGAGTAATGGTCTCTTCCATTTTAGACGATTCTGTGCGGTCCTGAGTTTTCCACATCCAGTCCTTCCTACCTGCTTGCATCAAATGATCCTTTCATCTTGCTGGCTGCCTCCCCACATTCCTGAACCCCTTTCGTGGTATCCACTCCAACAACTTTTTGCCCCATCTTCCATCGAACCTATGGCATGGCCCGCCCATTTCTACTTCCTAGAGGATACCTATGGAGCTTGGATGTATTTACTACCAATGCTGCCGCCCGAAAAGGTCCAAACTACAAGCGGTGGAACCGGTGGAAGAACAGCTGGACTACTATGAAACTCGAAACTCACAGTTCGTGTCGTGCGGTCCCTCTGACACTTATATACTATTTAATACGAGAGCGAGAGGCGGTACGATAAAACTTCGAGTTTCGTAGTAGCCCTGCAGAGGAGAGGCGGAAGAGGCGGTCTCCGAGCCTCCAGTCTCTGCGGAACTCCTAATATCCACAAGATGAACTCCTAAATATGCTTAGTACCTATTTCCGTCAACCTCCAAGACAGGAGGAGGGGGACTTCATTCAACTTATCCACCCCTTTGTTTATCTCAGATTTTTGTTTAATAATTTACTGCCAAAAAGACTATAATTAAGTGCGTCCTGAAATTGTAACAGTCAACTGAATACTAGGCAGTCTTTTTGTTCAACTTGCAACTGCAAAAATTCTGTGCATAGCTAAATTTAACAATGTCTTATCGGCGAAGCGTAAATATCCACGTTATACAATCTCGCCGTCACGTAACCGTCGCTAACTACAATCTGTAGCGAGTTAGTAAATTATCAATTACAAACCGTGTACACGGCGCATGAACATGTATACGGTACATAAGTGCGCGATTACGGCGCTCCCACATGCCACCGTTAGACTATTTGAACATTCACGTTTCCTTTGCAGTCGTCTCGTCTCGCTCGTCGACCGAGCGCAACCGACCGAGCGGGAAAACAGACATTTTACAACGCAAAACACACCCCACATTCCCAACTCTAAACAACTTGAATTAGAGTATAAAATCGTTCTTGAAGAAACAGCGATGCATCAGCACGCTTCAAATAGAACGCGACATGGAAAAAGGAAAGCGTTCGAAATGAAGCGCGGCGATTGGGCGATGCGCACCAATGGCGGCGGGGGGCGGGGCCGGCGCGCTCGCGCACGGTCCGGCGGCGCGCGCGCACATGTGCCGCTCGCGCGACGCACGACGAACGCTCCGCGGCGCTCGGGGGTTGAGTTGATGAGTGAGTGAGTGAGTGACGATGCTGGGCGGCATGGACGGCAAGGAGTACGGCGCGCTGCACGCCGCCGCCGCCTCCTATGCCATGGATACCGGTAAGCCTTGAAATTTGTGCGATTTTATAAAAACAATTGTGTGTAGAGTCATGTAGAGTTCACCAAATTAGTACTAAATTACTATTTCATCAAAAAAAATTGCAGTTTTCGTAAAATATTTGCTTGATGATGAGCATATCATGTTTCTAGAAACTAGATTAAAGAGTTAACGTTGGTTAAATTAGACGTGAGCACAATATGTGTGTATATTGCGTCCAAGCTAACGTTTCGTTACACACGTTCTTAAAATACCTAAAATAAAGAATCTTCGAAAGCACTTAATAATTTCGTAATCAAAAGACAACCTACATTAAAGTAAACTTAGGTTTTTTTTATTTTATATTTATTTACTGAATTAAATAGTGTATTTTTATGTTATGAAATCAGTAGGTGGGTAGGTACCGTATACATATATCCTCTCAGTACAGTCCGTGAGATCTTAAAAAAACCTTCGGATTTTAGAAGCATGCTTCGGGTATTGACGATGACACGCGATCGTGATACGCGGTTCTGTTCTGTTATCAACTTGCAAAACTTTTCAAAGTTACCGTAAAAAGTTATGTAAAGAATAACCATCAGTACAAAATGAACCTTACTATAATAATATTACGCTTCTTTATCTTTTTCTAATTTTAATACAATATGACTTTTTGTCATGATACAAAGAAAACAAAATCAGCATTTTCGAATTCTTCCATCGTCAATTTAAATTGAGAACACCCCGCCTCAACACAGTACTTTTGTTTGGAATTATATAGAGCTGTTGTTATACTGTATCTACTTCTCTTGGGTACGTCAAATGAATTTTTTTGGTCTGCTTTCGTTTTATATTTTTTTTAATGCACTTTTCGAAATCCCCGTTGCTTCTATAACACGGTGTAGTACCTTATTAAAATATTTACGACCACTTTTTTCTTAAAAAATTCAAGTTATATACAAAATATTTATAAATATATTGTAATCAATTTCCAGTGATTGGCTATTTACAGACATACCCTGTTTAAGTTGACTCGCCATGGAAATCAAGTTCCGAAAAATAACAAACTACCTAAATAAATATATGCAATTGGTGGTTTTAACTGCTCTATATACATCAATGAAAACACAACGAGTGCACTCTACGCGTGATGGATTGCTACTGAGTCAAAAAGACAATTGTCATTTTTTACTAACGAATTCTTCCGATTTCTCCCGAAACCCGAAGGGTTTTCTAAAAGCTCACGGATTGTACCTACTTATCTACCTAAAGTAACTACATACTGTTATGAATCGTCTCAAAAAATTATAAAATACCCATCAAACCTTATTCGGTATACCTAGGTAGTTTTGTAACATTGTAATCACCACACCATCTTCAACGCACGTTCTAAAGCCTGGCCAAACTAAGTCTGTAACGGAATAATTTGGCAACACTGTATTTTAACGTCAAATCACGTACATAACATGCGTTACATTTGCAGTGTTACCATATTATTCTCTGCAGCTTGGCCAGGCTCTAAAAAGACACGGGTCTGCGTGCTTTTTACGCTCTACCTAAAATCAGATAGGTGTTCACCGAAAACTATAAATTGACTATAAACCATTTTTACTCGTATTCATGCAATATACCTATAGATTTGCAGTACCTAAAAGTATTTATCCATACTTATATTATAAAATGTGAAAGTGTCTGTGTTTGTATGTTTGTCCATCTTTCACGTGGAAACAGAGCGACGGATCGATGTGATTTTGGCATAGAGATAGTTTATAGGCCAGAAAATAATATAGGTTACTTTTATCACGGAAAAATGCACATTTTCCAAGGGATCAGCGCGCGATAACAGAATTCCACGCGGGCGAAGTCGCGGGAAAAATCTAGTATTATGTATGAACCCAATTCACTTCCTTTATCTATCGTCGGTAACGACAACTCAATCGTGAAGGTAGATGACATCACTGTAAATATTGTGATTGGAACCTCTAAGATTATGAGTTGTGAATATTATAGTTATCGTGTTATCAGTGGAATCTGAATGTATTACACTTAAGTATAATAATAATAATATTTTATTGATCATAAAGAGATTGTACTTGTACTCGTACATAATTTTATGAAGTCTCTGAACACTGAACTAGGTATTTATAAACCCAAATCTCAGTTGTCAGCATTTAGCCCCAAATTTGACTAACATTTGCATCTCTCATGGAAATGCAGCCATACTAGTAAACTCCTTAAAATCATACTTTTATATGTTCATCAATAAATTACGACTTCTTCTTCCCTATTGGCGTAGTGCGGTAACTCGATTCCCGTTGGGTTGCCCAAAATGTTCTATGTCTCGATCCCTGTGCCGTAACTAATTTTAATATGAATGTGGCTATGGTCGAGTCAAAGATCTACTTACTAAAGGTACTTGATTTTTCTTACGATCTTTTTAATTTGAAATTGTTTCCACAACGCATTTCTTTTAAAATCCTTAAGTTACGAGTAATAAACACAAAGTTAACTAACGCAGTGTTAGTAGGTACTAACACCCTTATTTATAAACGAATCATTAGGTACTTGTTGCTAAGTAAATGCTTAAGTAAATAAAATGGTGACTCTGACTTGGCTAAGCAATCTAACATTTGACAGTTCAAATTTCAAGCAAAAGCTCAACTATAGAATAAAAATCGTTACTTGAGTACGTTAGTTGAGGCCTTTACTTCTCTATAAATACGGGTGCTAGCTAGTATTACAATGTAACTATCAACTCTTACCTAAATTTAACGAGGAACGAAGATATGAAATCTAGAGTTTGTCGTTAACCGCTAAACCTTATTTAAGTTTAATGTTCTCACGCATTCAAACGACATTCTTGGCATTTACATTTAAATATAAATTAAATATCTTACGACCCAACGGTAGAGTTAACCGGGAAGTTGGAGCTTAAGGTCCGACGGTACATTAATGTATACTTTCTTTACGTTACTTAGGTACTTGATGTTCCTCCATAAATTCATCCTTTTATAAAGTTTATGAAACTTTATAATTAGACATAAGATATAATAAGAAACCTATTGATCTATAGAGGTCATAGAACTTGGATTAAAAACAGTGTTGCGGTTGCCGCAGTATTATGCTGAGGGGGGCTTATTTTATTGTAGGTACTCGATGTTTGAGTATTAATTGTTCTTTTTCTTCGAATATTTTTCTCTGTGTATCAATTATGAATACTTAAATAAGGTCCTCTACCTTTTCCCAATGCACGTTTCCCAAATGTTTCAGTTTTTTGCCAACTCAGGATTTTCTCTGAAACTATATTTTTTTCGGAAGTTTCATAAAACATACATATTGTAACTAACACTCAGAAATATATTATGACGAATTGTATGTAATATGTTCCACCCGAAATCATTTGTTTTGGCCTACATAGGTACCTATTAAATTAAGACTTGATTTAGACGCAGCATTCACTTACCTATTGCTTATATAATTTTGTTCTTAATTCATAAAGGTCAATATTCCATTTGAGTGTAATTAATTTACAACAAAAATAAATTTGGTTGTTAATAATTTTCAGCTCCAATTACATTTTGACAAAATTCACTTTGGTTGATATTATTTAATTTTGATCCTAATTCAAAATGGTCAATTTAAGTGGACGGATTCAGGTAGGCAATAGGCGGTCTTGTCGCTAAAAAGCGATCTCTTCCAGACAACCAATTTCTGAGAATGATGTCAGCCTAAAGTTTTTTTTTACGTAGGTATAGCTTCAGTAATTGAATTTTGGGCTATGCGTTGTCAACTTGTATGGTAGTCAGTCACTTAATTAAGTTACTCTTTTTCATACATAATTATGTTACTTTTATTTAAGTTAATATTTCAGAAAATTATTTATCTATTTATTTCATCAACAATACAATTATTGTGTTTGAAATTACGTAAATACAATTAAAATTAAATAACGGATAAAATAAAAATCATTTTTGTACATATCAATTAAACATTACAAATCCAAAAATAAAAATGTCCAATTTCAGCACTAATAAATGTCAACAATAGTAAGTAAGTTGATACAAACAAAATGAATAAGTAAACTTATAAATGCCCAAATTTACAATGATTTTTTAACTCGTAAGAACCTGTTTTAATTAATAACAATATGATATTGCCGAGAAACATGATAAAAGTGATAAAAGACAATATTTACAAAACAAGCTGCAGATAAGGTGAAATCAGTAAAACAATACGATGCGCGGGAGGCGCTGGTAGTACGACTGTTTATTTGCAAGATAACAGTGGATTGTGGCGTGTGTCCCATGGGGCTATTAATGTTAAGTACACGTGCACGCAATAACAATAATTACACCAAAGTTATATAAACCACCTTGCAAAAAAAATGGGCACCTATGGTTTTTGTATTTTATGTGCATGAAACTTTCTAAGCTTCAATGCCTATGAATCTGAAAAACCATAGGTGCCTGTTTTTTTTTACAAGGGGGTTTAGTAGGTAACGTTAGGCGACGGCGAGCATTGAAGGTGTCACCAAACCAATCACAAGATTCAACTCAGAAAAGTTGGAAAAAACATACATATAAATTTCAAAGTTCAACATTTCAAAAAGGTCTGAACCAATTTTAATGAATCACACCTAAGAGCTACCGCAAGAAAATTTGATTTCACGTAAAAAAAAAACTGCATCGAAATTGGATCGAAATCTGTAGGGGCCGCTACTAAGTTTTAGAAGAGCGAGTAAAGCATTTGTATTATTGCACAGCTAATAATCACTCACGCATATCATACCTTGTAACTTTTTTTAAGTATAACTTTTATTTTTGCCCATCAAATATATAATTACCTATCAATTTATTTTCAGCATGTATATAGTTTTTACTTAACCAGCACTAGTAGGAGCCAAATTATTTCCTAAATAAATAAGGTTCTAGCGCTTCGCCAGCCGCTGCCGCGACGCGCTCGCTTTGCTCGCTCGGCTCGCGCGTTGTGGTTCCAATTGTACCTAACGCTCCTTCTCGCTCCGCTCGTCGTCGTAACTAATTTTCCGGTGCCAAATTGACTGTTATTTTGCTATGAGAATTATGAAGTATCATCGACGCACGCTCTAGTTAATTTGCTGTGGAGTCAGTATTTTTGATGTGATTGTAGTATTTTTGTACAGTTTGTGTTGATGTATATTTTCAAATTATCTGCAGTACTAGTTTTGCTAAACATTTAGTTTATTTCCCCTAAAGAAATAATTTAATTGATGTACTTACAAAGGTAGGTATATAATATAAATGACGAGAATAAATTGGTAACCAATTATTTATTTGATGTGCAATTAATAATAATCCGTTGATAACTAGTTTATGTATAATTAAATAATAATAAATGTGCTCGTTACATTTTTTTAAAATTTTCTCAACCAATCAAAATGTGTATAAATGACTTACGCCTTTACTGCGGGTAGGTTGGGTAGGTAGATGGAGTTCCTACCTGTAATCATGATGCAAGAAACTGCGTCGAAATGTCTGAAACCTATACGTACACTTACCAACATTAAGATCTGCTACAGCGGAGCGTGCAAAAATATCTGTCACGTCCTTCCAGCCCTGGAAATAGAGTCGTCAAACTTTTCAAACAGAACTGTTTAGTTAGTTTAACTATGTGAATAATTGTCCCAGAATTTACTAGATTTTCTCCTTTACAATACAATTTTCTGGTTTCGTGAACGAGCTTTTACTCTCAGTGCGCCTTGTTGTGTCAGATATTGGTGCTGTGACTGTATCATCAGCCAAATATGTGGTGTATCACCCTAAACTTGAGAATCGTTTGCATTCTATTAAACAATAATGTCAATAGACGTGGCCGTCAACTTGAAAGTTCAACTTTACCGACATATTCATTTGATAGGATATTGTTTAAAAATTGACAGACTACTTATTTAGCTGATGGTGCCCAGTGCCACTAGAGTTCGAGTGAATGAATACACACACACCACTACATTAAGAGCTGATCTCATAAAAGGAGAATGAATGAAATGTATGAGTGAATGTCAAAATCCTGCTATCAATACTTGACATATTCTTGTGTGCGTGACGTCAACTCTAGTGACACTCATACGAACATGTGACAATCACGTGTTCAACGCGTGTCTAGGTTTACGGCAGCAAATTGTTTTGGCGTTACCTGGGCTGTCGGCGTGCGCAGGCGCAGCGCTGCAGTATCGGTATCGCGGGGCGCGGGTTATCGCGCGATACGCGCGTGCGTCATACGCATGTTTGCGGAGGGCACTGCGTGACACCGCGCGGATACGGCCTATGTGCCACGTGGTCTAAATAGGCTCCAGGGTCGTTTAGCAATGTATATGGAGCCAAATAAGTGGTCTATCAATTTTTAAACAAGTTCCTGTCAAATTGTCCTCTTCATGTATTTTTTTTTAATGTTATATTATAATGTAATTGTTTTATTAAAAAAAAACTTTCTGCCAAGATTCTTGGGCGCATTCTTCTAGGCAAGGATAGTTTTTCCGAAAGAGCTGAATAGTTTAAAAAAAATGACGTGTAAAAGTGTTTATTGCGGCCTATTTACTGAATGAAATTTTGACGAAATAAATGAATTTGAATTTGATTTTTTAATAAATAATGTTGCTAAATTCACAAAGTAGATAATATACTAAAGTCGAACTTTCAAGTTGACAGATAAGTCTATTTTCATTATTGTCTTATGACATTCAAATAATTATCAACTTTAGGGTGTTAGAAGGGACCACATATATTTGGCTGATAGTACCTACTTACTTATCAATTATCAACCAATGCCATTTTCCAAGACAGTTTTGTCTTTCGGAAACTTTTGTCTTCCCTTTTTTTCCAAACAAAACGGGACTACGTAACACTGTGGTTACTCGATATTTTTATTGTACGGTTTTAAGGTAACTTTGGTTTCCCGCCTGTAACTTATTACAGACGTTGTGCATTTTATTTTGTTTTCCTTTTTTGTGTCGTTAAGGTATATTTTTATGCTGTAAATTACTAAGCAAATTTGTCTCAATTTCCGTTTTTCTTTGTTTTGTAAAATATCACAAATAAATGTCTCGTTCTCATTATTTAAATTACAATTTTGTCAGTCACGCGTCACGCTGACGTGACTTAAACATTTCAATGATTTATTTCTCGTCGATATTTTTTCAAAATAATGACAAATGCATAAATGCACGCATAAATAACTAAATTATAATTTTACGGTATAGAATGTTAATAAAATTGTAGAGAACAGAAAAATGTAAAACTGTAGGCATGTGTAACTCGATCAAGGTGACTTAACTGTGTTAAATTTAGGTAGGTAGTTGTCGCTAGACCCGAGACAAAATATGAATGGTAGTTCTTGTTTTTACCGCTCTGAAAAATGGACGATCATCCATATTAATTTGTGATAAACGCTGTTATGATAAATAAAAATATTGCAAATCAAATTATGGAAAACGAATGGATAACAATCCTCATGTCGGGAATCTCTGCTCTTAGTCTGAAAAGCCTCGGCCATCTTCGTTGTAATGACAAAGTAATGACATTAGCGGAAAGTCTATCCATCCCTTACTCCTCGCTTATTCCTCAGAGACAAAATCTGAATGAATAACTACGTCAACGTGGAAAAAAATGCAAACGATCACGACGTAAAACACTGTTTTATCATTAATACTGTATTCCAGGCGGGTGCGCAAGAGCGTATCGCTTCGAAAGCCATAAAACGCTCACGTAATGAATTCACACGATTATCGCGACTTGTTTTAATTATAATTTATATGAATAACGGTAAGGCTGTGGAAAGAGCGTAGCGAAGCAGGCGGGGAATTGATCTATGTTATTTTAAATTTATTTCAAATGATACAGTGTCAAACGTAACTAAGCGATTTCTGTATTCGGAATCAAAACAATTATTCTGTAAGTAGACCGCAAAGGGCTATTTTACAATCCACTTTTTTATACTACCAGCGCCTTCGGAAAGACCATCAGTATAAATTAGGTAAACTGGGTATTCCCTATTATGTGATAAGTACCTAGATGTCCGACTAATGTAAATACTCTATAATTAAAAGAATATTTTTAATTTACCGACCGAAATCAATAGAGCTAGGACAAACATTGTTTTCTTTTAAAGTTTCCTTCGGTAAACACCGCTAATTGCATCCCGTAAAACTGTGAATTGCGAGTCCGCGCCGAGCTGACTCTTTTTTGCGATGTGAAAATGCTTTCCATGGAGATTCATCTGGGGCTCTGAAACTTTAAGGAGCAGACCCTCTAAAAACACATTGGCGATTTTCCACTGCTGTTATGGAAGCGCCATGAGATCGCGGACATTCAGGCTTGACTGCAAAGCTAGCGTAAAATTTTCATTGTTGTAGTTTTAATGTACAGCCAGCTGAAGAGAAAAGGTACCCCCCTGTAACGGCGGTATCCATACTACCGCACTTACAGGGGGGTACCTTTCTCTGCAGCTGACTGTACATACATAGGTAGTTCTGTTGAGTAAAAGCCCAATAGACGTCACTGTATCGGTCTCGAACGAATCCTACATCGCGCTGGCAAGAGTTTTTTTGCACTGTATATAAAACTCGCTCAAACTTGTGGTCAATCATTGTGCAATCTTCAATATTAACCCTAAACGGTCAATAATATTGCACAATTCGCGATATTGCACAATATAATTGACCATTTAGGGGCCGCCAAGCCTGTAAATTAGAAATAAATTGTCTTTCGACCAGGAACCGTATATCCATTGACGCCTCGAACAGCTAGGACAGACTTACTGATTCGTTTTTTTTTAAACAACCGCTAGTGTCCCGTCAAGTTGCGGCCCCAGCGAGTCCGGCGAGCTGACCCCGGTATCGGGGGCCGCGGGTCGCCGATAATCGCGGTTATCGGGGTCGGCCGCGCGTCACCGCACGCGCCACAGCTCCATTAACCTACCCATTAACTAGCAAAACTTTATAACAAACGACATTTATAAAACGCCAACAATGCCAAAATGCGGAACAGTGATGAAAGACATCTTCAAAAAAGCTATGAACAGTAAATATTACAGATGACATACCTACATGTGCAAGTTGCGGAAAGTTTACAAAAAGTTGAGAAAGTTCTCGGAATTTTCTGAATATTTTACAACGTATGATACGTCTTCAAGTCGCCGACTGGCAAGAGGCTGCGCCAAGGCTGCGCACGATCGGACCCTCTTTAGGTCCCTGAGCCAGATTAGTTAGTTAGTTTTTTTTTTTTATGCAGTGTGTTACTAGTAACTGCTAGTTAGCAGTCAGGCTTTTTTTAAGGGAGTCTAAAGTAACGTGTTTCTGTAAGTTAACTTAACCATGACATTAATTTAATTAATATACAATATAAAATTCAGGCTTTGTTAACTTTCTAACAAAATTATAATTGCCAGCAATTTACAGCAAAGTAAATTGACAATAACAATCAAAGTATCTATCGGCCGTGATTTAATGAATGAATGAATGATTTATTTATTTTGAAAAAACATCACAACAATATTACAGTATTTATAAGGCCTGTCTAAGAAACAAAGGTACTTACTATAGTGAATTTATTGTTAAGGTGATTCCAAAAAAGGATTTCACTCAGCATTCGTCGATACATGAAATGCAAAGACGCTGATTTTCAGTGAATCCGTTTATTTTATGATTACACTTACTTGTCAATTTAGTTTGCTGTACTCGTGTTATAATCCTAAACTTCTTAGATTTTTTAAAAAGCTGCCGTCATATTAAATTTTATATCAAATGGAAACTTTGAACGGGAACTTTTCATTGAACATACATTACTATTGTACCAACCTATCTTATGACCGGTTGGACATAAAAACTTTTTTTAACACGCACCAGACTGTATCGCTTTGAACTTGGCACGTCTTCCTCACTCTTTCAAACAAAATCACGCAAATTCTACTCACCTACATTTTTTTTTATTCGACTGGAAGGCAAACGAGCAAGTGGGTCTCCTGGTGGTAAGAGATCACCACCGCCCATAAACATCTGCAACACCAGGGGTATTGCAGATGCGTTGCCAACCTAGAGGCCTACTTTGGAATAGCTCAAGTGCCAGTAATTTCACCGGCTGTCTTACTCTCCGCGCCGAAACACAACAGTGTAAGCACTGCTGCCTCACGGCAGGATTAGTGAGCAAGATGGTGGTAGCAATCCGGGCGGTCCTTGCACAAGGTCCTACCACCTCCAAAAACATGGCACTATCTAACTATACACTGTCATTCCTAAGATCCATTTAGATATCAAATTAAAATTCCATTAAAACTCGTCCAGTGGTACATGAGAAAGTAACAAACACATACGGATCTTTGCATTTACAATATTAGTAGGATTAAGATTAAAAACAAGTAAAAAGTTGTTATTTGTAAGAGTAACTTGAGTCGCTGGCGCAGGGCCCGTCCGTAGCGCCGCGCCTGCGCGCTAAGCGACGGCCCAAACACGCATAATGTTACAGTTTCCTGTCAATTAGCTCTGTTTGTCCTCTCTGTTTGCGCTTGCGCAGACTACCCTGATTTCAAATAACATTTACAAAGGACTGACACCTCTATGCTATAGACTGTAAGGCATCATCGGTTTGTTTGATTCCGTAAGTACCTACGCTAAGTAGTGGGCAAACATTGTTGTAAACCATTTGTACCTTTGGCTAATCGCATTGTTGCATTTATGGTATTGACTTTTATGACGATTAACATGACTAGACAAAAATGACGGTTTCCTTTGAAATTAAATGATAATTGATTTTCTTAACACGCCTTATTTTCAATATCAGGTATTCTTGAACAGTCCACTTCCACTTCGTAAGTGATCAATTTGTACCTTGTCGCTTTCAGTTAATACATAATTTTCAAGGTGCAAGAGTGATAACAAAAACGAAATTTTCGTGGATTTCTAAGGCTGCTAAAGTTAGGGAGAAGTCTGACATCTCGTGCCATGTTGCGTCAGAATGATATTTCGTCACTACTGTTAAAAAAACTCGTAGTTTAAAATAGATAATTTTTCTGAGTGAACTTTATAGCCAAGGTTCAATTTTGTTGACATATTGATTTTAGATACGAGATTTTTTCAAAGTAGTGACGATTTTTTTCGTAATTTTAAGGCACAATGCAGGATAAAAATAACTTTACAGTGTACAGCTCGATTGTGTAGCGTCAAAAAGTTTGAAACTAAGTCCAAACCACGTCTGGTTTGAATTTATTTTTGCGAGATCGATATTTGGCTGATGCAATATCTGTCACTTCTTCTCTTGTGTTGAATGTGACTCATAGGTACCATCTGACGCGTTGTGATATGACACGTCAGATGAACAATAATGATAACTCTGAAAAATGAAAGAGTTCATAGTGTACAAGAAAAAAGCAATTTATGTATAAACTAGCTTTTGCCCGCGGCTCCTCCCGCGTGATATTCGGTTATGGCGCGCTGTTCCCTCGGAAACTGAACATTTTTCCGGGATAAAAAGTAGCATTTGTCACTCTCGGGACCATGAACTATCTCTATGCCAAAAATTACAACGATCCGTCGGTCCGTTACGGCGTGCAATCGTAACAAACAAACAAACAAATTCACTTTCCCCTTTATAATAGTAGGAGCTCTACATAAAATACTTGGGATACCATCCTAGTTGTTAGAAAAGGCCAAACATTTTAACATCTAGGAAAACTTTAACTCAAATATGAAGACAAAGTTGAACTTTATATTTTTCTTCCCACTGTTGTATTGATTAAATCATCGAACTAAAACAAGCCAGTCCTCGTTTTAAATTAAGCAATGCTTTTACTGAAAGTGGACAAACATTACGATCACCGGCGCCTGCGCGACGTCGCCGTAACACTCGCATATAACCAGTAACCTAACTGCATACCGCAGCTGAAACGTAGCGCTCGTTTTCATTCTCACTGTCATACTGCCTATGATTTATGTTGTGTGGTCGGTTCCATCCACTCGGCTTCTAGTCGGTAGCGTGTTTGCGGAGGCAAAACGCGGAACCCGGCGGTTTGGGTTCAGTTTGTAGACGCGATGCTCCGCTACCTTGCTGCGTCTTTCTCTTTACTCAGTTTAACGTTTGATGTCTTTGATTACTTAGTCCTTAGTTTATACAAATGGTCACCTGACTGGTAAAGGGCACGTAACCGTAAAATTTGACGTGTGATTTAATAATGATTTAATAACATCATTTATGGTTCAAATGTCAAGGTTTCGTTTTTTCTGCTACCCGGAAATGACCAGGCCGACATGTAAATATCAGCAATATTGAGGATTCTGTGTCGAATCTTAGTATCTAGGTAAGGTAGGTGACCATTTTTTTATGTTTTTTTTTTGTTTTAAGAAGAGCATTGGTGCAATATTTCACGCCTCTAGCTATATTTTTTAGTGGCTGAGATATTATAATTTTCCTACATGTATAAATAATCTCAATTCCCTGGAAATAAACGATGACTTCCGAGCGTTGGTCCGTATCACGTCACCATCACCAATATCTAACACAACAAGCGTGCATAAATATCTGATACGACTCTATTTCTAGGGCCGGTAGGACGTGTCAAATTTTTTTGCACACTCCGCTCCGTCAGATGTTAATGCAGGTGACTGTACCTATGTTTGTAAAGTACCTATGTTTTAACCTATGTCTTTATTTTTCCTCTTAACATTAATAAGTACTTAACGAGAGAAACACATGAAAGGTCACATGTCCCAGTTTAATTTTATGTCATTACTTAGTAACAATAACAATAGAGGTGATGGTACGGTGTCATCTATTGGGCATTAACATAGAACACTAGGGCAAAAAAATTCTTAATCTTGATAATAAGTTACAAACTTTTAATTTAGACACTCACAAAATTACGCATTTTTATTAGTAGGCAATACTAGTAGTCCACCCTAAGATGAAAACTAACCGCCAGTAGCAAACAAGCTCTCAACAACCGCTGGTCTCCGTCCCCGAGGTTTCACCGCGTGTTGACGCACGCATTAAGCCGCGGCCCGAGTCAACAGCGTAATGGCGGCAAATACCCCCCACCCCCCGCCCCCCGCTACCGTGCGCCCGCGCAACTGACCGCTCTCGGATTCAAATCAAATGGAGTGTATGTACCGTTATATGCAAGATGTTATTTGTACCTAAAAGAAAGAAACAAGGAGAAGTACCTACCTAATTCTCTAAATTCGTTGCGTAAATTCGTCTATAGTGGCGGGAATACTACCTTTTCGCAACGTAACGTTTGGCAACCTGTTTCATTTCGCAACTTTTCATTTCGCAAACTCTAAAACTGTAAAATTTCAGGATTTGTTTCAGGACCTACTTGTAGAGCCCGTTAAGTTAGGTTACTTTTATAAAAATCCTGAAATATTTACAGTTTCAGAAATATTAAACAGTTGGAAAATGAAAGTTGCGAAACGAAACAGGTTGCCAAACGTTATTCGCCGAAACATTAGTAAACCCTATAGTGGCCGATAGGCAGTATAATTCGCACCCTTCGTGCAAGAAACGCGTAAAACACATACAAACCTAATGGGACTTACGCGTTTCTTGCACGAAGGGTGTTGAAGAAAATGCAAATTGATTGAAGTTGCGATGAATGACACGGGTGATTCACACGCTCGAAGATTAGGTTAGGGAAGAAAAGTCCGCGAGCGGCGACCACGAAACGGAGGACGAAGCGATGGCAGGCCTTCCAAAAGGTGAAATAACGACAGTGCGAGAGCCGCGAGTAATCAATGGATAAGAGGCCTGGTGATGATGACATATTGTGGCACTATGCGTGCCAAAAAAATTATAAGAATAAAAAACAAGTTAAGTGTGAATTAACCATAAGTTCTAAAATTCAGTCCATCGTGTGTCAGCACGAAACCGACTGATGGAACTAGATTCTCTAGCTTGACAACTTTTTATTTCCAAGAATGATGTAAAACAAGTACTTATAAGCGATTATCAAAGAGAATGACGTTCGGTTCCAACTCCTTCAAGATACCATCAATAAAGCGGTTCACCCTCAAGCCTGTGCCCGGCGCACCCCCTTTCAAAACATCTTTAAATATTTACCCTTCCAGCCTCGTTAACGGACTAACACAGATTCCTCAGTCCACTCCATTACTTATAGTTTTTGCCAGAGTCCAGCTGTAACCTTTAATTGGCTGCAGAACGAAACACTAGTTCCAATAGGTCTAACGTCCTTATGCCTTACAACCTTTGGTAACAACGCAGTTGTGCGGAAATCTAAAAATACCCTGAACAAATCGGATCCCCTTGCATGCTCGTAAAAGTGCCACAGCCTAACAAATTACCGAGCCCGCCGATTGAATGCTGCGACATGCCACTGCGCTGCCTCGCGCCCGGAGACTGTCTGTGGACTTGTGCGTTTGCCAAATTAATTTACTGTGATAACTACTTATGGCAGCTTTGATTTCAATTTCGAGAGCTGTTGTAATGTCAAATGTAAGTGATACAATGTTTATACCGCGCACCGCGCTCACCTGCAATAGATTTGTTATTAAAGTATTCCTAACGTCTCTGTCCTCTGGATAAAGATCTGAAATATATATTATTATTTTTATTCGACTGGAAGGCAAACGAGCAAGTGCGTCTCCTGGTCGTAAGAGATCACCTATGAAACCTATGTAAATATTTTTTTTAAATTCAACTATGATTATGTATCAAATACATAATTTACAATATTAGAACATTCCTGAGAAGGAAATCTACTCTGGATTTCGGTCTTCGTCCAGAGGTAGAAACTTGTTTAAATAAGCTGGCTAAATGCCGTCTTGCCTAACATTTCTGACGCTCGCAATCGCAATCAAATGTCAATTTTGATATGCGAAATCAGTCATTTGATTGCGATCGCGGGCATCAGAAACTTTAGACAATACAGCCTCAGGTTTTAGTAACATCAATGTCCTAGGTTTTCACGTGCTAATAATACCAATAGATGATACTCAGCTCTCACCTGGAGGTGATACTAACAATATAAAATTAAGCATGACAACTACTGGGACAGGGACCAGCACTAGAGCGGTCGTACCGTCTACATTATCGTAACTCTACCGCACAATTTTCCTATTTCTTCTTGATCCCACACGACAGTGTATCTTGTATATGATTTCTAACTACATCCTTCATCCGTTTCATCTTACACTAAAGCCTTTTTGTAAGTGCAAAGTTCACCCTTCAACTGCTCCCAGGTATATTCATTTGGCCACCCGGCCTTCGGGCAAAGTTTACCCTCAATAAATTAGTGGTCTATGGCACGTGCCGCTAGTGCCGGGCTGCGGCCAATTAGCGGGCATGAGCGATGGCGCGGGCTAAACGCCGGCTGAGACCTTTGACATTTCGGCCACAATCATTACAAGTGATTTAGGCACTGGTCCCACCGCGAGCTAGTAAGCTATGAGCTATCGGCTATTTTCTAGCCCAAGAAACGAACAAAAGATAATCGCTTCCGTGTACATAAAAGAGAGAGTTATATTTTTATAGTTCATAGCTGGCTGTTCACACTGCCAGCGAGGATACTCTCCCACCGCCCGGCGAGTAAGCGATAATTCCATACAATTGTTTACTAGCCGCCCGCCGATTGTCATCTGTTTCTAGTACAGAATTTTACTAGTTGACCGCCGAGCTCGCCGATAGCTGGCGGTGGGACCACTGTTTACTAGTTGACCGCAGCGATAAGCTATTGACTATAAAACTAGCTCAACGGTACTCGCCGAAGCCTGCTTGGCGATCAGAGCGATCATTCTACCTTTCAAAGTGGATGCGAGTGCACGTATATACAATTAATTTAAAACAATCATACGAACTATCTTTGTTGTCAAGTTCGGTTGACGATGATGATGTATTTTATAAAAGCGTGTGTGTAGTGGCAGTGGCAATTTTGAAGAGACGGAAGAAAAAAAGGAATATTTTAAAAAGAATGACAAGAAAATTTGGATGCAAAAAATTAATTATTTCAGAAAAGAATACAGTGAGTTCAAACTAGCTAGTGTGGTGAAAATGAATTTTCAAATTTAAATTCAAATCATTTATTCAGTAAATAGGCCGCAATGGGCACTTTTACACGTCATTTTTTTTAAACTACCAGCGCTTTCGGAAAGACCATCATTGCCAAGAAGAATGCGCCGCAAGAAACTTCGCAGAAAGTCATTTTTTCAAAATAAAATAATTATAAATAAAAAACTTATAAACTACAGTAAACAATGAACTAAAATAATGTCTTTGCTCACCCGCGACCTTAAGATAGCTAAGTCTATGCAAATTATGCGTGTTCATGCAGTTCCTCCACCTCCACACTGTAAGAACACACAAAAATTACACAAACCCATCTATCACCACCACCACAACACACTGACGCGTTTCGAACTCAACCAGAGCTCATCTTCAGAGTGACACAACCGTACACCATGCTACCAGTTGTTAGACAACAACAACTGCATGAACACGCATAATTTGCATAGACTTAGCTATCTTAAGGTCGCGGGTGAGCAAATAAATTATTTTAGTTCATTGATATGGACCTCCGCAAAGTAGCCTGATTCAATAAATTACAGTAAACAATTTAACAAAAAAATAATAATAATAATACAGGGATGTATGGGGTCCCTTAGTTACAAAATTAAACACTAACTATATTCGACCTCGGCTGTACATCGTATAGGTCATTGGCGAATAGCCCCCCGGCTGAGCTAGTGCAGCGAGTAATCGCCCGTCGCACGCAAACAGTCGCTTATAGCCGAGCGTCTAAACTAGCAAAACTATACTCGCTTCTCGCCTCTCGCCCACTCGTTTGTAGTTTATAGTTTTACTCGCTAATAGTTTGTAGCCGCCGGTGGGACCAGTGCCTTAAGGTGACGGTGAAGAATCGATTGTCGTTCGTAAATGTGTTTTTGCAGCAGCGCTTGGTGTCATTGGGTTTAATTTTAACTGTAACATTGTCTACCTACAGAAGTCGTCGTTGTAGTTTTCCGGACCTAAATTTTAAATTACGATGTTGTATTAAACATGGGGTAAATCATTAAACATGGGATAAATATTAAGTATGAAAGTGAATTGAAAAATAAAAATAAAAATGCATTTTCGAGTCTTTGAAAACGGTTAAACGGTAGCCCTCAGCAGCTGCCAAACAAGCTTTCTGCTTTTGATGCAATGTGACTGTTCTTGGCTAAAATGTTATAGACTTAATATCCACGTGATTAGGATTAAGGCTAGGAAAATATAATTCAAATTCAAATTCTTTATTTCGGACAGAGTATACATAATGTGTTATTAAACAAACAAACGAAACCAAAGATAAAAGATAATAACATTTTAAATTTATTCTAGTGTAATGTGTAGTGTGTGTATAATTCACAATCGCACCTCTACCATCTTTTGAAGAAAGCAGTAATTAACTAGATTTTTGTAAAATTAGACAAAAGCCTGACGAAGCTCGTTGATTATAAATCAATTTCTACATCAGTTAGAGCTATACCCATAAACAATATTAATAATAATTCCATCATTTCGCAAGAGCTACCGGGCGTGTTTGCCCGCGCCCGCGCATGTTTGCCCGGCGGCGCGATTGTCGGCGGCCTGTCGCCGTGTGCGGGCGCAGCCGCAAACAGCACAAGTGCCTGAGAGCTACTGGACTAGGACTACTGGTTCCCTTTTTGTATGTTTTGGTGACGGCTCTCCGCGGCGGGCACTTCATGTCAGCTGTTAAATTGGAATCTATTTCAAAATTGAAGGCTTCTTTAAACCACTTAGTTCCTCCCTCCTTCCTTCTATAATATAGACAGTATATCAAATTTTAAGTCAAAATATCTTTATTAAATTTAGGTTAAAACAAGCGCTTATGAATGTCAAAATAAATGTTATGAATGTCAAAGAAAATATTTATAGATCGCGTTTCGCGTGATAAAAAGCGCTTATTCATTAAAAAGAACCCTGGCGCCAGCAGTGGATCATCTACGTAGGTATAAGCCTTAAAATAATGACGACTGTATTAAAAACCAATTCGTGATTTCATCCTTATGTTTACACGGTGCTATCGTACTCTGATAACAACCCAAACATTTACTCGGCACTTTTAATTAAGGAAAAACCTATTTAATACTAAATGTAATTATTTCATATCGAGGTCCGTTACATCTGTAATGGCAGCGGCGCCCGCGCCGAGCGCTGATTGGCCGGTTGTAGTACCATGTTGTACTGTCGTAAACCATGAGCAGCTGAAAATACTATGTTACTGTAAACCGTTATACTTCAATAAGTTTTCCTTAGAATGTAATTTTTAATATTTACACGTTTTAAGCGATGCCTAAAGACTCTGGGCAAGATTTATAGTCTGGGAGACCTAATTGGAACTATGATTCTCTAGCAGAATTCCAACCACAGGGCAACCAGAAGCAGAAACTTCTCTCTTCTTCTTATTCATCCCCAGTCTATATACGTCCCATTGCTGGGCAGAACAAGAGGGCTTTCTCACGATGTTTTCCTTCACCGGAAAGCTCGTGGTAAATTTCAAATGTAATTCCGCTCATGAATTTCGAAAAACTCAGAGGTGCGAGCCGGGGTTTCAACCCCACGACCCTCTGCTTGAGAGGCAATAGTTCTTCTTCTTATTATTAAAAATAAAATTAATATTATTTTTTGTCATTGAAAAATTATGATATTTTTTTCTTAGGTAGGACACACTCAAGAACACATTGACACGAATGGTCATTCAATAGGTACTTCACGCGAGATGTGCTCCTGCTCCACCACTGTCACATAAGTTTAGCAATTTTTCGGGCTATATCATTGACACGGAGCTGGCACGAATTGAATGAGTTAATGATAAAGTCCATGGATGCATCACAAATCGATTGAATACAATTTCCTAAATGATAGTCGTGTTATACAACGTATTATGTACTTGCCCGTCCCCTGTAAAAGAACGGATTTCACAGTGACAATGTGACGTTACTCAAGTTAATTCATTTATGCCAGCTTTCATGAATCAACCTACAGGTTACATCAGCTAAATAAGTAGTCTATCAAGAGTCTATCAATTTTTAAACAAGTTTCTATCAAATGAATATAATAAGTATGTCACTAAAGTCGAACTTTCAAGTTTACAGACACGTCTATTGGCATTTTTTTATGACATACAAACGATTATCAATTTTAGGGTGGTATGGTAGAGCACGGTACGTACGTATAACCTCACCTGAATAACCTGAAAGAATACAACTATAGGTCTATATGTACCTATAATATTAACAAAAATATCCTCAACTTCTAACCATCAAGGAGTTTTACCTTCCATCATCAGCTCATCAACATGAGATAATGTCTATCTAGAGCAAATAATTAAATAGCTTAAGAAAATATATGAAAAACGTAATGCATGCTACAAAATTTGACGGTTGCCCTCAATTTCCGTGTGATCCCGTCATCAGATCCTAGAGGTAGGTCAGGTGGTGGTGCGTATAATTTTTGTAGTCGTCTAAACGATCAAAATTTAAATAGGTAGGATTTATGTCCACCGGATTGCCATAAAATTAAAAACTGTGTTACAGCTCATCGTCCCTTTCAGACTTTTTCATCTATTTTAAGACAGAACTAACTATAAATAATCCACATCGACACACTTCACAAGCCTCCTGAAATACACCGCCTTTGTTATTTAGCCCTAAAAAGACAAACATAAAAATACCCGCTTAGAAGTTGGATCTGCGCCGATAGTTCGGGAACCATTAGGTATCATTAAAATCAAAGAAGCCAGTAATTATCATATTTATGGCCCACAAACTCGCGGCGTTCGCGAGCGATTTTAACGATCCATTGCACCCTTTGTTCTTCCTCAAACATCCAGTGTTCAAACTCGAAGAGCGATATATCTCGCGCGATATTAACCCTCAGTCGTGCTCGGATTAATGATTGCACCATTCGCCGAAAACACAAGTAACTGTCAGCGGACAAACGTCAAAGAAAACCGTAAATTATTTCAGAGAAAGATATTTCCCGCCTTATTGTATTCCGTTCCGCTTTGGCTTATTGAATATTGGATATGGCTATCTCGCTCTCAGGCCAATTAGTTGATACTCAAAGAAAGCAGTCTAAATTGAGAAGTCGATTTGATATCACTAGGGAGGAGTTGATATAATATTTTATCCTATCGATTCGATTGATTTAGTTTTATCTGACTAGAAGCGCATTCATAATGTCTCAACCTAATACCCTTGAATACATTAGATAAGAGTTAATTATTCATTTTACATTTATTATCAGGATAAATTCTTCTCTAAATTCTATTTTTCATTCTATTTTTGATTTGTGTTATTCTTGCAACGGTAGATGCAAAGTCGGTTGAATGAGTGTAAAAACACTATTACTAAACGACTGCAAGCCGTATCTATAGGTATGCATCATATACCTACTGGCTTATCTGTCATAATCCTGAGCAGTGACCGGGCTTAGTTAATGAGCCATGCCATGGCATCATATCTCGAGGAGTCTTGTATATATCCCGCGGCTGAATCATTATTTTTCAGTTACATACGAATTCAAGAACGAACTGTATTGTCGTATCCAATGGCTGGTAAGTAGTTAAATTATAGTAACACTATTAATGTTAAAAATTTAAAAGTTTGTGAGTGTGTAGTGTGCACGCACATACTTTCACTCCTTCCCTCCATCATCATGTACTCTTAGACTTAAGTTTCATTAATAAACTACACTTTAAACGAGCTAGACGTTTCCATAATGCCCAACACCACAAGTGCAGTGTGCGAGTTTGTTAGTCTTTCACGCTAAAACGGCTGGACGGATTTGGATATGTTGTATTTTAATCTCATAGTGCTTTGGTTTTTACTG
Organism: Choristoneura rosaceana; assembly: GCA_037349165.1. NCBI lineage: Eukaryota > Metazoa > Arthropoda > Insecta > Lepidoptera > Tortricidae > Choristoneura > Choristoneura rosaceana. The sequence goes on from JAZBNJ010000043.1 coordinate 407,875, forward strand.
TTACGCTGTACAATTTATTAAAATAACTAAATAAATAAAATAAAATTGATTCCGTCATTTTTGAGACATTGAACTTTGAAATGCGGGGATTTTCCAAGTTTTTTAAAGTTGATTAGGTTATCTCTAGGTTATAACTTAATTAAAAATTTATCGACACAGGCCCATCACTAGCAGGCTAATGTGTTGATCAGCGCGGTACTATCACCTCGTAAATATCTCACTCCACAGCTTCACACTTTATTAGCTTTATTGTGTGTAACTTGTATCTTTCACTGTACAAATGGCATTCAATTTAGAGTTGCCTCAATTGTTCCTATAAATTAGGCGTTTATTGTGTTAACGCCATTCTGCTAAATATAACTGTATCTATCATAATATTAACAATATTTCACGGGTTATAAGCAAGTAGTGTACAAGATTCTATATTTTGGCAGTTGATCGAGTCAATTTGTTTGAACGTCATGTAAAAGTTTTTCATCGTAATTTCTTTCTAAGTCTTAATATATAGCTAGTCCTGCCTTTGACACGGGACACTTTGAAGATCAATCAATGTATGGATACATTTTTAAACCACACGGAACGAATCTTGTAAAATATTTACAGGGGTATCCAATCAAACGAACCTAATACAATGTGATATTGGTGTTTCGTTTTAGTAAATCTAAAAAAAAACATGCCTGGGGGAATTGTAACTTAACTTTAACTCCGTCCGCGTAGAAGTATTAAAAATAGTTTACGTCCTATTCTCAGACCTACGAAATGTACAAAAAAATCATAAAAATCGGTCAAGCCGTTTCGAAGTTTTAGCCGTTTCGTTTCGGAGTTCGGTTACAAACACTGTGGCACGAGAATTTTATATATTACAATAAAAATAAATATAAAGCTAGACTGATTATTCGCCCCAGAAAGCTCCTACTTTGATAATTTAGTCGAAATCGTTAGAGCCGTTATTGAGATCCTCGATATAAATAAATATATAATAATTGCTCGTTTGAAGATATAAGACAACAGCATAGCATAGTCTTCTGAACTTCTTTTTTTATTATACACAAAACGTGGGTAGGTCTGTTTATAAAACTACTTTTTACTATCTTTAAACCAAAATTAACTACATATACTGAGCGACAAACAATCTGGCACTCAACTCTATGCAGTAATACGAGTATATAGAGGTAATTTTGTATAGTATAGAGTGGACCAAATTTCCTACCTACTTGACACTTGAAAGCTAAAATGACCTCCAATGACCTCAAAAGTTGCAATTCCTACGAAATAGCTCTTTCTGACATCACATAAATTAAAAAGATGATTCTAAAAAGTGATTAACAGCCCCGGCACTTTGAAGTGAACAATGCCACCGACAAGTGTTCCGTGAACACGGACACACGTGCGGCCGCCTGCGCCGGCGCAGCGGACACGACGCTTTTTTGGCCGACTTCAAAAAAGGAGGTGGTTAAATACTGTATAATTCAGGCGTTACTTTGCGGAGGTCCATGTTAAAATAAATTGCATGAAAAGACATTTTTCCAACTCAAGCGTAGTTTTTTCGCACGACAAGGCCTCACTACTTTTATTCCATTTATTTTAAGGAGGTGGTTATCAATTCGGTTGTATTTTTTTCTGATTTATTAATATTACATTAATAAATACAAATTATAAATGCGAAAGTCTATTTATGCTTATTTTGAGTGATGTGGTTCTTTATTATAGATCGATTCGTAAAAGCAGGAACGAAGGATTTTAATGAGTGAATGATATTGTATACATGTGTGCAGTGCATCACAAAATGATTATAAACAACTTGATATCATAAGAGATAATAGGTGTTAGGTACCTATAAGAAGTATTACGTTCTAATTCACAAAATATTAGGTCGCCCCGATATAGGTAAGAGAACGGCCCTCACACAATGACAAATGAGCTCTTTTGAATCGACCTACTTATATATACTATTAAAATGCAGAAGCTTGATTATTTTCACACGAGAATTAGGTTCTAAATGGATTTTATAAAGGTTTCGGATACGTAATAATATTTAAAACTTGAATTAACGCTTCCTCTACTGTAGAGGAAGCAAGAGTTGTATTGTATGCCAGGATCATAACAAGTGAAAATAACAATATTAATTACCCGCACCAGAATTCGCAAGTTGAAGTGGTAATGGGCGGGCCACATCGCTTAACCGTTGGGGGAGAAAGCTCCTCGAGTGCCGAACGTGAATTGAAAGCCGAAGCGTTGGCAGGGCGAACCTTCCACTACGTGGAATGACATTGCCAGTGATGCAGGCAACCAGCGGTTGCCAATGGCGAGTTATCGTTCACTGCGACGTTCTAAAGAGGAACCCTTCTTCTACAAACGACATCTACCTGCTGATGATGTTGATAATGTAACTGTAACAGATAAAATTACGAATTACAGAATATAAAGAGCTCTCACTGATTATTTACTCGGTTCATTGTTAATAGGTCTCCCTTTGCTATCCCAAATTTAGGTAAAAAATTACAATAATCCATAAGTAAGTAATTTATGGGCTATGGAGAGGGCTATTCTCGGGGTTTCTCTGCGGGATAGAATCAGAAATGATGATATCCGCAGTAGAACTAAGGTTACTGACATAGCCCGAAGAATTGCGAAACTGAAGTGGCAGTGGGCAGGGCACATTGCTCGCAGGACTGATGGCCGATGGGGTCAAAAGGTTCTCGAATGGCGTCCGCGGACCGGGAGACGAGCTGTCGTTAGGCCACCAACAAGATGGAGCGACGACCTGGTTAAGATCGCGGGATCGCGGTGGATTCGAAAAGCACAAGACCGGTCTGAGTGGAAAGCCTTGGGGGAGGCCTATGTCCAGCGGTGGACGTCTTTCGGCTGACATGATGATGATGATGAAGTAATTTACACTCATTATCCTAATACTCCTAAAAGGGCTGTAAATTCATTGGCACTTCGCTTCGATCTATATCGGCGCGAGCGCAACAAAAAGCCGGCATGTCGGCTTGTCGGCGATTTGTCGGCGCTGACGAGCGGGGCTGCGCGGGCGTCGTTTTGCGCACTCCGTCACAGCAAAGAAAAAAGGCGGTGAACTGTCGCCGGCGACGAGTTGATTTGTACCGCCGAGTTATTTATGAAGTGATGATTCTTAATTAAGTAAATGCTTACTACTTCAAAATGTTCAGACTGTACCTTGATACAATTTACGATGTTGCCCGGTGAGTCTCGATGTAGGTGCTTATCAGAGATGTGCAGTTATTTTATTTAATCTTTAACCAAATTATTCGTGAATGCCGGATAGATAGAATTATCGAATGACTATTCTATTCGTGGAAAAATTTGTTCAGGAAAACTTATTCGTGGATTAACTTATCCACGTTACTATCATATCTGATTATGAGAACCATCTCCGGCTGCATCTTGCCTACACCCACGTACTGGCTCCCGGCTCTCAGCAACATTGCACCACCAGACATACGCAGGCAGAAATGCCTGGCGCGCGAGCTTACAAAAGTCTCAGAAAATGCTCTGCTTCCTATCCACGTGGACCTGAATAAACTATTCAGCACTCGACTTAAATCCCGGAACCCGCCGGCTAAATCCTTTCACACACGCGACACCACATGGAGGGACAGCGAAGCTTGGATGAGGGAATGGTTTTCACATCGAGATGGTGCAAGCAGTTCCATTTTTCAATTTAACACCAGGGAGAGGCCCAAAGGGTTTAGTGAAGGCCGACAGACGTGGTGCAGACTTAATCGGCTCAGAACCGGATTCGGTAACTGCGCATACCTCTGGCACAAGTGGGGATGGTGTGAGTCGGCGGCGTGCGAGTGTGGGGATCCGAAACAAACCATACACCACATTGTATTCGAGTGCCCCATCACTAGATACGACGGACCGGCTGAGGACTTTGAACACCTTACAAGCGATGCAAAGTTGTATCTCCTGCGAAATTGTTATTTTTAAGTTATTGTATTAATTTTTGATAATGTTTTAACCAGTGTGTAATCGCCATACGATAAATAAATAAATAATGTGTTTAGATACAATTTTAATGGTGCTGTTTATTCGTATGGAACAACCATAAAAGTTTGAATATTTTTCCCAAATATATCTGAATAAAATAACGAATAAATTATTCGTCATTTAAAAAATTGTCAAATGATTTATTTAATCGTGTGTATTGATTATTGGATAATAACTTATTTGGATATTGCCCAGCTCTGTACTTAATGTAGCAGACACAGCATAAAAAATCTCATAAAGTACTTATTAATGCTCTACGTGTAGGTAGAGCGGATATTTTTTTCTGTGTTTGAGTCGCCTTAGGCTGCGTTTTCATCAAAGATATGCGAGATGTGTTGCGAGAAATTGATGTTTTTCATGAAGCAATAGAAACTCTTCACTTACCTGCACTCGCACAGCAGATCTCTAGTGGAAACAGCTGAGCGGAGTGGAGATGGAAAAGCAACCTTAAGGGCCAAAGACTAAAAAAGTTTAAAAGACTAAGACAAAGACGGAAAAAGGCTTAGTCCTTCCTCTTGTTAACTTGTTTTTAATCTTTCTAATTTTATATGAGGTGCTTTGAAAGAAATCGGGGCGTGCAGTCAGGAAATATCCATTATGGACGACTGGAAGAGAGGTTAAGATTACTGGTAGTTGTAAGTCGAGCTACGAGAAATCGAGGCATTCTTGCACCCTTAATATTTGCTGTTATTTTTATGAGATCTTACTAGCTTTTACCGGTGGCTCCGCCCGCGTGGTATTCGGTTATCGCGCGCTGTTCCCACGGGAACTGTGCATTTTTCGGGATAAAAGTAACCTATGTCACTCTCGGGCCTATAAACTATCTCTATGCCAAAAATCACGTCGATCTGTTGCTCCATTACGGCGTGAAAGACGGACAAACAAACAAACATACAAACACACTTTCGCATTTATAATATTAGTATGGATTTGTTTAAACGACCAATATTTCTATATTTACTTACATCAGGCGTCTCGGAAAAGGCTCTGACAGTTTTATCTCTGGAACAACATGTTTTTTCGAATTATAATGTATTATTTACACAAAAAAAAAATATTGGTGTACACTCGTAAATAGCAAATACAAAATACAAAAAATACAAAATACAAAATAATTTATTTCACCAAAAGAGATAACAGTATATACAACTTAGTAATCCGTCAGAGGCCAAACTAGGCTAAGCCTGTATCTTTGCCCTCTGCGAGTGCGGTTGACAAAATTACAATTATATGACTACCAATTTATATTACTACCAATAGACCAAAAGGATACATAAATGTTCTAGATTATAAAAATTTTGGTGGTTACACATTAAAAATAAGCTACAAATAGATACAAATTCAAATAAATATGTGTGTGTGTGTGTGTGTGTGTATATTCGAATTTAAAAAATGACACACAAATGTGACGAAAAAAAACATTCAAACGCATCTAAAACGCCGTAAACGTTACATGTGTTTCCTCCTAATTTGATAGCCCCCGTGCACTTTTGCTGTCATCCAACATTTTAAACTCAATCAGTCAACCGTTCACAAAGATTGACAGCGGCGCGGTCGCGTTGCATCTCATTCGTTCATTCATTCGTTTGTTGTCATTCATCTCGAGTGGTGTGACACTCGTGACACTTATTAGGAGGATGCAACGCGATACGCGCCCGCGCATCTGACGGCTTGTGTTGGGTTAAAAATTTGAATCAGAAGCGTCATTTTACTTTGAAGTTTTGTTTTCCTGTTATCCTCAGATGTATCTTTATAAATAATGTTCACAATTTTATTTTATTGTAATTTGAAATTCTTACAATGACTGTTTTAAGATCTTTAACTTTAGGGGGCTTTGAATAACGCGTTAAAGAACCTCTTACGAGCAAGTGGGTCTCCTGATGGCAAGAGATCACCACCACCCATAGACATCTGCAACACCAGGGGGATTGCAGATGCGTTGCCAACCTAGAGGCTTAAGATGGGATACCTCAAGTGCCTGTAATTTCAACGGCTGTCTTACTCTCCACGCCGAAACACAACAATTCACGTCAGAATTAGCGAACAAGATGGTGTTAACAATCCGTGCACAAGGTCCTACCACCTGCAAAAGTACAAAATTCGAACTTCGTATCTTGCCATCCCGTCTATTCATTTATCTTGTTGACTATCGATTGCCACCATTTTTACATATTTAGACCCCGTACGCACTATGCGGCTAGCCGCGCGGTTTGACCGTGCCGTTCCTCTTCAAAATATCGCTTGAGAAAGAGACGGTGCGCTAAAACCGCGCGGTTCACCGCATAGTGCGTACTCGGCCTTAGACCCGTGGTGATTTTTCATAGTCCTTCAAAGCCAACTTAAAGGTTTCTCCATAACCAAACTTAGTTTTAGAAGCACCTTCGAAACTTTCTCGAAATGCCTGAGTATTCCAATTACATCGGCTTCCCTAAACTGCATCAAATAAAGCTCCGGAATTCTAACAAGCTTACATTTAACAACCGGCATCGTATTCGCGCGCCCACATCAAAGGTCGCGGAACCCGACACCGACGCACACGGGCGTCACGCACACGTGACCGAATCGGCTGTTTGTCTTTGGATGTAGGACGGCTTCGGGGAAGTGCCTTTTTGTCAAAGAGTTAATCAGAACAGCAAATAATATGTAGGTATATTTTGTTGCAAAAACATTGTTGAAAATTTACGCGTTCGATGTCATTGACTCTGATTCATCTAGTCAAAAGTAAAATGTGTCACCAAAAAGTTCAGTATTTCAATAACGGGTAACCGATTTTGATTAAACATGTCTAAAAACTATTGCTAGAAAACCTGCTTTCAAATAAAAAAAAACCGCATTCGAATCGGTCCACCCGTTTAAGAGCTACGAGCTAGTAGACACACATGGCGGTCAAACTTACGAGTATAACACCCCTCTTTTTGTGTCAGGGATTAAAAAGCCTTGAACCTATTTACTGTGTTAAAAATAAAGTTGTGTTAAATACTTGTGATGTATAAAGATGTCATTTAATAATATTGTAAAACTATTTACCTCGAATAAAATATACCTTGTTCAGTTTCCTGCCTTATTCTTCTCAACAGAGGTTTTTCCGAAAAGGTGGTAGATTTTTTTGACATTCATAAGTGCTTGTTATAGCCTAAATTAAATAAAGATATTTTGACTTTGAGAACTCGTGATAAATTTCAAAGGTAATTTCGCACATAGGTCGTTCTGGATGCTCTTTCAGCCGATGTTGAGGTCAGTTTGGTTGCAGACGGCAGCGGCGGCGCGCTGGGCGCGGGCGGCGTGGCGGGCGCGCAGCAGTACGGCGAGGTGAACCAGCTGGGCGGCGTGTTCGTGAACGGCCGCCCGCTGCCCAACGCAGTGCGCCTGCGCATCGTCGAGCTGGCGCAGCTCGGCATCAGGTACAGGACACTCCTTACATTAATCATATTTAAGCATGTTATCAGACAATAAGGCATAACGTACTTAAAATATCGAGAGACACAAGACTTAAATAATTATAATTATACAGGGAGGATTTCGACGAGAGACTTTTACGGAGATATTGCATTGTTTAAGTGATACACAGTTGATTTATAATGTTTAGAAGCTTAAACAAAGTAAAAAAAAAAACACAAAAATCACTAATTTTTAACTGTGGTGATAACCCTATAATTGCATCCGCACATAACGACACGATGGCTAGATTAAGGAGTCGTCGTCGGGAAAACTCGGGATATTACGTTTATTTCCGAGAGTTGTTGTCATCGTACTGATGTAAAAATGACACAAAGTCAAATAAATCAAATAAAATGCAAAAATACGATTATCAGTTACTTTATTACAATTTTTACATACGGTGTTCAAATGTTCCTCCGTTATAAGGGTGAAGGCGGGCACGTTTAAGAACTTTTAGTACTGCGGTATGACTTATTTCGAAATGTCGACCAGCTGATCTCGAACTTTTTCTTGGATTCCGCTCAAAATACCTCAGTATTCTTTCTTCAAGTCTAGCCTCAAGACGAATAACGGGTCCTCCACGTTGATCGTTCTGAGCTGTTCTTGGTACAACGGGCTAATTGTTGGCGACACGATCAAAAGCACGTAAAATTGCCCTACGACCTGTTGGGTGTGGTGGTGGATATGTTTCCCTGTAACGTCGTAAAGCTTCAGCCGCATTATAATTGCAGCTCGCGTATAACATGAGAAAATTTAAATATCCACGTGCATCTGACAGACGCATTTTGCATGTAAAGTGAATAAAATGAACTTAAATGTCAATTTCATTTCAAACATCACATTTATGATATGTTTATGATCGATTTTCAATCATGCAAAGAGTTTCGATAGTTGTAAAAAATTACTACAACTTTAGTGCAATATCCGTCAAATAATGTTAAGTATTAAATTTTTTGACGATAACCGAAATAAAAAAAGGACAGCCTATTGTATGAATTGCTGATCAACTGGGGAACAATTTCAATTCATTCGAAAATAATTTGCTGAAGCAAGTTAACGAACTAAAACCTTTTTATCATTTTAGGTAGGTAAACAGAGACATTTTATTTATGATGAAAGAGGTTACTATCTTCTTTAATTGTTTATGACGGTTGAGTACATTCAAGTGAATGTCAGTGCCATGTCATATCATGTGAGTTATTTGTTGTGGTTAGAATTATTAACTAAGAAATTACATAAATACTCTAGAGACAATCACCTCTGCAAATCCTGCAGTGATGATTTTTTTAGCGTTGCACGCAGACCTCTAAGAATGGACAAATGGCAAAATATTAATGTAATATCCTGACGTCTAAAGATTGTTTACAAGTAAGAACATTGACCCAGCCATCTGTTTAGGGTTGGCACAAAGTAGTTTTTGGTATGAATGTTTAAAAGGCTATAACTTGAAAACGGTAACATATATTTCCATAGTTTCTATGGGGGAAATATAGTGCTAAGGTTGAACTATCTGCCTCTTTCGTAAAGATCCCTCGTCAAAATCCAGCCTGTATAATATAATTATACATTATAATATCATGGGAAACTTGACACCAATAGACCCAGTCCCAAACTAAGCAAAGCTTGTACCTCCTATGGACACTAGGCAACGGATAAACATACTTAAATATGTATCTCTTTATTCTTCCTCTTTCGCGAAGGCGAGGTCCAAAATACTGTGTTTTGTTTTTATTCGACTGGATGGCAAACGAGCAAGTGGGTCTCCTGATAGTAAGAGATCACCACCGCCCATAAACATCTGCAACACCAAGGGATTTGCAGATGCGTTGCTAACCTAGAGGCCTAAGATGATATACCTCCAGTGCCAGTAATTTCACCGGCTGTCTTACTCTCCATGCCGAAACACAACAGTGCAAAGAACGCTGCTTCACGACAGGATTAGCAAGCAAGATGGTAGTAGTAATCCGGGCAGACTTTGCACAAGGTCTTACCACCTGCAAAACCTGCACCTGTTCTAATTTGTTAGGGTTATAACTAAACCAAAATTATACAAGGTGACCTTAGCCTCTGGACAAATAATGAAACCATGGATAAGCCTGATACTTAGCAATATCTTAAAATACTTATTTGCTTAATTAGACAAAAAAAGCTATGAAATCAGATTATCAAAATACACAGGCTGCTCCAAAGTGATACATTGAAAACCGTTAGTTTTTCGGTAAATATTGGACTGATTGTTATGATACTTTGCAGTTTGGTTTGAAATATCTTGCTAAGCCAGTAGTATTCGTATTTGTCCAAAGGCTAAGGTCACCCAGTATAATTTGCCCAGCTCTGACTGTACCTATGGTTCTGCGGTAGTGTCACGTGGTCGTTTGTGCAGGCCATGCGACATCAGCCGGCAGCTGCGCGTGTCGCACGGCTGCGTGTCCAAGATCCTGGCGCGCTACCACGAGACCGGCTCCATACTGCCGGGAGCCATCGGCGGCTCCAAGCCGCGCGTCACCACCCCCAAGGTAACCACCATCAAGAGCGGTCGCCGCCGCAAGCGGTTACGGCGCAACCCGACATAGTAAAGTTTTAGTACCATACACCAACATTAATAAGTGCCACAGCGGAGCGTGCAAAAATATCGGATACGTCCTCCCGGCCCTAGAAATAGAGTATAGTATCAGATATATTTATGCAAGCGGTTACGGCGCAACCCGAGATAGTAAAGTTTTAGTACCTTCAATGATTTGGTACAGTCACCAGCATTAATATCTGCCACAGCGGAGCGTGCAAAAATATCTGATACGTCCTCCCGGCCCTAGAAATAGAGTATAGTATCAGATATATTTATGCAAGCGGTTACGGCGCAACCCGAGATAGTAAAGTTTTAGTACCTTCAATGATTTGGTACAGTCACCAGCATTAATATCTGCCACAGCGGAGCGTGCAAAAATATCTGATACGTCCTCCCGGCCCTAGAAATAGAGTATAGTATCAGATATATTTATGCAAGCGGTTACGGCGCAACCCGAGATAGTAAAGTTTTAGTACCTTCAATGATTTGGTACAGTCACCAGCATTAATATCTGCCACAGCGGAGCGTGCAAACATATCTGATACGTCCTCCCGGCCCTAGAAATAGAGTATAGTATCAGATATATTTATGCAAGCGGTTACGGCGCAACCCGAGATAGTAAAGTTTTAGTACCTTCAATGATTTGGTACAGTCACCAGCATTAATATCTGCCACAGCGGAGCGTGCAAAAATATCTGATACGTCCTCCCGGCCCTAGAAATAGAGTATAGTATCAGATATATTTATGCAAGCGGTTACGGCGCAACCCGAGATAGTAAAGTTTTAGTACCTTCAATGATTTGGTACAGTCACCAGCATTAATATCTGCCACAGCGGAGCGTGCAAAAATATCTGATACGTCCTCCCGGCCCTAGAAATAGAGCCGTATCAGATATTTATGCAAGCTCGTTGTGTCAGATATTGGTGCTGTATTGGTGTACTAAAACACGTTGATTTTTATCGGTGATTCTAATTTAGGAATTGCTATCGGTTCAGCTCACGTTAAAGTTGCACTTACATGGAACTGAAGTTTTATAGTTATCCTTGATGTTTTTCATTTCAAAAATTATCATCAACACAAATCTTTTGTCATCCAAACTAAACTATCAGCTTACAAAACCTCTATCAAAATCTTTAAATGTAACAAAATTATATTATTTATTACATTTTATAATTACCCATGAGCTTTACGGTAAAGATAAACATCGCGAGGACACGCCACACCCAAGCCCTGTCATTATGGAAGGTGCACCCTGCAGGGAGACATATACCTATAGACTTAGTACATCTAAATCTGTAAAAAATTCAGTAGTTACTAGTTATTGGTTTTAACACTATATATATCATGGGACACTAGACACCAATTGACCTAGTCCCAAACTAAGCAAAACTTGTACTATGGATACTAGGTAACGGATAAATTTAGTTTCATTCGCGCTGCTCAACATAGCACGAGAAACCACTCACCCAACCATTCCTCCCAGGTGGTGTCCTACATAAAGCAACTAAAAGCGAAAGACCCGGGCATCTTCGCGTGGGAGATCCGCGACCGGCTGCTGGCGGACGGCGTGTGCGACAAGTACAACGTGCCGTCCGTGTCGTCCATCAGCCGCATCCTGCGCAACAAGCTGGGCGGCGCGCTGTACCCCGTGCCGCCGCTCTACCCCGTGCCGCCGCAGCGCTGCTGGCCGCTGCACCAACCCTACGACTATTACGTCTATCTGCAGGTTGGTGGGGCTTCTTGCTACATGTACAAGTACAATCATCCAAGAATTTCCTTTACACACACACACACACACAAAAATCACGCCAGAGCACACGAAACGTACCACTTCGGAGCCACTTTTAGCAATTTTAGGTTTAAAGTTTGAAAAAAAACGGTACAATAGTGACAGGTTGCTAGCCTGTCGCCTACGGTATACCTTAACCTATATCCTTAGTAGCCTCTTACGACACATCCACGGAAGAAATGGAGAGGTGTTATTCTAATTCAACACCATACGGGGGGTTTCCTTTAATACCGTTTTAATGTCAATTGTAGAGCTTAAGACGTCATTTATTTCTATTATCACTTACAGTAAACGTCCGAGGGCTCTTTAGAGTCCCAATAATTGTTATCTTCAAATTTATGTTAATAGTAATACAGGTGACAGTGTGTAATTTATTGTGCATTAGCGTATCGAATACTCGGACGTTTGCCTTACAAGTAAATATGACAGTCAGTTTACAGTTTTTTTTTATTCTGTGGCCTTATAAGAATATTGGCACAAACACAAATATAAACAAAAAAGTACACAAAATACATTTTTAAGACAATAGGTAGGTTCTTGTCTAACGCATTCGGAATCACAATCGTATTCATTGCTACTTTCTGTCCTGAAGGTAAAAAGAAATGCTGGACGCGATTGCGAGTGCCCTCGTATTACACTTACATAACACGGTCACTGATGTACTAAGCAACTGTCGTAAAAAATCAAGTCTTCGGCTCCGTATTGGCTTTTGACATTTCTAACTCCTAATAACGCGGCGTGGTCTTGTACTCGTATAATCATATCTCTTTTAGTTGATATTCTGTCCTAACACCAGTTGCTCTAAGTTAGACGACGCTACTAACATGTCCCTCCGCAGGGGCGGCAGCACGCCGGCGCGCCGCACCTGCACCCGCACCAGCAGCCCGCGCAGCACGCGCACGCGCACGCGCTCTGACCCGCGCCCGCGCCGCGCACCGACCACGACCGGTGACTACGGCTGGCACCTCCACAAGCGAGCACCGCCGCTAGAGGTTACGGCGCAACCCGAGCTAGCGAGGCTAGACCAACCAGCGACCAGTGATAGCACTACCGCACTATACCTGTCACCTTCATAAGCGATCACATGCCGCACATGGTTACAGAGCAACCCGAGCTAGCGAGGCTAGACCAACCAGTGACTAGTGATAGCGCTACCGTACTATACCTGTCACCTTCATAAGCGGTCACATGCCGCACATGGTTACAGAGCAACCCGAGCTAGCGAGGCTAGACCAACCAGCGACCAGTGATAGCTCTACCACACTATACATGTCACGTCCATAAACGGTCACCGCCGCACATGGTTACGCCCCAACCTGAGCTAGAGAGGCTAGCCCAACCAGCAACAAGTGATGTCGCTTCACCGCGATTACGGCTATTATTCTTGCGTGACCTGTTGCCAGTGAGACAGTAAAATAGTGACACCAAAGCGGAAGCTTCTTTGCCTCGGTTATACTGAAGGCCATATGGTCTAAACCAACCAGCTACAAATGATGACGCTTTAAACAGTACAGCCTCCGGTCCAAATGCCATGCGGTTTTTCCCATCGTTGACAATGATTTCAGTGCTAGCGCAAGTGTACCTAACGTGAACTGTGTCTGTGTCTGTCCGTCACCGGTTGATGTTGACTTTAATAGACAGTGAACTCTGCTACTTCAGGTGTTGTAGTTGATTTAAGAGAGTTGAGAGTGAATGGTGATTGTGACCAGCAGCAATGTAATTTGTCACAAACTGCCAAACGTTTTCGGGTTCTGATAAATGGGTATTTTTACTTTAAATGACGCAACCTATTTTTTTTAGAATTGGGTAATCCTGGATTCTCCGTACTCAGAACCACGAGCACTATTGATTTGGACGAAGAAAAAAAACGTCCCCAATTTGCCATAAAAAAATGTGTCCATTTTGTAACCACCCATATAAACTATATGAAAAAAAGTTACAAAACTAACAAAAAAAATAGTAGGTAACACTTTTTTTTATTTTTATTAAATCAATACTCGTGATTCTGAGTAAGGAGAATGCAGCATTACTGAATTCTGAAAATAAAGTTATATTGCGTCGTTTAAAGTAAAAATGCCCAAATCTTACTTTAGGCGAATTGAATCTTTGTGATCATAATTATAAATAATTATCAATTTTACTCGTAGATTAAGTATGGGGATGTGAGCACATGGATTTAAAGATCGCGATTGAGCGATGGATTTGTGTAATCTTGATTTCGGGTCTCTGCTTTAGTGTTATTTAGTAGAGTATTTTTTGAAATTTTCACCAGCTCCGTTAGTTATAAGTTACAGAGAATTATTACAGGTTTTATAAAGCACATCATTAAATTATTGTTTTTATAAGAATCTTATATCATATAGATTATTTTTGTAGGCTAGAACATATTTCATATAGACCCACATTTGGCATACCGATACAGGCGATTTTAGCTAAGCAAATGCTAGAAAATTTTAAATACTTAGCGTTATTAATTCAGGGTACCTATATGTACTCTGTTTCTAGTTTATGATTAAATTTTGACAACATAACTTTATCTTAGATTTTTTTTTCACTTTATTGACACCCTGTATTGGGAGCCAACAGAGGCGGGTCGAAAGTATTATCTAGTGTATAAAGTCTACATGTTGTAAGATATTACATAAAGGTTTATCTTTACAATAAGTATTACCAGAATAGATCTAGTAAAGTATGTTTGGGACGCTTATCAGTCTGTCGCCACCGTAGCTTAAACGATACACTAGGTACAGTATGGCTGAAGGGTGTTTCCACGTCTATTGACGCGGAATTGGCTTTAGCCGGTCTAAAAAGTCTTCCCGTCGGTAGGTAAACGTCGATTCACATCCAATTCGACGGGAAGACGACTTTGTCGTCTTATTGCATGGACATAAAGCGTTTTTCGGTCGGCTTAAGCTGATTACGCATTAATAGATGTGGGGAGACCCTATCGTTCCGATTTGTTTGTACTAATCTATTTGCGTCAAGGCACTAACAATTCGCTATCGCAACGATTTTGGCGCTCGCCGAGAGGTAGGTACAGATAAATCGTAACCAAACGTTACCTTATGTAATGGAATTGACATTGAAAAGTAGAGTCACGTAATTGTTAACTTGTGGAGTGTATTTGAGGGTTTCATATCTCAAAATTAAAATGAATATCCCTTGATTGATAACTTTCTTGTGCGTTCGACTGTCTGTCAAGATCCTTTACAGATAAACGAGAGTGGCCTGTAATATGAACAAATAATTAAAACATAGGTCATACTCTTCAAACTGAACAACATTAGTTCAGCGACTTTTAAAAATAAATTCGATTTTTAATTCTTATACTTTTAAATTTATTCGAAGAATCAATGTAAAGCAAAATGCTTGATGTTTGTACTTAGTAGCGTGACAGGTGACGTTAGTTGGGTTCTAGGATGGCGTACATTGATAGCAATAATTATTAGATCAGTCGAACTTACCTAAGTGAAGGCTGATCATAATTATGGGAAGCACCTCGTCCGAAATGATCCAGAAAACTTGTAGTCGTATATTCTTGCGCTACTACGTTACCACAATTATTTAAAGTAAATACAGGAGAAAAAACACCTCCTATCTGTCATCCTCGCACGCTGCTTCCTGTTCCGTCTTTGATCGCCGCCATTCCTTTAAAGCTTTTAATCACAACCATTCAGGGTCTTTATTTTTATTGAATCTGAAATAAACTTAAGATATGGGTTAGGGAGGGACTGGATCATTTCGGACGAGGTGCTTCCCATAATTATGATCAGCCTTCACTTAGGTAAGTTCGACTGATCTAATAATTATAGTTCAGCACCTCGTCCTCATGATCCAGAAAACTTGTAGATGTTTAAAGCAAACACAGTTGTGATTAATCAAATATTTAACATTTAATGTTAAACATTTTTAAAGAAACAATTTCTTCTCAAATATAAATCTAAAAATAAGCTACCTTAGCTTATAACGTTTTAAACTTAGCGTAACGTTTTAACGTTTTAGCTTAATAAAGAAATAACAAGGATTGTGTTATTATTAATATAAACTTATGATATAATCTTAAGCGTGAACTGCATATAGCTCTCGAGAAAGAAGATGCATCCTGGACCAGCAGTCTGTTGTAATGTTTAGCAAACATATTTGACCCACTGGTCCAGCAGCCTACCATCTTCTAATAGTTTTGATGTTAACACCCTCTTTAGCTGCAAACAACGTCGCCGCGTGTCGCGTACTGTGCGCAGATAAGGTGTTAACCTAATTAACTTTTCCAATACTACAGCCAAACAGATTTATTTATTTAGATATTTAAATCTTTGTTGAAATAAGGCAACAAAAACACAAGTCGGATTTTGTCTTGGCCAAGATATTTTTATATGATCTAGAATCCAAATTCTAATATATGAGTCTCACGTTTAAAAATATTATCTGACTTAATCAAGGGTCATGTCTGCACTCTATGTGTTGCGACAAATGCTAGAAAAGTGACAAATTTTTAGTTTTGAAGTTTAATGTTTCATTATAGTATACTTATAGTATTCAGATGTTTAGGATTTAAGTTGAAAAATCCCTACCAAAAAATCTTTTTTTTTTTTTTTTTTTTTTTTTTTTTTTTTTTTTAACCATGGGCCTAAAATTAGTGAGATCCCAGATCTATACATATCAGTTAAGAGAGATATAAGTCAAGCCTTATTTAAACTTTAAGGTAAGAAAATCTATTGCATCTGAATTAGATGCATCTAATAGATTAAAGTTGTGTTTGTTACACGACTTGATCCAATGGTTATATTATATATAATGTGTCATACTGTTTCATCATGCCTTTAGTGGCTGATGCCAAAATAATATAATATCCATTAAAGACTTACTTATGCCTCTCTTAGTGATTGCTTGCAGGACAATATTGCAGCCATTGATGTATATGTATTGCAGCTATCAATATGAGCTGCTTGTGGAGGGGATGGTGCACCTTGAAAGGGGGAAGTAGCATAAGTTGTACAAACAGACAATTCCCCTCTATCATAGACTGGAAAAAATATACATCGAAAACAGTACTGGGTGGACCAATCTGGGACATTAATTATGCCTCTGGTATATTCAAATAAATGAATACATTATATACTTTTTACTTTTTTTTTTTTTTTTTTAAACATTTACAGAAAACTGGTAGAAAAGGCGTAGAAAAAATGGTTCCATTTTATAGTACTTATAGGTATCACAAGCATTATAGGGTCAGGAAACCATGACACAAATTAACAACATTTAGTATTTGTTCAACAAGCAAATAGGTCTATTTCTGTTTTTCAAACTTTTTTTTTTTTTTTTTTTAGTCATTTGAGGAGAGAGAAAGATAGCTCACAGTCAGTCTTAAATTTTTAATTCGTGAGGCTTTGTCTGCAATGTTTTCCACTGATTGTACATCTGAAGCATAAACCAAAAAACCCTTACATCCCATATAATTGCCAGATCTGTCAAGCAATCGCATATAAGTGTGGATGTTGTGTGTGTGCATCCAAATTTATTGATATATTCTATTGCAATAGTATTAACTATTTGCAGAAGAATGTAACAGTTGTACAGAACCAATGCCAGAAAATTCAATTCGAATAGGCAGCTAGGAAATTCCTAGTGATTCAAATTACTGTAATTTAATTCAGGACAACTAAGTCCCCAGCCAGAGCCACTAGCATGATAGCATCAGAATATAATTCAAGTTTATTACAAAAACTCTTTATTTTTAGATAACTACTTTGAATATTATTCTTTCACCAGAAAATCCTCATTTATTTGTTAATTAAGATCTAGGGTCGGATTGAAATTCTTTCTATTATTAACTGAAGCCAGTGTTTTAAAAGATTCAAGAAATTTAGTATGGAGCCAGGCACATTTTAGGTACTGCGGTACTGCTGGGTAAGATGATACCAAAATACCTATGAACTTGGCAAATTCAGTAATTTTTGCAACTATACATATATGTATTTTACCCGACTGCAAAGAAGGAGCATTATTATAAATTTATCAACATGGTCATAAACCGAAATTCTTTTTCTTTTAGAAGATTAAATGTCATATTTCTAAAATATTGTACAAAACCTAGAAATTTACATGCTGTTATGACAACAAACAGCTCTTGAAGGATGGTTGTTTAATTAAATGACATTTCAGTTATGTGACAACTTGTGCAACATTTCCTATATACAGTATGTCATATATGTTATATTGCTGATAATAAGCCTTTGGATCAAAGGCAGTGGATAACCGGTTTCATAGTCTTGTAAAGGCAAATGGATCTGTATTGAGACCAAATGGGAGGCACTGAAATTTGTATAACTTTTCTTTGAAGAGGAAATAAATATACATTTATTTATAATTCAGATTCATATACCGGCAGTAAGAAGTAGACGTTTTCAAGTCTACTGTTGCTATAGAATAAAGCTATGTTTGTTCATAAATTTAACAGCTCTGTCCTGTTATTAACCTCTAATTTAGGTGTTATGAGTTTAACTGTTTCAAGTATACTTATGTAAGCAATACTTATTAGTTTCCATTAAGCTTTATGATAAGAAAAAAGCTTGGACAAAAATATTTTTACTATGTAACCATTCTTTGATAGCACCATTATAAAGTATTTTGTTAATTTTATTTGACAAATCAGTGCCTTGAGACTGAGAAACAATTGTTTTTCAGAATGGAAGATTGAAACGGGTGGTCATCAAAGAGTAGGTATTTTGCAACCTGAAATTCAGTCTAAAATAACTGAGTCTGTAGTGATTTGCTCCCATCTATCTAGATAGTATTGGAGTCTACCTGACCTGCCTGGTTGACGTACAGTGCCTGCGCTGTGTAGGATGTTTCCTGCTAGCTGGACGCTGCTGGTGGAACGCTGCTCTTGGGTCGATGTCTCAGGAAGTTCCTCTTGGGCTGATTTCTCTGGAAGTTGCTCTTCTGCCCTCTCTGGTGAGCTGCTGCTGCTGCTGCTGGTGACCGGAGTGGCTCTTTGTTTCAATTATGTTTTGGTTTATCCTTTGGCATTTTACTGGGCACGGCGGACTTCAAACTCTGTGAAGACAATTTCATAACAGCCTGGCTAGTTTTTATTTTTTCTGAAATCATTGCCAAACAGGAGACTGTCAATAGGACTGTTGTCCATCAATTCTTGGATATTTCATAGTGCATGTAGCAAAGTAAGTGCACTGAGCAACTTAGATAGGTATTCTAAAAATTTTAATAGTGTTTGGAATTTCCTTAATGACATTTGTCAGTGCCAGTCTCACACTTGTAATAGTTGTCAGCTGTTTCTGTTCTTCAACTATATTGAAATATCATTTGAAAGCATTGCATTGTTGTTGTTGTTGTTGTTGGAGACTAGCTTGAATTTCAACATTCTAGGCGGGGTAATGGACAATTACTCGTATTTGCACTGAATGGTGTCCTTTGACAAACCAGTTAACAAGATGTCTTCCCATCTCATTGCAATCTCATCACAACAGATTATTAATTTTCAGACCCAAAATTATCATAACAGACTCGGAGAGAGGTTCACTTTCTCGCGGTAGGTACATCTTCCTTTTCTAACCTGGACCGGTGCCCCCCCCCCCTTTCTGAATTTTTTCTGAAGATACTTCTTCCACCATCATCACAGTCTCCCTTAGTTCTGGGTCTGTCGCTGAAATGCAAAGAGCATATTTGTCAGCCTTCCGGTAGGTATACACAATATGTAACGTCCACACGGTAGACCTCTCGTGAATACTCGGGACTATTGTGTATACGTGCATGTGCGTAACGTGCCATCGGTAAGCCTCTCGTGAATACTCTAGGCACAGCAAACATGCAATTGTCGTGATAATCACAACAAAATCGGCCACTGGCATGCCTCCCGTGCATGCTCTGGAGTCGAAGAAATGCATAAGACATGCTGTGAGTTACTGATAAACCTCTCGTGAATATTCTGAACTCGAAAAAATATAACCTCTTAAAGATAGGTACTGACTTAGTGGTCATTTCATCGGATAGTGTACAGTTTCTCGATGAATTGTTTTAAAAAACATCCAAAAGGAATTCTTCAATTTAACCTGTTAGGTATCTGAAATTTTATAAGGTTGGTTATTAAACTTACGTGAATGTGTTTCATCATCATCAGAATCAGAGTTAGACTCCGAAGCATATTGGACCAATTTTTCTAATTTTCTCATTTTAAACAATAAATCTACTTTTTTATATATTTTCCTTTTGTTCATTTTGGATATTAACTATACAAAACATATAAAATGTGCGACGAATGTGGTAACGCTTTCGCACAAAAAAATACAATGGCGGCGATCAAAGACGGAACAGGAAGCAGCGTGCGAGGATGACAGATAGGAGGTGTTTTTTCTCCTGTATTTACTTTAAATAATTGTGGTAACGTAGTAGCGCAAGAATATACGACTACAAGTTTTCTGGATCATGAGGACGAGGTGCTGAACTATAATTAATTTGTATGAAAAAAGTAAAATTCAAAGACTCCATTATTTTCAAAGTCGATGAACTAATGTTGTTTAGTTTGGCGAGGACGATCTATGTTTTAATTTTTTGCTCGTACCTACCACACCCGGTACATACAATGAAATATAACTTTATTTTTGTTGGCTTCACCAGATTTTTGAAAGTGTTCTGTGGTTCGTAAAAGTGTGTTCCAACTAATTCGAGGTTGTTTATGGTGTTCGACAATAAGTGTGCTCAAGGTGCAATGATGTAAATATTTTATAATGACACATAGTTGGTAAGTGCTGATTATCTCTTAGTTTTAAGACAAGGGTGGGTACTTAAACTAGATGTAACTAACCACACTAACTTACCAAATTAAGACT
The DNA here is from genome assembly GCA_037349165.1 of Choristoneura rosaceana. NCBI lineage: Eukaryota > Metazoa > Arthropoda > Insecta > Lepidoptera > Tortricidae > Choristoneura > Choristoneura rosaceana. The sequence continues at coordinate 428,532 of JAZBNJ010000043.1, forward strand.
AGTGCAAATGTATGGGGACATTCGATGCTTGTAGAAAGATTTGAGAATCCATGCAGTGTTTATTTAGTTTAACAGGAATCAGTGTACAGATATTTTGTTTCTAGCCACTGTAGGACGCGTCTACAGTAATTGCCATAGTAATATTACGATTTTAATATTGGTAGAGTTATCTCGACGTTTATGACACATTGCAGCAGGCGTGGGCGCAAGTAGACTACTACTTTAGAGGTGGGATTTTCAGCAACGTTCTGGCGTCAGAAACTCCATGTCAGCAATGCGGTAACAGAGTAATGTTCCTTCAAAGTTCTATGAATCTAAATAACAGCGTGTTCGAATGACGCCGCGTCAGTGTCGTTTTTATTATATATTTTATCCTTGCTGACTGACGCCGGAGCCGCTTTGCTCCGAATTCTACCCTGCGGCCGTAATTTTAGCAATTTAAAATCATGGTTTAGTCCTGGAAGTGACATTAGTTAATTATAAGCGATAATTACGAAAATTTAACACATTATATTGTGAAACATTACGATAATTCATGACATGATTTTTTAATGTCTCAGTAGGTAGGCCACAATTCAGTTTCTTCAATAGTACTTGCTGTTATTATTATTATCAAATAATTACGCCCGTGACTCAGGGATATTTTAATTTAATTTCTTTTAGTAATCATCATTACTTTCTGTCCTTTGCTTTTGAGTCATGCTTGTGCGAATAGTTCAACGATCACATCTAGACAACTGATTATGATAAGAAATACTATCAAAATTTTAATTTAAGAACGTAATTTTCAAGTGTCTTTTTGTAAATACATACATTATAGTTATTTATAATAATTTAGGTCCATATGTTATGGATGTTTCGACCATTTATAAATTAAATTGGTTTGCATATACATATTCATATATTTTTTTATTTTCACCCTATCTATTACAAGGAAGCATAAAGTAAGTATGGTTAATGAAACGTAGGTATAATTAGTAGTTATATTACGATTTGGTTTGTTGACAATATACCCTTTCTTTGAAGTCTGTTTGAAAAAAATTCGTAAACTTCAGTATATTTAGGTAGGTTACCTACAAATTATACAATTATACATTTACTCAGCTAAAACTACATGATAAAATTGAAAGAAAAGTCCATAAATGTTGTACATGGTTTATCTTTTATTTTATGGCTACAGATGTAGCCTGGTAAAAGCTCGTGTGCGTCACTCCTTGGTAGCCTTGGTAGGGTGACGTAAGACACATCCCCTTCATAACTTTGATGTGCTTTACTTTTATCTTTTTATGTTTGAATGGATGAATGTGTACAATATTTTTGAATAATCTTCTTGTTGGAGGCCTACCGACAGCTCGCCTCCCGGTCCGCGGACGCCATTCGAGAATCTTCTTACCCCATCGGCCATCAGTCCTGCGAGCAAACCCCGCCCACGGCGCCCACATGCGGTGACCTGGTTAAGATCGCGGGCTGGCGGTGGATGCGGAAAGCACAAGACCGGTCTGAGTCATCTGTGTCTGAGCGGAGAACTTTTGGGGGAGGCATATGTCCAGCAATGAACATCTTTCGACTGACATGATGATGATATTTATTGCGGAATACGCGGGATCACCTTTAACATTCCGTTACAAATAATCTAATGTAGGTAGTTTAACCTTCATTGAAAACTATTTAATATAATTAAATATGTTTTATCCTAGCCACTGCCTAATTGTAAAACTAGCCAGTGTTTAAAAGTCAAAGAATTACAAAGAAAACAATGAACATTGTACATTACAAAAGCCGCCGCGCTCCAATGCGCGCGCGCACCAAAATAATCTTCAGCGTTTTAATTGATTCGCGCGGCGCCGGCGGCGGCCACTCGAGCCGCTGAATCGGCCCTACAGGCGAAAACAATAACCGCACGGACACGAATTACCAATTAAATCCTTGCTTTGTTCGAATTTAATACCACCTAATCCGAAATTTTACTGTATTAATAACAAATTTTACGATCACCGGGGAAAAAGTGCGGGTGCAAAAAACGTGGGCGCTGTAAAGTGACATTCGAGCTGCGCGGGCTAATTAAAACCGGCGGCGGCTTTGCGCGCGCGCATGTGCCGGCATGGAGGCTGCGCGTGGTCGCCATAAACCCGCGGCCTCGATACCTCTGCTATATAATATACTAATATTATAAAATGAAAAGTTTGGTTCTTTGGACGTTTAAAAAAGTAAAAATTAGAGTTATCATACCTGCGGAAAAGTTAACTGAATCTTAAGTACCTAAGTAAAGCTCTAATGTTGCTACCTAATTTTTATAATAGATGCTTGTGTTATGATGCGAGCTTGAATTATTGAACACTGTTCCTGTTTTGTTCTTAATTCCTCTACATACAGCAATGCTTTTACTGCAAGCGGAGAGGTGAACTGCACAAATACTCGTATAAGGTTAACTGGAAGAGATCCCTTTAAGGCATAAGTTCGCCTTTGTACATCTCTTTCTCTTGTAAATTGTAAATTTCATATGTTTTATATGTACAATAAAGAGTTACAATACAATACAATACAATATGCTTAAAAGTGTTGGATTTTTTGACATTCTTAAGTGCATTATCCTCCTGCCTATACCAAAGGTACTTTTTTCACTCTGTACTTTACAAAGGACATCAGTGTCCAATTATAATTATTTCTTGTGTTCTTCCCAAAGGAAGGATGTAGGCACGAGATTATAGCCAATTGAACAGAGATATTTTGTTTTTTGCTTTAAATATTTTTGCGGAAGGCGGCCATAACCAGTGGAATACAATAGTGAAGAATTAACTTTATAAGCGGTCGTTCTTTTTTAAACTAACCAGTTTGAGCTTATAAACACTTGTTTATTTTTTCGACTCTATACCTACTAAATAATTCATCCACGACCTACAATGGCCTTGATGATACGAATATAACATCATTTCATTTAATCATACCCCTTAATATTGCATCATAAAAATCTTTATATTGTTTAGCCAAGTTACAAGATAGCGTGCTATCAGCTTATCAGTGGTGAGGGAAGCTTACACGCAGATTACGGTGATACGATCACGATGGACTCGTAAAGATACTCTTAATTAATACATTTTAGTCATTAATACGATAGTGATAAAGGGATTTCCCCATCTTAAGTCTGGCGACAGAAGTATTCTTTAATAAACTAGTCATTGAATATATTCAGATGCATTATCAGGAAGACATTAATATCTAAGGCGTATTATAAAGTTAATGATTATTATCATGGACAGGGATATTTGGAAATAATTCTGATCCGCATTAGCGATCCCTTCAAATACCTAGCGAACCTGCTGTGTTAAAAATAAAGTTGTGTTAAATACTTGTGATGTATACATACCTAGATATCATTTAATAATATTGTAAATCTATTGAAAACAAAATATACCTCGTTGGGTTTCTTGCCGGATTCTACTCAATAGTGGTTTTTCCGATCCGGTGGTAGATTTTTTTTACATTAATAAGTGCTTGTTATAGCCTAAATTGAATAAAGATATTTTGACTTTGAATTGCAAACTAATGGCTAGGCGTAGCTAACGTAGTGTAGGGCGTCCTGAGGGACGGTGGACGGACGACCTTAAGAGGGTCGCTGGCGGCGGATGGATGCTAGGGGCTGAAGACGGTGTCCAGCAGTGGACTGCTGTGGCTAAAACTGAGTTTTTTATCCAAGTGGCTTAAGAAAGATTGTTTTTCGAGCCTATCGTTAGGCAAACCCGACTGCATTAAAAATACTTTATTAAGAACAAAAAAGGAAACAATTCTCGCATTTTTGCATTCTCGATTTTTGTTAAGTAACTTAAACTTACACAGACGGGACCCATTCCTGGGAATGTTGTTGCTAATTATAATTTTGAATAGGTGTCGACCGTTGAAGTTTAAATTAAATTAACAGAGTTATTGATTATTTAAAATTATATTACCACATTTTTTATATTTATCAAATTATAAGCTACCTTTAGGTACATATAGCAGAGTAAGAAAGATTTGGTATTTAAGATTAGATAGAGAAACTTACTAAGTAGCTGTGACGTCACACGCAATTAGCGCCATATGCTACTGCAAACAGAAAAGTGTATTAGAAAGAGACTGATATTTAATATAGACTTTACAAAAATCACATTTTTATGATAAGGGGCAGATAAAATAATTTGATTTAAGCTAAAGCCCTGTAATAAAATCTATACAATATGTAATCTATTTTTTGAATAACTGTAACTGACTTGGTTACAGATTAAGCTATAATAGGACAGCAAATACCTATGTAGCTTTTTGAAAGAAAGAAACAAAGAAAAAACGTTTATTCGGAACAGTGACTTAAGGTAATTATGTAAAAGAAAGACAAAGAGAACAGTGTAGGTATAGGTCACTAGTTCACGAACCGGACCCATTTTTTGCCATTGTCTCCTCGCACCTACGAATAAATACTCGTAATAAGTCTTCTTATTTATTCGTAGCCTCGCACTTTCATCTCAAGCAATATTTGTATTCCTCTTCAATAAGCATTAACAATATTAGTTCTGTGGACATCACGGAAACATGCCAGCGTTGCCGTAACCTTTGAACCCACCGCACTCTAATTAAGCAATCATCGTTGTCATCCCATGATTAACAACCGGCGGCGGTCACGAGACAGGCGCCGGCGCAGGCGGGTCACGGCTCGGGTGACAAAGACGGCGATTTGCCACGCCCGGGATAGCGCGGGACAAGGGCCGGGCAAAAAACCGAGGGTATGGGAAAGATGTCGCAAGAGTTTGAGCTGCGATGAAAAAAAATAGTAGATTATTCGGAAGTTATTGATTAGAATTGTTCAGACATTCGGTTCGTGGGGCAAGGGCGCACGAGGGCTTCACGGAGCAATAAGCAAGCGCCTAAAAGAGGCGACAGGTGACCCTCGCGCAGGCAGCTTTCTCGCACAAAGACTTGCTATGTATAGCGATTCAACGTGGAAATGCTTCCTGCGTGATGGGCACCCTGCTATGGGTCCAAATTTAGATAGTGACGTTAAGTTTTAATTTAGCTATTTTAAGTTAGTTTTAGTCATAGTGAAATAAAAGGTATTTGAAATACAATTATTCAGAAGTATAATTATGAAGCACTTACATGATTTGATTTTTGTATTTTATTTCAAACCCGTTAACTATTTTACTTAAAGATATCTATACTTAAAAAAAATATCTTGCTACATCATTAGGAACACGTAACAAAACATCGGTTTTCTTTTTCTTTCTCGTTTGTATCTTCTCGAAATCGAACGAAACTAACGAGTCCCATGTAGTCTTAATTTTGTAAATATTGTTCAAGCCAATAGGAATGGCTTCGCTTCTGGACACTATATCTACCTACAACACATTGGAAATAACCCTTGGAAATTTCATCCGGATTTTTAAATAGAAAAATACAGCTAAGTACAAAAAATACACCTGCAAAAAAATTGTAACTAGATCACAGCAAAATTATCTACTTGTTTTTAGTTTATCTTAATGTTGTTTTAGTTAGGGTATTAGTATGCATTAGAATTTGAGATAAATTTGAAAACACTTTCAATTAAATTGATATGCGTGCGACTCAAGATCCTGTCCAGCGATCCTGCCAACTGTGCTAAAGGGATGCTTTCGCATTTAGAAGTTAAATATATGATGTCATATTATGTACTAACTATTTTTAGTTTTTATTTGTAATTTGATGGCAATAAAATTATTAATTCGCGTACATGTGTATCTTTATTCGAATAATACCGATAGCGTCAACTGATAGCAGTGTAAAATGATTTTCAGTTTTTTTATCAATGAAATTAGAATTTATTGAATAACTTTAGTATACCATCGTTTTTTTTTTAATAAATTTTTAATGCTCTACCGTCGCAGCATCTGCCATCTAGCGGCGAGTAGACAACCCAAGCGGCGTCAATGAGAGGTCATGAACTCAAGCCCACACGCTGTCCACAAACTTCAGCTACTAGTCGCTAGATGTCACTGGCAGTTGTAAACTAATCGCCAAAACTATTGAGACAAAGTTATGTTAAAATAATATAAATTAACAACACTTTGAACGACACTTACCATGAAATATAATAATAACAAATAATTACCCCTGTCATAGTGATAGCTGATATCGTTCAAAGTGAAAATATAATCCGATTTTTGATTAATAGAAATTTAATATACCTAGAACAAATTATCGCAATTATTGTTCGCGCCAGTATCGCCTCAGCCGAGTGTCGATGCCAGCAATTGATCGATGATCGATATTGTATCTGATAAAACAGTTGAAAAGCCTTCTTGCACACGGCTCTATTAGTGCCGTGTGAAATACACTTAAGGCGAAGTTCTTAAAAATGATTTTTAGTTTAGTACGAACATATAATGACCAAATTATAATAATAATTAGGATATTGTACATGGTAATGCAGCTGAAAAGCTTTCTTGCACACCACGGCCCTAGTGCAGTGTGACTTTCATTTAGGTTCTTAAAAATAAGATTTGTTTCGTTAATTTTTTTTTTGTTTTCTTTTGTTAGCTATAAAATGTTATCTTAGTTTTAAAATATTGCATCTGATAAGGTGCTAGTAGAAAAGCCTTCGTGCACACGGCCCTAGTGTCGTGTGACCGGCACTTAAGGAGAAGTTCTCAAAAATGGGATTCATTTTTATTCAAATCACAAGTGGACGCAGGGCCGGATTTAGGGGAGGGCAAAGGGGGCAACTGCCCGGGGCCTCCACAAAATAAGGGCCCCCACAATAGAGACATCTGAAAAAAAAACCTTCAAATTCCGACGTGTAAATACTAGGAAACAACAATTTGTATATTTCTTCACTTCAATAAGGCAATCAGTAAAATATCAAAAGGCCCTCATTGGTCTCCACTCGTTTGTTGCCCCAAGGCCTCCACACCTCTAAATGCGGCCTTGAGTGGACGCAAAATTTATGGTATAATATACCTAAGTTGTTTAATTACTTACCAATAAAAAACTAAATGTATACCTAACCTTGTTGGATTTGCAGTATGTCTACATACCTATAATATTCGTAGCTCTCCATTGGGCAATCGGGTAAAAATACTTTTTTTATTATTTTTATGAGGAAAATATATATTAATTTTGTGTTAAAGTGTAGTTACAGTCCACTTAAAACGGTTTGCGTAGTTTTCGAAAGAATGCATGTCCTTAATGCGCCCAAAACATTTCTTCTATGGTCGGAAGTTCTATGTTCCAATGTTTGTATATATTTTTTTCACGAAAGTTTCGACTTTCTTATAACCTCCACTTAAGACAGTTTGCACGCGGCACCAATCTCCCTATCATCAGCTTTAATATCAATTAATACCTCCGATACTCAAGTTCGTCGCTTAGACTTGCGCGAGCGTCGCACACTGCACACGATGGAATAAAAAAAGGCTATGTACCTACCGCCAGGAGTGTCGTATACATCAAAATATGTATACATCGACCTTATGTCACAGTATATACATATATAAGTAAGCTAAAGTAGTATTGAAGCTACGAACAAATCAATCGAAACGAACACACTCACACAGACGCGCGCTCTACATGACCTCTAAGGGGGTCTCGCAGTACTGCAGTAGCTTCGTAGCTTCCATACTGCTTTAGCTTATATATATTGTGCTTATGTTTAGAGGCATAAAGGTGTAGAGTCGAAATAAAAATATGGAGTTACCTACATACTCTTATTGCGACGTAATAAAGTATTTTGAGTGGTTCGAATAGATACATATTTTTGCACTTGACTGTACCTACTACGTTCGAGTTCTATATATTACCGCATCACTTCACTTAGGTACCGTCGGTTCCCTAACTTATGTATCCACTTTTTCATACTAGTTTGCCATAAAATATAATTTTAATTTATAAGACACGGACTCAAAATGGTACGGACCATTTTGAGGATATTTTTAAATCTTAAGAATATCAATTCTGAAGAAAATACTGTTTTAAAAATCAGATCATTTAAGGTAATGAAAATTATGGAAAACGATACATTTATGGCAGTTTTAGTGTGAAATAGTAAACAAACTTTCACAAAATGATGTTATGTGGTATTTTTCCAGATGAATAATAGATAAAAAATAAGAACTAAAAATTTTTTTTTAAAGACGTATCTAGTTCCCCATCGAGTAGCAGTGTGCGCGGCCTGCGCAGACGCAGCGCCCGCTGCTGTCACTAAGGACGTGATTGTGAAATGCCGCATCAGCCGATTATGAACAATGACAACCATAATTTGTTTATGAAATAAGATATTTTTGTTTTATTTTTTGTACATTACTACCTGTCCTGGAATGTACCAGCCAAATATATGGTCTACCACCCTAAAGTTGATAATCGTTTGCATGTCATAAAACTATAATGCCAATACACGTGTCTGTCAACTTGAAAGTTAGACTTTAGTGACATATTATTTTGATAGGGACTTGTTTAAAAATTGATAGACCACTTATTTGGCTGATAGTACAGTCAACGTCATAAATAAGTGATCACTTTTGTACCCTGTCACTTTAACGTCATGTTTGAAAAGCCATACGAAATTGGGTAACGACTGAAAGCGACGAGGTACAGAAATGATCACTTATAGACGTTGACTCTACATAAAACATTTTTCGGCCACTTCTTAGTGTTCGATTGAGCTGATGGTATACTCCATCCATCCATCCCAGCTTATACACGTCCCACTGCTGGGCACAGGTCTCCTCTCAGAACAAGAAGGCTTGGGCCATAGTTCCCACGCGGGCCCAGTGCAGATTGGAAACTTCACACGCACCATTGAATTGCTTCGGAGGTTTATGCAGGTTTCCTCACGATGTTCTCCTTCACCGCGAAGCTCGTGGTAAATTTCAAATGTAATTCCGCACATGAATTTCGAAAAATTCAGAGGTGCGAGCCGGGGTTTTGAACCCACGATCCTCTGCTTGAGAGGCGATAAGTCAAACCACTAAGCCACCACGGCGATGGTATACTAGATACTAATAATGTAAATGCCGTATTGTTTAATAAGCTGATGGTCGCGATCGTTTTTGCTATCTCTTTCTACCCACGTCTTACATCGTGTAGCAGAAAGAAGTAGTGAAAACGATTGTGATTACAATGTGTGGTAGATGTTAAAGCCTTTGCTGACATACAAATCAAGGATGTTACGGAGCTCCGATTCCGTTTTCGTTAAGTCGGAACTTCCGTTTGGTTTTACCCATCCGGTTCGGTTCCGGTTCCGTTACTTTTGAAACAGAAGTTATATCGGATATCAATGCTTAGCGCGGCGGCCGAACTTGAACGGCGCACGTCACCTTGTAATTTGCTCTGTGTAAGTACCTGTTTTCTGTATCGCTTACTATTTGTGGTGTACAAGAAAGAGTCATATTTGTATTGTATTGGTATCAAAGACAAACAGGTTTATACCGTCATTCGCTCATCGCTCCGCTTTGCTACACTAACATCTCGTCCACCTATCACTCAGGTTCCGGTTCTAGTTCCGGTTCAGTTTTCGGTTCCGATTTAGTTTCTGGTTCCGATAAAACCACATACGTTACATAGTTACATTCCTAGTACAAATTATCTGGTAGCGAAATTTATGTACCTGCGCGCCAGCATCATCTTCGCAGAATGGAACTAAACTGTAATAGCGTTGACTTGAAATTTGGCACGGAAATGTAGTTTGGATGATAATTTCCATTATCTTACCTCAATAAGTACCGTCAACAAAAAAGCTTGTATTAAATAAAAATTCAGTTTGGTGTTGATTATTAACTGCATATTTTTTATTGTTTCAATCATAGAACAGATTTGGTGCTGTTGTTGTGGACTAATTTTTTATTTTTCATTTAATTTTACTGTCTTGACATTCTAATTATTTATCCGATTGATCTTTCCAATTTATTAAATTTAATTTGACATAGTAGTAATTGTTCGTAATTTTAACTTTTTGACCATGTTTTTTGATTATTGTTATTATTATTTTTAAATTTAATCTAAATTTTATTTTGGCTGACATGTATTGTAATTTAACACTATCTATCATATATCTATTACTATTATTATTTTTGACGATCCTTTTGTGAATTTCTTATGTATTATACTTAATGTATTTTTTCATTAAGTACCTAATAAATAAATCTTATCTAATCTATTAGGTTTACGCAACTATAATTCTGCACAGAAATCTTTCTTTCTTTTATCTAAAAACTTTCCAACGCTGTAAAATCCGGAATACCTATCTTACCGGATGGTAGCTGCCCTAGGGCATATTTGACTAAATGTCCCTTTGCGGATTTTTCATTGGAATTTGGAAATCAAAATAAGACGTCAGTTGTCAGGATCCTTAATTGGCCACCAATGAATATGCGGCCCCATTGAAACGTAATAAAAATCATTGACAGTAAAAAACGTATTTTAGTTCAAGAAATCGATATCGTTTAATAAGGCCCCCCGTGAGATCGGACCCTAGGGGATGGATCCCGTGTACCTTTATGGAACAGTATTGCTTTGATCTATGGCAATATTCGTCGGCTTCGATAAAAAATGTGTTAATAAAGCGAGAGAGAACTACCATTCGTGATGACTACAAACTATGTTGAGATTGTATCATCCTTCACGCGTCTTCATCATTATCTTTGTTTTTTTTTCTATAGGTCAAACTTTGCGCACGTTTGCGCACGACGCATAATGCTGCGCCCGCGCCGCTCGCACTCAGCCGTGCGCAGACCCCGTCGCTGCTGGCAGTCCACGAAATCTTTAGAGGTAAACTTATCTTGATACGTTAAACTTCTGGGAATTGTCAGTATAACGATTCGCGACGTTAGACATTGTGCTACGGAATGCAGACCGTGTACCGATATTTCGACTCGTCTACTACCACGACAACAAGACCAGCCCAGGACCGTATCTCCTACCAGATGAATCAAACAAATAAACTCAAAATCACCAAAATTTAGTCCAGTCACCAGGACTACCATGGACAGAAGCCGATGGAAACAAATAATATATTCCAAGTGTTGACAACCACCAAACGTAGTCATGGAGGAACGACTAAACAAGACCGTCTCGACGCCACAAGTCTGTTGGATATCATGACATTGGTAAGAGCATCGCAATATGGGAAGCTCAAAGGTAATCACAGTTTATATCACGTGAAAAATGTTTAACGAGTGTAATTTTCTAACTGCGGTGACGTGATTCGGTGCGGGAAATACTACGGAACCATTGTCACTAAAGACGCAAATGTCGGCTATGACTGAGAGTCCCAGTGAATCATTCATCCACCTCCATTATGACCAAATAGATGTTGAATGGGGGAGAACCGTTGTTACAAATCGCTATTCTTCTAGACATGCAACGTGACGCGTTCTAGGTATTCCTAGGTACGTCATTACGTAGCGCGTGAATTTGACAAAAACTTGTTGTGTAAACTAATCTTCATCAGCAGAATATATTAGACATAAAGCTATAAACAAATTTCGCGTAAAAATATGGATACCTGGTAAAGGCTTCATCATGTCAGCCGAAAGACTTCCACTGGTGGACATAGGCCTCCCCAAGGCTCTCCACTCAGACCGGTCTTGTGCTTTCCGCACCCACCACGATTAGTTTTTATTTAAATGTAAAGATAAACAGATGGTCCCAAAGGAAGAACAGCGCCGTTCGCAAGACCTGCAATTTTTGCTGATTTGGGACCATTTCGTGACATACTACTTTCGTACTTTTTTAACTTAATATCCGTTTTTGTTATGCTACGCTACTTTATCACGAATAAATGATTTCTATTTCTAGTTCAGTGTTTACCTGTGCCGACAACGGACAAGGTTATTATAGCTAGAAGTTCCGTAGAAAGCCCGTGTTGCTCTAAGTATCTCCAAGAAAAAACCACAACCATCTAAGTTTCTAATTCACCAGATATTAGATGACTCAGGCTCAAAAACGAGTAAATAACTGCTTAGGAAGGAAAACCCGGGCTGCATTTTCCTTATAGCTCTCCAGATTATGTGTACCTATGAACTAACCTCTTGCGCCCGCGCATCTCGAATCATTATTTCGCTTGATTAAATCTCTAACGGATGCGTGTGATCACGTCACATGACACTTAGCCACCCACGTGACTTTAGTGTCGCTCAAAATTCATAATTATAACAAACTAGCTTTTGACCGCGGCTCCGCCCGCGTGGTATTCGGTTATCGCGCGCTGTTCTCTCCAGAACTGTACATTTTTTCGGAATAAAAAGTAGCCTATGTCACTCTCGGGCCCATAAACTATCTCTATGCCAAAAATCACGTCGATCCGTCGCTCCGTTACGGCGTGAAAGACGGACAAACATACAAACAATAATATCAGTATGGATTAAAGCACAATAATAAGCTAAAAAGTAAAATCATAGTAAGTAGCTTTGTGGTAACCTATGGTCATAGGCGTATATAGAAGGGGGGGCCGGGAAGGGGGGGATTGTGCCTACCCCAGTATGTTGAGCTACCGCTACAAAGTTCTACAATAATACTGATATCTTCAAACAAAGATCCAGGCCAGGCCCCCCCTGAAAAATAACCCTACATACCTACGCCAATGCCTATGGTCTCTCAAGCAGAGGATGGTGGGATCGAGCCCAGGCTCGGGCACGGGGTTACCTAACACCGGGCAGTATACCGTAACGTAATCTATATATATAAAAGGCAAACCTGACTCACTGGGTTATATATCAACGCACAGCCCAAACCGCTGGGCCTAGAAACTTGAAATTTGGTACAGAGGTTCCTTTTATGATGTAAGTGAGCACTAAGAAAGGATTTTTAGAAATTCATCCCCTAAGGGGGTGAAATGGGGGGGTGAAGCTAATATGCAATTTTCTCATTTTTGGACTTAGAAATATGAAAATAGGTGTATGAGTTTTTGATCACAATTAAAAATGATCTGTCTAGATTAAATCGATAGAATACCCCCTTAAATGGGGAAAATGGGGGGGTAAAGTTTGTATGGAAATTTTCTCATTTCTGGACTTAGAAGTATGAAAATAGGTATACAAGTTCTCGATTACAATTAAAAATTATCTGTGTAAGCGAAATGGATAAAATTCCCCCCTAAAAATGTAAAATGGGGGGTAAAGTTTGTATGGAAATTTTCTCATTTCTGGACTTAGAAGTATGAAAATAGGTATACAAGTTCTTGATTACCATTGAAAATTATCTGTGTAGATAAAATGGATAAAATTCCCCCCTAAAAGGGTAAAATGGGGGGTAAAGTTTGTATGGAAATTTTCTCATTTCTGGACTTAGAACTATGAAAATACGTATATCAGTTCTCGATTACAATCAAAAATTATCTACGTATATGAAATGGATAAAATTCCCCCCCTAAAGGGGTAAAATGGATGGGGTAAGATTGTATGGAATTTTTCTAATTTCAGTATGAAAATTGGTATACTTATAGGGTTCCGATAACAAATAAATATGATCTGCGTAGGTAAAGATAAAGGAAGAAGAAGTAGCGTTCGACTTATTAGGGGGAGTTTCTATGAGACTTCCTTATTTTTACACTAAAAATATGGCTGATCACTATTTAAAATAATCCGTATGGTTTAGGTGACTTCAATCGGGGAGGGGGTTTTTTATAAGTACAAAATGTAAAACTAAAATGTGGAAATAAATTTATATTTAAAACAATGTGTTAAATACATTTGCAAATAATTATGCAGTACTTAACTTAGCAATTACTCATCGGGTTGTGTATAATAAAATCAATAATATTAAGGAAGCGTTATTTATGTACGATTATCCGTTCTTATTTATCTTTTACCTAATTTACAAAATATTATGTAAAGTGCAATTTCGAATATACATATACTTCGGGTTCTAGGTAGAGTAAAATTCGGTTCTCGCCGGAAGCATACAAAATAATTAATTTACTCTCGCGCTTTGCATAGAACTTTTCATAAACAAGCTTCAAAACTGGTAAAAAATATTGTTTATAGCGAAGTAGGTAAGTATTATAGTAAACTATCACCTATCGTTTACGGCAGTACTTCGCTATATGTATACACAGATATACCGATGTCACATTTATAACGGGGATTAGTTAAAACATATGCCCTGATAACTAAAGAATACGCGGACGAAGTCGCGGGCAAAAGCTAGTATACTATAAAATCTATGAAAAAAAATATTAAAAAATGTGCCCATGGATAGCAGGAGGGGGCAAAAACTGACGACATTGGTAAAAGAGAAAACACACACGACAATAACATTTCTCTATTTGTTATGTGTGACTAAAATTCAAACTACAACATTTTATTATGTGCCCTGTTAGGGTACTGTAATGTTGTAGTTTTAATTGTTAAATTTAATTTAATCTTAGCTAATACAAAGTTAACACAATAATATAATGTAACGTTTTAACGTAACGGTATCTTAAATTTAGTTTTAATAATTATTGAGTGCTAGGGCACTCAATAATTATTAAAACTATTAAAAAATGTGCCCATTGATAGCAGGAGGGGGCAAAAACTGACGACATTGGTAAAAGAGAAAACACACACGACAATAACATTTCTCTATTTGTTATGTGTGACTAAAATTCAAACTACAACATTTTATTATGTGCCCTGTTAGGGTACTGTAATGTTGTAGTTTTAATTGTTAAATTTAATTTAATCTTAGCTAATACAAAGTTAACACAATAATATAATGTAACGTTTTAACGTAACGGTATCTTAAATTTAGTTTTAATAATTATTGAGTGCCCTAACATGACGGCATGGACTGGCCTAAATAATAATATAACATCTTGAAATTACATGTAAATAACTTAATCAAAGACTAAATTAAAAATCATAATAATAAAAATACAAGTTAGTAATTGTATCGGTAATAGTACATAAGTAAACTACCCAGTAAAGTAATTAAGCAAGCCAATAAAACTACATTAATCTTAAATTACCTACTTCATATTCATTTCAATAAAGTATATTTTCTGAAAGACATTGAGTTGATTGTAAAAGGAAATTACATACTAGTGTTAGTTGTAAAGATTTAATAAAACAATTTACCTAAAGTAATTACTAGCATAGAGTACAGTAAGAGCTTGTTCACTTCTTTATTAATAATGAATTGTAAAACTCAATGCTCAATAGCAATAAAGACAATAAAGTCAATCAAAACCGTCATATTCATTTTGATCTGCATATCAATTAGTATACAAAGCGTGCGTTGTATAAAACAAAATATTTTCTACATTACAGACATAACTTAAACTATGAAGGGGGAATCTGCAGTCCAAGAATCAATTCTAGAATAAAATTAGCATCACTTATCGAACATACTGGACGGATTCAAGCGATAAAACTAAATTTGGATTCAGGTGAGCTTATTTTAAGTTAAAATTAAAATGTGCATTTAAATTGGCTTCGAATTACGCATTCGCACACTTACGCGTCGGGAATCAGAAATTCTGGAGTTGATAGATGTACATAGTATAAACGTTGCTACGCATAATTAACATGTTACGTATTTTTAGATTCTCAATTGACTAGGTACCGTAAGGTCGGGGTATTTTGACCCATTTCAGGTTACTTTGGCCCATATGAAAACTACATAAAAAAAAAGATTGTCACAATTTTTTTTTGTAAGATCGTGATCGATCAATTTTAACATCAACCACATGACAGAGAGCCATATTCTCAAAGCAATAATGAAACCAGGACCGAATTATATCTAACAGCCAAAGTAACCCTTCACTTAACGGTACCTATATGTAGAGACTGAGTGAAGATCGGGCGGCTTTTGGTGACGTTACGGATGTTCATCGGCGGCGGTGATTGCTTCCATCTAGTGACTTATTTGTCTCCTCTTATATAAAACGTAGACCGATCAAATTAGGGACTCCAGGTCCCTGAGGTTTAGCTCCATCGTCAGGGCTGCCGTGGACAGAAGCCGATGGAAACAAATAATCCTATCCAAATGTAGACCGCCCGTTGAAGACCACGATCCTCAGCCATGAGGAAACGAGTGGAAGGATGGAATAGATGTAAAAAACTGATATAAATTCAAAATTCAAATATTTTATTATTGTAGATTGTGGGTACATCACAAATAGTTGTTACAATTAGGCATTTTATAATCGAACCAGCACAATCAGCCAGTTTTTGGCATACAATATATTAGGTACTAATAACCTAATGCATTTTTGGAGCGTTAATAGTACTGATTAACTATTAAA
This sequence comes from Choristoneura rosaceana, assembly GCA_037349165.1. NCBI lineage: Eukaryota > Metazoa > Arthropoda > Insecta > Lepidoptera > Tortricidae > Choristoneura > Choristoneura rosaceana. The sequence continues at coordinate 444,754 of JAZBNJ010000043.1, forward strand.
TTCAAATTCAAATCATTTATTCAGCAAATATTCCGCAATGGGCACTTTTACACGTCATTTTTTAAACTACCAGCGCTTTCGGAAAGACCATCATAAACTTGGCAGAAAGTATTTTTTTCAAAATAAAATAATTACAAATAAAATACTTAGACAAATATAAAAAAATACAATAAAAAAAAATAAAATAAAAAAAATACAGGGATGGATCATGTATGGGACCCCTTAGTTACAAAACTAAACAGTAATTGTATCTACGTTCAGTGCAAGTGTGAAATGCTTCGACCGTCACAAAGAAAAAAAGAAAAAATCATAATTTGATTCTGAATTATACATTTCATAGACTCTACATAGAGCAAACATCATTATGTATCGATTTAACCATCGAATTATGTTACGAGATCGAATTAGATTACGTGGGATTTCTAACTGCAATGTATAAATATTTAATTGATGTGTGATTTATGCATTTGGAAAATTTTATACTCTTTGATTCTTTTTGGCGGTGGAAGAATTTTACACTTCAACTGAACGTAGCTATAGTTTTTTTTTATATATTTAATAATTGGACTTAGTTAGGTACTAAACCAAGGGACTAAATGCATACCGGTAATTATTTTTATTTATCAGAATGTTTCTATTTTAGTACTTTATTTGGCCAGATTGCTTATAGAATGAACTTTTTGATTTTTCTTCTTGACTTTATGTAAATTGCTTATCAAGTTATCAGTGCAATTAAACTAAACAGATTTTCCCACCATCGACCTTGCTTGGCAGCCAGATTATGGAGGGCCCCTGAACGATTATCAGATAACTGCCAAAGGGGCGCTTTCAATAACAAAGAAACATAACATTACAATCTACTCGTAAATAGCCATGTCTGCGACGATCCTTAGCAGTACACGCCTTACTCGCTGGGCAGACGAACCCTGACGATATTTATAAAAGGTAGGATTTTATGATATTATTACCATTACCTGACGACCTGAAAGCCGTGGTGCCCTAGTGGTTTCACCTATGCTTCTCAAGCAGAGGGACGTGGGTTCAAACCCCGGCTCGCATCTCTGAGTTTTTCTAAATTCATGTGCGGAATTACATTTGAAATTTACTACGAGCTTTGCGGTGAAGGAAAACATCGCGAGGAAACCTGTAAAACCTGCGGAGTAATTCAGTGGTGCGTGTGAAGTTTCAATCCGCACTGGGCCCGCGTGGAAACTATGGCCCAAGCCGTCTTGTTCTGAGAGGAAAGTCCTGGTTTCTCTGACCACCAGTGTCGACCTACCCGCCGCCGGTGACGTTTCAGAGAAACTACCCTCGAAAATTCCCGAACAAAACATTCGATCATTCGTCGGTCGTGGACACGCGTCAATCACCGGTCGCCGACGAGGGGTGGTAAGGGATACCAGGGCCCCCAGGGCCTTATGACCAGTTTAGACTTGCAAGAAAAATTGTGGGGACCTGGCGCGCGCGATATCGCCAAGGAGATATCCACGCGCCTAATAGATGCTACGGGTGACCAGCGGGCTGGCAGCTATTTTGGGCAAAGGATCAGCCTCGCGATCCAACGTGGCAATTCCGCCAGCATTCTGGGCACAATGAGCAGCGATAGTGATCTGGGGGGGGGGGTTTATTTTTTGTAAGTAGGTTAGTTTTAGTTAAATTTTTGTATATAGTTCTTTTTATTTTTTTTAATTTAAAGTAAGAAAAATTGTGCAAGTTGCACTACATTGCGGCGCTCAATTGGCCACTATAAATTCGTTGGCTTGTCTCTCACTGTAATGCAACCTGCACGATTTTTCTTGCAGTTCTAAAACCGGGCTTATATCGAACGGTAGTGCGTGTGCACATGCCAAACAACTGACGGTCTCGCGCATGCCTAGATTACTCCCTGAAGCAGTGTCAAAGTCAAGCTTCTCTTGGGCGTCTCCTGCATTACCAAAATTATCACTGGCGTTACCAAAAAATCGTCGTAATCGTCGTACTTCCCACAAGATATGGTTTAATAGATTAAACTTATTCATATTCATATTCATATTCATTTATTCATTCAAATTCATGTTCATTTACAAAGATGGTCATTACACAGATGGTCAGTACATGAAACCCTGTTCGGGTATAGAATGTCAGTTAGTTATAATTATTAATTACCTATACATTAATTTATCTTTATCCATTATTTCATGTCAATACAATTTATGTTAATATTACTAACTTACGTAGGATGGCATATATTCATGCACACCATCTATTAAATTACAGAAAAAAACATGTTTACTTACTAAAGAAAATCTGCAATTGTTTTGCGGACAGATTAGTGTGGGTAAAAAGTTCATTGGCCCTTCTATACAAATTGTCAGGGATTCAAAACCTATAGAGCATTTCCAGTTGTTTTAAAAACTTGAAATTTGGTATTAAAATAGCTCTTACAGCAAAATAAACTTTGGAAAAGTCTGAACATCTTAATTGTTTAGGTCTGACTATATAAGTAACCAATCTAAAATTACCCCACACTGCATTACAATTTCCTCAACCTCGATCTCTGCTAGTTCTGGATATTCATAGATCCCTAATTGGATCCCTACAAACTAAGTTACAGAGATAGTTTTTCTGATGCAGAAAAGAAAAGATCGGTAAGGCACTTGATCGACTACAGATTGAAAGTAAAAGTAAAGGTAACCAGTTACGACCAGTGTCTCAGCATGCGTTCAAACTCATTCAACGTCATGGTGTACGGCTCCGAATCTGCGCCCGCGCAAACTAAGGTTACATCACTCTCGCTTCCTATTCGTACGACTGACCGATTTCGACTCTTGCACATTACAAATCATATTACCGGTGGTCAAATACTGAACCAACGAGTTTACGTTTAAAATCTACTGATTACTTAACAAGCAGCGCCACGCTTAACTGAAAAAATAAGTTGGTTGGATTATAGTTTGTATTCAACATACGACATTCAAGTTTTTATATACGACGCCATGTCATGTTGGTAGACTATTTATTTACAATAGGTTCGTAATGGGTTTTTCGTATGATGGCTCTTTGTAGGCGGTCTAGTTGCGATGTGTACTAGATCTCCATATTAATGTGCTGTACCGTTTCGATAAATCTTAGACTAAGTATGCCTAAAGCCAGGGATTCACTAGGGGGGAAATAATGCACGACACGTGTCGTGTAGGCTGCGACGTCCATGTATCAGGGCCAATCAACTGTTTTACCGACACTTTGGGCGTCTCCTGCGTTACCAAAATTGTCTATGGCGTTACCAAAGAATCGAACTTCCAACAAGATATTTCACAGTTTAATAGGTTGAACTTACGTAGGATGGCATATAACATGTACACCATCTATTAAATTACAGATGATTACAGAAAAAAACATGTTTACTTAAGAAAATCTGCAATTTTTTGAAAAATGTCGCGGACAGATTAGTGTAGGTAAAAAAGTTGATTGGCCCATCTAATATGGAGTAATGAGAAATGTCACAATTAATAGATCAAGCCAAGAAAAAAGTCAATGTCGTGTCGTACCAGCAGCTGAAAACACTGGCAGAGAACCAAAAAGAGTGGCGATTACTCCACTGACAAGAGCTAAAGCTCTTAAATTAATGATGATGATGATGGCCCATCTAATAGTTGTAGACACCGAGCAATTAATATAATACTAACTTTTATATCTTGAGTTACCAAAACGCGATTCACCAATAATTACAAATAAAATCTCATCTATCCATCTAGAGCGTGCAATTAACCTTTTCAAGCATCTCACTCAGTCACCACCACAAATATTTATTTATTTAGGTAAATATACAGCATGGAAATCATTAACAGATCATTTTAGTACAAATGTCTAAATTTACAATGGCTCGAAATGCCTCATTATCAAAATGTACAACGGCCAAAAAGTATGTAAATATAAACATGTTATAATGAACAAGAGACGAATCAATTGGATGCCACAATAACCTAAGAGCTAAATACGTGATAGAAAAAACGAATAGAAGATATTTATCAAGATCTCAAAATAATCAATGGATTCGAAAATTCCTTTGTCAAATTGTGCAAAAGTCAAAAAGTATTTAATTTCAACATGTTTGTAAGGACGAATTAATGCATAGTATAAAAGATATAACAAAGTTTACACTATTACAAAAATCAAAATGTAACAAGTTACCTCCTTATTATAATCAAAACACATGAACAAAAATATTCTGCCATAATAAAACACGTATTCAAACTCAAAATGAAATTAATAGAGATATTTGTAGAGATTTATCGACAGCAAACATTTGCCCTTTTCCAATACAAAAATCTGACATAGGTATCTGATATCAAATCAACATTATATATCTGACAATATCTGATAGGACTCTACCTGTATTTCTAAGGCCGGGAGGACATGTCAGATATTTTTTGTTGTGGCAGAAATTAATGACTTAGTGGCTGCACAATAAATAAATAACAAAATTGTTTGTAAGAATTAGTGAATGAGTATGTAATTATAATACTTAATTATTGTAATGATGCGCGGGCGCGGTGACCCGCGCGGTTCCCGCCACTCCGAGCCCGCGCGCCACCGAGAGAACACGTTTCGTTATTTTGTTGTGCCTCGATTGTTTCGTGCGCGTACCAAACTTCGTGCTACTCAAAAAAGAATCTCAGTTTGTGTTTTTTTGCTGATATTTTGGTGAGTTCATATTTTAACTGAACGTTAGAATTACGGCGGTATTTTCGTAAATACCTTTAGTGTTGTTAAATGTGTGTTATTTTAGTGATAAATTGGTAATAGGTATGGATTATAATAATTTACATGCCTGCTCTGCTAGTTCCGTTTGTATATTTACAATGGTCATTATCTTCTCTCATTAACTTCTAATGACACAATGTCTTTATTTTTATGGTACTCGATCGGTGACATTGAGTGTGGTATTTTCAATTTTGATTCCGCTCTACATCTCTTTAAATTTTGTTAATTTCTGTTCTATATCAAGAGACACGCGATTTAAAAAATTATACACTAATTAGCAATTTTTCGGAAAAGGTAGGTACTGTTATATTTATTATACCTCCGTTTGGTCTTATATTATACCTTGTATGTTTATTAATTTTGATAGTACTGTCATTGTTCGAATTGATAGTGAAGGTTGAAGGAAGTTGTTTTTTATACTTATTTAGTTTACTTTAATTTTTCTTTTAAAGCTTATTAATGATACGTATATATTAAACACGTATTATCTCCCAAAATAACAAGACTTAAATAAATTAATAAAATATCTGTATTTCAGAACATTTAAGTGTCCTAAACATGTAACAGTAATGGTAAAAAATTTAGTGAAAAAGAAAACCTCTAAGTAAAGCTCGGGCACCTAGCATTTTATTCTTATAATTATATTATTCAAACGATAAGTTAATGAAAAATCAATGTAACCTTAGTTTTTGGTGAATGTGGCACGCCATCGCAACGCCGCGGCCTTCGCGCTGCGCAACCGCAGATCAAATCTGGTCGGTTATGTTATGTTTGTTATGTTATATTTACTAACATGCGCACGCGTTCTCATTGAGTTCACGGGGCGACCAAACTCGAAGAACGGCTTATGGAGAGCGTCATTGTACCTGACTAGAAGTCTGAACGTTGTGATACTAGTTTTTTTTTTATATTTAGGTATATATAATTTGATGGACTCCGAAGTAACAAAACAAACTTTGAGGATCCTTTTGTATATCACAGGGAGTGCTGATCAAAAATGTCTTAGTAAATAGATATAGATGTTAAGTTTTCCGCAATAAAGTAGCGATACATTTAGAATTTTTTGTATCAAATAGGTAGAAAGTAACATCCACTCATATACTAAATTTTTTACGTTTAATACCTAATACAATATTTGCTAATAGTTATTTTCACTCCTGCAATATGGTTTTGCAAATGCATTCAAGATTTTGAGGAAAAATATTGTCTTAGGACATACGTACCGAGGTATGGTTTCGTTAACAAAACTGAAATGGTCAATCGAGTGCTACAGTGTGTTAATGCAATTTGCACGGCATTCTTGCAAACCTAAGCTGGGCTTCAGGGTCGCTAACTGGTGCAGATGCATTTCGCGGGCGCGGGTGCAGGCAAAATCCGTCGCACTGAAGAATAGCAAAAATAAAATAAAAAACATTTAATTCAGTAAATAAATACTTAGGCCGCAATGGGCACTTTTACACGTAATTTTTTAAACTACCAGCGCTTTCGAAAAGACCATCATTGCCAACAAGAATGTGCCGCAAGAAACTTGGCAGAAAGTCATTTTCATAAAATAATTACAAATAAAATATTTAAAAAGTACAGTATACAATTAAATAAAAAATTACAAAAAATAATAATAACAATAATACAGGGATGTATGGGGTCCCTTAGTAACAAAACTAAACACTAACTATATCTACGTTCAGTGGAAGTGTAGCATGCTTCCACCGTCAAAATAAATAAATAAACTGAAATATACATCATTAGCATTGAACAATAGTATGACCAGCTCTAACTGCGGCAGTTAGTGCTGCTCGTACTATTCCTTATTAGACGTCCACCCGCTCCGTGCAAACCGCGTCTGCTAGCGTAGACTTAGGCCCACGTAACACCGAGGTTCATATCACACCTGCGAGCCGAACGTGGTGCTAACAAAGGCATCCGTTATCAATAACTGGGTCTTTGATTTGTCGTGTGGTTACCGCATATCGCAGGTCACGTAATAAAAACTACCGTGGCTGAACGAGCAGCTAAACGAGACTTATCTAAATCCGTGGAACAAATGCTGCTAGCGCTACAAGATGAACAGTGGGATTTTTTTATTTAGGAAGGCACAAAATGAATTACGGGCTCACGGTGGATGCAGGCCGCTGCCAACCGAAGCCATTGGAGGTCTATGGGGGAGGCCTATGTCCAACAGTGGACGTCCTACGGCTGAGATTTATTTATTTATTCATAATATTTACACGGCATTACAGATATATATCCAATGATGATAATGATGATGAAGATGAATTAGTTAAGTACCTAACTGAGAAACTGAATTGGAAACTGAGAAGTGGAGAGTAGTTTACTGAAAATCCAGAGTAAAATCGATTAAACTGTACTTTAGAGCAGGCTGTGCGTGTATTTTTTTTAAATTCATAAATAAAACCTGAACAAGTCACGACTTTGAATTAGTCCCTGCTGCTATTTTTTTCTGTTTTAGTTCTTATTATAAGTTTTTTAAGGCAGTTGGAATTTTTACATGAGAATCGAGACTAGACTACACATAAATAAAATTTACGATGCCATCAATCATTTGAAAAATTGATAGAAATAAAATTTTATCGTAATATTTAACTGTCATTACTTACTTGTTACTTAATGCAACTCGAAGGCCAGTCGATCGTCTCACATTGTTTGTAAGCCATAAGTTTATGTAATTAAATGTCATTGTGTACCTACAGTAGTGTGCTAGTTTCTTGCTCGGTAGCAAAGTTAACAATGCTTTAATACTAGCATTGATTGCAACGTATTATTAAACACAACTTCTTGTACGTGATTATGTGTCTGATTTATCGTGTCATGCCAAAACAGTAGGTACTGCTTTCATGCGTTTTATATCACCGATATAAACTGATACTGCACTGACACGCTGTGTCATGACACGTCATATAAGTAATTTAAAGGTACTGACCATTTACTTACGAGTAAGTACTGCATTATGTTTTATAAATAAGCAATATTATTTAATATAGGTTTTGCAATATTATTGAAAACAATCGTGAATGTCAATGTCAAGTATTCCGACTGGACACATAATGTCTGCAGTACATTTCCGGCTCGATTAATTTTGTTACAAAATACCAAAAAGTTAATTTTTCATTTTAATTAATCAAAACCAAACCAAACCAAACTTTTTGCTCGTATTACATTCCACACCCTGTATAAATCTCTCCACATTAGATTAATTAAATTGACACCGTTCTGATGCGTCATCACAAAAAGACGTCAGACTGTTATATTCTGCTTATGTAGAAGTCATTTCGTAATTAGCTATTTTCTATTCGTCAACACATTTTTTCTTTGTGTTTTATATTTCTATCTCTATCTATCAAAAGTAGTCATAATATTTGGTGCAAGAGATGCATGTGAATTTATGGCAACCTTGCCGTGGGGAGATTTAAATTTAACCTCACTTACGATAGTGCAAACTGATAAAAGTGACAGAAAATTGAATGTTCCAAACTTATCACTGGATTTATTGTACGATGTTCTGATAAGAGATAACAGGTGCTTACACTTATCCACTTTAATTCATTATTATTTGGGTGATGGCTGTTGCCTTTCGTGTTATCAGTCATTTGAGTCGCGAGGTCAAAATGTTTTATTTTTGTTTTAATAATAATATTTTGTTTATTCAAATTAGAAGTTAAAACTTAAAAGTAGGTTAGTAACTAACTATATTTTGAGCCACTCCTATATTGTGAACAGCACCAATATCTGATACAGTGTATACAGCAAAGTGTGTATAAATATCTGACACGACTATACATATTTCTAGGGCCGCTAGGACGTGTCAGATATTTTTGTTCGCTCCGCTACGGCAGATATTAATGCATTGTACCATACTACTTGATATAGCAGGGCTACTAGGAAACTCGAAACTCGAAGTTTTTGTCGTGCGATCCCTCTCACTCTCATATTAAATAGCATAAGTGTCAGAAAGACCGCACGATACGAACTTCGAGTTTCGTAGTAGCCCTGCAGCATAGAAGGGTTATTACGAAATTCGAAAATTGAATTTCGTATCGTACCGTCCCTCTCATTCTCGTATTAAATCTCTTTTTAGCCTAACTCCGTACCTATGGGGGTCGGGTTATAAAATCATATATGTCATTGTGTGGAAATTTTAAAATGCTGTTTATTGCTCTAAAACGAATTTGACAATACAGTGAGTCTACGAAATGAATTAGACAAATGGATTAATGTTAGGTAGGTAACTAAGTGAACCATTAATAATAGATTCGTTTTATAACTTCCGAGATACCAACTAACCCACTTCGAGATAGTTTCATTCTCATATTTTAAAATAATATAGGTATTATTTTAGTGTAGAGCTACCAAAGGACCTTCGTTGTCTGTTATAGAACCTGTAAGCCCATTGGAGCCTATACAGGTTCAATTGAAAATACAAACTAAATATAGATGCACAGAGAAATAAGAAAAATCTTCTTTTCTTATTTTTCTGGTTTTTCTGTGCATCTATATTCTAGTTTGTATTTTCAATTTAGTTACGGGATGACCTTAAAAGTAAAAAAAATGGAATTGAAATAAAAAATACAAAAAATATTCTAAAAAACCAATATTATACAGGTTCAATTATGAATCGAGACATGGTCATATATAGTCATTTTTACTGTTTTGTCTAATGGTTCCTCCATTTGTGACCTACGATGACACATATTTATATAGAGAGACATTGGCATCAAACTCCACCCCTATTTTTGCTTCGAGGCTTAAAAATAGATAAATTAAAGATATATTAAAAATTTCTTTGGTACACTGCAGTATCATTGGCTGCGCCCTTTCTCTCAATCGTTTAATCATGATACTTCTTATTATATATCCGTTCGTAGGTAGATAATGAAAATGAGGTTAAGTATTATTGATTGAGCTTAGGGTGCAGATACATATATAGATAGAGAAGACTAGAACTAAACCATCGATATAGTAAAATGACAAACATCCGCACCACAATCTGACAATGGCACTTGATCGCACCAATCCAATGAACGGGTTATTGTTTTAAATTAAACGAAATGGCTCACTCCGGCTGCTCCCAATCGTCGTGGACAGCCAAAGCCCGACCTTACCACAACGTAATAAAGTTATAGGAAACATCTCTCCCCTTGTCCACGATTGGCAAAATTTATCTGAGAAGAATATCACGACATCCATCCATTGATAAAAGCAATGTTTTCACTTACGCAGGCCCTGTACATTTTATGAATGAATTTAGCTTTATACATAAAGAACGAACAAAGAAGTTAGTCGACGTCACAGGCAAGGGCAGAGCAGGTAGCTTCCTCGGATTAAGAATTATCTATTCAGAGAGGGAATGCTGCCAGTATTTTGGGAACTTTGGCTAAAGAGGGACTCCTTTAAATAGTTTGTTAGTTTAACAGGTATATAAATATTATTTATGGTTTTTTTTATTTATTTATACAAGAAATAAAATAATAGTTCACAATAAGAGTAGGTAGCTTAGGAAGCGAACTTAAACCTTATTGAGTTACAATTACAAATCGTTAGTTTTTATTTTGACGTGCTATGTGCTGGTTTTTGGGGCGAACTGTTACTCTAGCTTGCTCTCTGAGTAAAAGTGTTTTCAGATTATCCGATCTGACATCGATATCGGACGCCGATACCGATATCAGGGCAACTAAAATGTATGAAATATCTACCTGTCTTTCAGATTATCCTATTCGATATCGGACCATATTTCATACATTTTACTTGCCCCGATATCGTATCGGCGTCCGATAGCGATATCGAATCGGATAATCTGAATTCCGACTTTCAGCCCGAGCCAAAGCTCGGTCGCCCAGGGGGTTACTACATAACTCGAAAACTGAAGTTCGTATCGTACCATCCCTCTCTCTCTCTCGATTTATAATGTAAGCGTCAGCGGGATGGCAAGATACGAGGTTCAAATTGTGCACTTCGTAGTATAGGGCCAGATATTATAATAACAAGTACCTTACCTACTTACTAAAAGATGCAGACTCAGTGTCCTGACCCGCCGGTTACGTGCGCGTGCGCCGATACTTATGCAAATGTCCGCGTGTCGTCCGGTTTCCGCCCGCTTTGCATACTATTAGATAAGCGCCGAGCTTAAGGCCGTCGAATTAGACCTCTAGAGATGCGCAAAACAATGCTTTGTAATGTAATGCCGTAGCACATTTTGTTACATTACAGAAACTGAAATGTAACATCACTCGAAATGTATACATACATCACATCCATTTATCTCCCTGAAATGACATGAAATAAACTGAGTAATGAATGATGACATGTACTAGGTATGTACTGAAACATTGTCAGCATTACTTTCATCTCTTTCTTTGCACTGAAGTTGGAACGAAAGCCTCTAGCATTTGGGCGAAACAATAGTTGATACCCATAGTTATCACAAGCGATTCCGAAGTCACCCTACAATACAAACATCAAGCATTTTGCTTTAATTGCTTCTTCGAATAAACTTAAAAGTGTAATTTTTTTTTAAATATATTATTTTTAAACGAACGTTGTTCAGTTTGAGAAGTATGATCTATTTTTTATTTATTGGCTCAAATTACAGGCCACACCCGGTATATTCTGGGAAAAACAAATGAATACACTTGATTTGTAACTTCGAGAAGTACCTAAACCTTTAGTTTAGTAGTTTGTACTTTTTTGGTACAACCTACTTCGCGAAGGAGCCAATTCAACTTCAAAACCTTTGTAAAGAAACTAGGTAGCTGAGGAAATCGTGAATCTATACCTAAATACAAGAGCTCTAGGTACGCAAGCTTGAAAAACTGACGAGTTTAGAAATTCGAAATCGAATTTCGCAGAATTTGATAGTGATTTTTATAATTTTATCATTTCTCGAAAGTAATATTTCTGGTTTGAAGCAATAAAAAGTTATTAAGTAGGTAGTTTAATACCGTTTCGTGCGAGGGCATTGCACCTGAAGTGAAGGTTTGATCAAAATGCTCTGTCAGATCTAAACATCCATGATAAAAGTGACATTGACGTCAGATCGTATTTTAAAACCAATTTGAATGTAAATTATACAACCAGTTGAAAACAAACCTTACCTCCTGTTTCCACAGCCTCTGTTAAGTTCCATAGGTATTATTATCTTATATGACAGACACCTACCTGTAACGCCATCTCTGTTTAATCGAACTTAACTAACAGAGATCGCTGATCGCTGCCATCGATCGATGAGAGAATAAATTGAACAACCTCCATGTAGTTTCTTTCTACTGCAGTAATTATGGTTTGGCAACAGCCTCACTCGCTCGGTAACTTGCTCTATCAATTGACTAAAGTACAGGAAAAAAAAACGAGCGAAATGGAGTCGTTTAAAATTGCCGGTGGGAATAGATACCGACATTATTACACGTGCGTAGCACTTTTTGTTATCACGAGGGACTAAAGTGTAAATTAAGTCGGCGCAGGAGAGGCAGGACCTGCATTATCCGTTGCATGCGCGTGATCACGAGTTGCGATGGTAGTGGCGGCGACAGACATAGAGCTAGGCATAGGCTAGGTTGTTGGACTACTAATGGGTCAAGTTTTTAAAATCGTTTGAGTGAAGCCTGGTTGCTGCTTTATTGACTGAGCCAACGTAAAGCGTGAATGAAGCGTCTCCGTTTCAGCTTGGGTAAATATTTTTTTATAACTCTGTCTAATGTGTGGCTATTCTCCTCTAATGGTATTTCTCAGACTACTATTGTATATTGTATGTTTTTTGTGTCGATTTCATTTTTAAAAAATTTATAAAACGTTGGATCTATGGGAGTTGAAAACGTAAAAAATAGGTATTCAGCCATTTCGAAAAACTCGTCACACCTTTTTAAAAACAGATGTTGTAATTCTATACAGCGTGTAAGGCACTTTCGCTCAGTCTAGCGCGCTAGCTGAATGGGTATGTTTATTGTGCAACTTTTGGGAAATATTTCGTTCAGCCTAATCTATCATGTAATCCAGTAAATAATCTGTACCTATGTCTAAATAATAACAATTGCCAGATACAATACAATACAAATATTCTTTATTGCACACCATAATGATAAAATTTCTTAATTTTTTAATGTTGCAGAACTAAAGTAGTCCCATTTGAGTAGCAGAACCTGGGTTTAAATTTTTTGCTCCTGTTACAGAGCCCATCCGGTATATGATAGCGTATTTTAATTTAAAATGGCACATGTGCGGCCCCGGCATCGTCGCTATGATCGGATCGGTCCCTGAACCCGGAAAGCGATTTTCCTACGTCTTGCTCAGCCGCGACATCAACACAACATCTATCGCATTCCACGAGGAGCCATCCTGTCGCCTGCACACATCCCATAGAAACTTTGATAATCATGGAATAATTTTTTTTTTTTATTTACTTCCTTGTACCTACTCGTACTCATCAAACTTCAGCTATATAATTTTTGATTATTTAATATCTTTTAACAGTTTTCCGATTAATTTTATTTTATGTAACTGTCATGTAAAAAGATTTCCCATTGAAAGAAAGAAAGAAAAAAATATTTTGGCTCCATAAGTACCACCTAAGACTAAGACTAAAACTAGCTCTAAAACTATATTAGCTATTATTATTATTATTGCTTAAGAACCTTGTAATTTTCTCTCCGCTTAAGTGTTTTCTGTATCGCTTATTATTTCTAGTGTACAATAAATACTCATTGTATTGTATTGTATTGTATTTAAAAATCCCATTGAAAAATCCAAAAAAGAAAGGGTATTTGACGGATAAGTCTACATGCACAAGCACGTGTTACGGATTGACGAGGATCCATGTTCGATTCCCTGTCCGTCCCTCTAAATTGGTTTAGTAATAATAAGCGCGAAAATTTGGATTTTACATGTATGTGAAGTGAACCCTTGTATTATGGTGTAATATGAAAGAAAGAAAAGAAAGAAAATACATTTATTTAACGCCATAAAAATAAAATAAAAATGAACAATAAAAAAAAATAACAAAGAACAAATACCAAAATAAAATGACGCTAAATAGGTCCCCACTCAGCATAATGCCACGGCAAGCCGTGGCGCTGTGTAATATGTGTGTAAATAAAACCAATATATCTAAAAATATATATTGTTTGGATTATTTTTATGTATGTATTAGCATAGATTAGTAGGTAATCAATAATCGTAGTTCATGTAGTACGTAGCACCCTACTATTCATTAAAATTCAATCAGCGGAAAACCCAAGACGCTAACAATAGTATAAATTAACGAAATCAATACATAACACATTCATATACGAGTATTTTCCTGTTAGCATAAAATAACCTTATATTCAAATGCATTAAGGTTAAGTAAGAGGTCAATTTTAGTTTATTCCGACCCTCCTTGCTAAATGCGTTAAAAATGACGACAGAAGAAGTAACAGAAAAGTAGCGTTTTTACATACATTCATAAAATCACGCCTCTTTCCCAACGGGGTAGGCAGAGACTACATCCATCCACTTGCTACGATTCTGATATACAACTCTCGCTTCCTCTATATTCATCAATCTTTTCATGCATGCACGTCGGTTTAGAGTACTCCTGACCCGACCTTTCTTCAGAATGTCCCCGATTTGATCGTGGTACGTTCGTCTAGGCCTTCCTCTCCCAACGTTCCCATTCACGCTCGTCTTATAGATCTGCTTAGTCAATCTGTTGTGTGTAGTAGCGTTTTTGAGCGGCATAAATAAAGAAGATCTGTAATGTTTCGCTTAAATTTCTAAAAGGATTCCTTTTTTTCTTTTGAGGTACGGGACTCTAAAAGCCGAAACTATTTGCGAAAAAAACACATAGATCAATTGTAGTTAAATCTATTGATCAGATCGTTGCGGAATACTAATTAGATGGCCATTGTGCTCTAGAAGCTGAACGAACGGGACAGAAAGAAGTGTTGTTGTTCAGGAATACTGTAACTGTCAGAGCTAGCGCCGCAGATGCAAGTACTAGCAGGGCCGGATTTGGGATAACCAAACTGGAACCCAAAGGCTTCCACGAAAGAGGGCACCCAATAGAAATAAAAAAAAAACACTCGATGGGTCAAGTTCTGTTTTTTTTCGCTTTATGGGCTTTCCCTCCTTCGTTGCCCCAAGGTTTTTGGGCTTCCAAATACGGCCCTGAGTGTTACAATGCGTTCGTCACGCCTGCGCATGAGAAACTTGTCAATTTGTGGAACGGAACTGCCGAAACTGTGCCGTAAGTTGACCAGTAGGTAGGTACACAATAAATAGTACATTTCATTCTGATGACGCGTCGGACCTAGTGAGTATTTCAGAGAACTGAAGAGGAGCAGGAATTGTTATTCGAATACTTATTGCCTTTCCACTGTCTTACTAAGTTATAAATTATACTTGACTAGCTTTTGCCCGCGTGGTATTCGGTTATCGCGCGCTGTTCCCTCGGGAACTGTGCATTTTTCCGGGATAAAAAGTAGCCTATTCACTCTCGGGCCCATAAACTATCTCTATGCCAAAAATCACGTCGATCCGTCGCTCCGTTACGGCGTGAAAGACGGTCAAACATACAAACACAGTCACAATCATACAAACACACTTTCGCCTTTATAATATTAGTATGGCTTTCTAACTCTACACTCGTAATTTTATGTTTGTCAAATCAAACTACAGTTAAATGGCCTGTATAAGTTGTATAACATTAAATACTATGCAACCTCGCTATAATATTTAATCGGCTTAGGTATTCGGAACTTATAGAAATACCATAGTACAAGCTTTGCTTAGTTTGGGACTAGGTCAATTGGTGTCAAGTGTCCCATGATATTTATTATTTTATTATTATTATCATTATAGACTGCATGAGCACAGTAAAAAAGGATAAAACTCACTCCGTCAAAGTTAGATATATTGTAATCGATTCTACTATCGATTCTAAACAAACTGCTCCCATGTTTTAAGTTAATTACGTTTGTTTGACTTGTATATTCGACATGGTCGAAAGTAAAACGATAACACTTGAAACGTAATCAATTCTCCAACTCGTCGTGTTGCGGTTACCTACCGTCATTTATATCGCGGTCAACAACTGATAGCGCAGAACATCGAAATATTACGTTACGCTGTCTATCGAGTCTTTCACGTTGCATTTTGATCGAAATCTAAAAACAACAAGTACTACTCATGTTTTTTCTTCGCTAAGATAACTCAAGGTTAGCACTCCCTCGCTAGTGAGTCTACTTTTATCTAATTTAAATAAGTGATAATGCGAGCAAATTATTTTTTTTTAATTTTGGCAGGTCAATGTGAAGCTAGCTTAAAGTTGATATTTCTTAAGGACTCGTCAAACTTTCCGACTTAGTTTGCAGGGTTCGAGGTACAACATTAAAAATTTATTGTAGTTTACTTCTTTAGAATTAAGTCTATCTGAATATTCGTATATTAGAAACGGGTCGCTGTTGATACTTTGTATCTCATGGCGACTTACACTCCTCGCAGTTTATGCAATAAATATTTTTACTTCTAAAAATGCACGACTATCTGTTCATCCCACATTCAAATTCAGCAATAATTCATCTTTTTGGTATTGTGATTGTCACAGGCCTTATAAAAGGAATAAAATAATAAGATAAATGTCCCAGTGCTCGTCACGCTTATGCTCAATAGATGGTACCTTATTGCCACCTCTAATGTTAATAACAAATAATTACAATTTGAAATTGACAACTATTGGGACAGTGACGAGCACTCGCATGTTTATTATAGTTTGTATTTCCTTCCAGAATCAATGTCGCCACTTAGTAATTTGTCCTTGCTTTAGATACGATTAATCGATTTTGCTGAATAATAACTTTTGTTACTTGGTGAAAAACGATGGAATTTATAAAAAAAAACATTAAAAAGAGAGAACTTAACTAGCGGTGCGTTACTATTAAAACAATTAAGTAAAGGAATTAAAAAACCAGATGAATTTCGTCAGCAGCCCTTCGCTCGCGTAACTCAGAAGGGCTACTCCGAAACACAACGTTCGAAGTTCGTGTCGTGCGGTCCCTCTCACACTTATACTATTTAACACGAGAGCGAGAGGGATCGCACGACACGAACTTCGAACGTTGTGTTTCGGAGTAGGCCTTCAGGGCCTGCGCGCGCGCCGCGTTTCGTAATCGACCTCCATGATCCGTCATCTGACTTCGCATTTCTTTGCGTTCATTCAGTGGCTTCAAAATAATAACTTTTTGCAACTGTTTCATTTTTAATACACGCTTTTTGCTAACTACACTTTCTATTGAATGTACTTCTCTAGATATCCGTATGAAATCATCGTCCGATCACAAGATTGGGGTGAAATATGATGATATTCGACTACAAACAAACTTAATAAGTCATTTTTAATGTAAATTTTTCCATGACTAAATGACATATGTGTAGGTACAAGAAATAAATAAAACAAAAGACAGTCAGGTGTGTAGGTACATATATGTAGGTGCTATTGCAAAATATCTAGACACGGCAAAGTTGTTTTTTGATAGAGCCATATTTATAAAAATTTTTTTTTTCATGACAGGTACTAGGTACTATGGCAATAATTCTAGACGCTGGCAAAGTTGTTATTTGATAGAGCCCTATTTTTAAATCATTTTTATATCATGACTGTAGGTACTTGGTACTACGGCAATAATTTTAGACACCAGCAAAGTTCTTATTTCATAGAGCCATATTTGTAATACAAACTTTTTTAATGACTGTAGTTACTACGGCAAACATTCTAGATACTGCAGACCTTAGAGCTGTAGTTACTGGCAAAGTTGTCATTTGATAGAGCCATATTTTTAAACGAACTAACAAATTGACCCTAAAAAAATCTGTTTCTGTTCTGTAATAGCATAAGTAATTAACGATGGATTCGTGGTAGTATCACTTTGATTATTTGTAAAACAATTGAGAACAGAAGCCAGTTAGTGTCCTAGCGTACGCGGGCGCAGTTAGCGTCGGTCGAGTTATTGCCTTCGGCAGGTCGCAGCCGCAGCTGACACGAACATTTAAACGATATACTCGTACGCAGACCAAGTGCGAGTTTAATTTACACATGAATCTCGGTAGTAATCGTAATATACCTAACAAAAAAATAAGTCCTTTTTGTGTTTTTTTATTTACGCTTTACGAGATTTTGAAGTTTTTACCTATAACAATTCAAAGTTTCACGGTGGATGCAGGCCCCTGCCAACCGAAGCAACTGGAGGTCTATGGGGGAGGCTTATGTCCAACAGTGGACGTCCTACGGCTGAGATGATGATGATGATGATGATGAATTCAAAAGTACAACCCCGTGCCAGACATACTAACAGAAAGACAGCAGTAACGGTAGAAATTTAATACAGTCCTATTGTTCTATGCATTAATAATTAAAGACCAAATGAATGAATCCCAACTTTATTAATTGTAGTTAATTGATATTATTATGGACCTCTTAAAGTAAAATGACCGTCTAAGTAACTAAAAGTCTTAGATACAAGCATATTGATAAGTTTCTAAACATGTTCCATTCAATTTCAACTTCGTCAGTACATGTGGTAGTTGAATTAAAAATTACAAAAATATTATTTAAACACATCATTAAATATTCAATTTTTAAGCTGATGCTGCAGTTACAAAATGTTTAATAGTTTACAGTCCAACTTACTCAATGACGGCTGATTGAGCGCCGATTAAAGACAAAAAAACCAATTGAAACTTGCGTCACGACCTCAGGTTTTCACGAAAGTTGCCACTAGTTCAAAGTCAACTGCTTTTCTATTGGACCTTTAAATAAGCAGAATTCGGCTGGTAATTGAGTAACTCGCCTTTTTGTGACTACTGACAAGCTATAAGGTGGAGGTAGAATGTACTTGAGAGGTAAGAGGTAGAGCAGTGTCGAGAATAATTAAAATTCAAAGCTCAATATCTCAAAAACGTCTTGATTGACGGCTGAACCAAATTGATAAATCATCATCATCATCATGTCAGCCGAAAGACGCCCTTTTCTGGACATAGGCCTCCCCCAAGGCTCTCCACTCAGACTGGTCTTGTGCTTTTCGCATCCACCGCGATCCCGCGATCTTAGCCAGGTCGTCGCTCCATCTTGTTGGAGGCCTACCGACAGCTCGTCTCCCGGCCCGCGGACGCCATTCGAGAACCTTCTGACCCCATCGGCCATCAGTCCTGCGTGCAATGTGCCCCGCCCACTGCCGCTGCCACTGTTGATAAAACATGTCTAAGAACAATAATTCTACTTTTGGGTATTTCCACGAGCGTCCCAACCGCTGTCAGTCCCTAGCTGTTTTTATACTAAGAAGTAAATAATTCATATGCATTGATTTTTGTATTGAAATAGATTCTGGCCTGAGTACCTACAGAAGCTATTTACCTACGTCATAATTAAAAAACAATCTGCCTTCCAATTCTTAAAATCTCTGGCAAGGTACTGACAGCGGTTGGGACGCTCGTGGAAATACCCTTTTAAATAAAAAAAACTCATTCAAATCGGTCCACCTGTTTAAGAGCTACAGTGCCACAGACTGACACACAGACACACATAGTGGTCTAACTTAAACACCCCTTTTTTGCGTCGGGGGTAAAAAATATAAATAGTTTTTTTTTTACTTTTTTCGCGTCTTATACTGCGACCGGAGAGAACCTGCTTTTTAAGTTTACCGTTTTTATACTGCAAAGGTAAAATGAAGTTTTCGATGCTACATTTAGATAGCCTTTTCTACGCATTAGCACCGTTTGGCGCACACATTCAAATGCAAAAGGCAAACGCTGCCATTAGCAAGCAGCAGTTTTACGGTTGTTAATCCCAGTAATAGCGTAACGTGTCAAAACTGCGATAAAAATGTTATTGCTCGGTTGAGATTACCCTCGATCAGAAAACGACTTAGTTTTCTGTGGCTCTATTCTCCTCTATTTGCCGTTTTTAAATCCGTTTGTAGAGGATTTTGCGAAAAACATGCAAAAAAGGTACCCCCAGTTTTCCTGGAAACTGGAAATTTGGCTTTAGGGTCTCATTTCATTAGAGGCAGCCGACCAGCACTGCCTCGACTTTTGGTGGCCACTCGTTGACAACAGGTGGTCCACGGGTGGACGGACACCGAGTTTACGAGTGGACCTCGCGTGCTCCACGATTTTCCTAGTAATCACTATGGCGGTGAGCAGCGGGCTGTCACCAAGTGGTCCACTCGCCGTCGGCGAAAATCGAAAATCAGTAATCGTCTAAAAACTAAAATTATAAATTAAAACGATCTCACACTGCGTACATTTTGCTTACTCTGTCAACACTAGATATTCTATTTAAAGATAATGTACCTACAAATTTGTACGGAATGCCCAAAACGGGACTTATCACGATATTTTTACACAAGTATTTTACCTCGACGTTTCGGAAATGTTGCAGTTGCCGTGGTAACGAGTAGACTGAAGTGTGGGGTGTCAAGTCTGCCTAGCAGCGCGAGTTCTTCGAACTACCCGCACTTGATCACTAAAAGTACCGGTACTCGTATCACGAACTACTATAAGTCCCGTTTGTGGCATTTTGACTATGAGTGAGAATCACGAAACGTTATAAATTTGTACGGAGTCTTCAACTCGCACTTGGCAGTTTTTTCTTTTGACTTGAGTCTTATATTATGGCTACAATGGTTTCCTCGCAACTATAACTACCTTCATTTAACGTAGTGTTGAATCAAAATGCTGAATAGTAGCATCCGGCTGTACCGGTGGGGTGGCCATTTACAAAACAGAACGCGGATGCGGACGGATATTGTGGCAACACGTTTAGACGACGCCATGTTTACTATCTACGAGCTGTTTTCAAAATCTAGCCATTCCTGTTATGATTCCGCATTGTCTAATTGCTCAATTGGATAAAAGCTACAACATGTTGTGTCTTTGTATACCAAGGTAGGTACTTCGGACATTGGCAACATCTCTGCCCTTAGTGTAAGTTTTCGGTTACAGACACAACGGGTACAGAATAAGCTAATTTTGTGACATGATTTTGAGCACCTACTTTTTGACTAATGCCCCTCGAAAGGTTTTTTTAGCCGCTGAACATATTGAAAGCATTTTTGCCTAAGCTGAAACGCAGACGCTTGGCTCGCATGGGCGTACGCAGGGGGGGCAGGGGAGGGCAGCTGCCCCCCCCTGGAAATAGTACGTTCTACAATATATTTACCTATGAAGCAGGACCCCTTGCGGGTGTTTGCCCAAAACACTACATAATATACCTTGTGTTTCATGTAGGTGTTTTTGTGTAGTGTGTATGACCTAAAAAATCTGACTTGCCGGGTACGCCCCTGTTGGCTCGTGTTTTGCACTCTTTCAGTCATTACTAAAAAAATGCAACGTAGATATCATTATGAAACCAAAGCTCTAAGACAAAGAGCCGGACCGTAGTGTGCGCCCGCGCAGCGGATTAATGCACGCGAGCAGTCGCTTGCGGCTCGCGGTAGGAGCCTCAGTGTTAGCGGGTGTTGATAAAAGGGATTTACATCTGTTAGTTCCTGGAGCTCTGTGCAATTTCGACAAAAATATAATACAATATAATACAAATATTCTTTATTCCACACCATAAATCAGTACAAAAACGTATAATATGAACACTTAGATTCAGGATAGATAATAGGGTATTTAATTTTCGTCGACTTACTCCGCACAGCCTTTCTACTTATGTTGGTGGACAAGTGCAGTTTATTTAATGTACTTACTCACTGTCTTTTAAATTAATCGTGGCCAGCTTCCTTCGTTACTTAAAAATTGAGTATTTAGTACGCGGTATCTTTTTTTAATAGGTCTATTGCTTAATTAAGCTAAACTTAACTTCAAACTAAACTATGATGGTGAGATTTTTTTTTAGCTCTGAAAAAAGTGGGAATATCTCATAATATCCGCTAAAACTGGCGCCGCGCGCGCCGGACGCGGGCAATTGCGCGCGCGCATGAACAATATGCTACGATTTACTCATTACACAACGACATGCAAATAAGCATTGTTTTGTTGTTGTTTGGTAGGTGTACTGCGCTGGAAATCGTCGTGACGACTCTAAAATCAGAAATGTGTAGTTTTAGTTTTCGTGATTTCTAAGTCTACTACGGAAATAAGTATTCAGATGCATGAATTTCTGATACGACTATTTCTAGGGCCAGAAGGACGTGTCAGATATCTTTGCACGCTCCGCTGTGGCAGTATAATGTAGGTACGTAGGTATAGGTACGCGCACGAGTTCTAAAAATTTTGGGGCAGGATAAACCGTAGAAAATAATCAAACCAATAAGGTAAATTTGCTGAATGCAAGTTTGTGCATCTTCACCGTTTCTCACGATCCCGGTAGGTACTGCAAGTACCTGGGCAGGTAGCATCCGCGACTCAAGGTGAGCCACATCGCTGCGTCTGCGCCGCCTTCAACCATGGTGTAATGCGCCAATATTCAAAAGATGGTAGCTTATAGGATGATTGAAATAAAGGCCAGTTATAAATCTGGGCTTTTAATGTTACTATATACCATAATTATGTTGTATGTTGTGTGTACCACCTTAAACTGTAACCAGACGAAGATTTAAGTGCTGTGAACCGATGTCAAAACAAATTGTTAATTTAGAATTCACTAACAAAGCGTAATTAATTTTTGGAATATTTTTAAGCGTATTTACAACAATTGAGAGAAGCGTTCTGTGACAGTTGTCGCGTCAACAAGTGCGACGTTTTGAATAAAAACAAAGTAGAATCACGTATTTAAATTGCGTGCTAATTAATTTTGTTAAGAAAATAATAAGTCTAATTTTTTTACTAAAACATAATAAAATGTGATTATTAGGGCCTTCGCTAACTGCCCTTAAAGTTTGAGGTAGTATCAAAAATAAACGCTGTATAGGTAGGTACAAGGTACAGTCACGGGAATAATAACTGAAGATTCAGATATTATTTCTAAATCCTCAAATTTAATAAGTACCTACCTTTACGAAACTATAGCCGCCACAGCTTATTCAATAATCCGACATTATTGCCGGTATTTTCATCCCACAGGGTGTTTCTTTATAAACGTACGTGGCCTCTTCTTGATAATTTTTGCAATATCGAAAATACAAATTGAAACATGGATGCACAGAAAAACCAGAAAAAGAGACCAGCACTGGGAACCCAAGCCCAGGTCCTCAGCAATCCGTGCTGCGTGCTATAACCCCTACACCATCGCTGGACAGGAATCTAGACACGAATTGTAACAAAACAAAACAAATTAACAAATTTGGAGTTGAAATAAAAAATATAAAAACACTCCAAACCCAAACCATGTAAAAACATGTTAAGCATCAAATTAAAACGTCTGATACACTGGTAATTTTACTAACATACCTACGTATTTCATTTGTACTGCAGCAGTTAATGTGCACCGCAGCTATCGATGCATTTTATGGCCACGTTAACAACATACCTAACTGCAAAATTGCAATATTTTTACATTGTTCAAAAATCTGAACCTACTTATTCTGTTATCACGGGGAAAACCACAGAAACGTTATTGCAACACTTATCACGTGGTGTGATGCCACAATTAGATACAAAAAAATACGATGTAGACAATTCTCATGGTCGAATATAGGTAACACAACAGGAAAATATTGAAAAAAAACTACTTAACTAATCAATCATAAATCAAAAATTGTGAAACGTTTATTAGATTTCTAATATTCATGGCAAATAATATTCGTATGAAATTATGTATAGGTACGTACTTTCAGCAAAATTTATTCTTGACTCATAAATATAATTCCAAAATGTGACGATTCACTTCTAGCAAAATCAAATTTAAATATTAACTAGCTTTTCCGGGATAAAAAGTAGCCTATGTCACTCTCAGGCCCATAAACTATCTCTATGCCAAAAATGACGTCGATCCGTCGCTCCGTTACGGCGTGAAAGACGAACAAACATACAAACACACTTTCGCATTTATAATATTAGTATGGATAAGGCGAATATTACCTACTTTTAATCCTGGAAAAATGCACAGTTCCCGAGGGAACAGCGCGCGATAACCGAATACCACGCGGGCGGATTCGCGGGCAAAAGCTAGTACCTACTATAAAAGAGCTTGTAGAACACAACTCGCACTATCACTTCTCCCTTTCTGCTACGGACTGTATTAAAGTCAATTAAGCTTTGTCACTATTCCGGAATGATTGCATTACAATCTTTTATACGTAACAACACATAACCATATCTCAGACACTCGATAATCATAACACACTTCTAAATCTCATCTTCCGCAAACATGGATTCTATTCATGCTTGTCATTCTCGTAATCACCGCACAGAGCAACGCCAATCGTAAAATACCCCAACTTCCTACTGCAGAAACGGTAATTGTTTCTATAAATCTCTGATTATATTGTACAACATCTCGGATTGGCAATAAGGAAAGCCGGGAGCCATTGCAGTCTGGTCTAGCGCCGCTATGTTAGCAGCTACGCTGTTGCGCAAGCGCGAGGTCGCTACTGCTCGCCATTCACTGGCAGAGATGCTGGTTGGTTACCTTCGAGGCTTTGACGTGCGGAAACGATTCGGGCATGCTTGTAAATCAAAAACAATAGCGTCTATTGATGGTTAATGTATTTAAAATGAATTTACCGCTATCTTGGGTATGCACAGAGATATAGGCTATACTAGATTACGCAAATGCATCTACTTCGCGTGTCAAAACCCCGACCAAACGTCGGGGTTGGCCCCATACAAAGACTGACCGCTAACTGACTAATCATGACTAGTGACTGGCTCGAGCCCCACGGCGCAGGGGGCGGCGCATTTGAATCGATTTTGCGCGGACTTCGGGAAATTCACATCGCTAATTACCTAGCTCTTGAGACGTTGAAGTAGATATAAAAAAGTGACACGGTTTTCATACAGATTGAGGTGTTTGCGTTATCTAGTGTAATCTATATCTGTGGGTATGCAAATAGGGACGCAGTTGGTTCATTTGTTTGCAAGAGGAAAATTTGAATTGAGTCAACTTCGCTTTTCGCTGTACCAATTAACATTCCGATTTAGTAAGAATAGTGAAAAATTTTAAGGAAATAAAATTCTAACTTTAGTACCTACTGTCAATATTTCTCTGGCAGCGGTCGTGGTTGTTGGTTGAGGATTTATCCGAAACCATCATGACGACTTCCTTGGGAATAGTGTGGTGGGAAAACACCTTGCTTGCCTCACTTCACTCGCCTTCCATATCGCAGTGCAAATCTGCAGGGCTACCACGAAACTCGAAACTCGAAGTTCGTATCGTGCGGTCCCTCTAACACTTTATACTATTTAATACAAGAGCGAGAGGGACGGTACTATACGAACTTCGAGTTACGAGTTTCGTAGTAGCCCTGCTGCATAGTATTTTTAACCGACGAAAAAAAACGGAGGGTTTCAAGTCGACGGGTATACTCGTACGTATATTTTTATAATAAACAATACGCTCCCATCTTCTGCATGGATTGCTTCACAGTATGTGATATCTATAGCGTGTATTTTTTATACTACCTCAAACTGTAACCAGACGAAGATTTAAGTGATGTGAACCGATTGTAAAAAAAAATGTTAATTTAGAATTAACTAACAGAACGTAATTAATTTTTGAAATATTTTCGAACAGCGATGTAATGCGTACAATAATTTGATACGAGAAAGAACCGTTCCATGACAGCTGTCACGTCAACAAGTGCGACGTTTTGAATAAAAACAAAGTAGTATCGCGTAGTGATACATTGCGTGCTAATTAATTTTGTAAGGAAAATAAGAAGTCTAAATTTTTTACTAAAACATAATAACATGTGATTATTAGGGCCTTCACTAACTGCCCTTAAAGTTTGAGGTAGTATTAAAAATACACGCTGTATATGCCCTATGCAATAAATAGCATGTTTAGTGGGAGTACCGTTGCCCAGTGAACAGCCGCCGTGCGCGGGCGCAGAGAAAGCCGGTCTTGCACAACGCGGCCCTCCTGCAACCACTGTGTAGTGCGATCTGATAACCGAGAACAGCAAAAATCTCGCCCACTGGCCGAGTTAGGTATTGCTACAATATATTTAGCTCTTACATTAATTCTTAAGTGAAGTGTTCTTAAGTGTATTCTTAAGTGTAAGTGTGAAGTTCCCAATCCGCATTGGGCCCGCGTGGGAACTATGGCCCAAGCCCTCTCATTCCGAGAGGAGGCCTGTGCCCAGCAGTGGGACGTATATAGGCTGAGATGATGATGATGATGATTAATTCTTAAAAAAATATATTCTGCAAATAAGCCGCAAAGGGCTCTTTTAAACCCCCGACGGAAAAAGAAGGGGTGTTATAAGTTTGACCGTTATGTGTGTCTGTCTGTGGCACTGTAGCTCTTAAACGGGTAGACCAATTTGATTAAGGTTTTTTTTATTTGAAAGCAGGTTTTCTCGATGGTTCTTAGATATTTTTTATCAAAATCGATTCAGCCGTTTTTAAAATATTGAACTTTTTTCAACTTTTTTTTTGATAGATTATACATGTGACATTTTTATTATACTGTATCTAATACGAGTGTTAGAATAGAGACTTAGCGCTTCCGGAAGACGAACATTGCCAAATTTGGTTTTTTAAAGTGACAAACAGCAAGGCTACCACGAAATTCGAAAATCGAAGTTCGTATCGTACAGTCCCGCCTACGCTTATGTTATTTAATACGAGAGTGAGAGGGATGCGAACGATACGAACTTCGAATTTCGTGTTTCGGAGTAGCACTACTAAATGCGATCCGTACCAAAATATTAACAATAGGTTTGTATTACGGTCTCTACGCGTCTAGCGCGCGCGTGCGGAGCTGCGCGCGCGCACGCAGGAGTATTGAACCTGACCCCGTTCCCTAATAGGCTGCTGCATTAATTGGCGATAGCGTATCGTATTGTGGCTCTTTTTAAATTACTAACATAACATAGGTAAACCTTACTGTGCTTCTAGTTTCTTTAATGTCTTTGACAGTTCTGTTGTCGTGTTCGTTTGAGAGCAACTGCAATAGCTGCATTCAGCGTCACTCTGTCTCACTCGTTTCTGAAACATAGCAACGTCAAAGGTATTAAGAAACTAGAAGCCATTGTCTGTTCGTCGATGTCGATACGCCGACATATCGATGTAGGTAATTTATTTTACTAGTTACAATATCATAATAGTATTTTATGAGTCAAAGTCAGTAAGCGTTGAATTAATAAAACTGCCTGTCTATCCTAAACTTAAAATACTTAATACATAAAATGAAATAAAACCTAAAACTGAAAATAGGTTACTTAACTGTTTCCTGAAATACTCTACGAGTAGTACTCTTAAACATAGAGCATGGGACTCTTTACTATTTTTCTACTTTTATAAATATATCTAACTTTAAAATTAAATAATGATTGCAAGTATTAAAAAACCCGACTGTCAAAACTAAAAAGAAGAAAATAAGTCTAGTGGTCTAGAACTCTTTTAAGCAGCTAATTTAAAGTTCAACAGTCGTGACCCATTACTAATGGCCACTTGCTGGAAACACATAAATCTCGAGTTAGCGTTTTCGAGTTCGTTTAGTTCGTTTAGTAGTGTCAAAATGTATGGAACTGTCAAGCTTAAGCTAGGCTTAGCAACTAAATCTAGATTTATTTTTACCTGCAAGTGGGTCTAAGAGTTCTTGAGCGTCACGATTTAAATGGGTCTCTTGACTTATTTTCAATTTGACTTTTTTTCTTCCAGGTAGATTTGATTTTAGTTTTGGCAGTTGGGTTTTTGATATTTTTATTTAATGTTTTATTTTACATTTTTTTGGTATATGTGTGAAAACGGTAGATTAAAAGTATTACAACCCATATATATTTAGAACGGGCTAATTATTAGCTCTCGTGTGATACCCATATTATTACAATACAAACTTCTGTCTCTAGAAAAATTCGTACACGCGACCTTTAGTTTCAAAGTTAGGGTCATCAACCACAAACTACAATGAGCATCGATAACCACCTTGTTAATTAAAAACACCATTGATAACATGCGTAAATAGTTTCCCGACTGCCATTGTTTACAACTGAAAGTTAAATGTAAATTTTCTTGAACCAAGCGGCACCTGGCGTACTGTGTATACAGATGCTAAGTAGTGGAATAAAACAATTGTGTGAATCATTTGTTTTTCGGGCAGCTAAATAACATGTTGAAGTGGCCAATCAGCTGTTTATTCCACAGTCACTATTTTGGAAGAGCGACATTCAACACGGTTAAGTAGAAGTTGGCGAAATGTTCACCCTTAGGTTTCCAGCATTCAGCAGATAAAGCATTTATTACTTTCAGATTTCATTATCCTGACAGAGTTTAAATTCCTCGCATGCGACTGTGTTCCTTAAACTTTATTATGTGATCGTCTTCAAATCTATATTTATCTACTTGGTCTAGGTCTATTAAAGTTAGATCTAATCTAGCTAGGGAACTCTTCAGCCAACTGGCAAAGAGATTGGTCGACGCCACCGGGGACAAGAGGGCTGGCAGGTTCCTCGCACAGCGTCTTAGCATCGCCATCAAATTCATCAAATCTGCCGTCGTAATTATTTTACGTTTCGTAAGTGATGACAGCGAGGTGTTGCCAAAGAGATATTTCTCACCCGCGCTTCTCTAACTCTCTTTTTAGCAAATAAATTTATTCTTTTCTTTTCTTTTTTTTCTTTTTTTCTCTACGTTGCCTACCAAAATGTCTCCGTCCGGCAGATTGCTGATTTGGGACCATTTCGTGATATACTTTGTTTTGTTTTCTTTATTTAAATTTTTTTATCCATTGTTCTTAATGTTTGTCTCGAATAAATGTTTTCTTTCTTTCTTTCTCCTCCCAAATGCCTCCATGCCATTGGTACTCTTCTAACATATTGTTTTCTTGTTTCAGAAGCAGCTCAGTGAACAATGGAGCACGACCACAGCGGCCACATGCACCACGCGATGGCTTCAGAAGCGGCGCCCGCGCACCACCACCACGAGGACGGCGACGGATGCTCCTCCATGCACGCTATGGTGGTCAGTACCTCATCATCCCGGCCTATAAACTTCCCTGGGTACAGGCCTTGTATCACAATAAGAGGGCTTAGCCCGAGCTCCCACGCGGGCCCAGTGCAAATTTTGGAACTTCACACCCACCTTTGAATTACGTTGCAGGTTATGCAGGTTTCCTCATGATGTTTTCCTTCATCGTAAAGCTCGCGATTTTCAAAAACTTAGAATTGCGTGCTGGGGTTTCGTCAGTAACTATTTTTTAATATACCTATATCAGGCATTAGTTGTGGCAATGTTTGACAACCGGTTAACCCAGTGTTGGAGAACTTTTTTCATCATCATGTCATGGAAAGACGCCCACTGCTGGACATAAGCCCCCCAAGGCTCTCCACTCAGACTGCGGTCCGCGGACGCCATTCGAAAACTTTACTACGAAAATTGAAATCCCGGTCGGGGCAGATTGATCAAAAATGTTTCTCTATATTTTCGCCGCAGTGATTATTCATTTGCCAACTGTTTCATATGAACTATTTTTCTTACTTCAGGATTGTTATAAAACTAACCTAACCTATAGTGTTCTGCAGAATTGTCCTGAAATATATCATAAGTCTTAAAATTATGTTACCAAGTATGAAACCATTTGCTAGTGGTATTGTGCATATCAATATAAAGGTCGAAAAGGAGCAGGTCACGCAGAAGTCACATATATGCGTCTAAAATTTACTTAATTGACCTTCCTATTTGTTACATTGTCACACTATCGCCTGCTGCGGTGGTTGCGGGTTTGATAAACATATAAACAACATATTTACTTCCGACCGACCGCTACCGCTATTTGGAACTTAGTCAATATCAGAAATTCTATTACTTATAGGTACCTACTCGTTCTTTTTTATCCAATTCGAAGAGTCGACCAGTTAGATTGATTTGATTTGCTTGGTTCAGCTTCCAGATTCGATCCCCAGCCGTAACATATAAAGTAGGTACCGATTAAAAGTACGTCTGTTTTACAAATTGAACATTTATTTATTTACTAGCTTTTACCCGCGGCTTCGCACGCGTAAACTAATAAAACGGGGATGTATTCGGTCCCTTAGTTATAAAACTATCCCGTTGGAATATCCGGATAAAAAGTAGCCTATGTGTTCTTTCAGACGTTCAACTACCTACATACCAAATTTCATGACTCTAAGCCCAGCAGTTGTTATTTCGAGATTTCATCCATATCCCGTGGGAATATCGGGATAAAAAATAGCCTATGTATTATTTCAAAGGTCCAGCTACCTACACACCGAATTTCATGGCTCTAAGCACAGTGGTTGTTAATTCGAGATTTCATCCCTAGGTATCCCATGGGAATATTGGATCAAAAAGTCGCTTATGTGTTATTCCAGACTTCCGGCTACCTACATTCCAAATTTTATGACTCTAAGCCCAACGGTTATTATTCCAAGATTTTATCCCTATCCCGTGGGAATATCGAGATAAAAAGTAGCCTATCTATTATTCCAGAGGTCCAGCTATCTACATACTAAATTTCATGGCTCTAAGCACAACGGTTGTTATTTCTAGATTTATCCCTAGGTATCCCGTGGGAATATTGGGTCAAAAAGTAGCCTATGTGTTATTCTAGACGGCTAACTACCTACATACCAAATTTCATGACTCTAAGCCCAGCGGTCATTATTTCAAGATTTTATCCCTATCCCGTGGGAATATCGGGTTAAAAAATAGCATATGTAGTATTTCAGAGGTCCAGCTACCTATATACCGAATTTCATGGCTCTAGTCCCAGTGGTTGTTATTTTGAGATTTCATCCCTAGGTATACCGTGGGAATATCGGGTCAAAAAGTCACCTATGAGTAATTCCAAACGTCCAACTACCTACATACTAAATTTCATGAATCCAAGTCCAGCGGTTGTTATTTCGAGATTTTATCCCTATCCCGTGGGAATATCGGGATAAAAAGTATTCTATGTTTTAATCCAGGTTATAAACTAACTTTTTGCCAAATTTCATCCAAATCAGTCCAGCCGTTTTAGCGTGAAGAAGTAACAAACATACTTACTCACTCACATCCTCACTCACTCACTCACTCACAAACTTTCACATTTATAATATTAGTAGGATTAGGACTTTAAAAACATATATTCAAAGAAACCAAAATCTTACAAAACTTATAAATTACAAATAAAAATGCCCTGGAGATCACGCTCACTTGGGGCATTGTCCCCAGGACGGAGGCCGCATTGCCTCTCTGCCTGCACCGCCAAACTTAGGCGCTGGGCAAAGAAGCTACCGGCCCTTCAGTCCCCTGAGACGCCGAAGAGCTTGTCCGACACTTCTTTAACAAACTTTTTTATGTCGGACGACCATGGGCCCAAAGTTTCAAATTAAACTACTTATTAGTGCAAGTTTAGTTGGTGAAAATATCGACGATGATTCATGAACCCTAAAAAAATCTGTTTTTCAAATTCGGTAAAAAACAGTGACCCGTATATAAATAAAGATTGCAAAACTTTCCACTCAAGAAAAGAGCACAATATGCACATATAATTTAGAGTGTATGTCAGTGTTACAACGACAGCGGTAACATACGCGTATTCATAGCAAAGTAAATACAGAACAGTAAACCATAGTCAAACAAAGGTACATAGTAGCTAGCTAGTCTATAATCAAGTTGTTTTTATTCATTTTTATTGTGAAACGGAGGCAAATGAGCAAGTGAGTTATCTGATGTGAAATGATCACCACCCTGCCCATTGAGTACCAACTACTCAAGGAGTGTCATTGGGCCATTTAAAATACCGATACCAACTAAAAATTAGTTTAATTTTCATATCACTTCTCTGAAGTATACTACATACAAGAAGTTCTTAAGTTTTTTTTATGCATCGGGAAAAAATGTCTGACACGTCCTACCGGCCCTAGAAATAGAGTTATATTAGATACGTATTTTGTCGCGTCGGATATTGGTGCTGCTGACGGTACCTTTGTTTGAAGATAGTACTGTTCTACATGTACTGTGGTGCCAGCATTCCGCGCCAGGTGTGCGCCGGCGCTTCCTGCGCCATTGTTTTGGGCGCGGGCGCAGGACGCGGCTGCATGCCGCTATTGTAGCGAGAGCGTGGGAAAGCGGAGAGAATTTAAGGAAAAACGATGTTTGAATACATAAATTTCTGACATTTTTTGAATATTTCTGTTTGCTTTTAATTTAGGTTTTTGTAGATGTTGAAAAGTTGGCCAAGTGTGAGGCGGACGCGCACAAGAAGAGAATTTACTAAGTTACCATACCATCATCATAATTAAGACCGATCTAATATCTAACGCCCAATAAAACATTTTTTTAAGAGGGTCCTTTTTCAGCATACATAGGAATATTACAACAACAACAACAACAACACTTACAACTTCTTTTTGTGTGATATTTTTGTATTTCCTTTTGTACAATAAAGAGTATAAACAAACAAACAAACATTATTATACTTTGTGCATAAAACTGGGGCCCTAGTGAAAAAAGGGTTTATTCTACAGAAGTTGAACAGCTGATTTCGACTTAAACCCCTATACACATAAAATAGAAAATAGCTGTGTAATTTCTACAGATTTAGGTAACCCCTTTTTCACTAGGACCCCAGAATAGTACAGTAAATAAGAGTCCTATTAGAATCCATCCAACTGTACTGAATGTGTTCAATGATCCCTAGACCGAGACAGATACCCAAAAAAAGATTCTAAAAATTCTTTATATGCGATAGAAATTGTACTTTCAAACTTGATTATTAATAGAGATGTGCCGACTAGTCGCCGACTAGTCGGTAAAGCCGACTAATCGGCCACTATCGTAGTCGGCGACTAGTCGGCGAATAGTCGGCAAAAAGCGCCGACTATCCGGCCTCTTACATTGTATGTATTTTTCAATAAAATATACATTTTCATGTATGCAGAGCCTTGATTATTTATTAATATTTGAAATTTATAATCATTCTTATTAGTTTTTAAATGTAAAGCAAAGCAACTTTCACGTGACCATTGTACATCTTTTTTTTTTCATTGTATATTCAATATTTTTGGCATTTGATTTTATGGGAATCATTGTTTAACTATTTTTTGTTCAACTTTCTTTTTGAAATTAAAGAAAAACATTAAAGTTACTTTAATGAATAATAGGAGTAGGTAAAATATTTTTAAACAAAAATACCGCTTTAATAAGTAACTTGGTTGCGACTTGCGCGCGAATCAACTGGTTAAGGAAGCGTCATAGAAATCCTGGAAACTGTGATCGGCTTGGCCGACTAATCGGCCGATTAGTCGGCTTCCTTACAACCGACTAATCGGCTAGTCGGCTAGTCGGCCAAAGTCATGATCGGCACATCTCTAATTATTAACTTTACGGACCACTTCCTGCCATTTAACAGCTCTCTGTCTAAGAACCACTACACCAAATATTAACAAGACCGGTTGTACTTTCCAGTTCCACGCCGGCGTCTGCCAGGAGATCCTGTTCAGCGGCTGGATGACCACGACGGCGCTGGAGCTGTTCGGGTCCGCGGTGGCCATCTTCCTGGCCGGGATTCTTTACGAGGGTCTCAAGTACTACCGGGAGGCGCTCCACGCGCGGGCGACGAGCCTCCGAGGAGACTCGCAGGTCAACATCACCAAGAACGAGTGCGGCGCCAACGGGGCCTGCGGAGGGCCTGCTCTTGTCAAGTTAGTATCTTTCCCTTCATAGCAGTTTCTTTCACTTATCCGCAATCTTTGCAAAGTCATCTTCTCCTTCATAGCACTTTCTTCCACTTATCCGCATTTGCAGTCACATATTTTTTCGGAATTTTCAATTTTAAGTAAAATAAAAGTAAGATTTTTTAGTCTTTGTATTTTTTATTGCAACTCCAATTTTGTTACTTTTACGGTCATCCAGTAAAATCCACATCGAGAATGAAAATACAAACTGAAACATAGATGCACAGAAGAACCAGAAAAAGAGACCAACATAATTTGATAAAGACATCTCTGGTGAGCGGTTAGTTCCGATGGAGTGCTGTAAGTTTCTCGATGAGGGCTACAGCATAGATGTCGCTAGTGTCGCTGCTTAAGTGACTATAAATGAGAAAGAAACAATCTGAGATATTTGGTGCGAGAAATTCGTGTCTGTACTCCTGTCCACTAGTAGTGTAGGGGTATGGCACGCAGCACGGATTGCTAAGGACCTGTGTTTAATTACCAGCGCGGGTCTATTTTCTGGTTTTTCTTTGCATCCATATTTTAGCTTTTGTTTTCGTGTGAAATAAATAGATTTCACGGGATGACCGTAAAAGCAACAAAAAAATTAAGAGTTGAAATAAAAAATACAAAAAGATTCCAAAAAGTAATCTTGATACGTTCCTATTACGATCATATAATGGTATGGTACGGTGGTGCGGTGTACCTAGTGGTAACTAAAATTTATGACACAACTTTTTCTGTGCCTCTGGCTCGCTGCAGTTAATCATTCAATGACGTCTATGTGACGTCAAATTTACAGTGGTTTTTTCGTGACAGCGAAATACTTCTTTTTTCAAACAATGCCGATGACTTGTTCTTGAAATGACCGTCGATTTATTGTTCTTTCGCCGCAAGTTTCGTCACGGAAACGGATTTGTCACACTAATGTGTTGTGCGTCTTGTGGTCCACGACCTCAGCCCGCACAGTGGATACATTATAGAATAGAGCCCCATAACTGGGTTAATTTTTATTTTGTTGTCGTTTTTATTTTCATTTTGAGTTCCTCATTTTACTTACCTATACTAAATTTTCAGTTTAGTTACGAAATTTCCGTACATTTTGTGTAACTCAATGGGAACATTTGTGGGAGACAGTGTGGAATTCGGCTTAGTATAGTCAGAATAATCAACTTTACCAATTCACCATTTTCATTCATATCTGAGAAAAGAAAGATATCGACAACAAAATAAACATTGACTATGTTAGTAGATTTACAAATAATTCCATATTATTAAATCCAATTTCCGATTATTAAAGCACATTAAATTCAATCATTAATTGCTGAAACTGGTTTCTGTAGGCTCTGACTTAGCGGCAACAGTATTTTAATAAAAATAGCGTCAGAACGGGAATTGTCGAGGTCAAGGGGGGAGGCCTTTGTCCAGCAGAGCGACACTACATATAGGCAATAAATCAGTAAATTTAGACTAGACCTTTTCCTTTCAAGTGGCGTTAGTAAAATATCCATTGTAGTCCTGGATATTGAAATAAGACCCCAAAGAATGATGGAGACGCAGTTTAAAACGGAACTATTCTCGTTTCAGATACTCTATGATGTCATGCAGCCACTTCGTACAGACGCTGCTCCACGTGGTCCAGTCCACCGCCTCGTACCTCCTCATGCTGGTGTTCATGACGTACAACGTGTGGCTGTGCGTGGCGCTCATCCTGGGGCTGGCCGTCGGCTACTTCTGCTTCGGCTGGCGAAAGAACTCAGTCGTTGACGTCACAGAGCACTGTCAATAGACCTTTTATGCTAATGTCGTTCGAAACTGCAACAAAAGAACGGTTCTCTTTTTCTTTCTCATTAGGAATCTTCAGGAAAACAAAAAGAATACATTAGTTGTACTGTACCCTCTCAAATTGAGTCGCTAAATCGACATAGACTACTAATTTCGCCATGGATTTTTAAAGTGAATGATGCAACTGAAGTGAGTTTCCTGCACTCCAAAATATGTAAACGAATATACATTATGTAGAGATATCGTTACGCATAAAGTATCTAAAATGGTACATAATGGCCTTGGCATTTAGACAATGCCTAAAGTCGTTAGTACATATTTTGTTATTTGGCCGTATTGATCGCTTTGTATTCCACTATACCTAAACATTCTGTTGCCTGTATTTGAATGATGGTTTTACTTTCTGTTAAACGTAACTGCTTTGTGGTAACACAAGTGACTATGAATGATTTAAGCAAACTCAATTTCGCCAAATAATTCAATTAAAATTTTGAGTTTATCATTCACAAAATAGGCGACATGCGTCATTCACTTTTTAAATACAGTTTCATGAAATTCACAGTTCAAAACTTTATATACCACCAGAAAGATCTGGCTGGCTTGACCAACTGCAAAAAACTGTTTTTTTAGTTAAAATCTTGCAACTAAGCTGGTTCCTTTTTTACTTGTTCTATAAAATAGAACTAGCTCTATAACTAAGTAAAGTTACTGATTACTTTAACGCTATACTTTAGGCTATGTTAATTATGTGATAACAGTTTAAACTAGGTTTACTTACCTATTACCCAGTCACGTACGTGTGTTTCGATATCTAGTTCCATTATTTTCTACCTCATAAATAATAGCAGCTTACAACACTACTTAGGTTACTACTACAGTTAAGTACTACTCAAGTACTCAGGAATCAACATGCCGATTTTTGAACGTGTGAAAATATCATAAAATATTATTCGGAAAATTGAGAAACCTGTTCACATTTAGTTTAATGTGTAATCTACCTATTGCTGTTATTGGAATTTCATATTTAACTGCCTATTTAATTGAGTAAGAGCGGTAATTTTTTAATGCTCCACTAGTATTTTGAATCTAATTAAATACGTTTTACCGTTTAGAGGAGTATTTTCACAATGTGATTTCAAAAATTGGTCTGTTAATCACATTTACACTAGCTATTATGTGTGGTTAGACTCAAATCTTTCACATTATTTGATAGTATTGTCCTCAGCAAATGCTCTCTAGGTATCCTACCTAAGCTCTAGGTTGTGACAAATTGCTCTTCTAATCTTTTAGATCGTCACAACTGGTAGCTTTGCATGCTAGTTCACGCTTTTTTGTGTACCTGCTAAAGCGTGAACTGGCAAAGCATTTTACTACCCAAATCTAGTTCTATTTGCAGGTAGTAGGTACAGAAATGTCAACTTATGATATTTTTATGGTTTTGTTTTTCTACTGTCAAAACATTTAAAGTGTGAAACAAACAACAACGTGACTGGTTTTATAGGTATTAAAGTAGATAAACCTTTATTTATAACTATCTGAAATATGTTATTTTGTTATTTGGACATTTGTTAACTTTTGTACGTTGATTGCTCAAAATTATTGACATAAAAAAATATAACATAAAAAAAACTTCTCAAAAGTATTTGTAAAATCGTGAGACTGTAGTAGAATAGCGAAAGACGTTTTGGGACAGTTTGAGACATTAATAGGAAAAGGTGGTATAAAAATGGAGTTCAGTAATAACTGTTTAATAAGTCTGGAAGTGTCCCAAAGTACCCACGTTTGAGTTCTGCTACAGAAGGCTCGTCGTACCTATAGCAATAATTAGATTTTAAGTATAAATCGACTTGTTATCTTGCCTAGATTAGGCCCATCGATGCATTATAAAAAGAGTATCAGAAACTAAAGCAATCTGCACTACGAATAAATATTATTCGTAGAATCTGCAATATAGATCCGACATGATTCTTCTAAAATGTTTCTGCC
Organism: Choristoneura rosaceana; assembly: GCA_037349165.1. NCBI lineage: Eukaryota > Metazoa > Arthropoda > Insecta > Lepidoptera > Tortricidae > Choristoneura > Choristoneura rosaceana. Next base: position 482,019 of record JAZBNJ010000043.1, read on the forward strand.
TTAGGACAGCCTGATATCGGCGACATTGTCCCTTATATGTGCTACTTTTTTTATACAGTGGCTAATTTACTTTTTCCCCACATTAATATAAAAAATATTGCCGTGAAGTACTTTTTATATCTTTACACATTCTATTTTCTTCCGCACTAGATCTCTCTAACGTGTTTGAAGCGTTATTTCATTTCGAGAAAATATACTTAGATTGTAAAAAATACTAATGTATATTTTGAGAAAATAACCTAGTTTGAGAAAGTATTCATTTCGCAGGATATTTCTCGCGCCATTTAAATGAGGCTTTAGAGATTTTAGAAGATGTTTCGGGTGACACTCTTTACCGGCCCGGTTAATACCGACATGGAAACACCTACCGACCCTGGTTTTCATGTACACGCCCATAGAAAATGACATGAGCTTCTATGGGCGTTTACAGTCAAGTGCAAAAATAAGTATCTAATTCGAACCACTCAAAAATATATTACTACGGCCTTATTGCATCGGAATAAGAGTCGGTGGTACTTATTTTTGATTTACTGTCATTTGGTGCAAATGGAAAATGGACGACTCGAAATTATACCACGGAATAAGTAATAGTACATACAAGTACAGAAGCTTCTCTGTTGTGCAAAAGTGACGTTTATGCATAAGAATCGTGCCTTTTGTGCTTGTACTATCGCTTATTTTGTGGTATAATATCGAGTTCATTCATTCATTCTCCTCAATGGCGGCCTTCAAGGCTTGGGCCAATGTCAGTTATATAAAGATAAATATATTCTTCTTCACGTAGTACGGTGATTGTAGTTTTTGCAACTTGATAGCAAAATTCCAAAAACCACGCGGAGACAACTTGCGCATTAAAAAATATCAGACACGAGAGCAATATCGAATTTTGTGATCACTGTTCACTGTTAAAGTTAATCGCCGCATAAAACACTATCAAAATTATACTTCAACTAGCCAAAGAAGCAGAAATACCAAAATTAGACATGGTCTACATCCGCCATGTTTGAATGCTACAAATCGAATCCTAATTTCGAGTTGTCCATTTTCCATTTGTACCAAATGACAGTACCTAGGTAAATCTGATTTTTGAAACTTTGAATAAGTTCATATTTTTACACTTGACTTTACATGAAAGATAGGGTCGGGATTTCCATCTCGGTATTATCCGGGCCAGTAAAAAGTGTCACACGATTTTTCTAAGCTTGCATTAATTACTTATCTACATCTTTCCAAGTTTAGTGGCAACAATGCCAAGAATACCGCCGTCAAGTGATCTGATCATTAACTTTATGGCTGTCTGTGACATTTGGTGCCTTTAAAAACTCGCGACCTGCTGTAAGCAGTTAAAAAAAAGCAATAAATGATCAGGCGTTTCACTTAAATTAATGTATACAAATTCGTGAATATTGTGATACTTATATGTATGGACTTAGTTTTAAGAATGAAGAATGCAAATAATTTGTAAATATTTTTTAAACTATATCATTAAACATTCCTAAAATATAAATAAATTGATGATTTATTACTTTTAAGTTTTATTTTTTTGCCAGATACCGAATAGGTAAAGAAAGATTCACTATAATAATTTTGGTCTCTATTTCTGGGGCCGGTATATATATAGGACTTGTCAGATGTTTTTGCGTGATCCACTGTGGCAGATATTAAAGTATGTGACTGTACCTACCCTGCTTGTACCGCACTGGGCAAGTTTTGCTATTCGAGGCACGGATCCCTAAGGGCCTACCCTAGCTGACATACATACATAGTTTGCACGCGGAGCGGTTGGACGCCTATTATATAGTAGATTGATAACCAAGGGTGGAAAGTGACCCATTTGACCCGAGATATTTCTGGCGCTCGAACGAAGTGAGAGCGCCAATAGTTCGAGGGGAAATGGGTTATTTCACCCGAGTTAGACACTCTACTTTTCATTTCGACTGTGAGGAAACTAAAATACTACAAAAAAACAAGAATAATAATAAATTGAATTTACTTATACCTATCCAACCTCCAATGGTACCTTTTCGACTGGCCACTTGCCATGGCCGACTATAAAAAAAAATCGAGTTGGCCACGACGTGCATCTAGATGGCCATGCCGAAACGTGAAAAAAAATGTCATTGACGTAATTCTATTATCTTCGATGTCGTGGCTAGCCGAAAAATTAAAAAAAAATAACTTTCCACCCTAGAGGAGAAAACGCAATTTTCCACCCGGCTATCTACCCATGAAAATTAAACTTTCCGAACAGGAGAGATGAAAAAATAATTTTCATCTCTCCTGTTCGGAAAGCTACGAAATATTTATTCGTAGTCGGAAAGTTTAATTTTCATGGGTAGATAGCCGGTTAGAAATTTGCGTTTTCATCTCTAGGGTGGAAAACATTTTTTTTACAAGCTTTTATTTATTTTCACCTATCCCGTTGTCTGTCTGTCTGTCGGTCTGTATGTCTGTAGTCAAATCTGGCAAGTTAAATTTGATCAACTTCCAGTAGGTAGTCAGATTGACTTGAAATTTTGGAATACTTATGTAAATCGCGTAACAATACAATAGTCTAGAAGTGACATCCTGGTAGTCCAGCCAGGATCGTCTCTGAAAGACGTAACTCTTCAACGGTTAATAGCATCGACTTGAAATTCGGTATGCGAATGTAGTTTGGGGTGGTTTGGGTGACAATGCAAGTAGGTATACTTACCGCTCCGTGCACCCGCGCCATCTAGCGTAGGTGCTTAAACTACGGGAAATGTATTTATTTACATGGTCAACGATATTCGTAAAGTGAACAATAAAACGACGAAACTATTTAAAATTGTGTTAACTTCTATAATAAAAACATTAAATACCGCTAAGAAATGTATGTGTAGGTATTTTTAGTCCATTTTTGTTCGAAATACCGAGAAACGTGTCCTGATTTCCGTTAATTTCGACAGACGTCTCAGTTCATTGATAAAAACTATCTGAAAATTGACTAAATTTTTGTCTAAATCGAAACCTGCCGAGCGAGAGCGACGTTGATCCGATGGGTCTCCTTCGTAATTCATAATATCGTTTGTCCTAAACTCAAATGCCATAACACTTATTAATTGTCATACTTATTAATTGTTGTTTATTTAGTATAGTTATTTATGTTAGGTATATATTTCTTTCTTCTCACCGTGCATAAATTACTGTTCGCCTGTCTTTGAGTTTTCCTTTCTAGTTTAGGTTAGCTTGAAAAGATCCCTTTTAGGGATAAGTTCGCCTTTGTACTCTTTTGTTTTGTTGTTTTCTTTTTGTATTACTTTGTGTTTTATGTACAATAAAGTATTTACATACATACATACATACACTTTTGCCATAATGATCTTATGTCCTAATAATCATAAGCCATAATATCACATGTCCTAATACTCTAAATCCCTAATATGTTCTGTACTAATATAGTAAAACATAAAACTTACGAGCAATAATATTAAAATCCATAATATTAAATGCCATAACAGAGCACTTGTTGGCAAACAGCGACTTGCGAGCCAGAAAAGTAGATTTGATTAGAACTGAGACCCCAACAGTGTCGAACCGGTACCAGAAAAGTAAGTTAGGTTAGAACTCCGACTCCTACTGAAATGAACCGCAGCCAGAAAAGTAGGTAAGGCTAGGTTAGAACTGCGACCCCTACAGAAGCGAACCAGTCTGAAAAGTAGGTTAGGTTAGAACTGCGACCCCCACAGAAACTAATCGCAGCCTGAAAAGTAGGTTATGTTAGAACTGCGACCCCAACAGAAACGAACCGCAGCTAGAAAAATAGGTTAGGTTAGAATCGCGACTCAATATTATAGGACAAAAAATATTATGGCATTTACATTATGGCAAAAGTTATTACGGAAAAAGATCATTAGGATGAAAGATATTATGGATTTCAATATAGACCCTGATCCGACACACAAGAGAGACACCAAAAATTACTCACTTTTTAAACTTTTTTTTGCTAAATATGTGTGAATTAAATTACGGACTTTAATGAACGTAATCAATTTAAGAACCTATATACTGGTTTTTTTTTATTCGACTGGAAGGCAAACGAGCAAGTGGGTCTCCTGGTGGTAAGAGATCACCACCGCCCATAAACATCTGCAACACCAGGGGTATTGCAGATGCGTTGCCAACCTAAAGGCTTAAGATGAAATACCTCAAGTGCCAGTAATTAGGGTTTAGGTAAAACTGCGCATAGATAATTATAATAATTAGTTGACTATCTTTTAATTAAACAGTAAGAATTGGTTAAGCCACTAGTATCTTGGAGAAATTAACTTCATTTGACCTGTTGAATATTCGCTTACTTATAGGTTCTCTGTCTCTGCCGTTTGGGCAAACCCTTTTTCTAATGTTTCATGTGGCAAATGTTTAATTTCCTAAGTAGGTATCAAATTTCTCCGAAACCATAATTATTTTCGGAACTTTCATGAAACAGACCTAACCTAACCTACTATGCTCTATAAAACCATAAGAAAATACTCTGAGAAAAATTTTTGGTTTCGGAGAAATTCGATACTTGGAAAATGAAACATTAGGAAAAAAAAATGCGAAACGGCAGTAGACACGTCGCCCAAAGTTAGCGGAAATTAAAAATAATACTTTGTATACGGAGCGACAGCGTGTAGGTCGGTGTAGTCTGTACTGGCCCTTACTACGAAGTGCAAAATTCGTATCATGCTGTCCCGCTGACGCTTATACTATTAAATACGAGAGTGAGAGGGACAGCACGACACGGACTTTGATTTTCTAATCACGTAGTTGCCCGCAGCTTCAAATTTGGCTATATAAACGCGCGCAGCCGCAGTAAGGTACCCGGCAACAAAAATGGTAGGACGCAGGCAACTCGTAGTCGCGGCTGTGCTTCTGTATGGTAAGTCTCCTGTGCACAAAAACTTTGAGAACAAGTCTTCGGTGCTAGTGGAAACACATTAAAAAGAAAAGACGTGTCAGTTACTAATTACATATATGGCTAAAACGCTATTTTTATTTTTAAATCCGACGCAAAACGAGGGGTGTTATAAGTTCGACCGCTATGTGTGTCTGTCTGATGCACCGTAGCTCTTAAACGGGTGGACCGATTTGATTGCGTTTTTTTTATTTAAAATCAGGTTTTCTAGCGATGGTTCTTTAGACACGTTTCGTCAAAATCAGTTAGCTGATTTTGATATATTGAACTTTGAAGTGACAAAGTCCGGGGTTTTCTAACTTTTCACTGGTAACATTAGCTTATGTTGGTATGTAAAGACGAGCAAACTGAACCATGACCCGGGGTGGAAACTTTTAATAATAAGTTTCACTACGATTTCCTTGACAAAAGTATGAGATGTCAACATGACATGTAGCGCAAAGGTTCCACTCGGGTCGTGATTCAGATTGTTCTTCTTATTTATATACCTAGGTAGGTATACAACTTATAATAAATTAATTAGAAAAGTTGAAAACCCCTGATTTTGTCATTTTCAAGTTCAATATTTGAAAAACAACTAAACCGATTTTAATAAAACGTAGCTAAGAACTCGCTTTCATGGAAAAATAACGCATCAAAAGCGGCCCATTCGTTCGAGAGCTACGATGCCACAGACGTACAGACATTGCCGTCAAACTTATAAAACTCCTCTTTTTTCTTTCTTTCTTTTGTGTCGGGGGTTAGTAAATGGATTATCCGGTGGTGGTATATTTTTTTGACATTCATAAGTGCTTGTTATAACCAAAATTGAATAAAGATATTTTGACTTTGACTTATCGAGGAGATTGTAGGTATTTCAAATCTGGGGGCACGGGAGTGCCCCCGCCAAGACGGGCCAAGCGAAGCGCAAGGGCACTACCTACCTTTTCTCGAAGCGCTTCGTCGTATTTTTGAACCTTCTTAACTTGGGTTCGGATTATACCAGATAAACAAAATTTTCGGGATATGATGTCAATGGTTGACATATTAAAACTATAAAGTTTCAATTGGATAGCTCTTATACTTTAGATTTTATTGATATCTAAAATACCCCGATTTCGTCACTGACTCACTGATGATCATCAATATTCTTAAGGTTCTTCCTGAAGTCCTAGAAAGCTGAAATTTGGTACGTAAGCTAGTAATAGTATACAAACAACGAAAAAATCTTAAAGCTTGAAACTTTTACCACCCAACCCCTTAAACTAGGGGGTGAAAGTTTGTACGACACTTCCGCAAATTTTGATGCTAGAGGAAAATTGATACAGGGGGTCCTTGTTATCCTTGTTACAAATAATAAGATATGTATTTCAGGATTTTTAGTTAATCATCCCCTACCCTTTAAATTAAAGAATGACAAAAGGCACCTCAAATGTACAAGAAATACACCCCAAAAAAAGAAAAAAAAATTAACAACAGAAAAAATACTCGTCTAAATATCATAAACAACTTACATAAAGAAATGAAATCACACAAAAACATTTCATGTTAAATGTTGCCAAGACGAGACCATGTAGCTCGCACTGTCAAAAAGTAATAAGATCTCATGTAAAGCGAAGTTTCTAACCCTACATGCCCAGCTCTAAATCTATAAGCCCTAATTTCACACTAAAGTTGCGACGAAATACTACAGCAGTGGCTCGTAGCGAGTAGTTCGTAGCGCGTAGCAGCGTTTTCCCGCTATTAATCTCGTAGGCGTGCAAACCGTGGACTAAACTGGCGAGTCGGTAATGTAACAAATTCCTAAACCATTTTGGGCCCACTCGGAAATTCGGCCCACAACTCCCACAAGTTTCTATCCTACAGGCTGAAGACGAGTAAGAAATTGATATCGGTAGTATATCGGTCATTGGTCGGTGGTATGGTGGGTGACGTAGGCCCTCTATATACCCACAAGCTTCTAGGCCGAAGTTCCCGAATGGGTCCAAAATGGATTCATCATCATCATGATCATCTCAGCCGTAGGACGTCCACTGTTGGACATAGGCCTTCCCCCATAGACCTCCAGTTGCTTCGGCTGGCAGCCAAAATGGATTGGATTTACATATTAGGAAGGGAAAACTCTCCTGAGACAACCACGAACCGGTAGACGAAGAATTGGCAGTGGCGAGTTACAAGTACCTACTGTTAATGATCATTGTGGCGTTCTAAGGGCCTTTGTTCAACAACAGTGGACGTCTTCCGTCTGATGACTTATGACTTACTAGCTTTTTCCCGCGGCTCCGCCCGCGTTGAATTCGGTTATCGCGCGCTGTTCCCTCGGGAACTATGCATTTTTCCGGGATAAAAAGTAGCCTATGTCACTCTCGGGCCCATAAACTATCTCTATGCCAAAAATCACGTCGATCCGTCGCTCCGTTACGGCGTGAAAGAGGGACAAACATACAAACACACAAACACACAAACATACAAACACACTTTCTCATTTATAATATTAGTATGGATTCAAGATTTATTGACGATGAACTAGCGCAGTTTTGTAGTCTAATGATCATCAACTACTTCGTTATTAATACCACTTCCATTTCGTTTTGTTAAAGTTATGGTTACCTACTTATTTACCTAACATACAATTACCCGTATAATTTGTGAATGAACAGGATGCAATGTGCGAGTTGATTATAGTCGAATCTGTGTGATGTGTGGGTTGACGTGTCATCATCATCAAAGGAACACATAAAAAATTGCTCTGCGATAGATAACTGTTTAAATATTTTAGTTAAAACTTACGGCTGTTCAAGGCGGCTGTTCATCAGAATTATATTCTAGTAAAAAATATCCTGTAACAATTTGTTTTAGTATTACGCTAATCTCGCAAAAGGATCTATCCTAACGATTTTGTTAAAATTTGCTATCGATTATCGATCTTTATGGTACTAGTGAACGTATTTAGTCTTAGAGTATTATCATAGTAAAAGTGTAATCTTCTTTCTTCGCTAAAATGATGGCTCTGGGGCACGGATTCGTAGGAGCCCTGCTGGATGCAATGTGATGTGTCGGCTGACGTGTCATAATCATCAAAGCAGCACCACAGTACAAGAAAGTTCCTTAGACTTTGGCAGGCAGCACATCAAAACTTACGGCTGTTCAAGTCGGCTATTCATCAGAATTATATGTTGATATAAATAATAGATAAGTAAATAAATATCCAGGGACAAATTGTTTATGTATTACGTTAATCTCGCTAACGGATCTATCTAACGATTTTGATAAAGTTTGCTATCGACTATCGGTCTAGTTTGATCGTACTAGTGAACGTGTTAGAATAATAAATACTGATTAAATAGCCCGAACGATAGTGCTATTACTTAATTTAGGTAACCTCTTAACGCCCACCTAAGTAAAATTTGTGATTTTATGAACATCTACATTCGTGTCATTTATGGATAGAGTTTGATGTTCAAATAAGTCCTAGGAACCAGCTACATGTTTGCGGCGTTTGGCGTGTAAAACTTGGGGCCATGGGGGCCAAGTGCGCGTCGACTATATAAAGATTTGTCGACGCGCCTAATAGAAGCCTCGGGCGACCACTAGAGGGCTGGCCACTATTTCGCACAGTGATTAAGAATCGCTATACAGCGAGGAAATACGGCCAGCCTTTTGGGCACCTTGCCCATTGACGGCGATTTAGGCCAAATTTTCTATATACTTATTTTAAGGTTTCATCATCTCAGCCGTAGGACGTCCACTGCTGGACATAGGCCTCCCCATAGACCTCCAGTTGCTTCGGTTGGCAGCGGCCTGCATCCACCGTGAACCCGCGGCTTTAACCAGGTCATCCGTCCATCTCGTTAAGGTCATCATTTTAAGGTTTATTATGTTTGTTTTGTTTATTCTGTTACGAGCTAAATAAACAAACAATAAATCTTTTATAAATAAAGGACTCTAGGCATTAGGAGCTAATCTATTAATAATTTCTATGGTGAATCCTACTAATTTACTTTCCTTCTTCCCTAAAATAGTGGCTTTGCACGTGACAAATTATTGTAGTAAATTAATATGGATCTCATTAGAAAACTATTAATGCTTAGGCAAGTAAACAATGTTTTGTAATAGATTAGATACGAATGATTATGACGCACTTGTAAATCTAATTTATGTACAACTACGATAGAAGATTCGAATTCTAAATATCAATCTTCACGGTGGGGATTAGTTTGATCAGATGCGATTTAGTGATAAATATGTTGTTCTAAATTATCACAAAAGTTGTTAGGCGCGTGTATTGGGTCAGTTTCAGGGTAGGCACTAGGCAGCTTTCAGTTTGTACAGCATCAGCACCGGCCACCCCACTCCCCACCCCACACACCAGACTGCCCTGGAGCCAGGCCCTATATCTGGGGCCCTAGTGAAAAAGGGGTAAATTCTGCAGAAGTTGAACAGCTGATTTCGACTTAATTAAACCCCTTTACACAGGGGCGGATCTACTTAGAGGCTTTTTGCGCTGTAGGCTGTAGCCCAGGGCCCCGTGGATACAGAGGGCCCCCAACCTGAACTGAAAACAATAGACGGTATTATCAATAATAAAAATTATCTAGAATTAAAAAAAATCCGATAGTTATTAGGTAGGGCCCCTAAGCAGTAGGTATTAGCCCAGGGCCCCGCAAATTCAAAATCCACCCCAGCCTTTAGACATAAAATAGAAAATAGCTATGTAATTTCTGCTGACTTAACCCCTTTTTCACTAGGGTCCCAGATATTACGAAGTACTAAATTCGAACTTCGTATCTTGCCGGCCCGCTGACGCTAGGGTATATTGGGTAATTGGAAGAGATCGCTTTTAAGCGATAAGACCGCCTATTGTCTACCCTGTATCTGTGTCTATATTTAAGTTTTTGTACTGCTTTATGGTGTGCAATAAAGAATATTTGTATTGTATTGTATTGTATTGTATATTATTAAATACAAGAGTAAGAGGGACATACATAGGTAGGTACGATGCAATCTTCGATTTTCGAATATCGTAGTAGCCCCCTGTTAAAAACACGCCATTTGGTCTATCACGTGCGGGATCTACTTAAAATTTTCCGGGATACTTTCGATAGTGGAAGGGCTAAATTGTCTAGAAATAGAAAAATCTAAAAATTAAAAAAAAAGTAAAATTATGCCCTTTGTTCTACCGAAGGTGCGGTATGTTGGCGTCCCGCTGACGCTCATCTATCTATACTTTATACGAGCAATTCTTGTGTATATGTCGGCGGCCGATCATAAAATCCGCCAGATCACAAAATTTCTAGGCCATGAAATGGCGCCATTTCATGATAGGTATGCCTAAAAGTTGACCAGGCATATAATCACGATGTGCCTGAGAAACAATATGGCAGATCGATTAGATTAGAGCAACGTATTCGTCGATATTCCTAGCTCTATACCGCGCACAAAGTGCGCGCTATGCGAAGTGCCAGAATCGATATGGCGGCGTTTCATGATATGTCTAAGAATTTCATAAACATCGCTAGACAAATCGTTAAACATTAAGTTTTGAATGCTATGGCGGATATCCCTTAGCCAATTCATGAAATGGCGCCACTTCACGATATGCCTAGGAATTTCGTGATTTGCTGGATTTTACGACGTGTATATATTGTAATCAGAATCGCGGCGTTTCCAACTTCATAACGATTTCGATGAAATTGATAAATAAATAAATAAACCTAAATGCGGCAGTTGTGAGCGTGTCCGTGTGTACGTTTGTTTTTGCTCTATCACGCTTAAAAAAGTAATCAAGATGTGCGCATGGTAAAGAGTTGTGCAATTTTCACGGCAGTGTTTTTCACGCAATGTATATTCATGAAAACAACGATTTAACTTCGTACTTTCGTAATTTCAACTGTCTGGCTGTTCCAGTGTGTGGTGCGACGGCCGAGCTGTGCGCGGCGCGCGCGCGCACGGATGCGGGCTGGGTGTGCGGCGTGTGCGCGCGCGGCGGCGACTACGCCAGCTTCTTCGCCGTGCCCTACGCCAAGCAGCCGCTGGCGGCGCTGCGCTTCCAGGTACACCCGTCACCAAACTTAAGGCGCGCCGTCTAACAACGACCAAGCAGTTCCACTTGGCGGCTGCCGTGCGCTTGTTTAAAATGATTTCGAATGTTCCAGGAGCTTCAACCGGCCGAGCCTTGGGAGGGATGTCGCGACGCCACCAAGCCGGGCCCTGTTTGCCCGCAACGGGACGTTTTCTACGGGGCGACAAGGCGGATTAGCGAGATGAGCGAAGAGTGTATCCACGCCAACGTGTACGTGCCGCTAGAACACCTCCCGGCGACAGGCAAAGGCTGGAGTGGAGGCGAGATAGAGGATAATGAGGGCAGCGCCGCGCCGCGCAACCGCTCGCTGCTGCCGGTGCTGGTGTACATCCACGGCGGCGGCTTCGGCTTCGGCTCCGGCGACCCCGACCTGCAGGGCCCGGAGTACCTGATGAGACATAACGTTGTCGTTATCACATTTAACTACAGGTTAACACTTTGTTTACTGTAATGTCTCATTGTCCGTCCTAGAACCGTCCTAAAATAGACCTTTTCTCCAAGGAACGCGGGTAGAATCGAACTGAAATTAATATCAGATGCTCAGATTTGCTCCCATTAAAGCACTGAAAAAGTTAAACTTCTAAGCCAACTACCCAATCAAAAGATACAGTCAAAAAACTTTTAAAGCACGCAGAACCCTCACTACTCATCCCTCCTTTACGTTTGTTGTCATCGTTCTTATTTCGTTATTTTGAGCTATATACTCGTATAAGTAGCTAGTCTCAATTTCAGGCTTGGGCTGTTTGGTTTCCTCTCTCTAAACACAACGAGCGTCCCGGGCAACGCGGGGCTGCGGGACATGGTGACGCTGTTACGCTGGGTGCGCCGCAACGCGCGGGCCTTCGGCGGCGACCCCGATGACGTCACCCTGGCGGGCCAGAGCGCCGGTGGTTCCTCCGCGCATCTACTCTCACTCTCTCCAGCCGCACGGGGACTTTTCAAGAGGTACTTAAAACCAGAAAAAATCGAATCTTTCATTTTGAAATTGACATCACAATAATATTTTCGATTTCTTTTTCAGAGCCATATTGATGAGTGGATCCGGTGTACGTAATTTTTTCTCGCCGTCGCCGGTTTACGCGAAATATGCGGCACAGTTGTTCCTCACCAGTCTTGGTATCAACGGAACCGACCCCGAGGAGGCGCACCGTCAGCTGGTTGCCACGCCGCTCGAGAAGATCATCGAAGTTCAAAGCAGTCTTCAAGATTCTGTAGGCGTCACGGTGTTTGCTCCAGTTGTGGAGTCCGCACATCCCGGTGTTGAAAGAATATTGGATGACGATCCTGAAGTTTTACAATCTAAAGGACGCGGAAAAGATATCCCCTTGCTGGTGGGCTTCACAAACGCCGAGTGTGAAACATTCCGCCACGTATTCGAGAATATTGACATAGTGAGTACAATCAAAAACGACACTACGCAGTTGCTACCTCCAGGAGCGTCATACAGACTGCCACCGGAATTGATCCCAATCAAAGCGAGCGAAATCGAAAGAAGATACTTTGACGGGATAACTTTGGATGAGTTTTTAAAAATGGCCACAGATTTTTACTTCATATATCCCAGTTTGAAGCTGGCAGAAGTGAGGGCTACAAATAGGGAAGCTCCCTTGTACTTGTACCGGTTCGCGTATGATGCGGACTACAGCGTGTTCAAAGAAGCTCTTAATCTTACGTACAGCGGAGCAGGACACTCGGAGGACCTCACTTTCGTGTTTCGAGCCAATTACGCACTCGGAGATAGAGTTTTATCACCAAGAGACCAAAGGATGGTGGACATCATGACGACGTACGTCACTAACTTCATGCGTTACAAGTAAGTGCCTAGTTGGTTCAATTTAATTTATTTGCTTTTATAATTGATGGTGGACTACCGTAAACGGCTTCAACTTTGCGCTCTGGCCCAAACATTGCCTGATTCTATTTAGAGTTGATAACTTAGTACCCTTCTATTCTTTGGGTTTTAAACTTTTATCCCCCCGTAATAATGATTCCCGTGTAGATAAAAGTTAAAAACCTATAAAAATGCTAAGTTATCGACTCGAAATCAAATCAGCCAATGTTTGGACCAGAGGCCAAAGTTGAAACAGTTTATGGTACCTAAATATTTGGTTTCAGTGATCCAACGCACGGAATAGCCAACTGGCCGGCGGAAGGCAAGGAACTGTGGTACCAGAACATTGAAGACGTCCAGCCCACTGCTGAGCCCGTACGCGGAAACTACTGCGAGGTGCTGAACTTCTTCAACAGCATTTATGACGTCAACAGCTTACAGACGAAATAAAAAAGTTTTTTTTATTCATTTTTAATACAAGCTTTTTTCCTGGCTGTATTTTTGTTGACTGTACTTGCAGCATTGTCATTCAAACTACATTTCCTTACTTTCAAATCTATGCCATTAACCGTGGAGAAGTTCCGTCCTGCGGAGACTATCCTGGACGGATTATCAAAATGTCACTACCAGGTTATTGACGTTATTGTATTGTCACCAGCCAGATTAGCATAAGTAGAGGTATGTCAAATTTCAAATCAATCTGACCACTGGTTTAGCAAGATTCAACGCGCGCATACATAAGTCCCTGTAGACATACATTTATATACATACATACATTGTAAATAATATAAAAGCTTGTAAAAATAAATGATTTTCTTACAAATGTCGTTTTGCATTCACCCCCCGATAGCCTGGACTAGGTGGAAAACATCGATATATTATGTGCAAAAGTAGAAAATGATCGAGCTCATAAAAACCCGTACCTAGTCCTGGTCTAAGCCCAGGCCCCTTCTTCGCCACAGAGCACACTGGGCACGTGCCCAGGGCCCCGCGATGCATTGGGGCTCCCATCTAAAGATCATTCGGTCCTCGGGGTCGATGTCTCGTAAGTTGGCCCAAGATCGTAAGGCAGAGGCTGACTAAGGGGGGGGGGGGGGTCAGGGCGGTCCGGCCCGTGGCCCATCACCTAGGGGGGCCCGGTTTGGCATTGGTAAGCATAAAAAAAAGTTTAGGCGTGACGGATGTCGCTTCACTCGTAAATTTTTACGTGGTGTTCACGTGGTAAAATATTGATTAAAATTTGATTTTTTATTCAGTAATATTCAAATCTGGAAATATTAAAGATCGCCCCGGGCAGCCCCGGGCCTCAAAAAGTCTTAGTCCGCCATTGTCGTAAAGCGCGTGGCATAATCTGGGCTCTAACAATCAATTTTTAAAATAAGTATAAAAGAAGCGCTCTTCATAATGAAAGAAAAGTTTTGTTTTCTATGAACTTTTTCTATTTGCAAATTATGAGGGTCTGGAGGGACTCTTAGCGCCATCTATTGATCAATTTATAGAAAATCCAACATCCTCTAACAAACGCTATCGAAGTTTCTCAACTTGTACCAATTGCCTAAAACTTACGATGCTCTTCCTAAAAGGTATCTGCTCCCCAAGCATAACATTCGTACAACCCCCACCAGTAATCGTCACATTTTTAAATTTGTCTTCCCGTGCAAGGGTTGAAGCTAGAACATGCTAGGACCAAGTCCTAGTGTTGAAGGAATCGATTCTATTGTGTGTAGGTGTGTAGCGAGTCCTAGCGCCATCTAGCGAACAAATATAGAAAACTCCAAATTCTACATCGCGCCGCATCGCGCTATCAAAGTTTTATATACAACTTCAGACGCTCTTCTATCGGACTGCGATCCCCAGCATCTGCCTGAAGAGAGATCTTTCTATTTAGCCCATATTTAGCCTCTCTCTGCCCCACATCATGAAAACTATTTTATAAACTCAATCAAGTTGACCAACAAAAACTTGACGTGCAAGCACCATATTAGCATATAGTTTAGTGATTGTAAAAACGCCTCTTTCGTTTAGAAATTTAGCGAACACTTCTAGATTTAAATTGTACAATAATTGTAGTCTATTTTAAGTAAACCACTTTAACTTTTCGTGAAATTTTTCAATAAAAGGTTTTTTTTTACAATATTTATTTCAGTTGAATCTTCATTTAAACAAAGTCAATAACTTAAGAACGAACCGGACCTTGGAAATAGGTCTCGACTTGTTTCTGAACGCAACTCGTGTCATGTATGTCAAAGTGTGTGACGGGTGTTCGGTCCATGTTTGTCTTGTGTATTTTTACTTGTTGATTTTTCTAATTAAATTTGTTAACTATAACGCGGCGTATCGCGCGACGGGTTCCGGGAGCGATATGTTATAGTTCAACAAACACGCGCTGCTGTCGGAGTCGCGGCCGTCCTGCCTGGAGCGCCGAAAGTTCAGGTAACGGTATTTTCTGACGACGTCGATATTTTTTCTCGAATTGTTCTCGACGATGTATCGATTTCACTGCGAATATTTACCTTTAAAATCATGCCGCGGTATGGTACTTGAAGGATCTGGTTATGTTCGTAGATTCTGTTGTTCGTTCTTGTCATGCGACGCGCGACGTTTCCTGAAACTGGGGCAGATGTGCGCCTACTGCGTAAACAAAATCGTCAACGACATGCCACTACTATTTATCATAAATATATCTTTTTTTTTTACTTGAAAGTCCACATCGTTCATTAGCCATTTGGTTCAAACTCAAGTGTGACTTCTAATGACTGCTGTAAAACAATTTTTCCACAACACATTTTTGCCATTAAATTAATACAGGTACTTCAAACAAATGTTAATTAGGTATTGAGAAATGAGTTTATTCTTCATTAATTAGTTAAATAACAGAAAGATAAATCATTTATTAAAACTGATGAAACAACAGTTTCACATGTGTGATAAAGTTTTAATTGTGGTAATAATAACAAGTATGTCTACTGCTCATTAACATGAATATAACACATTGTTGCGTTGCATTAAAAAACAATTTGATTGACTGCCATAAAATCTTTTCTGCTATTTTGACATGTGAAATATGGCCTATTGGAATATTAAATATCTTATTAGACTTGGTTACTATTAGTAGGTTTTTTTTTTATGATGTCCCAATCTCGTTAACATCCCACTTGTCGAACAAAGCCATTGTATTCTATTATGTCCTCAAGTGCATAATCCTAAGTCAACAAAAATATAAGATAAAATAGCTCATTGAAATAATCACTTTATTATTTACAGTATTTACAGTAGTATTCATTTTAAATAAAACTTTGACAGATAATATTTTTAAAATTGAATGCATCAGTCATCATGCAGCCTCATGGAAAAGAATTATCTGCAAACATGTATGTGTTTTAAATGCACTTTCTGCTCTAGGTAATAAAGTTGTTATTTCAGTGAACTATTTTATTTTATATTTCTGTTCATTTTAAACTGATTATTATATGGTTGAGGGCACAATAGAATACGCTGTGGGCTGTTAACGAGATCAGGACATCTCAAAACTTTCTTACTATAACTTTATGAATCCCTCTCCATAAAAAGTATAATCTCTCAATGTATAGCTTTAGAATTGTAAAAAAACCAGCAATTTATTTTAAATGTATTTCAAGTTGGTACAGGTGAATGAAATTTATAAAAGTTGTCATAGATGTGGTCCCATATTATCAATGCGTGACTTGATGATGGCCTGCCCATTGCAAATTCACTGCCCACGTCGAAGATGAGGCAAGAGGCTGTGCTTATATCTGGCTTCTCTTTCCTAATGGAGAAGCTTAATGGTTGCCAAACAAACGGTACCATCGATGTGGCTAAAGGCGTGGGGTCACTGAAAAAGAAATTATACAAGACTAGAAATTTAGATTACTTCAATATAAAGTCTCCGCTAAGCATTAGGAATTTGAAAGTGTGTGTTTTGGTAAGGTGCATTTTATGAACATATTCCACATCACTCCACATATGCAAATGTGCTTTTAGTGTGCACAGCTATAAGAGACCCTAAATTCTTAAAACACACATTACCAAAGGGCACGAAACACATAAAGTGCAGGTCTTAGTGTGCCAAATACTGTAGTCTCATAAAAAATTTAGGCAACCCAGTGGGAATCGCGTTACACTATTGCTGATCATTTGTTATCAACCCTTACCTATACTTCAAGAAGTTGCTCCACAGACTCACAAGCTTCTCAGCCACTAATTCATCCTCATCATTTAGAATATCTTTCGCAAAAATATAGTCAAAGATAGTCTTGTTTCCCCCCTGCAATGAGAACTCCATAAGGTACACTGGGAGGTGGCTGGATGCAGCATGCATTGTTGCTGACTTTACGATAGGGTACACAGTAAACACATCATTCATATAACTTTCATAGGACTCTGCTATGTCTCCACCCAAAATATGATCTCCGAAATAGACGTCTTTAATTTGCTCACCAATTCTAATTTTTATATCATCACTATCAAACTCCAAATTATTTGGTAATAGCTCTTCAAATTCATCAGGCAGAGTGTTAAATACTGCAGCAGTGTTTTCATTAAGAGAAGATTCATCTATTATCTCTTTCATATATGTGATTAAAATAGGCACATGTTCTAATGAACCACTGCGTAGAATAACCATGGGATCTATATGCAATAAGTTGGTTAGTGAAGCGCTTTCTATGCATGGCATGAAATTAGCAGACACATTGGATAGTGTGTTTGGTGAGACTTCTTGGTAAAAATTACTAAGATCATCGACTGTACCAATATTAGCATCTTGATAACCGAGAGATATTGCTATGTCAAGAGCAGTTGCTGCAGGATCACTACTCAGTGATGTTGGTGAGATAGCTGATCCTGATTCCAATATAACCTTATGTATGAGTCCAGCTATTGCTCCTGACAATAGAAGGAGATGAACAGAAGCCGCCCCAGCCCCTGTCCCGTAAAGAGAGACTTGGGAAGGGTCTCCTCCGAACTTGGCGATGTTTCTGTGGACCCAGTACAGAGCGGCGACCTGGTCCTTGAGGCCGGCGTTGCCGGGCACATCATTGGTGCCGAGGCAAAGGAATCCTTCGGCACCGAGGCGGTAGTTGAAAGTTACCACAACGAAACCTTGGCTCAAGAGACGAGAAGGAGGATGGTGAGAGCCCCATCTAGAACAACATTTGATGCTTAAAATTCCAAGAATCACAGCACAGGTGCATTTAAGCCTAGAAAAAGAAATTACAGGAATTCAAGTCTGCTTTATGGACTATATAAGTACCTAATGATAATGATGATAAAGCTTCCATTTACAATGAGTTTAATTTGCTCGAACTACAAATCTAACATCCAAAAAAAACTCGATTTAGCAGAGAACTACGAGTTAAAGGTAAAGTCTGATCTGTGCAATAGCGCTGCTATGAAACTCGAAACTGGAAGTTCGTTTCGTGCGGTCCCTCTGACACTTATATTATTTAATACGAGAGCGAGAGGGACGGTGCGATACCAACTTCGAGTTTCGAGTTTCCTGGTAGCCCTACTCTTTGTAGTTAGGCCCAATCGCTTCACGTATCGGAACTATCATACCCCGCAGCGAAGTGTCCTCCGTGCACGTGCACGAGCACGGGCGCGGCCTGCGCGTTCTGCGGCGTAAACACGTTGAGCACGAGGCACGCGTGCGCGCCGCGCCGGCCGGGCTGCGCGCAGCGCACGCGGTGGGCCGCCTCGAACACGCCGTCCCACGACGCCGGCGGCCGCGGCGCCTGTCCAAAGACAACACGGTTATTTAATGCAAAGACTGGAATCCTCGCTCTGCTGCCGCATAGGTACATTATCCCGTTCTGCTATCATCCTATTGACAATCAATAAGTGTTGATCGTTTTAGTACTTAATAAAGTCAGATGACAAAAAAATCATTGTGCTGTCATCTTCAGCAGTACCTACTTGAGCTTTTAGTTGAATATGTCGTTAAAAAAGACATCACATAAAGGATGACAACCCAACCCAAACCCAACGGCGGCCCAAAAACGATTTCTCTGGAGAAAGACAATTTGTGTACAATTTTCTGCAGGGCCGACAACGCACTGGCATCGCGTAAAGCGCTACGGGTTTCGATGGACAGTGGTGATCACTTAACATCAGGTGACCCACTTGTTCGTTTGTATGGCCTCTCTAACATAAAAAAAGACGATGAGGAGAGCGAAACTTGAATTATAAATAGGATGGGTTTGTTAAAGAACTTAATATCCACTGAGTTGCCTCAATAGGTATTTTAGGTAACGCTGCAAGATATTGCATCCGAAGAAATAACACACTTCTCTCGGGATTGCTTAGCGAAAATTCACTTCAAAATGTAATAGGACAGAAATATTGCACGACTTTCACCACCAACAGGCGCCAACACCACGGGGTGGCGTTTAAAGTGTTTTAATTGATCCATGGCTAATTAATTAGATACGTATCTGATACGAGATATAGACCACGAGTGCCTACCTTAACTGAGATGCTTTCCAATATTTATGAAAAGCTTTTTATGGTTTATGGTCTTCATTCCGCGGAGAACATATCTATTGTTATAAGGGACTTATACTCTGAACAAACCAGCGATGTAATGTAATCGAATCTAGTTTTTCGAATTTAGTCAATGTGAACGTTACACACCTTTGTACCGTGTAGATAATGCCTACGAACGAACGGTTTAACTTACAATTACATAACGAGTTTTAAACTTTCGTGATTTTCACTATAACTGTTACCACACCCGGGACTTTTATCCCAAGGAAGTTGTCATGATGGTTCCCTATATTGAGTAAGTACATATATATCGATGGTTCACTACGACCTTCAACCTACGACCAGACCACTGTGTAGAAATTTAAAAGAAGCAACTGATATCAGGGAAGCAAGGTAAAAATATTGAAATTCACTGTTATAGATCTCCGCTATGTTGCGACAAAATCAATCAATTGTTTAGTTTTAGATTTCGGCGGTCGAACACCAACATGTAGCGCCTACTCATTTATCTTAGCAATTGTTTGCAAACGAGAGATTTATTGTTACAGCAGCAGAAAGCAATGTTTGCATGACTTACGAGTTGTTTACGCTCGCAGCTAAAAGAACTGCTCCTTTAGTATTTATTACTCACTGACTGCCAAGCCCTCTCATTCTGAGAGGAGGCCTGTGCCCAGCAGTGGGACGTATATAGGCTGGGATGATCATGATGATGACTCACTGACTGAACATTAAATTTGTACGAAAATTAAAATGACAAGATCTTTATCAAAACCACCATTGCTTCACTTCACTACTCCCTCTTTTGGATTTGTTTAAACTGCTTACTTGAATTTCACCGATAAAATGAAATCAAAAATATGTTTGGATTTTTAATTGAATACATTTAATTGGATGAAAAGTACTTGTCACTATTTGTACTGCGTTTTATTGTATTTAATAAACCCATTTTTAGACAGGGAATGTTAGAAGCCAGGCCAGGCCACGAAAAGTGTAGAGTTTCGTATTAATATGCGACAAATATTCAATATTAAGTATTGATCAAAATACTATAGACTATACCACTTGGCATAGCTAAACTATAAAGGTTACCATGTAAACCACGGAACCCTGACGAGCGCCACTCCCCTTCGGGCTTTAATCATTCAACAGCGATAGCGATCTACGCGACGTGGTGCAAATGGGATTTTCGTATCAACAAACAAATCGTCTGACCTTAAACCTGTCGCGGGGCGTGGGCGGGGCGACGTAAGGGAGGCCGAGGAAGGCGAAGTGCGGCGGGCGCGCGCCCAGGTACCCTCGCGCCGCGCCCTGCGAGGTCGGCACGTCGCGGTGCGGCGCCCGCGGCCAGCCCCCGCGCGTCTCCCCCCGCGCCAGCAACAGCACCACCAACAACGACCTCATCTACCTCCACCTAATTAGATCACCATTACCCTGATTGAAGCGGCTCTGTGATCGAGTTAGCGGGTGATTAGTGCGGCATTGGCGCGTGTGCCGCGCCGCCGGCTCGCAGCGAGGCGCGATTATCATAACAATTTGCGAAATAACCATAACAGTTTATGTATCGCGTATCGTGTAAACATTCTCATTGTATGTTGTAATTTTAAGGGAATAGTTTACGGATTATAGTTGGGTAGTTCGCCGTGAATAGTAAGGTTAACGTGAAGGTGAACCCGGAACGTTCGTTTTATTCGTTCGAATCGTTTATTCTTGACGGTTTGTGAATGCTAGCGTGACTGTTTATCAAGACAAAAACAATGCAATCACTTTATATAACTCTTTATTTGTTACAGGTATGAATTTCATGTGACATCGACGCTTTCGCCAAAGAAAGTGGTGAGTCCCTTAGAGTAGATCACAAACACCAGCTCTCCTAAATTCCTAATTCTTGTCGCGCAACTTGCCTAACGTCAACCAATAAAACAATGTGGTAGTGATCAATCATAGTCGTTATTCCGTAGCTTGTTGTAGTAGTGTCTCCCGTACACTTGGTCCCAGAAGCGACAGGCCCGTTCGTGGGGAAAGTCCGTCATGGCAAGCTCTGAGTCGATGTTGAGCAGACGCGGCCGGCGGGGCTCCGCCGCTGTCCACTGCGGCTCGTCGCCTCTCGACGGTTTTCTAAAACAATTGAGAAACAAAAAACAAATGCTTTTTATTATTTTTCACTTCAACAGAACAGAACATTGTTTTTTCCTCGCATTCAAAGTGAAAAGTAGACTGTTTATATAACGCGAGACTAAACAACCATAATGCCACTCGAACTATAGCTCGGGTGGCAAACATCTCGTGTCATTATGGCTTGTGTTAGTACCTTGTTGAACAATCTACTATTTTGTATAGAAAAGTTAATTATTGCTGGCTCAGTGGAGACTCGAGGCCGTATTATCTAACGATTCTAACAAATTCCGAAACAGTCGGTTTCACCACATCTTTCTGTCAAAGGGATGAAGGCAGGAAAAGATGGAGAATGCGATCGCGAGCGTCAAAGCGTAAAGCCCAGTTTAGACGAGTTTAGAGTTTACCCGAGTTTGTAGTGGTCAATCGAGCGCCGTAATGTATTGTAATGCAACTTGCACGATTTTTCTTGCGAGTCTAGACTCAGCTTTACGGTTAGAGAATAAGCTTGCCGGCTATTGCGTGTGTTGCCAGGTAACCAACGAGCTGAGTAAACGCTCGCCGTAGTCTTGGCCTTGCCAAGAGATACATCTCTCGCATGAAACAGCGTTATTGCGTCACTTTTATAAGTTCATTGGACTGCTTACTGATTTCGCGCGGATTTAGATGGTTCGAGTCAGTTCGAGTTATTAGCAATATATAGCATACCTACAATAGGGATGTTGATACCACCAATCAACTGACGCACTTTTTATGAGCTGTCGAAACACAATTCGATTCGATTTGTGGCATTCGAAGATGGAGGATGTAGACAATATTTAATTTTGCTATTTCTGTTTCTTTGGCTAGTTGAAGTATAATTTTGATAGTGTTTTATGCGGCGATTAACCTTAACAGTGAACAGTGATCACAATATTCAATATTGCTCTCGTGTCTGACATTTTTTAATGCGCAAGTGGTCCACGTGGTTTCTGGAATTTTACTATCAAGTTACAAAAACTACAATCACCGTAAAACGTTGCCTCTCGAAAGAGAATACTTTGACATTAGCGAAATTGTCTTATTAATTAGGACAGAAGCCATATTTTAAAAGAGAAGAAGAAGAAACACAATTCTCCCATAGAGTTTCAATGGCAATAGCGAGTTATTAATGTGTTCGCCAACTCAATCAACTAACTATTTATTTGTTTTAAACCTACAAAAAATCTAATTTTACAGTAAATCGAAAATTAATCTGGTTTTCAGGGCTAAAATAAAGCGTTTTTTTTACTTAGTCGTGCATTCGAATTATTTTTTAATGGCGTCAACATCCCTATTACTAATTCACCTACTACCTGATAATAACAGGTCAATTGAACTTTATTCCTCCAAGATACCAGTGGCCAACGTTGACTAATTTAAAGGTTATCAAAGTTATCAAGAATTAGGATAATTAATTATATATTACGCAGTAAAACAGTGTTAAAGGTTCTTAATTTATAACGTTTTTTCAAAGTCCGTAACTAAAGTGTTTTTAATTCACTCACACATATAACTAAACAGCGTTCATATGTGTTTTTTATATTTCTTTTAATGTGTCACGTCAATGTTAGTCGTCCCGTTTGTGAATTTTACAATTTGATCGTTAACAATGATTGTGAATTTGCATTATTATTTTTTTATTTTGTCGAAAACTTAATTACCATTTAGTTTCTATAAATGAACTGAGCCGTCTGTCGAAGTTCGTGAAATTAAAGAAAAACACGGTTTATAGGCTTCTCACTACATTGACTGACGTCGTTATGAGAGTTGCGGGCAACCGGTGGATGCAAGTGGCGAGTTGTCGTTCATTGTGGCGTTCGAAGGGGAAGGCCTTTGTTTAGTAGCGGAACTCTTGCGGCTGATGGATGATGATGATGACGAAGATTTAAAGTCTACTTAGCTTCTGCCCGCGGTTTCGCCTGCGTGGAATTCGGTTATCGCGCGCTGTTCCCTCGGGAAATGTACACTTTCAGGGATAAAAAGCAGCCTATGTCACTCTCTGGCCCATAAACTATCTCTATACCAAAAAATCACGTCTATCTGCCGCTCCGTTTCGACATGAAAGACGGACAAATGACTTATGACTTATGACAAACATAAACACAAACACTTTCGCATTTATAATATTAGTATTTAGTATGGATAGTCTACGTATGAATCAATAAGTCACTCACACAAGACAAGAACATGACATGTGTAATCACAGCAAGGTTACTCATTCGTTTGATTAATTGCTGCTTTTCCAATCATAATCATTTACTTCAACTCTCGTGGCACTACCTATACTTACAGATACTTCACGAAATTGGTCCATAACTGCACCAGTTTACGCTGCACCTCCCCGTCTTCACCTTCCAGCTCTCGCGCCTTATCCGAAAACAGGTAAGCCAGCTCATCGGAGTGTGCTGCCCCAGTCTTCGCCAGCCCTGGCTCCTCTTCTACCCCCACTGCCCCAGAGTGCGAGAATCGGTAGTAGTACACCGGGAGGTCGGAGGCTGCAGCCTGCAGTCGGGCGCTTCGGTGCACGTGGTTTATGAAATACACGTCGCTGTAATCAGTGACAGCTTTCGATGTATTGCGTTAAAAATAAAAGGTTGACGCCTGATAGCCGTCACTTCATGAACAGGTATACCAAATTAAATAAGGCCGCATCATGATCATCAAGATCATCGCATCAAGAATCATGAATTATATAACAAATTTACTATCTACTCGCGTGTAGGTATACTTAGACTAATTACGCGTGAGCAGCTCAGTCTTTCGCTAACCGAGGCCACGCAAAATCCTTAAAATTAGGATTAAAGACTCGCTTTGAATGTTTGTATGCTTTTTTTGCTTGAAATAAACAGCTTAATTTTTTTTTTATTCGAACGGGCTATGTCTCTTGCAATTGCACCCAAAAATGAGTTTCTATGTTCACACTACTTTTAGCTTTTGAAAGCGTGTTTTCATTAAAAAAAACGTGGATATCAAACTCTATCGGGTACATCTCGTTTGTCAAAAAATTGATCTCAATGTTACTGGTTTTTTTAATGCAGAACTTTTTTGCAGTAGGTAGGTCTTTGATGAAATAACCGAGATAGATAAATAGAAAATAAAAAAACATCAAAATACTTAATATGCTTCGTCAGGTTAATGAAAAAACACGCAGTTTCATGAAAATCACCCATAACAAGCCCCGTCAAACGCACTGTCATTTATTCGAGTGACAGTCAAACAAAACATTTTTTTTAACTGAAATAGATATATGTAAATTTCAAATGGACTATTCAATGCAAATTTTTTTTTGTTTTCTTTTTTACGCTAGTCCGAACCGCATTCTCCTGTTTTTTCTTGGAGAGTTTTCTTCATTATACTGTTACCTGTGGTACGCGAGTACGTCAGTCATGTTGACCTTGCCGCCGAAATACAGTTCTTTAACCTGCTGCACTTCCCTCTCGGTCAAAACCTGAATTTCTTCCGGCAGCAAAACGTTGAAGTCTCGGGTCATCTTCTTCAATATTTTGACTCTATTTAACGTTTCTGCGAAGACGTAACCTTCGTTGCTGTTGAAACCTATCATCATAGGGACTCTATGAACCTTGCCATTTGACAACAGCTCGAAGGGTTGTGCTGAAAGGAATGTTTCCGTTTTCTTGAAAGGTTTTTCTGCACATATTCCAAAGGAAAAATAAGGTGAATTGAGCCTGTCTGCTCTGTCGGCTAGATCTTTATTTGTGGCTTTTTGTAGCGAAGATACCATGGAGCCACTGTCGGAGTACATCCTTGCCAGCGAGCGTGCCCGCTTCCCTGCGTCGTAATTGAATGCCCAAGGACTAAGTGCAGTTCCGCTCTGCATGATCGCTCCGTGGATCAAGCCCTCCGCCATAGGGGACAGCGTGAGCCCCTCGACAATAGCGGCTCCAAAACTCTGTCCAGCCACAACTACTTTTGCAGGATTTCCTCTAAATGCTACTATATTGTCACGTATCCATCGCAGAGCTGACACAACGTCTTTAGCTCCTGCGTTGCCTGGTATCTGTTCTTCATTTGTGCAGAGGAAACCAAGTGGGCCGAATCTGAAATTACATACGTAATTGTAACTTAACCACATTATTATGTTAAAGTTTGTTCCAACTTTAGCTTTCACTCATGACGTTGACTGTACTGGGCTGAATTTTGCGACCGACCGACAAAATCTTAAGTTTACTGAACTGACGATCGCCGACTGCCATACACGCTCCAATCGACATGATCAAGCCAAAAGGATTGAAATTGGATTGTGCCGTCAAGTACTTATAACTGTCATACCAATCCATGCCCACACACGGTCAGTTAACTGCACTGCAGCATCATGCCGATTGAACGATAGAAAAGGTGGTGTATGGCCAGATTGGCCAGGCCGCCATAAAGCAAAGACTGAAGCATATTACGGAACAAAGTTCGGAGCGTCGGTTTGCTCTGATCTGCAACATCGAGCCAGTATACGCTCGCTCCGAATCCATCGAGCATGATTCAGACTGAATCTCCTTGCTGGTCGAGACTACTCGCTTGGAATGATACTTAAACTGTTCTATTCACAATATCCAATCCCTAACCGTGATACGATTCGGTCCGGACGCGGTGTAATGTCATAGCATTACTACCTGTGGTGAACAATGACGACGATGACTCCCGCCTGTACCAGGCGGGCGGGGTGGTAGTGCGCGCCCCCTGCGACCCACGCCAGCACAGGCCAGGGCGCCCCCGCCCCAGTGGGCACGTGCACGTCGAGCTGCAAGCACTCCTCCGCAGACCTCGACGTGCAAGAAACTTTCTGTGACTCGCGGATACCTGACCATGAGGGCGCTAGACCGGCTTGCTGTAAATTTAAGATTTTTACATTCATTGTTATGAAAAACAGAACCCTCCTTCGGGTAAATATGTGATTGTGGGGGGTAGCAGTGGGATCTACTCTATCACCACCTTGCTTGCACTGTGCTGTATTACTATTGAAAATGTTACTGTCATATATTGTGGCCATAAATTAATCTGGATTATTTTACGGCGTTGAAGACGTTATTACATTTTGAACTAACAAAACCACCATCAGCTGAAATATTTTGAATTCATTATAAAGCACCCTCGACATGCATCTGCATCGACCTATTATAAATGCGTCTAGTTTTATCTTAATTTAATTTTTTCCAACCTTAAATTTTTCAGCTGCGTCTCTGATCGTTCCGTAAGGGATACCGTGGTAGGAGATAAAACCGTCATTTTGCGTACCACGCAGCTTCCCCTGAGCTGTGTGTATCACATCTTGACTGCTCAGTGACACTAAACAAATCAACATTAAAAGACGATGCATGTTCACACAATGTTACTCGCTACTAGTGTTGTAAATACTGGCACTAATGCAATGATTTGCTGCAAATTTTCACTATTAACGATTGAGCAATTCGTAAATACACGGGACGTTCTGCTGTGTACGTATTCAATAAGCGAGTGTGGACAATTATCGCCATCCAGTGACATTATGGACAATACCACAACAAGTCACCGGTGCGTGTCTGTGTCCTGGAAATTGTTTAATTCCACCCTGATTCTATTGTAGTATCACAATCATTAACTGTACTATACGTAAACCATATTATTTATTGCTAACTTTTACGAGAGGCTTCGCTTGTGTAGACTATTGGATGTGGCAGTTCAATTTAATTTCCGTTCCTACCTTCGGCCACGCTTAGGCTCATAACAGTCTTTCCAAAATTTCCATGAGGGAAATCTGATCTGTTTCATAAACTACCGTGCAAATAGTTACGACAAGCTCCGGACCGTATTTCCACGTATTCATATCGGACATAGTGTGAAACCACTCTTAGAAATAGTGCAAATTTCGGGAAAATGGGTTTTACGAGCATAAACCCAGATTTCTTATGCAGGTGGCATATAAGCATAG
This sequence comes from Choristoneura rosaceana, assembly GCA_037349165.1. Classification (NCBI taxonomy): domain Eukaryota; kingdom Metazoa; phylum Arthropoda; class Insecta; order Lepidoptera; family Tortricidae; genus Choristoneura; species Choristoneura rosaceana. The sequence goes on from JAZBNJ010000043.1 coordinate 509,389, forward strand.
AAAATTAAGGTATTATAGCAGCATTATTTTTAATTACTATATCACTTATGAATGTGTTTAGGGTTGGGATGCGCAGTTTTCTCCAGAATTACCTTTTGACGATCGTCTCCCGCCAGCGCGTATCCCGAAGCTCCGTTTAACGACTCATTAACTACGTCTCAGTTAACGACTTGCCATTAAATTAACTGAAGTATACTGAATTATTTATCAGCAGACGGCAACACCTTTGGTATTGCCCGTTCATAAACCTTATCACACTGACATGTTGTAGGTATGTAATGGTGATGGGATGGGATGTGTGACTCAACAGATATACTCGTAGCAGTGCCAAGTTAGTATTCTTTGGCAGTGCTCTATCACTTCATAGAATAAAGCAGGGCTTCCCAAACTGTGCGTCACGAACCCCTGGGGCATCACGTGTCCGATCTCTTTTTATTTTTATGCTTATGTTTTGATTTAACTCTTATTTTGTAATTAACTAAAAGAATTTCCTTGCTCACCCGCGACCTTATGATAGCTAAGCTTATGCAAATTATGCGTGTTCATGCAGTTCCTCTACCTCCACACTGTAAGAACACACACAAATTACACAAACCCATCTATCACCACCACCACATCACACTGACGCGTTTCGAACTCTACCAGACCTCATCTTCAGAGTAGAGTAGAGTTATTTTAGTTCATTGATATGGACTATTATGGACCTCCGCAAAGTAACGCTTGATTCAATAATTTTTTTCTTATTTTGTAATAAAAATTATAAATGGGTATGGTTTAATGGGTTATTAAATAGTGTTTATCTGATAACCTGTTAATAACTGTGTCTTCATGTCTATCCAAACAAGGTGTTATTAATAACACTGAAAACCTCACACACCACAGCAGTCTTTTTTATCATTAACTAGTTTACTGCATTTGTGTATTTAAAAATACCCTAATAATACCAAAACACATTCGTATGTTTTGCTGTCAGTAACTCTACTAGGTTTCAAATGTCACACAATTTGAGCGTGTCAGTTGCGTTTCGCCGTTTTTTAAGAAAATCAAAACTGACAGAAAAACGGCAAGTAAGTATTCAATTATCTACATAATTACAATCCCTCTGATATAATGTGTGTTTGTAACATTTAAAAACTGGGCACAGTATAGACTAACCAACAAAAAGTTGGAAAGCCCCCGTCTTTGTCACTCCAAAGTTCAATAACCGATTTTGATAAAACATGTCTAAGCACCATTGCTATAAAACCTGATTTCAAATAATAAAAAACTTCATTCAAATCGGTCCAACCGTTTAAGAGCTACGGCGCCACAGACAGACACACATAGCGCTCAAACTTATAAAATTCCTCTTTTTGCGTCTGGGGTTAAAAAGAGGAGTAGTTTTCGTGTGGGTTGGTTGGAAATTCCGTGATGCAGTTGGTATCACACTTGGCGTGTTTGGTACCCGGCAAACTTTTCTTTGAAAAAAAAAACTCAACTTTATTTTATTGCTGAAATGAAATAGCTGGTAATAAATAAAAAAGTTTGATATTGTCTCGTAGACTATCATCAAATTACTTTTATTTAAGATTTTCTTCACTCGTATTTGTACATCACAAAGAAAATAAAATGCAATTTCCCTTTCCTGCCATTTAAGGTGTATACAACTACAAATTTCAACCATCAGTTAGTGTTGTTCAATCTTGTCTTCCTTCTATACCCAAGAAAATGAAATAATGTATATTTACAATTACATTTCTTTAACATACATCATTGTTTACTAGTGTTTTCACACATTTCATTATTTTAAACAAAAAAATCCAACAAGCCGTAACAGTAGTTGGGCGGAGTTCAAAAAGTTCTATAATCAGTTTTACGAAACAATTCGAAAACATCTTTGACCGACAATTTTACATACAATTGTAAGGCTAACAGATTTTTTTAGACTCATTCGTCTTGTATGGATTAACAAATGTAGAATTAGTTTTTAACTCCGCCCTGTCACGGACTTATTGTGTGGATCTTAATTTAGTTAGCGAGATCTAGCAGTACCTCTGTTAAACAAGGTGCATTTGTATACAGGAACCAAGTTTTCTTACTATCTCTATAAGATGATGTTTCGTTTTCGTCGCCTCCATTAATGTTGTCGTAATAATAAAGTGTTAGAAGTATGTATTGCATTTTAATAATTTGTTTTCTAAAGAGGCTCCTATTGTGAAACTGGTTTTAAGTAACCAGGCATGAGGTGGCATTCAAACTAAAATTTTAACTAATAATAAAGAACTTATAAAAACTTTCTTTGTTTTAGGAAACTCCAATATAAAAACTTCCATCGTTAGGAATTGCAAAGTAAGAAAAATTGGCTCTTTAACCAAATACATATCAATCCTGTATGCACGAAACCCTTCACCATTATTTCCTTTTATCTTTCTTATTAATAAACAACGATCAATTCTTCCTAAACAGTCTTAACTAGCGCTTACGAAAATAACTTAAGTCCTAGCTTACCACTAAATCAGTCGCACGTCTCCTCAATTTAACACAATCAATCAATCAAACAAAACACTACTTGTAAGACAACCACAACATTAACACTTTCTTAATAATAACAACACAAACACTTTGAAAATAAAGTCTTTTCTTCTTCCTACGTCTGAAATTCAGCTTGAACTGCTGTAAATATTATCAAAGAACGTCATGGTGTCACGCAGATCCCGGCTCACTTCGGTGGTCACAAGCTCGGGAGTGATGATGTTTTGATACTGTAACTTCTCACGCTTCGCTGCTGGCCACCCTGTTACTCCTTTCGTTGGGTTACTGAAACGAAATATTCATTCATGAAAACATTACGTATAACACAAGATGTTATAAAAATATGAATGACATTTATGAAATTACCTGTGCAGCATGAAGTTAGTGACGTGCGTCGTCATGGCGTCGACCATCTTATGATCTCTCGGGGATAGTGCCCTCTCCCCGAGCACGTGGTTGGCTCGGAACAGTAGGGTGAGGTCCTCCGAGTGCCCCGCGCCACGATACTTGAGCCGCAGCGCTTCCTGGAACACGCTGTAGTCGGCTTCGTACGCGAACCGGTACAAGTACACTGGAGCACCCCCGTTCGCGGCTCTCATTTCAGCCAGCTTTAAAGCGGGGTACACGAAGTAAGACTCCGAACACAACTTTACGAATTTGTTTAAATTCGATGTTCCGTTAAAATATCGTTCTACAATTTGTCCAATTTTGTTGGGGAGCTCGTCCAACGGCGTGGCGTAAATTGCCGGCGGGGGCATCACCAGCACAGGCTGTTCGGCGATCCGACTTATGATGTCAATAGATTCGAATCGGGGCCGGAACGTCTGGCATTCTGCGTTCGTAAAGCCCATTAAGAAGGGTATGTCTTTGCCTCGTCCCTGAGATTGCAGAACTTCAGGGTCGTTATCAAGGATTATTTCCACACCGGGATGCGCGGATTCGACGACCGGAACAAAAACTGTGATACCGATAACATCTTGAAGGTCGTTATGGGCATCGATGATCTTCTCTATAGGTGTGTCGATCAATAGGCGGTGCACCTCCTCGGGGTCGGTATCGTTGATGCCGAGGTTGGTGAGGAAGAGCTGTGCCACGTACTGGGCGTAAGCCGGTGATGTTGAGAAGAAACTTCGTGTGCTCGTACCGCTCATCAGTATAGCCCTGAAGCAGAAAATTAACGTCACTTAATACTCCGTCTGTCAAGAAATTCAGAAAGTCGGCAGCTCTACTACGAAACTCGAAGTTCGTGTCGTATTGTCCCTCTCGCTCTCGTATTAAAAAGTACAAGTGTCAGAGGGACCGAACGACACGAACTTTTAGTTTCGATTTTCGTATTAGCCCTCCAGTTTGTAAATATTTAGTGACTTTACCTTTTGAAGAGTCCCCGTGCGGCTTCAGACAGTGATAGTATATGGGCGGAGGCGGCTCCGGCGCTCTGGCCCGCCAGGGTGACGTCGCCAGGGTCGCCGCCGAAGGCCCGCGCGTTGCGGCGCACCCAGCGTAACAGCGTCACCATATCCCGCAGCCCCGCGTTGCCCGGGACGCTCGACGAGTTCAGAGAAAGAAAACCAAACGGCCCAAGCCTGGAAAAATAATTGATGACCATCAACTTTTTATACGTAACACATGATATTCATCATATATTCACGTCGCACATCTTTTTCTAAAGTATCAAACACACCAAAAAACTTGTAAAACGTGTTTTGTCACAATAAATAAAACTTGCTGCCGGAATAGAACAACTTAATAGTCTTAAACAAGTTTTTGGAATATATTTTCAACAGTTTATTACCGGTAGTTAAATGTGATGACAACAACGTTGTCGCCCATGAGATACTCCGGGCCGTGCAGGTCGGGGTCGCCGGAGCCGAAGCCGAAGCCGCCGCCGTGGATGTGCACCAGCACCGGCAGCAGCGAGCGGTTGCGCGGCGCGGCGCCCTCGCCCGCCGCCGGGAGGTATTGGAGCGGCACGTACACGTTGGCGTGGATACACTCTTCGCTCATCGCGCTCTCACGCATTATCGGCCCGTAGAACAAGTCCCGCTGCGGGCAAATCGGACCCGGCTTGGTGGCGTCGCGACATCCCTCCCAAGGCTCGGCCGGTTGAAGCTCCTGGAACATTCGAAATCATTTTAAACAAGTGCACGGCAGCTGCCAAGTGGAACTGCTTGGTCGTTGTTAGACGGCGCGCCTTAAGTTTGGTGACGGGTGTACCTGGAAGCGCAGCGCCGCCAGCGGCTGCTTGGCGTAGGGCACGGCGAAGAAGCTGGCGTAGTCGCCGCCGCGCGCGCACGCGCCGCACACCCAGCCCGCGTCCGTGCGCGCGCGCGCCGGGCACCGCTCCGCTGCCGCACCACACACTAGAACAAATCAACAATATCCCTATCAATTTGACGACCGGATGGCACAGTGGTTAGGAACCTGACTACGAAGCTTGAGATCCTGGATTCAATCCCCGGCCGGGGCAGATATTTGTTCAAATAATACGAATGTTTGTTCTCGGGTCTTGGATGTTTAATATGTATTTAAGTATGGTTTATCCGTTGCCTAGTGTCCATAGTATAAGCTTCGCTTAGTTTGGAACTAGGTCTTGGTGTCAAGTGTCCCATGATTTATTTTGTTTGTATTATATACTGGTACTTTGCGCACTTTCACAAAAAGCCCGGTGAAGTGCTTTCGGTTTTGCACAAAAGAGCGTTTACGATGTCGGGCCAACGACTTCATAATTGAATGAAGTGCGGAATATAGGTCAGACTTTTGCATGACTCGCGTGCTGCTTCGTGCGCCCGCGCCGCTCTTAATGCTGATTTAACAACCAAATTAAATTGGGTCGACGGAAATCACAAAATTGACGATACTTCTTACTGTTCAGCGGCTTCCACTGCCACTGAGAATTAAATTTTTCGATTAGATGATAAATTGATAAACGATTCTTGTAACAGTTGTAACGAACCTACTTATTTTGTAAATTACCTGCCCTTTTTATTTTATTTATTCAATCATTGCATATCACGTTTATACAAAGCAATTGTTACAAATTTTTTTTCCAATCGGTCACATGTTACGCAAAGGCACAGCAACATGAGAGATTAAGTACTATACCTAGTTCATTTAGGATAACATTCGACTCTAGAAGGTCACAGAAGGAGGGGTTCTAAACATTTTTTGTAAAGTCGTAATGTTGATGATAACGAATAAAAGAAGTAATAAGACGAAGTCACAATTTTGTTTACTTTGTAAGTAGCAATACGCAATTTACTTACAAAATACGTCGTAATACGTAATTAACTTATAACGTAATTTGCTACATAATATTAATTCGATTTATATTTTTAATTTAATAACTGTGTTTCATGGACTCATGCGCTCTCATTGCCTGTTTAAAAATATTCTACTTGTCTTCTATTCTTTCCACTGCGAGCGAAGCAGACTCCGCAAAGATACAATCTAACTTATATCGATCGACTCCATGGATATTTCCGCCGAACTTCAATGAAGTTGATCTTTTGACGTGCGTCGTTTTATGAAGTTGATCATGCGGAAGGTAGGCAACTTAGTCACCTTATCGCGTTAATTAAAGAGCTTCAATCACCAGGATTTCAGTGGTATCCCAGAAATATCTTTAAAAAGTTAGGACCTAAAACTCGCATTGTTATCCCGTTATTATTGTGACGTGGTGCCATTATCGCTGACGCCCGCAGATTATTTTCAAACAAGTGTCACAATTGTAGGACATGCCATTGAACTCTTGTGTTTATTTACAAGTATTCGCGATAAGTTCGGTCCTTATTACTTGACTTATTGCGTCATAAAAGCTTGACGTCTGACGGTTTTGCACTAAATGTGCTGAAACAATTATTTTGCTCACCCGCGACCTTATGATACCTATGTTCATGCAAGAAACAAGTCTTCTTGCAGCTACTTCACCTCCATACGGCTAACGGTTTTGTTTAAAAGTAATGGACAAAGTACAAGAGTAGAAAAACAGCTCTGCTGTACGTTAACCATGGGCAGAAATTCAGAAAGAAACCACCATGATGTTTTGTTCTATATGTCTCTACCGTGGCATGGGGAGTATAGATTAATCAAAGTAATTCTTAGCTAATATGATATTACACAAAAGATCCCTACGGGTCGAAGTGTATCCGCAAGGACCCCTAAAATTAAGATAAGATAAGATAGCTAATATGACACTTCAGTTCAGAGAAAAAATTTCAAAAGATAAACTTTTTTAAAGCGATTTTGCGTTACAAATGATTGATTTGCGAACGCTACTTAAAATTACCACTAAACAAGTCCAGTCATTTTAATAGCGTCATGGAGTAACAAACACACGCACGTACTCACAAACTTTCACATTGATAATGTATTAGTAAGGATTAATTTTGTTATATCACTTAAGTCTTAGGCTATTACTGAACCATCTGCACTTAACATCAGGTGAGATAGGGGACAATTAAGGTCAGTTTTATGTAAAAAAAGTATATTATTATTACTACAAATTACTTACGTTAAATTTTTTTGGGAAAGTTTAATTTAAACTCAAACTCAAATCGAACAAAAATTAAATTTCATTCGAGACAGATCGTTTCTTTCGACAACTAGGGTAAGTACCATACATATTTCAGGATTAGTTCCGAGGAGATCTCAGGATTACTCTTTTTATGATTTCTGTCGGATTTTGTGAATATATTTTTAGTTTCAATAAAATAAGTAGATTTTCTAGATCTTTTCACTAACACTATTTTCATCAGGAGACATCGTTTTCCATCGAGTCGAATAAAATAAAAATAAAGTAGAAATAACAATAAAATAATAATGATGATAAGGTTGTTAGCAGCGAGCGATTTTTTTTTCGACGATGGTTTCTTGGTGACCTAACTGATAACGGTTTCTAAGACTATTACCGAATAAAGGCATTGAACTCATTTAAAACAACATTCGCGTAACGCAGCGTCAAATTTGCCACCGCAGTGATTACCTAAACTAGACGTCATTCGAGCGTGGAGCAATGTTCTATATAATTTTTAATCATTTACCAAATTTAAGAACGGAATGTTTTTATAGTGTCCAAGATTATTTAAATCATCAGAAGTTGCAAATTTTAGCCTATGTCACTCTCAGGCCCATAAACTAACTCTATGCCAAAAATCACGTCGGTCCGTCGCTTCGTTTCGAGGTGAAACATACAAACCTTCGCATTTACCATGTTAGTATGGATTTTATTATGTATCCACATACATAGGCTGTTCCGAAGTATTAAATAGTAAATCAGTAATTCTCCAAGAAGCGTGATTGCATCAACAATGTGTTGAATTGAAGGAAAAGAACAAGTTAATTGTCTATTCTACGTCATTCCTGCTAAACCGTGTGAATATGCAATGAAAGAATAATGAAACATTACTCTAGTGAACATTCATTCGTGTAAATCCTCTGTATGTCCTTACTTTAACGCAGGATTTCCCAACCAAGGGGGCACGCCCCCCCCCCCCCCTAGGGGGACGTAGAAAAATTTCAGGAGCGGCGTAACAAGTACATTAGCAATTACGAAAAAAAATCTAGGTAGGTGATACATAGCGTAGGTAAATTAACAGTTCCGAACTTAGCTTGAAACCATGAAAATATCATTTTTGCTTTGGGGAGGCTTGGTGAAATAAAGGCTGAGAAACCCTGCTTTAATGAATCGATAAAGGTTCTTTTTAATCCCCGAAGCAAAAAGTGGGGTGTTTTAAGTTTGACGCCAATGTATGTATTATACGAGTATGTGGCATGGTAGATTTTCCTATCGTAGAATTTCCTTAGTCAACTAGGAAGCCTTGTAGTTTCGTCATGTCGTCTGTACGTATTCTCTCTGTCCACTGCTAAGATCAGAGACCGTTAGTACTAGAAAGCTGTAATTCGGCATGAATATACATATCAAGTCACGCCGACAGTAGTAAAAAACAATTATGGTACCTCCCATAGACGTTAAGGGGGGTGTTTTTTTTTCTCGACTAACCCTTCGTTATCGTATCGTTGGATACGTCTTTAGTATAAAATAAATCAATTTTTTGCCATTTTGCGATTCAGTGCGAAATATTCAGCATTAAAGTGCAAATTTTCATCAAAATCGAACGTTCCCCCTTCCCTCTAAAAACTATTGGGTGGAAAATTCGACAGACGACTCGTTTAATTGATAAAACTACCTGGTAATTATTACATTTTTGCTAAATAAACCTACTTTTTACAGTAATTGTTAAAGGTACAATTTTTAAATTAAACTTCACGAATTACTTTGACGTATCTCAAGAGTGTTTCTCTTAAAAAAACTGACAGATTTCCACATAGAACCGTAATATTCACAGCACACAGCAGTAACACCAATCCTCGATTTGTCAATGGCCGTATAGGCTGCGGCCTAGGGGCGGCAGCGTCCTAGCATGTCCTAGGCAAGGCTCAGAACCGGTTTATAAAATAGCGGTAAATACCGGTTTATTTCGGTTTAATTCCGAACTTTCATAAGAACGCGAACGTTTTTAAGAACTTAACTATAACCTAAATAAACCGGTTTATTCGACAAGTGACAGCTGGCCGGCCGGCGGCGGGCGGCGACGTTTCTCCTGCGCCGGAATATACCGGTTTTTATTGTTCTAAACCGGTTAACCACTCTAAAATATTTTACTACGGCCTTATTGCTTCGGAATATGACACTGTGGTACATATTTTTGAAACTTTGAATAAGCACATATTTTTAAACTTGACTGTAGATGGGGCGGCGGAAATAAAGTGGCCTACACTCAAAAAAATATGTAAATCCGGCACTGAGTAACACTGAAATAGCACTAACACTTAAAAGGTCACTCAGTAATTGTATGTATGTATGTAAAGTCTTTATTGCACATAAAAATAAAAATACACAAACAGAGAGGAGAACAAAGGCGAGCTTATCCCTAAGAAAGGATCTCTTCCAGCTAATCTAATTGTTTTCTTGTTATGTTTATCTAATCAACATGCATGACTTATTTTCAAGGGGCAAGGGGTCGTTTTACATAAACCGTGCACATGTCCCGACTGTCGAATCGCGCCGATAATCGATTTACTTTCTTCCGTGATAACCGGCGCGGGCGCCGGTGCACACTGGCGGTATCTAACCTCGGTTCACAGCTTATATAAACAACAATAACACATATTATTATTATAGCGGGTGTAACACGGGCAAATAATTAAAACATAGATCGTACTTGTCAAACTGAATATTAGTCCAGCGACTTTTAAAAATAAAATACGTTTCATTTTTATTACACTTTAAAGTTTATTTGAAGAAGCAATGTAAAGCAAAATTTTTCAATTGGGTTCTAGGATGGCTTACATTGAATTTGCGATTAAGTTTGTTAAAAAAAAAAAAACTAAGTTTTGATTTTAATTAAGAAGTAGGACCATGATGATCCAATTACCGGTGATCTATAGTCTCTGTTTTTAATTTTATCCCCGGTTCTGGGCCACACACGGTATAAATTCACTGCATTCCATTTTTACGTGATTTTGTTTTCTTATATATCAATGTCGCACACACATTTAACTCAAACGGGTGAAAAATAATTAAAAATGTATGTCCTTAATGTTATTTACAGTTGTGATTGAAATAGGAAATGAAACTGAACGAAAAGTAAACAATAGGATTAGATGCGCCCGCGCATGTGTAGCACCTGCTACGACTAGTTCTACGACGACTGCTACGAAATGCATCCTAGTCATATTCACATAAGTTTTAAAACTATTTTTGTTTTTCAACATATCCATCGTTTCCGGCTTTTGATTAATATTATACAAACAAAACGTGACACTTTGAAATACTAAACGTATAGTACAAAGCTGTCGATGCACTTGTGACCTTCAAGAGTCGCGGTTCTCTCGTTGGTGGCGAAGCAGACTTACCGGCAACGAGCAGCGCGACCGCGACATGTTTCACACTCGAGACCATCTCTGGTGCTGAGCCGGCGGGCACTGTCGCCGCGCGCCGCTCGCTGCGCTTTATAGCCTGCACGCGGCGTAGCGTCAGCAAAACGAACCCTGCTGGGCTAACGAAACTCGCAAATCGAGGTTCGTGTCGCACCATCCCTTTCACTCGCGTATTAAATGACATAAGTGTCAGCGAGACGGCAACATACGAAGTTCGAGTTTTGCACTTCGTGGTATAGGGCCTGACTGCGTGCGGACGCTCCGGAAACTCTGACGTCATTGACTGGAAGAAGACACCGCAAAAGAAACTTGAAGATGTTACCGGAAGTCCATTATCAATGAACAAACCAAACACGGAGCTGCTACCAAACTCTGATCTCTTCCCACTATATATCCTACCTATATATCTTGCCTATTTAGCGTCATATATGTCTGGTATTTGCTCTATGTTATTTTTTTTATTTTATTTTTTATGGCGTTAAATAAATGTATTTTCTTTCTTTCTTTCTTTCTTTAAACAAAATATATATGGGACACTTTGACACCAATTGACCTAGTCCCAAACTAAGCAAAGCTTTTACTATGGACACTAGGCAACGGATAAGCATACTTATATGTACTTGTTTGTTATGTTATTTTCATGTGTTTTTATGTACAATAAAGAGTTTTACAATACAATACAATACTTATATAGGTAAATACATACTTTTCCTGTATTAAGTTATGTTATTGTAAAATTATTTAATATAGGTACAGTAATTAGATTTGTAAAATAGAAGATTTAATGTAGTAAATAGATAAATAGATGAATAATTATAACAACAAATGCTATACCCTACCAGGGTTCATGTTAACTATAAGAGCTGATTTTACATGTATGCAATTAATAAAAATAAAATAAATAAATAAATAAATACATATTAAACACCCAAGACCCAAGAACAAACATTCGTATTATTCATACAAATATAATACGGACACCAAAGCTCTGTTTTTCCTTTTTAAGGATAAAAAACACTTACGGTGAACTATTTATCCTTTTCATATGAATCGCCTTAATAAGTACTTGTATTTCTTTGATTTCAATATCAAAGTTCCGTAAAAAAAACTGAATAGTCTGGAATACATTGGTGAATAGTGACGGATGTTTTGTCTAATTATAATATGCTAATATCTTCAGCGAAGTTTTTTCTTTAACTTGTTAAAAAAAAAAAATTGAATACTTTATAATAAACTTTTTCTGCATGTTTACTGCGTATATGTTTCCATAGCAACTAACAGGTAATAACTATAAGGGCACAACTTCCGAGTAAATCAGTAGCAGTACACTCCACGTGTAACGTCAACTGCAGCCAGGAAAACAAGTTAATTTTACGAAAATAGACGATAGCGCGTAATCAGAATGCACCGAGGAAATCGATGCCACATGTAACACAGGCGATAGATGCACTCGGTCAATACGTTTTATTAGTTACAACAAGCTGCCACCTTCCATCATTGCTTCCGAACCTTGAAGAGTATCGTGAGGGGTAAAGAACAAACGAGATGGAAGAGTCACACTGCTTTTGTGTTTAAGAAGTGAACGATAACTGATAACCGTCTGCAACTGCCAACGGTAAATTATTACAAAAAGAGGTTAGGAGCCACTGTCTTGATACGTAAGGGTGTAACGTCCCTGCGCTTCGGAGGCGCCGTCTACAGCTTGGAAAGTGAAATGTCAGTCCTGTTCTCGAGTTTTGATCAGGTCCTCGAGTGGCGACCACGAACCGGAAGACGAAGCGTTGGCAGACCTCCCACCAGGTAGACTGACGACGACGTGAGAGTTGCGGGAAACCGGTGGATGCAAGTGGCGATTTGTCGTTCATTGTGGCGTTTCAAGGGGGAGGGCTGTGTTCAGCAGTGGACGTCTTCCGGCTGATGATGATGATGTGTTGATCAAGTTAATTATGATCTTCCGGTACCGCTCTATACCTGAGGCCATATGCCTAACGTTTTTGTTTCAAATGACAGTTTTTGTATGCGAAATCTGTCATTTGATTGCGGTCGCGACCATCAGAAACGTTAGACAATACGGCCCCTGATGCCAACACGCAGGCGCTCACGATGGTATTCTCCAACTCTTTCCGCCTTCATCCTATACTGTTTAACGGAAAGCAGTGGCGAATGCGATTGTGATTCCAAGTGCATTAGACAATATGCCCTCTGGACTTGCCCGTCCTTGACCTGTGAAGGTTACAATGGGTTGCTTGAAACCGTTGGACATCACGCTGTCTCCGCCCTTCTTTCAGCATTCTGAGGATTCTCGTACGTGTACCTTATATAAGGAAGCACCTAGACGACCGACCTTCGCTCGTGCTAAAACTCCGAATAAACACTAACAGAGATAAGACAAAGCTAGATCAATTATTCGCCCTCGAAAACCAGCAAGTATAGCTAATTTAATGAAAATGGCTAGTGACGTTTCCGAGATCCCCGACATAGAATCGCTCTAAATGTATTAGATTTTCAATACCAGATACACATACGAATTATTTAAATGTTACAAGTAAGTGTCAAAATAATAGAGCAAATACAACAGATAAATTGAATTTGTAAGTTAAATGTTTGAAAATGCTTAGGATATATTTCATAAATATTTAGATAAGTTTAAGTAGGTACCTATAGCGTTCCGTCACTTCTAGATAGATGGATGGATGACTATGTGAAATGTAACTAAATTTAAATACATGGTGCAAATTTTAAACGTGAACAAAAATTGGAGATTAATGCTCAGTTATTTTTGGACAATATTATTATAGTGCATTAACTCATTTATTGAAAATAGCTGGATCTAATTTGCAGTTTCCATACATTAACTTCGTGAATTTCGTGATTTATTTGATTTGAACAATGTATGGAAACCACAATTTTTTTAGGACTATTTTCAAGAATTAGGTTACCTAATGTATTATATTTTTCAGCATTAACTGAGCGTGAAACACTAATTTCTGTTCACGTTCAAATTTTCACCCTGTATAAACATAATGTACATGTCATAAACTTGTGAACAAAATTTTGATAAAAAATATCTGAACACGACTATTGTTAACGGCGTAGAAGCGTGTTCAGATATTTTTGAACAAATTTTTGCTCACAAGTTTATCAATGAACTTGACGTGGGTATACCTGTCATTAAAACACTTATTCTGCATTACAGTAACCACAAAGTTTTTTAAATAATTTATTGAATCAGGAATATAGTGACAAATTAAAACGGTGGTTGTGGTTTGTTGGTCTGACTATTGGTAGCATGTGGTGTACGGTTGTGTTACTCTGAAGATGAGCTCTGGTTGAGTTCGAAACGCGTCAGTGTGATGTGTTGGTGGTGATAAATGGGTTTGTGTAATTTGTGTTCTTACAGTGTGGAGGTGGAGAAACTGCATAAACACGCATATTTTGCATAATCTTAGCTATCGTAAGGTCGCGGGTGAGCAAGGAAATTCTTTTAGTTCATTACAAAGTTTTTTATTTTCATTTAAAAACGGCAGTATCAATGGTCTAACCATCTTAATTCGATTGATCTCGCATTCTTAGTTTTCTTTTCGACATATCGTGAGCATTACGGCTGTGAGTGAATATTTTTGCTCTCGTCCAGTGACGTAGCTTGGTTGGAGGCGGACCGGCCTGGGCGCCACATTTAGGGGGCGGCAAAATACCATAAAAATTTAATGGTATGTGTGAAGTTCCCTGTCCGCACTGGGCCCTCGTGAGAACTACGGCCAAAGTGTTCTCATTCTGAGAGGAGGCCTGTATAGGCTGGAATGATGATGATGATAATTCCATACCTAACATAAAAAAATGTCGCACCTACGATTCGGACCGATTAGAATGAGTACCTTAAATAACGGGCCCCCCGGGCGGCTGATGCCCACGCTACGCCACTGCTCTTGTCGTAGGCATAAGGGATTAGAGAAAAAATCCCACTCCCTTCGCTCACAGCCTTCCTACAGTCATAATGAGTACTTACTCAATTAGTTATTAATCTGAATCAGAATAGAACTCGGAACTATAAAAAGATTTTTGCTGAATGTATAAATTCAAGCAAAACCGATTCGCGACACGATGTCATGGTGTCACTTGTATTCACTTGATCAGGAAGGCCACCTGCTGTATCAAAGTCAAAGTCAATCAAAGTCAAAATATCTTTATTCTATTTAGGCAACACAAGCACTTATGAATGTCAAAAAAATCTACCACCGGTTCGGAAAAACCTCTGTTGAAAAGAATCCGGCAAGAAACTCAACGAGGTATATATTTTTAAACAGATTTACAATATTATTAAATGATATCTATACATCACAAGTATTTAACACAACTTTATTTTTAACTCGGTAGGTACCTACTGCATTTCGATTTCGCAGCGAACGCGTCCTTTGTTTCGTCCTCTAGCATCTACTCTTAACACAGTCTGACCAATACCACTTTGGAGTCAAGTATCTACAATCAATCACGTATGAAATACAATGAATGGGCGCGGCGTATTTAATCGACGTACCGTACAAACGGAAACATAGGTCTATATTTGAATATTTTGATTATTCTGACCTATATTCATTGAATGCAATTCTGTAGCCTCGTCCGTAACATTTACTATCATTCTCATTTTACTAATAATGCCAACGATTCTTGCCTTAAAATAGATTGCGGGTGAGCAGTATTTTTTTTTCTATTTTTTTTTAGGCTAAGTTCACCTGTATGACTATGCCAGCCTAATTGAAAGATGTCCAGATTATCTGGCTGCAAAGGAGTGCTTGATGAACCTATAAATTCGTACTGCATCTTCCGATACTGGACAACTCAAAATAATATTCACTGCACCATTGAACAGGTCCAAATCACTCTAATACCTCTCATGGGCAGTAATTGTTTCAGTTCATTGATATGGACCTCCGCAGTGTAAGTGTAACGCCTGATTCAATAATGTTTCTCGTCGTGACAGTGAATTAAAATAGTCCACTTTCGTAAATTTCTCTGAGCATGTTTCAAGCATACAAATGTTATTGTTTATGTTGCGGAATCAGGAAGGAAGAAGGTCGATCTCAGCTCGATAAGCGTCTCAGCGACCAACCGTTGTGCGCCCTGCGCGCGCGCACGTCTCGTCCGCATACACGTGCCACACGAAATTGAGTTGGTTATGCGATTCACGCGTTGCTACCCGCCTATACGTCTACGTTCCTTATACATGTGCAGTATCAATCTGATAAATAATTATATTTACAGCCAGTGTGTTGAGACGCGCGACTAATCAAAGCAACGCGTCTACCGCCGTGATATTGATATGATCCAAATAATGATTTTTCGCATGCCATACGAATGCAACTTAAAGTGCACTCGTTGCGGACCTTTCGGATAACCATCCACACTCGCTGTTGTCACAGCAAAATTTTATCTGTGATTTTTGAGTTGCCTACCTACTCTGCAGTAGGTGCAGTCTATCTTCGGTAAAGTCCGCTTGATTATTTTATTTGTTTATATTTTATTGTTTATATATGTATTAGTGATATCAATGCTTGCCTTGAAACTTGTAGTTAACTGCAGTCATACTGCAGTGCTTTTAGAATGACGCTAGAGAATAAATTCGGCTTCTGCGTCTAATTGAAGTTTCGGTGGAGGATTCGTGGACTTTAGTGCAATTTTCGGGAGCAGTCGGCGTCGCGGAGGGTCCGCCGCACGCGCATCTTATAAATTAGTCGAGGCTTCGTTATTTCACATGAATCGCTAATCCTGCTGTGAAGCAGCAGTGCTTGCACTGTTGTGTTGCGGCGTGGAGAGTAAGGCAGCAGGTGAAATTACTAGCACTTCAGGTATCCAAGCTTAGACCTATAGGTTGGTAACGCATCTGCAATACCCCTTGTGTTGCAGATGGTTATGGGCGGCGGTGATCTCTTACCATCAGGAGACCACTTACTCGTTTGCCATCCAGTCGAATAAAAAAAATTATAAATAAGATAAAATTAAATTAAATAAAACTTTATTTCAAACATTGATACATCCATACCTATATAGTGTTAGTAATTCTTAGTCTAAGTTAGTTCCCTACTTAAATCTCTAAATCGCGCTACAGCCTTTAGGTACTTGACCGATCCAGTGCGCCAGAATGGGACAGTCGTACAGTCAAAGACAAAGATATCGACACGGCCAAAGTTGCAAAAATATGTATACATAAGTACATAAAGTCGTGTATACATATTTTTTTACTTTACCTATCAGCCTTGCCACGCAGGATATGAACCAATCAAATCAGTCCACATCCACCCACTGCTGGAAAGGCCTCTTCATTTTCACGCCACTTTCCCCACTCCTGTGCCAATTTCATAAACAGTTTAACAGCCGACTGCCAGATGTCATCCGACCAACGGGCCGGTGGTCTACCCACCATTCATCGATCCAATCTTAGCCACCAGGCTACCAGGCCTCCAGGATATAAATACCTGCCAAATAAAGCGACGAGCAAAAAGTCACAAACTTATAACATCTTTTTGCGTCGATTTACAAATGAAGTAAAGTGTTCTTAATACCGGCCAGCTATATTTGTAGTTGAATCTGGTGAAGGTCGTCGGGTTAATTGATTCGAGGCAGGCGCTCGTTTTGTTGCTGGCAGGCGGGACAGGGCGGCCCTTGCCTGCCTGCTATCTGCGTCTGACCTCAAGGGACCTTCGCGGTGACGTCACGGTTCTTTGTTCAAGCTGTTGCCTTTGCGCAAATAAAGCACTGCAGATTCTACAGATAAGAAACATCGGCCATCTTAAACTTTCATATCCCAAAGTTTCTCATGGGATCTAACTTGTCACAAGCCTTTCTGTACATAATTTGAACTGTAATAGGTAGACATTTGAAATTTATGCAAAAGGTCTTTATAGCTGTTGATATCAAAAAGATAGTAAGTAGGCCGCAATGAGCTTTATTACACCTTATTTTTTAAACTACCAGCGCTTTTGGAAAGACCGTTACCAAAAAGAATGCGCCGCAAGCAACTATGCAAAAAGTCATTTTAAAAAAAAAGTTAATAAAAAGGGTGTCCCACGCAAGAAACATGTTACTTCAGCGTTTTTTCCCTTAGTTATACCTAGGTTGATTACTGAAGGATGTGTTAGTGGCGCCTGCAACGCGATAGAGTGGCAGAACAATCTAGTGTGTACCTATGTATAGAACGCCTATAACAAGCAAGGCGACAGCGATCGTGCTTTCGTCAGTGTCACAAATCTGCCACTAGCGCTGCGTTACTGCCGCGACAGCAGTGTCACAACAATTCTTGTGTCAGTTGGACTCGCATAGAAATATTTTTTTCGCAATATAATCAATCAATTAACAGTCATTGTTCATGTATTTCTAAAAATGGCCTCCATCTTACGCCACAACTCTCTATCTTTGGCTTCTTTCATCCATGCTCGTTTGCCATCAAGTCGAATAAAAAAAAAAAAAAGTAGTCTTGAACACACTCGAATTGATATTTCTTATCAAGTCGCTCTATGGTCTTATAATTTTAAGTAATAATAATGAACTATACTTTATGGAGTAATTTATTGTCTTGTTTAAAATCGATGCCATAACGTTGATTATTATGGGTCGCCGCGTCGCACACTTCAAATTGACCAACTGGTCGCAAAAAAGCAGAAAAACCGACAGAAATTTAACGAGATACAGTCAGCATCAGAAGGGAGCGTAAATAAGAAAATGTATAGGTACGCAGGATTTGCAATAAGTACCAGTTTTTTGAAATACCCGTATATATACCCTCACCTTTGTTACTCGTAGTATCGATAGTCAGTAACCAAGCGTGGTATCGGTATCAGCGTTTCCTACTACCTAGTATCTTATTATCAATAATAAACCGGTTCAGAATTTATATCTTCAGGTACTTCAGTACCAGTATATGATCAGTGAACTCATGAGTCCGCGTGAAATACCTGTTGTTGGGTTTAACAAAGCCTTGAAAGCTTTACCAAAAATACTATTATACTATAAATCCTAGGAGTATTTTTGAGACTCGTTTTAATACGCTTGTGTGTAAAACTGTTTGAGCTTCGCAACTGCTCATCTACGTCTGCTGCTGACAGTACTGTGGTCATACAAAAGCCAAACATTATACGTGTAGATACTCGGTGCCCCCGAGTTGGCTGTTCTACGAAACCGACCGATTTGATAACATGACATGCGGTTTAATGCTTATTTAATGTCATGTTGTAGCAAAAACATCGACCAGGTGTAGTCTTGTTTTCTAAAAAAAGTGTTGTGGGAATACTGGTTGATCCGCTTGCTGTCGTTTACATAACCAGCCTTTACCTCTTCGCTTGCTTGAACCATTGAGTAGAATAGTTGATTGAACTTTTGAGATTTTCCTAAAGTTCCACAGGAATTCCCAAAACTTACGTAGCATTCTTCATTGACGTTGTATGAAGAACACACGTTTAAAACTTCATGTCTTCAAACTTAGCGGTGATTGCGTGAATTTTTCGCATGCGTACATCATGATCCCGTGGGAATATCGGAATAAAGAGCAGCAGTATGATACCAAGGTCCAGTCATTTCTATATGAAATTTCCTTTAAATCCGTCCATCTGTTTTAGTGTGACCGAGTATCGCACGCGATTACGATACGAACTTACGCATCTAGATATTAAAGTAGAATTATGGTTTATTCAATTTTATATGAAATCGTACAATTGACATAAATATTACACTAATAATTACGCTTATGTACGAGTGCAATGTTATTGTACTGCTTTAAACATCAAATACCAAGTATTTAGAAGTCAATGTGACAGACAGTGACTTTTGATAAAAAAAAATGCAATGAAAAATGGTAAAAGAACGTAATTTCGGCCTATATACGTCCAACTGCAAGGCACGTCCTCGAAGTGAGAGGAATTGACTAGTCCCCACGCAAAAGAACGTACGTAAAGAACTTACTTAATCTACTTACTGTAGAAATAGTAGAAATGCGGAACCCTAAATCATCTGACCCATATTTCACCATAAACGAGGAAGTTTACTTTTGATAGTTGCTGAAGTTTTGGTCGGCAAAAAACGCTATCAGTTGTTTATCGATGCCACGAACGGGTCCCGCGGGTCAGCGTGCCTGCAATTGAATTAATCTCTAACTATCTGCCAGGGTTGTTGCAATTCAATAAAAAAAAGAATCCAATGAAAATTTAAGCACACCTATATTTCTATCTAAATAGTGCAGCATTTTATTCACTCATTGGAAATTTATTTCTCTACAAATGTACCTGTATACAGTCAGCGTCAAAAGTAGCTATACACTTTTATACGGTCACCAGCATTAATATCTGCCACAGCGGAGTGTGCAAGTTTCGCCCAATTCAGGCTTTTATTAGAAGGTACAGTGGTATACATGATCGAAGATCATAGGGGTTGCAAAGTGAAGTCGCAGATGCCGTTAAACGAGAGGCAAATATGACGTTACAATGGGCAGGACACGACGCCCAAAAGCTTCTTTTAAAAAAAAAAGCTTTTTTTTTTTTTTAGACGACCAGATGGCCTAGTGGTTAGAGAACCTGACTACGAAGCTTGAGGTCCCGGGTTCGATTCCCGTGTCGGGGCAGATATTTGTATGAAAAATACGAATGTTTGTTCTCGGGTCTTGGGTGTTTAATATGTATTTAAGTATGTATCTATCTATATAATTATGTTTATCCGTTGCTTAGTACCCATAACACAAGCTTTGCTAAGCTTACTTTGGGGCTATATTTATTTATTTATTTATTTATTTATTTATTTCTGGGCCGAAACGGCATAAAGTGTGATCCTTGGGGAGAGAAACGCGGAGGTTAGACCACAAAGGCGATGAAAAGATAACGTCAGGAATGTTGTAGAGACGAATTGTTTGCAAGTGGCACAGGACAGAGAAAGGGAGAATCTGAAAGAGGTCTACCCACACCAAGATAGTTTAAATCTAAGAAGAGAGAACTTGGTTGGTTCAGTTTATGTTTCTTCAATGCGTGGTGTGAGTCACTGACGGATCTGCGCCTGTTCAAGGTAGAGGCATGTCAGGTAATTGGCAGATAACCCGCGCTACTGAACTAATAGCTGATAGCGGCCGGCTAGCCTGTCTAACCTACACTAATCAATAACAATAACTGATCAATTTGTATGTATAGTTCCAATTAACCCGTTGTTTTCGCTTGTAAATATAGAATCAGGACTAATCAAACTGCCCCAGATCGCGAGAATAACCTTGAAAGCTGGCGTAATTGCCATGTGTCACCTGTTTACAAGCTATTTCATTAAGTAATACTAGATATATCTGTAGCTGATCCTTGCTTGTTTTTGCATCCCACTACTGACAGTACTGAACAATCGCCTATAGCTAACGTATACGTATAGGGGAGGCTTTTGTAGATGGCATGAAAATGACTGGACAAATGCTTCACCCTCCTATGTTGTTTAGAATATTGGGTCCTTACCTAAATATAAAATTGGCGATTTTTCAATTGTGCTTCTAACTATCGGAACTTCGATAATATAACAGACATAAAAGATAAGTATTCAATTTTACACAATATTTAGACTTCATCGTGCAAATTTTGACTGTCATAAAACCTAAGTACTTATTTATTTACATTACATTCCATTTTTACATTCTGTAACATTACATCCAACCCATTATCTAGCAAATAAACCATTTCATTTCATTCATTTACAAAAAATATATGTTGTAAAACACGTATTTTTTTCAGAATTTAGTATTTAATTGGTTGTAATTGTCGACCCTATTTTTTGTATTAAAATTGATTCTCATAGTTAGTTTATTAGTGTCTTTAAACACGAACATAAGTTATATAATACTAACATTGTTAAAAAACATTGTTAAATAAGTTAAAAAATATTTAGCATGGAAAACGCAACTGCTATAAAAAAATCTCCATACAAAACACTAATTTCATAGGTAAGGATCTAATTCAGTCCAATACATTTTTGGCACTAATAGAAGTGCAGAGTCTTAAATAAATTCACGTAGAATAAATTTTCTATTATGTCTACTCACTAACAATTATGACTACATAAATAAGGTCAAATGCACAAGTAAGTATAAAACTTATAATGTATACACAAAGGAGATGCGTAAAATGATGTCACCAAATCCTTATTCAAGCTC
Source organism: Choristoneura rosaceana (assembly GCA_037349165.1). Classification (NCBI taxonomy): domain Eukaryota; kingdom Metazoa; phylum Arthropoda; class Insecta; order Lepidoptera; family Tortricidae; genus Choristoneura; species Choristoneura rosaceana. Next base: position 530,996 of record JAZBNJ010000043.1, read on the forward strand.
GGATCACGTAGCACACGTAAAAATAATCTTTTTCAAGATCTAACAGTCTTTTGAATTATTATAAACATTATTTTAGCTAATTCCTGTATTTCCTTGCTGGAAACAACCCTATTCTGATAATACTGATAATAGTTATGTCGCGGCTCCAGATACCGACAAACGACGCTGGCTTGACGTAACCGTTTCTGTAAATACGTTATTCGTGCTCAGGATCGCCTAGCAACAGAGCCCGGGCTGCACCGGCCGATACACAAGTAATAAAACTATGTTGACGACCGGATGGCTAAGTGGTTAGAGAACCTGACTACGAAGCTTGAGGTCCCGGGTTCGAATCCCGGCCGGGGCAGATATTTGTATGAATAATACGAATGTTTGTTCTCGGGTCTTGGATGTTTAATATGTATTTAAGTATTTATTTATCTATATAAGTATGTTTATCCGTTGCCTAGTACCCATAGTACAAGCTTTGCTTAGTTTGGGACTAGGTCAATTGGTGTCAAGTGTCCCATGATATTTATTTATTTATTATTATTTATGTCCTAACGCAGACACAAATATTTGCCTCTTGCATACAAATGCGAGACGAGGTCATTTTTTGCATCCACAACAAATTGCAGCCAGTTCGGGAGCCACTGATAAAAAAAAACGAAACTGGTGTCGTCACAGCGGTATCCTTCGCGCTTCCTTATCACTATCTCATGCCGCCTGTATCACTATCACTATCCACGTGTAACGCCCGACGAGACTCGTTAGAGCCACAGAACTAGTACCTATACCCGCGGCTTAGTATACGTAAATTCACGTAGATCTAATGACATTTCGTAGATCCTTTTAAAAATAGAAGATGTGATATTGTACGTCGCTTTTGACTTAGGAAGTAAATTATTATTAATAATAATAAATAAATATCATGGGACACTTGACACCAATTGACCTAGTCCCAAACTAAGCAAAGCTTGTACTATGGGCACTAGGCAACGGATAAACATACTTATATAGATAAATACATACTTAAATACATATTAAACATCCAAGACCCGAGAACAAACATTCGCATTATTCATATCTGCCCCGGCCGGGATTCGAACCCGGGGCCTCAAGCTTCGTAGTCAGTTTCTTTAACTACTCGGCCATCCGGTCGTCGATTAAAACGAATTATATATTTCTCTGATACCTAATTTATTGGCGACGGGATGGACACCGGACAAATAAAATGTGCCATAGCTAAAGTAAAGGACTTGAAGTTCAGATTACTACAGATCCAGCAGCTGAATTGAAATTCAGGGATTTTTTAAGTTTGCCTTAACGTTACATTAAAAACAATCATGTCAAATTTCATGACTCTAATTCCAGCGGTTGTTATTTCGAGATTTTATCCCTATCCCGTGGGAATATCGGAATAAAAAGTAGCCTATGTTTTATTTCAGATGTCCAGCTGTCTACATACCAAATTTCATAAATTGAATGCATGAATAAATATTGTTTTTATAAGTAATACATAAATTTATACTAAATAAAAATAAAAAAAATCATCTAAATCCGTCCAGCCGTTTCAGCGTGAAGGAGTAACAACTCACTGACTCAAAAACTTTCTCATTTATAATATTAGTACGATTACCTACACCTTTACCTTTGACAACAAAACCGCAGTGACATTACTTTTTCGCCTCTGCTACTGTTGCACGGAGCCTAATTCACCAACTTGACAATTCCTAGTCGACATTTATTTGTAGATTGTCCGTAAATCTTGACACGTGAAATCACTGACGTGATTGGTCGTCGTGACAGTTTACCTTACAATTGTATAGGTAGAGTCGGTTTTTAGAGAGGGTATGATGACGCGTGCCGTTGTTCTTATTACAATGTTATTAATGTCTAATTTTGACAAAATCGCGCGTCTGGGTGGGACCAAACGGGAAATGTATCTTCTCAAATTTAAATGTTCTTCCAAATCGGTGCATAAACGACAGAATACTGAGATACCAAGGAAAAAAGGACAACTGAGTTGAAAACCTCTATATTTTCACAAGCAACGATAGTCTCTAACAGATATGAAATTGAAAATACAAACCGAAACATAGATGCACAGAAAAACCAGAAAAATAAGACCAACACTGGGAATCGAACCCAGGTCCTCGGCATTCCGTGCCGCGTGCTATACCGCTACACCACTGCTGGTCAACGGCACAAACACGAATTTTCCCTATGCATCACATATCTCAGCTTGTTTATACTTTACTACACGCACGGTATAGCACGCGGCACGGAATGCCGAGGACCTGGGTTCGATTCCCAGTGTTGGTCTTATTTTTCTGGTTTTTCTGTGCATCTATGTTTCGGTTTGTATTTTCAATTTAGGTTTCACGGGATGACCGTAAAAGTAAAAATTTGGAATTGAAATAAAAAATACAAAAAGATTCCAAAAAACCAATCATGATATGAAATTGCATAACAAATGGTATGATCATAACATAACTGATCGCCTAAACGTGTCGCCGGCGCACGTCCAATCGCGACAGTTGTGGCGAGCCCGCACGCGCCGGCGCAACCTTCGCGTCAGCATCAGCGCGCGTTAGACATTGTCACACGCAAGGCGGGCTTTCTCAAACTCAAAATTATCTTTATTCTATTTAGGCTAAGCATTTATGAATGTCGAAAAATCTGCCACCGGTTCGGAAAAACCTCAGTTGAGAAAAATCTGAAAAAAAAAAACTATTTTTTTTCTGAATAGATCTACAATGTAATTTTATTAGCTGGGTGCGCGTAGCGGACGAGGCGGACATGGAGCGAGGGTGTGGCCACCTCGTCCTCTTCTGTCTGTCTTCTGTCTGCTTCGGATCGCGACGTTTCTTTAAAGATTTAGTATGAAAACAGATCCAAGGGGCGCCGAGACTGCGACGCGCCCCCGTCCGACGTCTCTTCTTTGTGGATTGCGCCTAAGCGATAGTATTTTAATATGTAGAAATTCCATCTGACGCTGCGTTTCGCAACATGTGAAATCACACCATAAGACAATGAACAGTCGGAACGCTCTAACTGGACTATAAACCCCGTATGATGCACGGGCTGCTGGATAAAACTAGTTGTAATAGTTACAGGGTCGATTAAATCGATACATTGTTTCAACTGTTCGCGACCAATTTTTTGGCTGATTGATTTAAACGCTGCCCCGTGACTCGCTCTACCACAAAGATTTTTGCGAGGTTTCGGTAATTGATTCGATACAGAAAAGGATTGAAATCAAACTTACGTTAATACAAGGAGCACGCGCGCGGTCCTGAGTTAAAAAAAAAAGTTAGCTGGTTTTTTGGGTTTTTGGGTTCCATTATTTTAGACACCCCGGGTGAGCGTGAGTTGTATCAATCTCCAGTTAAAATACCAGACCCAGATTAACTCTCCAGCTAACCAGAGATTTAACTGCTGGTTGGACTTGGTCTTTGTTTATATGTATTTTTTTTTAATGTTCATTTTTATTCTGACTGATCTCATCAAAGCGGTCAAACTCTCACTGAAAAAGCACATTGACATCAATTTCAGCTCAAAACTTTCCAATGCTCAAAACCATCTGTCATCTTTAATCTCCGCTCTCATTTATCGAACGATATTAATCGAAGTTTATTATCAATTTATCGCTCCTTAATAGCTTTTTCTATTATCACAACTCGCAAACAAGCTTTCCACTACGTAACAGTTATGTTGTTTTGACTAATCAACCGTCCCATGTGCAAATTACTCATCTTAATTCAGTAAACAAGCACTGGAGGCCGCAGTTTACGACACCTACGTAACAATACCATTAGTTGAGTGATTTTGCGGAGGCTTAGTTGCTGTCAATCTCTGAAATCGTGAATATCTTACAAAATATGTGCGTTTCACGTGCTTAATTAACGATATCTCTCTAATAACATAATGCATGTGCCTGCTTAACATTATGTTTACGTATGCCTAATTTTAAGTCGTTCCGACTACTGGAAGTAGGTCAAAATGAACATGCACGGTTGACCCAACAACAATAACAAACAGGGGACAAATCTTGTCTAAAAACAGAACAGATATCTAACAGAGATGAAAAAGAAATCGAAAACATTTCAAGCATGCAACGATGTACATACTGTAGTTCTAATCCGCACTCGACCGGAAACTACGGACCAAGCCCTCTCCTTCTGAGAGCGGGCCTGTGCCCGGCAGTGGGAACTGTAGACCGAGATGATAACGCACCCGACGACAGGGTTATTTTCTCGTCCTTTGAAACTTTTAGATCAACATTGTCACTGCTGTAAGATGATGTGTGGTTCGAAAGCTGTTGTTCGTGAGACATTCCTCATAAATCATTCAGCATTACAGAGTTATCTCAGTAACGATATATCTTATTGCGATTGTATTGTTCGAACAAAGGAATAAACAAGTTGTACGGCTTGTGCGTAAGTCGAAGCATGTCTCGAGAATTTTGTCTCAAACAATTTGGTATGCACAATGAAAGGGCATTGGCCGTCGTTTCCACGTGGACCCAGTGCTAATCGGGACTATTACACACCCTGCTAAGAATTTCAGTAATGTGTTTGAAGTTTCCAATCCGTACGAGCCTACGTGGGAACTAGAGCTCAAGGCCTTTCACTGCAAGAGAAAAACTGTGCCCTGCAGTAGGACTTTATTATAGACCGCATGATGAACATAATGTTATATGCAATCCGTACCTCCCCGGTGCACACTGCAGTCATAAAGTCTAAATATAGAGGGCGATATGCAACCGGCGGGCGGGTCGCAAGGGTCTGGGCGAATATTAAATCAGACTCGTCTCATAACAAGCTATAAAACTTGTGGGACCGGATACTAATGTCATTCGGCCTTAGCAACTGCATCAATTGGGTAAAACAATTCATCACCATCATAATCATTATTATTTACTAGGTTTACCGACTTTGCACGGAAAAACATTAGATCTGGCGAATTGAAATGAAAAACATTAATTACAACATTTACAACCGCAGAACAAATCGCATATCGCATAGAACCTTTTAACAGTCAATTTCAATCTTATTTCTTTCGCAAAATGGAATGTCAGTCAACATCCTACACTACACGTCCACTGAACGTAGATATAGTTAGCGTCTAGTTTTGTAACTAAGGGACCCCATACATCCCAGTTTTTTTTTTTTGTATTTTTTCTTTAATTGTATTACTGCAATTTTTAAGTATTTTGTTTGTAGTTATTTTATTTTGAAAAAAATATTTTCTGCCAATTTTCTTGCGGCGCATTCTTCTTGTCAATGATTGTCTTTCCGAAAGCGCTGGTAGTTTAAAAAATGACGTGTACAAGTGTCCATTGCGGCCTATTTACTGAATATATGATTTGAATTTGCTGGCAGACAGATGTTAATGTTGGCTAGGTTGGTCATTTAAAACATTTCATGCACTAAAAATGTTCTTGAAGCAAGTTCTAGAATTGTTACTAGGTTATTAGTAATGCGGCACGTGTTGCTCTCGCCGCGATTATCTTAATTCGTCGCGGCAATAAAACTTAGGAGGAACGTGGCGTGATTATTTTAAATCTTAATAGGTCAGGGGCACTGTTATTTACAAATAGGAAATTATCGTGTGACATCAATGGACGATAACCATGTGCAACCTACATGTGGACGCGATCTAGGGGGCTACTACGGAATTCGAAAATCGAAGTTCGCATGGTACCGTCCCTCTCGCTCTCGTATTAAATAATATAAGCTTCAGCTGGACGGCAAGATACGAAGAATTTTGAGAAGAATTTTGCAATTTGTATTCGTAGAATAGGGCCTGACGTCGCCGTATAGAACTGTTTCTAAGGGGCTGAAGAGATGGGAGAAAAAAAAGTTGTAGGATATTAACATGAATCTGATTATTTTGCTGGTTACTCTCGGGGCAGAGTGCTTCCTCATTCCGTGGCCTTTTTCCAACAGCTTCTTTCGCAAGACGATAACAATTTCGTTTTTGTTTTTTGTTTACATAACTAACGACCAGCTTACTGATTTTTATGGCAGGTAATTATAGTAAGTGAGCCTGATGGTAAGTGAACACCGCCACCCATGGCAATAAAACTAGAGGATTAAAGATGTTCAAATAAAATAATTGTAGCAACGGTCAAGGGGAGGCGGGGTGTGTAATCATCCGCAATCTCTCAATAAGTATCAAAAAAAAATCTGAAGTATGCATAAGATTTCCAAGTCGAGTAAACATTGAGCTTTTGTCTTTCGAAGCCGCGCCGCAGGTTGCCACCAAAATATGATCTGACACGAGCCACACTAGCCAATCAGTCGAGACAGCGGGTGTCACGCACTTAGCCGGTTACAGTAATTGCTTCCGTACACCAGACACCACCCACACTTTCTCTGTATGTCAGGCCATGTTTATTGGTCATTCGGGTCCAGTAAACGCGTAGTTAAGTACTAGACACGTGAAAAATAGAACTTCCTTTATTCTATTTGGATATTGATTATTATGTAGCTGTACATCACAAGCAGTAAATGTTACTATGAAACATAATACCTGTTATATTCTTTAATTTCATAAAACTATTTAAAATTTTATTTTATTGGTACAAATGTGAAAAGAAAAAAAAAATAACAATTTAATTTAATTAAGTAGTTGTTCAATTCAACATCCAACTCGTTCTGGTGCGTAAAATTGTCTCTATGACTAAGTACATGTAGCTCTCCAGTTGTTTCATACACTGCTTTTACTTGTTGATATGCCGGAAGTTTTGTTACCTGCGATAGTATTCTTGGCAATGATAGTCTGAAAGCGCTGGTAGTATAAAAAGCGACATGTAAAAGAGCACTTCAGAATAGACGATTTGATTTTGAATCAATTCGTCCTAATCGGCGCCTTAGCTTGCTTTGGTGGCCGTGGCCGTGGCAACATCTCGACAAGCTTCTAGGTCAAGTTCGATTTGCACGCGTATTCGACTTATATAGTAATACTAGCTTTTGCCCGCGGCTCCGCCCGCGTGGTATTCGATTATCGCGCGCTGTTCCCTCGGGAACTGTGCATTTTTCCGGGATAAAAAGTAGCCTATGTCACTCTTGGGCCCATAAACTATGTCTATGCCAAAAACTACGTCGATCCGTCGCTCCGTTACGGCCTGAAAGACGGACAAACACACAAACACTTTCGCATTTATAATCTTAGTATGGATTACTACTATACTTTACCCGCGGCTTCACAGCAGATTTAGCAGTCGAATTGGAATCCCGGGATTTACAAAATTCCAATGGGAATTCGCGAAAATTACATCGCATCACACGATCTTGATCTACGTTCGGTTGTACTTATGGCATGACGAACACCCGTAACAAATTTTATGTCTCTGTATGTTTATGTTTCTATGTGTATGTTTATGTCTCTGTACTGGATTTGACGTTAAGATTTTCCCATGAGACTATCGGGATTAATATTAGCCCTATGTGTTCCATACGTCCAGCTAACTACAACCTAATTTACCTGATTTCATCCAAACAACCATTTAAACGGGAAGGATTAAATTATTTTGAAAGTTTTTTTTTGTTCTTGGCTATTGCCGCCACATGGGTCACCCACGGGTCTTTAAATTCTTAGTCGTAGACGAAGATTTTACCTCATGCACTAGAGCTTAAATTCATCATTAGCATATACTACAATTCAATAGAATCTAACAATCTTGTAGACACTTCCAGCCTTCTAATATGAACACCGGTCTGCCTAAGGCTTTGTGATGTGACTATTATTCTTTTTTGATTCCTTTTAGATGACAATTGCCACAACAGGGACATATATAATCAAGCGTGCCCACGTTAGGGTGTGTTAAATGTGTAGAAAATTGTTAGATTCTATTGAATTGTACTTTAAGTACAACTGTCGTTCCAGTCAGAAATAGAGATCATCTCTGCTTATATGTATACAAACAAACAAAATTTACGTTTTAAATATAGAATTATATATATTAGATGAATAAAATAGGTCAATAATTGTTTGTGTTTATAATAAAAGTGTTATTTATTATCGAATGAAGTGACGCAAGGAAAGCTAAGTCCTCGTGATTATGGGAAGAATAAATATCATGTTTCTAATGGGTTTCATTTAATTAAATTTAAAGTTACACTTGGTTTCACAACGAAATTTTCTTCCGGTAAGGCTTTTTAGCCATGTGGGCGCCTCGCGCTTAGCTCGCGTGTTGTTTAGTTCTAGTGCTGTGGATGAAGGGTAATGGGTGGGAGGGGTGCTGCGCGTAACGACGGGCAGCCTGGGCGAGGTCGGCGCCGGCGCGTGGAGCGCGCACGTGCGGCGATCGGGTCCAAGGACGGAACACCAGCTCGCCCGCAGGCGTCGCTTGCTATACTTTGCCCGCGGCTGCGCTCGTACTCACGCTGTTAAGTAAAAATTCTTTTGCAAAGCGCGTTTACGACGGTGGCACAGTATAAATACAAGCAGTATGGAACCTTCAAACAAATCCATCGAAACGAACGCACTCACACAGACGCGCGCCCCACAGGGCCACGGAGGGGTCCACGCGGTACTGCAGTCGCGAGTGACGCGTCGAGACGAGTAGTGCCCGCGTTGCGTTGTTGAATTGCGTGCACTCGAGCGCGACAATCCGCGATACAAAAAATAAAACGTTTGGTAATTTTGGTGATAGGTAGGTAGGTATTTGCCCAGTGATTTAATGTCCATAAATTGTGTTAATTGTTTAAAAGACGACTCAGGGTTTATTTGTTAAGTACCTAAGTGTTTTTATGATGTAAGTGATTTTATTAATGATATTTTAAATTAGTTGTAAGGAATATGTACCTACCTATCGTTCTGCCAGTTTCTCAGTTGTTGTTTTTAACCGACTTCAAAAAAAGGAGGAGGTTCTATGTTCCAATGTTTGTATTAATTTTTTTATGTATGTTTACCGATTATTCGGTCAATTGTAGACGATTTTCAAAATTCTTTTTTTATTCGAAAGGGTATTTTTCTGAGGTAGTCCCATTATCACCAAGTCAAGATCTGATTATGGGATCCTGGGGAAATCGAGGGCAAACCTAAAATTTCATAGGCACACCTAAGGCGATTATGGCATTTTTAGCATTAAGATGAGCATTTACATTCAGAAAGTATCATTTGGTAACCTGGACCTGATGAAGAAGACCATAGGTGACCTATGGTATTCGTCAAGGCTAAGTAATGCTCGCTGGTCTATAAACGATCATGATTAACATACCTAGATAAGCAAATAAGAACAAGCTTTAAGTTAATGATTATTTTGAACTGATCTGATGCTAAAACCAGAAGGTATGCAACGGAACTCTGTTATAAAACAACGTAATTTAGTCGTGTTGGGGCTTAATGGAATCGTTGGGAGATGTACTTTGGCTACAAATCACTAAAAAGTGAGAAATATATTTTTTTTAACAAAAAAGTTAAACCGACTCCAAAAAATTAAAAAAATAACAAAAAATTGAACCGACTGCAAAACCCTTGAAAATATTTTTCTACGTGTCTACTAGCTCGAAATTGGTAACTCAGCACGACCCAGCAGGAGTATTGAAACTCATTGTATGTTGGTGAAATAGACGCCTATTTCTACACTCCTGCTGGGTCGTGCTGAGTCACCGACTTCGAGCTAGTGGACACCTAGAAAAATATTTTTAAGGGTTTTGTAGGCGGTTCCATTTTTTGTTATTTTTTTTTTTAGTCGGTTTTACTTTTTTTGTTAAAAAATGTTTTTGTTTATATAATGTTGTGTAGAGAACGGGATCGGATCGTGTTCGGGCCCGCACCTGTCGCCCGTCGTCACAAACAAAGGACCTACTTCGAAATTCGAAAATCGAAGTTCGTATCGTACCGTCTCTGTCAATCTATTATTAAATAGTAGGTATAAGTTGGGTATAAGTGTCAGCGGGATAGAGCGACACGAACTTCGATTTTAGAATTTCGATGTAGCCCCGCAGCGTGCGGGCCGAACTCAGTGTTACCAACTCTCAAAAATATTTATCCCTAAAGTTTAAGTTAAAAACCCCTAAAATTGTTATAATTAATTGGAAATCCCCATCATCACATCCTGAATATCCTCTAAGATTTAAGTACTTGTCAAGACAAATCAAACAAGCCCAAAGTCGTTGGGGTTGCGTCGTTGCGTTACTGAGAACCTATGGATACTTTCCGGCTCCATCATCAGATCAGCTCAATGGGAACATAATAATATTGTATTGTCGCCGATCGTACATAAGTGTGCAAAAATTCAGTTTAATTGGACATCGGGAAGTGAGACAAATTTAACTTGCAAGAGTTGACCGATATACAATATACATACATATATACATACAATTACAATTAAATAAAACTTGTAACATAAGGCCTAATAAGCTGAGATACAGCGCGAACTAAAAAATTTTTTTTTCAATTTTACAAAAAATAAGTAGACAACCCTAACGCTCGCTCCTTCGGAGCGTAGGCATTTATCTTTAAAATGATTCTTAGCTTCCATACTGCTTGTATTTATATACTGTGACGGTGGCGTCCCCGCCACCTTTCAAAAACCACTTTCAAACGCTATAGAACGGATTCATCTATTACCTTTGAAAAAGAACTTCAGAAAAGATCGAAACTAATCGGGCCGTTCCAGACTTATTATAATCGTAAGTCGAACCGTTTCAATTTTGTAATTTTCAATATTGTCTCACGAAACCGAGCGGGAAGCGTTTCCGTTTCAGCCAGAGCAAAAATACTTTTCATGTCCTGAGGCCATATGCATACAAAAACTGTCAATTGATTGTGATCGCGAGCGTCAGAAACGCTACGCAATAGACCCTCCTGTGGTCTCAAGCTCTGGTCTGTCAAAGTCAAAATCTCTTTATTCAATTTAGGCTATGATAAGCACTTATGAACGTCAAAAAATCTACCACCGGTTCGGAAAAAACCTCTGTTGAGAAGAATCCGGCAAGAAACTCAACGAGGTATTTAAAAAAAAAACAGATTCACAATATTTATAAATGATATCTAAATACCATACATTACAAGTATTTAACACAATTTTATTTTTAACACAGTAGGTTCACTATTTGAAGGGATCGCTAATGCGGATCGGAATTATTTCCAAATATCCCTGTCCATGATATAATCACTGACTTTATAATAAGCCTTAGATATTAACGTCTTTTTGACAGTAGATTTAAATTTTGTATCAGTTTCTTTAGTAATCTGATTTGATCACGGTTGTGATATTTTACATGCCTACATCCTGATGTTGTAGGAATATCTTAATAAGAAGTGGCCCGTGTTTTTTTCGAGATGCAACTATCGACGCACCAACTTTCGTCCAAATCCTGCCGTTTTGTCAAAGCGTAACAAGTACATAACACACAAACTCACAAAACTTTCCCATTTATGATATTACATATAATGATTATATTAGTACCTAGCATTATGACTACGTATGACATAACTTTATCGAACTACACATGTAATTGGTACACGCTTAAGAATCTGGTTACATCCGCTCTATACCAAAAATAAGTAGTTACTCCAGGGTTATAGCACATCGCTTTGAGAACTGTTAGTTAAGGCACGAAGATAGTTCCTTGCCGAGTCGACACTCGTTAGACAACCGCTGCATTGGTTTCGGTTTGTAAAACTCACTTTCCCAAATGTACACTTTCTTTAAAAGTGCACTTTCCGCAAAGTATAAACTCCCAAAAGATATTGTCAATTTTGGAGCACTTTCTTGGAAGGTGCTCTATTTCAAAAATACTTATTAATTACCTACTGAACACATTCGGTATGGTCTATTTGCCTTGACAAACATCAAAGCTGTCTACTAGGTGCGCAAGAATACCTATCTGAAGATGCACTTACGCAATTGACAATACAGTTGTGTTTAGATGTTTATGATATGAAGACCTAGACATCTCCGGTATTCATAATGAGTGTCCAAATCATTCTCCCCTGTATCAAATGTCGTCCGACATTCTCCACGAGGAAGCAAAACGTGTCGTTTGCGTCGCGTCCAGACGAAATCCCACAAGGAGGGTATCGCGTTACTTGAGTGGTGTCCGGTGCCGCAGACGTTCTAATGCCGGCCCTACGCGGAACTGATGCCGCAATCACACTCGGCCGTCACAACTATAGAAATTGCACGGATTCCTAACGATTAGAAGCTATGGAACTAAGACGCACCCTTGCCTAAGCAGTAAAAAGGGACCTACCTTAAGATCCCACTTTAAAGTTCGGCACCTACTTGTGTTTTGGTTGAAAATAAAATATTAGTGACTTATTTATGGTGCATTTCAATTTATTAACAGAAATATGGAGAATGTTAACCGTAGGATCTAACTCTAGGACGCCTGTAATGTTGGTTTTTTTTTTTTATTCGACTGGAAGGCAAACGAGCAAGTGGGTCTCCTGATGGTAAGAGATCACCACCGCCCATCAAATCAATCAATCAAAGGCTATTTTAATTTACAAGTCAATGTGACTGATTCGCGTGAGGTTTTATTCTAGGACGCCTTACAAGGCTTTTTAAATCTCGATTTAAGGCTTAAACTGACAGTTCTTGTATGGATTTGAAAGGACTTAAAACCAATTAAACATAGATTAAAAAGCCTGCAAGTGCCCTCTAATGTGGCACCCGTAAAAAAAAATTTACTCCTTGGTCGTGGTAGGTACTCATGCATGAGAGAATCTGGTCATTGAGACAGTTTTCTGCGTAGAGTTTTGTGCGTATTAAATAAGGGGATGAATGAAAGTCGCTTGTTAAAAACAAGTTTATTAGTGTTGCCCTTCGATAAACCTGACGAGACGATTGTGTTGTTTTTAAGTGTTTTGACCGCTACGATTTTCCTTAAAATGCGATCGGCAATAACTGCAAAGTTTTGTTGATTGTACGGAACTTCAAATGTAGACAGGAGGGCTATTCGTTTAAGTTTATATTGGTAACTGTTCCTTACTCTTCTGCTCTATAGTGGTCGTGGTGGCAGCGTAAACGAGTTGTAGTACCTACCTGTAGTTCATTGTATCAAACGCAGACTTGCAGACAAAGCTGAAACGGCGTTTTAGATAATAGCTTATATTTAGGCAATAGGTCGTTTTACAACGGCATGTATACTTTTTTGCACATTATTACTACGTAACGTGTACAGTCAAAAGATATCGAGACGGCCAAAGTTGCAAAAATATGTATGCACGGCCTTAATGTTAAGTGCATAAAGTCATGTATACATATTTTTGCAACTTCGGCCGTGTCGATCATTCTGTAAATCTAACGTGACTCCAAACGGACAGAAGACTATAAAATAATTTTACAAGGTTATCTAGCATGTTATATTCGCATACATCGTTAAGTCGGAAACTGATTTAAAAACATGAATATTTAACTTCTAAACTACTGTCCATAACACAGCAGAAACACAGTATAAACAAAGTGGAACTGTAAGTAAGGTAACGCCTTTAATTACGTGATGTCACCGCAAGTGACAGAATGCCCCACCGTTAATTAGGCTATATCTCGCAACCTGCCGCACGCAGGTCAATTAAACAAAAATACCGATCTACCTATTGTCCGTTGCACAGAGTTGCACTGTCGATAACCAAGTGTATCTGCACCCCTGTATCTAAATTATGCTGACCTATATACAGGAAAGGTTAGTAAGTTAATTAAATATGCTGAATTGCTTATCCTAGGTGTGTTTTATTTCATCCAATTCATACGGGTTTTGGCGAGAAATATCGTTTATACCGGTGTAGGTATCTGGTTCGGGGAATTATTTTTATCGGCAACAACGACTTGCGTGGTGTTGGTTTTATTTATTGCTGTGAATGTGAAGACTGAGAAAGCTTTCAGCCAAAGCTTGTTTCAAAATTAATACATAGGTAAATGAGTTGGGATACCCCGAGAACGTAGCCAACAAAACCGGCACTTACTCCTTGCCATCTGTACTAAATAATTAACTGTATTGCTGTTCGAAGTTGAAACCAACTAGGTTACTTTGCTCGCACCCGTTTCGTTTTACAATAAGAGGGGGCCGTATGCAACCCTACCTCATCGAGTAGCAAGTTGCGAATTGGTGCATATTGAAAAGGTATGTCTTAAATTACAGGGTTGCCAGAGAAAGGTTTAAATGAATATTTTAGATGTAATGGCAGATAAGGTTTATATTATAAGCAACTAGCTATTGCCCGCGGCTCCGCCCGCGTGGTATTCGGTTATCGCGCGCTGTTCCCTCGGGATCTGTGCATTTTTTCAGGATAAAAAGTAGCCTATATCACTCTTGGGCCCATAAACTATCTCCATGCCAAAAATCACGTCGATCCGTCGCACGGCGTGAAAGACGGACAAACATACAAACATTCAAACACACTTTGACATTTATAATATTAGTATGGATATGGATAGTATATTAAATGCCTAAATGCCAAGTTTCATAGTTTTATCTTCGACAGCGACGAACTTCCACCATATAAACTTTCACCCCCTATTTTAACCCCTTAAAGCCTCTTTTTCGTGATAAAAGATAGCCTATGTCCTTTCCCAAGGTCTATTCTATCTCTGTACCAAATTTCATCCAAATCGGTTCAGCGGTTTTGGCGTGAAAGCGTAACAGACAGACAGACAGAGTTACTTTCGCATTTATAATATTAGTATGGATTACGCAGCCTTTGAACATTTTTGTACGGTAAGCAAAAACAACGCCTCAGCCGTGCCTCCTATGAATATTTTTCAAAGGTACCATGTACGTATGTTAATTAAGTTTGGCATATACATTATACACTCCTATATATTTTACTGTATTTTGCCCACGACTTGATACCTACAGATAGAAACTTCTGTGGTTATAGTACAGCTTCCGCACCGCAGACCTGGAGTACGGAGTTCACAGTTGGCATAAGAGCGCCGCTGCCCTCTCTCACATCAGTCGTATTTTACGTTATCCACGGGAAGAAATATTACTTGCTAATTTAAAACCGGGCCCGACATAGTAACGCTTACGTTACGCAGCTACGGAGACATATATCTAAATAGACGGTAAAAAAAAATTGAACGCACAAAAAATACAATAACCATTACTTCAATAACCGATCCACGCATTGATTTTGACAGAGTTATTTTGGTTTTTCGAAGTACATTCTTTTTTTCATAGATTGTCAATCATTCTCGAACGTGTCGCGTTTTTTTTTGGGAGGAATCCTTCCTATTGACTTGCCACTCAGGATAAACCTTAGTCTTTTTTTTTACATCAAGGTGATTTTCCACCTGCCAGGCAAGGCGGGGCAAGACGAGAATTGAAATTTGTATGAATTATCGGAAAGTCATCATGTTCGCAACGCGCGTTTACAGCCCGTTTTTTTTTTCTCCATAAAGCAGCCATACATACATACTCTTGTAACTGTTAAGCGTACGTATTACTAGCCTTTACCCGTGGCTCTGCTCGCATTAACCATTGGGTCTGACTTTGGAATTGAAATTTCGGGATTTTACCAAATTCCCACGGGAATTTTCCGAAACTTGAATAGTGTAGTGTCCTTCATCTAAATTGCACAATAGCATATCTCTTGACATAGCGATTAAAATTTAGAGATTTTATTTGGATTTCGTGCAAATCCAAATAAATACCACTACACCACCGCTCTAGCCGTGGTGTAGTGGTATAGCACGCGGCACGGAGTGCCAATTACTTGGGTTCGATTCCCAGCGCTGGTCTTATTTTTCCGGTTTTTCTGTGCATCTCCATTTCAGTTTGTATTTTCGATATGAGTTAAACATCATGATGGGTTAATTGATCTCGTTCCCGACTAAGCAAAACTAACTGAGACATTTGTTTGCCAGCAGAGTGGGGCGCAGGCGCAGGCGCAGGCATGGAGGACGAGGTGACGTTCCTGTTCCAGCTGGGCGTGCTGCGCGACGCGGTGGCGGCGCCCGCGCACGCGCTCACGCTCGCGCACCTCAAGGAGCTCGCCGTTAAGTTCGTCCACGAAAAGGTAACAGCTGACTCTTTTGATCATGAAACTACCGTTAGATATTAAATGATATTGTATCGGATACTTCACGTCTTAAATCGAGTTTAGCTCGACATGTTTCGGGCTATTTTGAAACCCTTCATCACTGGAGCACGCGACTCGGCGAAGAAAAGAAAAAGAATAAAAAGAAGAAAGAA
Organism: Choristoneura rosaceana; assembly: GCA_037349165.1. NCBI lineage: Eukaryota > Metazoa > Arthropoda > Insecta > Lepidoptera > Tortricidae > Choristoneura > Choristoneura rosaceana. Next base: position 547,135 of record JAZBNJ010000043.1, read on the forward strand.
GAAGAAGAAGGAGGAAGGAAGAGGAAAGAAGGAGGGGGAAGAAGGATTTCTAAATAGCCCGAAACATGTCGAGCTAAACTCGATTTAAGACGTGAGTTATCCTTTACAATATTATTTAATATGAGCTGACTCTTTGTTTAAACACGCTTTTACGAATCACTAGCGGACCCGACAGACGTTGACCTGACCGAAAAAAACATTACACTAAAATTATGTTAACATACAAACAACAGCGCCATCTAGCGGGTCTAATCGCGTTTCCAAACTATCAACCAACGATGTTTTGCCTTATCGCATGCATGATCAACCATGGAACCTTTTCAATGGAAAAGCCATTACGATTTTCCTTGTTAATTAATGCGATGGCACTATGACGTTTAATGTGAAACGTTTCCATGGTGGCTCGTGGATTAGAATCCTTGAACGTACCAGGCAGGGCCGGACCTTTTTTTTTATATTCTACTGGAATGCAAACGAGCACGTGGGTCTCCTGATGGTAAGAGATCACCACCGCCCATAAACATCTGCAACAACAGGGGTATTGCAGATGCGTTGCCAACCTAGAGGCCTAAGTTGGATAATCGACTTCGCTGTCATCGACATCTATGTATTATCTTACGGCACTAGAATGGCTGTTTAGAATCAAACGCGCGGCGCATCAATCATCAATACTACTTTTACACAACCCCTGCTGGGCGACTACGAAACTTGAAGTTCGTGTCGTGCGGTCCCTCTGACACTTATACTATTTAATACGAGAGCGAAAGGGATGTTACGATACGAATTTCGAGTTTCGTAGTGGCCCAGCTATCACTATAGTGAACTGTTCACAAAACCGCGCTGTGAACAAATTTTGTGCGCCATTTTGATGTAAGTAACATGCAGTTTAAAGTACATTTCAATAGAATCTGACAATTTTCTACACATTTAAGACACCCTAACGTGGGCACACTTGATTATATATGTCCATATTATTGCAATTATCATCTAAAAGGAATCAAAAAAGAATAATAGTCACATCACAAAGCCTTAGGTAGCCCGGTGTTCATATTAGTGGGCTGGAAGTGTCTATAGGATTGTCAGATTCTATTGAAACGGAGCTTAGTACGAGTAAGAAGAAAGAAGAAAGAAAATACATTTATTTAACGCCATAAAAATAAAATAAAAATGAATAATAAAAAAAAAATAACAAAGAACAAATACCAAAATAAAATGACGCTAAATAGGTCCCCACTCAGCATAATGCCACGGCAAGCCGTGGCGCTGATTTTCAGTGAGGACCTTATTTAAAAACTAACTTAAAACTAAACTAAACCAAACTTAAATTAAAGTACATAGATTTTAATGTTTGCTATGAATTCTTTGACAGATGGATGGAATGTCAATAATATGATAAGTACCTAAGTAGTACAAAGGTTCCACCCTGGGTACGTGATTAGTTACCTACCTCGATTGTACATAGGCGCTATGATTGACTGTGTCGTGGTCGGCAGATCCCGGACAACGGTCTGAACCGCCTGAGCGAGCGCATCCTGCTGTTCCGGCACGACTACTGCTCGCCCAACGTGCTGCAGCTGATCAACTCCGCCAGCGACGTGGCCGACGAGACGCTCGTCGAGATCGTGCTCACCGCCAACCGTCAGTAACAAACATCACAGCTGTAATGCTTTACCAAAACACTAGTGTTGCATCAGAAACAACCATGCCAAATTTCCTGACTCTAAGCTGAGCGGTTGTCATTTCGAGATTTTATCATTATTCCATGAGAATATAGAGATAAAAAGTAGCGTAGTATGTGTTATTCCAGATGTACAGCTATCTACATGCCAAATTTCGGTCTATTCCGACTAGTTATATTATTAGTTTCATTGATTGGAACTAGTTGGACTACCCTCTCCTTTGAATGTAACTACTGAGAAAAAAAACGTCCAACTAGTTCCATTAATGGAACTAATAATGGAACCGGTCGCAATAGACCCAAATTTCATCCAAATCCGTCCAGCCAATTTAGCGTGAAGGAGTAACAAACACACACACAAACATACAAACTTTCACATTTATAATATTAGTAGGATTAATTTTACTGCTTCAAACAGTAACGTTCCCTATGATACGTATCTTACAACATAACTGCAACCAATAATACGTATACGTCACATTGTAAAAGAATAAGGAGCTGTTTCACCACCCACTGATTAGTTTTATTTGACGGATTTGTGATGTCATCTCCGTCTATTCGAACAAAATAAACAGAGACGGCGTCACATTTAACCGTCAAATAAATTTAATCAATGGATGGTGAAACACTGTATCGAACGAGACACAACCTCAGTCACGGGAAGCGATAATACTATAATGTATAGGTGTGTAGTGTACATCCTTATTCGTTGCCAACGATGAGTGCTAGAAAATGGAATTGTTTCCTACACACTTTGATGAAATAAAACGCTCAAACGACTGTAAATAGTTTTTTCTACTCCAATACTGTTATCTGTGACTTACTTAATCACCAACGCTTATATAAGAACATAATTAACAAGACTCTGGCAAAATCTGTAGTCTATTCCCCATAACAGCACTGTATCGTAATGTTGCTAAAACGATACTGCAGCCACTTACTTTTTTTTTAATTCGTCCGTTTTGACAAGCTAAAGTGCAGCCACTTACTTGGTTTTAATATAGAACAAAAACTTTCCGAACATAATTCATAGCTGCCAACATAAGTAACACATTTTTTTCAATATAGTCGCTAGCAAGTTACGTCAATTAAAAACAAAGTTCACCATAGACAACTTTTGACATTTAAAATTTTTCCCGCCATTATTGTTTGCCTTAATATTTTAGTTGGAGTAAAGTTTTAAAAGTTAGAAACTAGTGATTTTTAGCAAGTTTACGTGAAACTTATTAGACATGGATGCAGATTAAAATATTATTTCTACACCCGAAGAAATATCCGCAGCAGCCCAAGTAGTGACTGAAAGTTTGTTGCCTTCTAAATCACGGCACCTATGTATATGACAAATCCTACAAAAATTTCATGTCGTGGAGATTAGAACACCAGACCTGGTCATTTTCGGAGAACGTATTACTAGCGTAGTAGGTAGGTAGTCGTAGAAAAAGTATCGTATGCAACGTTGTATAAATAAGTCAAAAAAAGCTCGTGGCGTTTTTTCTTACGATGTTCGCTTCGCTCACATCGTAACTTACGCCACTCACATTTTTTGACCCCTATTATACAACTGTTGCATAAAATACTATTGATCTCGTTGCTTTTACTTCACCAATCTAACAGTATTGTTAATCTACGATATATAATGCAGGACTTTGTATTTCAAATCAGTGCCGAATGCCGATCCTTCACGAAAAAATATATCTTACTAGCTTTTGCCCGCGGCTTCGCGCGCGTGAGTTCCCTCGGGAACTGTGCATTTTTCCGGAATAAAAAGTAGCCTATGTCACTTTCTGACCCATAAACTATCTCTATGCCAAAAATCATGTCGATCTGTCGCTCCGTTTCGACGTGAAAGACGGACAAACATACATACAAACACACAAACACACACTTTCGCATTTATAATATTAGTGTGCTTTAACTTGCAGTGCTTGTAATGTTCGTATCAAATCTTACCAGTGAATTTTCACCCACCAGTGGTCTTATTGACAAAAATCAAAATATCTTTATTCAATTTAAACTGTGACTTAGGAAATTTAGGGCCTGTTTCATCACTTGCCGACTATCTTTAAGTGACGGATATGAATGATGCCGTCTCTGTTTCTTTTGTCCGAATAAACAAAGACGGCATTACTTTTATCTGACACTTAAAGTTAGTCGACAAGTCGTCAAACAGGCCTTTAGTATAACTATATTTGAACAATGACTTTAATCTACGAATAAATATTCTTTAACGGTGTATGTATTCGGCAGCGCTCCTATGCGGCAGCGAGTCGGAGGCGGCGCCGCTGCCGCGGCCGCACGCGCTGGCGGTCCACTCGTACAAGGCGCCGACCTTCTGCGACTTCTGCGGGGAGATGCTGTTCGGCCTCGTGCGGCAAGGGCTCAAGTGCGAGGGTAAGTTCACGTCAATTTGCTAATTCCGTGGAGCCCTGGCGCTCTGGGTCTATTCCGACTAGTTCCATCGATGGAACTAGTTGGACTTTTTTCCTCAGTTGTTACATTCAACGAAGAGGGTAAAAGTCCAACTAATTCCATCAATGGAACTAGTCGGAATAGACCGCGCTCTGGGTCTCTTCAAAGATCTATCAAAGAGACTCAGAGATACCACAGAAGATCGAAGAGCTGGCAGTTTCCTCGCTCAACGCGTCAGTCTTGCGATCCAGCCGGGAAATGCTGCCGGCATCTTTGGTACCATGCCGCAGTGTCCATTTTTAGATTTATTATAGTTTTAGCTTATTTAATTTTATTGTACATAATATACCTTTGTAATTAAAAATAAATTATATAGTCTCTATTTACTTGCTAATATTATTCGTAGGTTTGTTGTATGGTACTGTCATCTATACGTCGTAACTAGGGTTGCCACCTTTTTTTAAGGCGAATAAAGTATTTTTTCATTTTGGAAGGACAAAAATAAAGTACACAAAATAAAAAATGTATCGCCAAAATTTGGTGGCTGTGGATACCAGTTTATTTAGTCTCATAAGTACTCATAACCAGTAACGAGCCAGTAAGAATAAGTTTTACGTAAATAGAGTATTTTAGCGTACTTTATTGGTGTCGTAGATTATAAAGTACGCCTACATGAAAAAGAGGACAATACTCTATTGTAGAGTACGGGTGGTAACCCTAGTCGTAACCCAGGGTGAACGATTTGGATTCTTCGGTCGAGTAGTGAAGTGGGTGTGGGCATACAGATTGTTTTCGGACTCAGTTTGAGACATGTCATTATTATTGAATACAGTTCCTAAAAAGTTCTGTATTTTGAGGTGCCGTAGTTGATCTTATCTGTCCAAATAATACTTCACATCGACTTATCTGTCATGCACATGGAATTTAACAATGTGTGGTGAAACGGACCCTTCCAAGTGGCGGTTTATATTTTTCCATCTTGTACATGCCAGAGATGTGTGATGTGGTCGTGGAATCCACCTGTATGAGTAAGTTTTGAATGTGTGTGTTTGTATGTGTCGCAGGTTGCGGCCTGAACTACCACAAGCGTTGCGCGGTGAAGGTGCCGTCCAACTGCCCGGCGGCGGCGGCGCGGCGCGGCTCGGCGGCGCCGCGCTCGCCGTCGCGCGCGTCCACGGCGTCCCACGCGTCCCACGCCTCCCACGACGACTCGCTGGTAAGGCGCATCGCCGATCTGCTCACTGTCAAGTCCGGTGACAACTCCAGCTGAGTACTGCACGCCGTACGACGCTACACTTGACACGACTGTTAAATGCCCGTTTTTGTCTGACGAGGTCTCTTTTTCCTTCTGTTCTTTTTCTGTCAAACCTATGTTAATATCACCATACCGTTTCAAATGTATGAAACCGATACCGTTCTGACGTGTCACCACACAATAAGTTAGATTAGTACAAATCCGGCTTTTATGATTCGCTGTGCGTCCAAAAATCGTTAACGTTTATTAGAAAATCGTCGACGTACACTATTGTTTTTATTAAGAAAGAAATTTCTAATCCGACTGATAAGAAAATGAGGTTCTCAATTAAACTACCTATGCTTTATGAATATTCAGGTGTAACTGCAATCTCTTTGAATCGTCACGGGAATTTCGTTTTAATTTGCCTTTTTGGTGTCCTGCCGTGTCACTACGTAATTTAGTTTTTTTTTCTTAGTTTAAGGGGCTGTTTCACCATCCATTGATTAGTGTTTACTGACGGTTAAATGTGATGCCGTCTCCATCTATTCGAATAAAACAAATAGAGATGGCACCGCATTCAACAGTCAGTTAACACTAATCAATGAATGGTTGAACAGCCCCTTTGTGTTTGTCTTATTACTGTACAGTGGTGGTACTGATGGAACCAAATACATCTTTCTTTCTTTCTTTCCTTTCTATTTTTTTCAAAATCGGTTTGTACTTAAACTATAATTTATTCACTGTTTCTGTTTCGAGAAAAAAAATATCGTACCTTCGGTAATACAAGGGCATCGTTTAACTGTCTAAAAAATCTAAAAATTAGTTAATTTACAAAATTTGGAGTTATGCCCTTGTTCTATCGGGTAACATGAAACGTACTTTCGGCTGACTACACTTTAGTTATAGAACACAATCAAAATGGGTGTATTTAGTATACAAAGTTCATTAGTTAAGTTCACAAATGAATATAAAGCGTGTAAGAATTGATGCGGACGTTCACGGTGCACAAAAGCGACTTCACACAATTTCATATATTTAGTTCGCTTTGTGACTTTCAACCGTGTCGTAGTGCGGCGAATCATATAATCTGGTAAAATTGGCAGCAGTTGGTAACAACTGGTCAGGTATTTAGGGAGTTTCCTGACTATAGTAAACATTACTGTGTTTATTATAGTAAAATGCCATCAAATGCTTATTTTATTGAGATGCTAAATTGAAAGAAGTAAATAAGAGCAGAATGTATACCTACTAGTAATATTGTTTGGATGAATTCGTTTGATATAGTATAAAAATGTCAAGAAATAATCCGTAATCTCATTCATACTGTTTTGATACTCGGTCTTGGACTTGTGTTGTCCGTTATGTTGTCATTTACAATGAGTGAGTCTCACGGAAGTTTCATGTTTAAAATTTCAACTCTTACCTAAGATGAGCGATTGACAGCGACAGATAAACTCTGTTGAGTTTTCGCCCGCTGATGAGATTTTTTTTTTGTAAAATTATTATGGTATAAATTAAAAAAATAATAATAGAAGAAAACGGGATGTAGAAAATATAGTCTACATTGACATGGAAGTATTTTTTATGAATCTCATTTATGGTGTATTTGTCTGTATTAAGTATTATAATTTAACACTTCGATTTAAGTAACACAACGAAAGTTTAGGGCTCGTTTAATAATTTACACAAAGTATTCTATTCTATGTTGAAAGTTTTTTTTTTATCAATAACTGCACAGATAGTAGCACAATCCTTCATGACATTCCTTTTTATGAATTATTTGTTATTATTGTGATTATTCTTAGGAGACTGCTTCCGTCCATATTACAAATATAAAATAAAATATGTTTTTATTTTTTCTATGTTAAGTTAGTTTTGTTAATTTATCGTAAATGTAAGGTGCACAAACACGAGACTAACATCACACTCGGGTGGTGGGTAACTTGGGAATATATAAAATGTTTTTGTAATTTTTGTAACTAACTTTTATTTTAATAAATAATATTTCGATCACTTTTGAGTTTTATTTCGAATGCCCACGCTACCCATCATCCAATTATGAACATTAAATACTGTCTATTTACTAAATACATTACTGTACTGATTCTGTAATGAATATAGTATATTCCAACAAACTTCTTGTATTGTGAGGCGTGATTGTTGTCAAATGCAAGCCTTTTAAGTATGTAAAAATACGTAAAATGGCAGATTATGTTATATATTTAAAAATACTGATAATAAATAAAGTCTTGAAGTACCTATTTGAAATGAGCGTTTAAATAAAACGTATTAAATTGCTTTTTTGTACTTTGCAAGACGCTTAATGGTTGACTGGAAAATTTAAATTAATGAAAGAAATAAAACATAAAACTGTCCGGTTACCGAAAGATAACATCGATGTCAGAAATTTCTATGAATCAATCACGAAAGTCCAAATTCTGGTACGCATTTTTAAGTTACTCAACTGATTTTCTGTCAAGTTTTAGCGGTGCATTCTTCTTGGCAATTATGGTATTTCTGAAAGAATAAAAAAAGCCAAGGAAATAATCATTGGCGGCGTACTTATGTAATGTAACTTTTAATTTCATTTACGTGAAATTACTGAAGTATAACAAAAGTAAGCAATTCAATTACTCAAATAGCATTTCACCTGAACATAACATCCACATATCATCTACATATATCACAACGTCCTGCACTCACAATATGTAGATGATGTTTTTGTTATTAAGATTATATTTTGCCGGAAGCGCCCTCCCACCTTTCTTTGTCTTGTGTTTACGTTATTCTCAAAATTTTTGAGGCGTTAACAGTGGCGTATAAGTAATCTGTTTGGATAGCTTAGTCATGGAGTCATGAGTTTTTCGGTAAGGTAACATTTGAGAATTTTGAGTGAGGACTGCTACGTCAATCGCTTTTTTCTAGCCATGAAAGCAGAGCCCTTCAGTCGGAAATGTTATCTACTCGTAAAATAGAACGCTTATAAGCCCAGGTGTTAATTTTTAAAATCTTACTGTTTTATATCGGCAGATTTTGAAAAAATGGTTCAATCTTGGTAAAAATGTGGTTAGCATTTGTTTGGGGTTGTTAGAATAGTCTTCAGATGTACTTTACCGAAGAATGGTCTCAGGGTGTGATGATGGAGCAGTCAGGTAGGTTTATCATTAAAGCGTATTTTTATTTATTTTTTAACTATAATTATAATATTAGTCTTTTGTTTAATGTTTTTATTCAATTATGGTTTTCGGACAGGTCTAATATTGTTAAATAATAATAATAATATTTTTTTAATAATAATTTATTCACTTATTTGCTGTTCAAAATAACAATTATTATAAAACTCTGTGTCGCAGGCTTAAGAACAGAGTTAATTAATATTATTAATTAATTAATCGTGAGGTCTGTTTGACAATAAAGTATAAAAAAATTGTTATTATTATTATTATTGACATTACAGTAACGTGAGACAAGTGTCCATCTACGATACACCGTGCATGATTAACGAGACAAAACACTAAGAAGCTTAGAATAACTGGATCCACCTGAAGTATTCCTGATAGAGTTTATACAATTTTGAATATTAAAATAAGTAAACAAAAGCCTAAAAAAAGCCAAGCGTCCTTGGCCATTAAGGCGACTCAATAAAAAAAAAATACGACAAAAGTACCTGGGTAAGGCTCACGGATGGCACTCTTTCCCGGCCTGGATAATACCGACATGGAAATACCGACCCTGTTTTTCGTGTACACGGCGTGTACTACACGCCCATAGAAGCTCCTGTCAGTTTCTATGGGCATGTACACAAAAAACGGCCGGTATTTCCATGTCGGTGTTATCCGGGTCGGCAAAGACTGTCACCCAGGCTCATGAACGTTTTGCCCGCCTGTTCCAGTATGTTATGAATACGATAACTATTTGCGTCCACTTCTGATACAACAAGTAGTTTCTCTCTGAAGTGAAGTATTAATCCTTATATTAGTAGAAACGGGCCGTCGTTCGTATACATCAATGTTCATAACACACTGGAACGGGCGTGCAAAACGCGCGTGAGCCTTACACACCTATACGTTGGATTTTCTAGCTGGGCGGTTCAACGGGCAAGCACAGCCGGTCGCCGTCGCGCTCGTCGGCGGCGTGGGGCCTGTCGCTGGGCATCCCGCACACGTTCGCCGTGCACAGCTACACGCGGCCCACCGTGTGCCGCCACTGCAAGCGGCTGCTGAGAGGACTCTTCAAGCAGGGGCTCCAGTGCAAGGACTGTCACTACAACGCGCACAGGAAATGTCTGCCGCACGTGCCCAAGGACTGCGGCGGGGAGATACGGGACTCGCACGGTTAGTGGACTATTGCTGTCTCCCTCCCCCACAGCTACACGCGGCCCACCGTGTGCCGCCACTGCAAGCGGCTGCTGCGAGGACTCTTCAAACAGGGGCTGCAGTGCAAGGACTGCCACTACAACGCGCACAGGAAATGCCTGCCGCACGTGCCCAAGGACTGCGGCGGGGAGATACGGGACTCGCACGGTTAGTGGACTATTGCTGTCTCCCTCCCCCACAGCTACACGCGGCCCACCGTGTGCCGCCACTGCAAGCGGCTGCTCCGGGGGCTCTTCAAACAGGGGCTCCAGTGCAAGGACTGTCACTACAACGCGCACAGGAAATGTCTGCCGCACGTGCCCAAGGACTGCGGCGGGGAGATACGGGACTCGCACGGTTAGTGGACTATTGCTGGGCGGTTTCATAGCGAAGAAAACCTCTCTCGCTTCCTCACAGATACACACGAGACGCCTGTCCCTCACGTGCCCAAGGACTGCGGGCCTGCAGGGGGATACGGGTCTCGCATGATTAGTGGTCTCTTAGTTGGCTATCTTCAAAAAAAAAATTCTTTAATTGACAAAAAATAATCTTTAAAATACCTGATTTTATGTAATGTAACTGACGCACTGAACAAAATAATATTTTTTACTCAATAAACTACCAATTGGTGTTAAAATACTCGTGTTATTTATTTATTATGTTATTAGGATTTAGGTACTTATAAAAGGTATGTGTCTGTGGCAGGCGAGTACCAGGACAACCACAGCAGCGGCGGCAGCGAGCTGTCGGAGAGCACGCGGCTGCCGGACGAAGAGTCCGACGAGGGCGGCTCCAACGACGGCGGGCCCAACGACCGGGATGACAACGAGGTCGGTTGCCATCACAACGTCTCAAAGTTCTCTGAAGCTAAAGTAGCAATAGATAGGCGTATAGCACGGAGAACAGATGGCCGTTGGAGGTGAACATTTCACGAAAGACTGTGGATCAGTAAGCGCAGCGCATTACCCAACGAGATGGACGGATGACCTGGTTAAAGCTGCGGGTTTTGCGGTAGATGCAGACGCTTCCAACCGAAGCAACTTTACTTTTACTTTATGCAGAAACCAAAACTTCAATTTAATAGCGACACTCGCCAAAACTACGCTTACACACACAAGCAATACGCGTTTATTCTCATATGCAGCAGGTAGAGCACACGAAACGTTACCGCTTCGGAGCCATTTTTAGCAATTTTAGGTTCAAGTTTGACAAAAACGGTACAATAGTGACAGGTTGCTAGCCTGTTGCCTACGATATTGTCGCCTCTTACGACTTTCACGGAAGAAATGGAGAAACCAAAACTAAAACCGAATATTCGGTCAGACTGAAAAAATGACTTTCAGCCAAGTTTCTTGCGGCGCATTCTTCTTGGCAATGATGGTCTTTCCGAAAGCGCTGGTAGTTTAAAAAATGACGTGTAAAAGTGCCCATTGTTAAATGATTTGAATTTGAATTTGAGACACTTGGTAAACCTATTCGGTGATCGCCTTAACTAGAACAGGGTGGTTAACATTTGCAGGTGCAGCTGCGCCGGCGCCGCGGCTCGGACGACTCGGGGCGGCGCCGCGAGGAGCTGCCCGAGCTGTCGGCGTCCCGCCCCAGCAGGTATGCGCGCTCTCGTCATGTGCTGTCTGGTGGTGGGGGGGGGCCGGCCGGGCCCTGATGTCGCTCCACTACACTATACGCGGGTTCTTGCGTCGCCAAGAGGGGCCTATGCCTAAGTTTTCATTTGCTTCATAAGCTATATGTGGTCTGCCACCCTAAAGTTGATAATCGTTTACATATCAGATATCATTTATAAATATTGTAAATCTGTTTAAAAAAAATACCTTGTTGTGTTTCTTGCCGGATTCTTCTCAACAGAGGTTTTTCCGAACCGGTGGTAGATTCTTTTTGACGTTCATAAATAAATAATTAATAAATATCACGGGACAATTCACACCAATTGACCTAGTCCCAAAGTAAGCTTAGCAAAGCTTGTGTTATGGGTACTAAGCAACGGATAGACATAATTATATAGATAGATACATACTTAAATACATATTAAACATCCAAGACCCAAGAACAAACATTCGTATTATTCATACAAATATCTGCCCCGGCCGGGATTCGAACCCGGGACCTCAAGCTTCGTAGTCAGGTTCTCTAACCACTTAGCCATCCGGTCATCATATGTGGTCTACCACCCTAAAGTTGATAATCGTTTGCATATCATAAAACAATAATGCCAATAGACGTCCCTGTCAACTTGAAACCACTTTTTTGGCTGATGGTACATACTTTTCCCATCCTCTGTACTTTCACTAGCTACGAAAAAAACGGAATTCTATTTCATTTCGTTGTCCGCTTGTGCTTTTGTCAGGACTATTTTAGCAGGAACGAGATATCAAATTAACCCCCTCTTTCACCATCCATTGATTAAATTTATTTGACGGATAAATGTGATGGCGTCTCTGTTTGTTTTGTTCGAATAGACGGAGACGGCATCACATTTATCCGTCAAATAAATTTGATCAATGGGTGATAAAACACGTGGCTGTAGTCTTTGGCAATTATGGAAAAGAAGTTAGAGTTCTATTTAATAGATGTCATCGAATGTATTTGAAAGTATAGGGGATAGATAATGTTATAGATCAAAGCAGAATAACACTTAGGGGCTGTTTCACCATCTATTGATTAGTGTTAACTGACGGTTAAATGTGATGCCGTCTCAATTTGTTTTGCTCGAATAGACGGAGACGGCATCACATTTAACCGTCAGTTAACACTAATCAATGGATGGTGAAACAGCCCCTTATTGTACAGCGAAAAATGATTTACCTTTTGACCTTTAACTTAATTCCCCAAGAAAACATTTTACTAACGATATATTGTAGTTGGAGCGATATTTGGGCAAAACATAGTGTACGTTCTATCCGTCATGCAATAAAATAGCTTAAATACAGAGAAATATATGTAATGGGAACAAGGTTATGAGAACATTGTGCAGTTCGTGTTTGCGTCGCTTTATTGTCCAAAAATTGAAGCACTTTTCCGTACTTTCGCTTTTTGTTCTGTCCGTTTTTGTTTTTATCACTCTCAATTAGAGATTTACGATATCATAAGTCTGATTGTTTACCCCCATTTATAAAATGTTACGTGTCTGTTATACTACTCTAAAATGTTGTTTCTGGCATAGACAAAATTGAATGTCAAAGTGAGAGATAAAGACAAACGAATAAATTGACAAGCTTTTACATGTTATTAATAAGATCACATTTTAGTTTGAATTAAAATTATTTATTATTTTTTGTTTCGGTCTTTAAAAAGCAGCTTAATCCTAGTCGTTCTGGTCTATTTTTGCACATAATTTGTCGCATATTTAATTTCTTTCTAAGATCGGACTATTTATTACTTACTTCATATAACTTTAACATTGACATGCAAAGTGACGCCATAACTTAATCTATGAATCAAATACTCTTCCCATTACGAACGTCTTTAAAGCTACGAATAAAACGTCCCGCGCCCGCGCACAAACCTGAGGCATGCATGGCTAAACATTGAAAGTCTTTCTCTACAAACTTTGTGTCCGTCCGTACAGTTACTATTAAAGGGAGTTGATAAATACACATACATTTCTACGATGTATTTTTTGCGAATTCAGTAAATCGTGCAATTACAATTCAACTGTTCATTTTAATGGTCTACAAGGGCATATTTTATTGCGTTTAAATATTCCGGTTACTCCGATCCGGCCGGAGGCTCAGTCCCTTCACACAATAAAGACAAAACAGTATCTTCAACGCATCCATCTCAAATTAAATCTTACCGCGCAATCTAAACCTGACCTAAAGCTAGCTCCACACTGCTCCCGAAATTGAACTAGGCTAGATGAATCTGTCTGGAGTCTGGTGTCTGGAGAGGCACTTCGTCTTACTTCGTCCAACTTGGTCGGATGTCGATCAATTTTTCCGAATGCTTCGTCGAGGGTTCACCCTCACTAGACCGAATTTCATAAAAGCTAATTTCACTAGACATATCAACGTTAGATATAATTTTCATTAGCCCTAATATTATGACATATAAACTTGTATGTCCGAATTGATTACTAGACCTAAAATTTTACATCCTAAAGTTTATTAGTACTAAACATTAAATGCTCTAATATTACTAAAACTAATAAGATTATCCCTAATGATTAATACACCTAAAGTTGTGAACCCTAATGTTTACTTGTACTAAATATTAAATGCTCTAATAATACTAAAACTAATAATGGTTACTCCTAATGATTCTACACCTAAACTTCTGAACCCTAACGTTTACTTGAACTAAATATAAAATGAAATTTGTGCGAGCGAGCGAAGCGAGCGAGCAAGACGGTTCGGAGCAGAAGCGACTCGGATAGGTTAGGTTTAGAAGGCTAAGGCGGGAGCGAAGCGGAGCGTAGCTCCCGCCTTAGCCTTCGATGTTAGGTTTTTTTTTATAGCAGCCCAGATAACTCCCACTAGGAAAGTAGGTTGGATGCCATTCAATATGTTGCTAAATTAAGGTAAGTATTGCAATCAATACATTTGCTGAAAAATTGTTTCAGGTTTTTGATAATAGGGCTAGTGAAATTAGGTACAACGTAAATTCGGAATGCTAAAATTAGGGCTAAAGAATAGTTAGGAAAATTTAAAATTCGGCTTTTTGATTTTAGGGCTAGTGAAATTAGGTACAAAGTAAATTCGGAATGCTAAAATTAGGGCTAATGAATATTAAGGAAAATAAAATTTTGGCTTTTTGATTTTAGGGTTAGTGAAATTAGGTACAACGTAAATTCGGAATGCCAAAATTAGGGCTAATGAATAGTTAGGAAAATTAAAAATTCGGCTTTTTGATTTTAGGGCTAGTGAAATTAGTGGCAGTGAAAATAGGATTAAAATTTTTCGGGCTTCCATAGGAGAACCTTCGTCGAGAACTTCGCGAGCAGTGTGGAGCTATGGTAAAATAGAATAGAATAGAAAATATTTATTGAACAACTACGAGTACAACACAGCTTAGCAAAACAATAATATGTAACTGTCACAAAAAAAGGACACCTCTCAACATGTGTCACGGCACGCGGTGCCACGACGCTAATTTTCACTGGGTCCACAGTAACTTAAAACTAAACCAAGTTAGACAAACACAAGATGATACGAGTACATAACATGCAATTAAACCTAAAAAGAGATAATAGTGCCACACATTACGCAGTGGAGCTTACAAGCTCCTCTCGTGCATGCCTCTCGTTACCCCCCGAGCCACCAGACAGCACCCCCCCTCCCCCCCCTTGCCCCGTACTTGTGAGCGCTGAGCGCTGAGCTTGCAGCTCGTCGTCGTCGCCCAGCGCCAACATCCCGCTGATGCGCATCGTGCAGTCCGTGAAGCACGCCAAGAAGCGCACCGGACAGGCCATCAAGGAGGGCTGGCTTGTGCACTTCACCAACAAGGACAAACAGGTCAGTGCGCAACGCCACCTGGGGGCCTACCACGCTCTCTTAATACGATTCAGTTTAAGCTCTAAACTGAACTGCTTCGCTATTTCGTACTACGGCGTTACTTTTGTGATTCATTTCAAGTGAGGTTCAGCGATAGCGATACATATATCAGAGAAAATATCGGTCTTTCATTCACTTGTAAGCGATTGTGATTCAGTTCTGAGAAATAAAGGTCGTGGTACCAATTTCGACGATTCAGTTTAGGTGCCTAAATTGAACTGCTCTGCGTTTGGATCGTTTAGGAAAGATCGTGGTAGGCCCCCTGTTCGATACAACGGCAGCGCCAAAGTTCGCATACTCTTCGCTAGTCATACCGTAATTTTGGTCCGAATCATTGTTTGTCCGAATTTTTTCCCACTGAAATCTTATATTTTTCTAAAAATTTCTAATGGTCATCCTATAGAAAACTATAGGTTAGGTTAGGTTTATTTTATACGAATTCTAAACAATCATTGGATTCAGAGAAAAAAAAGTTATGACAAACGATCGTTCTGACAAAAATTACATTCGGACTTTCGATAAGTATGCGAGCCGATATGGACCCCGATACAACAAATCGTCGCTACTTTGAAAAAACCCCGTATCTCAAAATCGATAATTTTAGTGAGTGAACTTTATGAACATTATTTCAAGAGTCAATTTTGCTGACGTATCGATTTGAGATACGAGATTTTTTCAAAGTAGTGACGAAATGTGTTCATGTATTACCTCCACCTCCACACTGTAAGAACACACAAATCACACAAGGTGATAGTTGTATCACCGCCACCACACAACACTGACGAACTCAACCAGAATTCGTCGTCAAAGCTACACAGCCGTTTACCATGCTACTTGTTTTTTTTTCTTCTATTTTTTTTTCGGTTTTTAAATACACCTGTGTGACTATGCGAGACTCGTTAGAAGACTCGAAAACCACATTCATCAAAAACTTCTCCTGCGATGTCCAGATTATCTGGCTGCAAATGAGTGCTTGATGATTCTGTAAATTCGTACTGCATCTTCCGATATTTGATTTTGGACTCACATATCAGATAGCATGGTAAACGGTGGTGTAGCTCTGAAGATGAACTCTGGTTGTGTGTTGTGTGGTGGTGGTGATAGATGGGTTCGTGTGTGTTCTTACAGTAAAAAGGTGGAGGAAATGCATTGCAAAAACGTAGCTATCATAAAGTCGCGGTACGGACATCCACAAAATTTCGCCTGATTCAATTATTTACAGGGCGACATGGACTGACTGACAATAACTGAAACACCTTATATAACTATGTAGGTATATGACTTCACAATAAATAAATGAATATGAATATTATTTCATATCGATCACACAATAAATGAGCTTTTGGGTCGATGAACTTTTTCTTGTATCTCGTTGTCATGGTTACGTCCCCTAGACAACTCTTTAAAACTATGAATTTCTAAACGTTTTCAATGGTTAAACTTCATTGAGCGTACATTTTTAACCCATTGTTTTATGGACCATCTCCTAAACACATTTAATAGCATTATATTGTGTAGAAAACTCTGTTACTCTTGTTTCTTGGACAACGAGACCGAATAACAAACAAGAAAAAATCAATTGACCTAGAATATTTAATATCGATTAGTAGATTACATAAAAAATAAGATTTTATTCAATTTTACCATTACCAGAAAATTGGTAGTAAAAATGTAAGTAGATAATAAGCAGTAAGAGTAATTATACTGCGTTTATTTTAGCATTAAAAAAAGGGTAAACATCTTGAGAAGTATTTTTTCTTGAAAAACGTTTTAAAAAAAAAACAGTACATCATACTTGATTGTTACATAATATATATTTGAAGAAGAAGAAGAAAAATAAATTTATTTGCCAAAATTCGACACAGCAAAAAAAAATAAACACAGTTAAAAATAAGACAACCTTATTACATAATCTTAAATAATAATGATTTGATGATTTGCTGTGACTTATTTCTAACTTCTTTCTATAATTTATTCTAATGCAAAAAAACGAAGTATAGTTAGTAAAAATTTAGTTAGTAATATTGTTGTTTTGTTGACACGTGTGTTGCGTATGCGCAGATCAAGCGGCACTACTGGCGGCTGGACAGCAAGTCGATCACGCTGTTCCAGTCGGACCAGGGCTCCAAGTACTACAAGGAGATCCCGCTCAACGAGATACTCGCCGTCGACACGGCGCGCACGCCGCACGCCGGCGCAGGTCACCACTGCTTTATTATTCTGTCTATTTTACCCCCCGTTTCACCATCCATTGATAAAATTTATTTGACGGATAAATGTGATGCCATCTCTTTTTGTTTTGTTCGAATAGACGGAGACGGCATCACATTTATCCGTCAAATAAAATTTATTAATGAGTGGTGAAACAAAGCCATAGTATTTTATTTGGGCCAGTCAACTTTTTTACCGACACTTTCGGCGTCTCCTGCGTTACCGAAATTGTCTCTGGAGTTACCAAAAAATCGTACTTCCAAAAAGATATTTCACGGTTTAATAGGTTGAACTTACGTAGGATGGCATGTATTCATGTACACCATCTAATAAATCACAGGAATAATTTTTTTTACAAAAATCTGCAATTGTTTGAAAAATTTCGCGGACAGATTAGTGTCGGTAAAAAAGTTGATTGGCCCATTTATCTTGTAACGTAACTAGCGACCTTTTCTAGGGCTCCATTTATAAAGAAAAAGGGCTCTGTGAAGAGTACTTCACACATTATGTCCTATCCCAAAAATTATAACCGCGCGAAGCGGGAGCGCATTTTAATTCGTGATATATTTTTAATGGAATGTTCCATTTGAATAATTCAAACGTTTACAGTTATTGGAATAGCCTTGAATAAGAAAAGATTTATTTGGGTAAGGAAAAGGGTATGGAAATGCCGTTGTTGCCTAGTGATTTGATCTATGGCCTCTCAAGCAGATCGGGAGTTCAAAGCGGGTCAGTTTTTCGAAATTCATGTGTAAAATTCAGCGATCAGGGAAAGGACTGGATGTAGCAAGTACGTCTGAGACGCGTTCCATGAAAACTCCACCCAATTTAAAAACTCCACCCATCGCCCGCACAGTCTGACGTTGACAGCTACCGTGAGTGCCCGTAATCTTGCAACGTTTCTCGTGTCTTTAATATTACAAAAATGCCGACTTGCATAGTAAAAACGTGTAAGAGTGATACCAGAAAACATTCTAAAGATACTAGAATTACATTTCATGAGTGAGTGTACCTTTAAATACATTTCGTGAGAAAAAAACTATATTCATATGCATGTACATGAGAATGACATAATACATTGAATACGCATGTCCACATTTGCCTATTTTGGAGCGTAGAGGCAAGCGATACGAGGTTACTGTGCGCGGAAAAAGGATAGCACTACATTGCCAGGATCTCTTAAAGCTGAACGGTCATGTCACGCGATACGCACACTACTAATGTCGCGGCGACGCATTTTAGTAATAGTTGACGTATAAAGTACTACATCCAGTCCTTTTCCTGATCACTGGTAAAATTATATTTGAAGTTTACCACGAGCTATACGATGAAGGCAATCGTCGTGAACAAACCTACACAAAACCTGCGGAACGATTCAATGGTCCGTGTGAAGTACAGTCTGAAAACTAGTATACAGGGTGGCCCATTTATATCGGTCAGTATGGGAAAGTCTGAAACTATACGACATACGAAAATTTCTTCTTAGGAACCATGACATCGATTTTAATAACAAGAAAAACTGCATTCATGCATTTAAAAAAACCTGTACTCAGCTCGGGAATCGAACCCGGTTGTTTTGAAAAAAAAAACTTACACTATTTCTATTTAGATATCGACTGTGTACGTCTTAAGCAGTAAATGTCTCCATGAAACATTATGTCTAAAATGAATAAAATGCATTGTTTTCACATACTTTAATTTATTTTAATAGGTGTTAGAAGCGTCCACCGTTACAATATTCAACAAATTTTGACATGTAAAATTGTCTCTATGGTTGTTTGTACCTCTTTGCTGGTAAAATCGATGTCATGATTCCTAAGAAGATATTTTCGTATGTCGTATAGTTTCAGACTTTCCCATACTGACCGATATAAATGGGCCACCCTGTATATGCTGGGATAACTTAACCTCCTTTCCTTTTTGAACAGTGTTTTTTGTAACACCTTTTTACAACCAGCCTGGGTCAACGAACGTGGGAGTGACGTTAGTTTATTGTGCGCAGACGTGATGCACTGTTTCGAGATCCGCACCGCGAACGTGGACTACATGGTGGGGCTGGACGGGCTGCCGGGCGCCGGCGCGGGCGCGCTGCCGCCGCCCGAGTCCGGCGTGGGCGCCTACCTCGCGCGCTCCTGGGAGACCGCCGTGCGCCACGCGCTGCTACCCGTCACCGTCGCCCACCCCGAAGGTGACACACACACACACACACACACATGCCTATACTCAGGCACACAAGCACGCACACAAACCACAGCCCACGCGGTTTCGAGACCATATTTTCTAACGCATTCGAAAACATTACAGCATTTACAATTTCTCTAGGCAGAGAGTACAAATTGCGGTCACAAGAGGTCGCAAATTAGACAATATGACTCAACACGATCGAAAAAATCATCTACAAAAGTTTCATTGAAAATTTTAAAAACCCCCGACAAAAAAAGCCGCCAAAAAACGACAACTCATCCGGGCTAGACCTTGTCCCATCTACTTGGGGTCGGCCTTCCTCGTCCGCAATTTCCACTTCGCACGGTCATGTGCCATGCTCGCGTCCAGTCCCGCTTCCATGAGGTCTTTCCCGACCGTCGTCAGCCAAGTGGAGGGTGGTCTTCCACGTCCTCGCTTCGTCACTGGCAAATTTAGGGCAAGCTTAACGATGTGGTCTTCCGGCCGTCTCTGAACGTGACCATACCATCTGAGGCGTTTCTCCTTGACTTTATCTATTATTGGAGCAACCCTGAAACTGCCCCTCACGTACTCGTTCCGAACTTTATCCAACAGAGTAATACCCCCCGACCAGCGCAGCATCCTCATTTCTGCAGTGTGTAGTTTGTTGAGGTGTTGTTTGTTGGTCGCCCAACATTCCGTACCGTACAACATTGCAGGTCGTATGGCTGTTTTGTACATTTTGCCTTTGACGGTAATTGGCATTTTCTTGTCGCACATCACACCTGTGAGTTGTCGCCATTTCAGCCAGCCAGTCGTAGTTCTGTGCGTGACATCACTATCAATTTTTCCATCACTGCTGATTATTGAGCCTAGATATTTGAAGTGAGTCACCGTAGGTACTGGTGTTGTTCCGATAGACACACTTAAGCTGTCAGGATCCGTAGTATCATCAAATACACAGGACATGTGCTCGGTCTTTTTCCTACTTATTCTCAGACCATTACTTTCGAGTGCTAGGATCCAAGAGTTGAAGTTCTGCTGCAGGTCTTCTATCTCGTCTGACACCAGGACAACATCATCTGCGTACAGGATGTTCCACGGCAAGGGTCTTTGGCAACGTTTTGTCAGATGGTCCATTGTAGTGTTAAATAATAGTGGACTGAGAGTGGAACCCTGGTGCACTCCAACCCGAAGCACAAACCCCTCGCCCAACCCTGCTGGACTCTTCACTTGGGTAGTGACAGTTTCGTACATGTCCCGAATAAGGGTCACATAACCCTCAGGTACCAGCTGCTCTCGAAGAGCTTCCCAAATAAGATCTCGTGGGACATGGTCGAATGCTTTTTCCAAGTCTATAAAAATCATATGAAGATTCCTTCGATTTGTTTTTGCTTTTTCCAGCATAATCCGGATTGTTTGTATTGCATCCGATGTGCCTCTTTCCGCAACAAAACCACATTGGTTTGGGGTAAGTGATACTATCTGATTTAATCTATTATTTATTACTCGTTCCCAGATTTTAAGTGTGTGAGACATTAATTTGATTGCCCTGTAGTTGCTACATTCTCGGACATCTCCTTTACCTTTGTAGAATGGTATTAGAAAACTGTTTCTCCATGAGTTAGGTATGGTATGGCCCTGAACAAGCTTGTTAAACAGTTTATGCAGCCATTGAATTCCCAGGTCTCCTAAGTGTTTCCAAACTTCGGCTGGTATATCGTCTGGACCTGGTGACTTGTTATTTTTCATCTGTTGTATCGCTCTCTTTACTTCATCCGATTGAATAAGAGGTATTGGTCCGTGAACAGCTTCAGGTCGACAGTATTCTTGCTTCCTAGGATGGGATATGTTAAGGAGATCCTTGTAGTACTCTGTCCATCTTTTCTTGATGTCATCCTCTTTGGTTAATAGATTGTTTGTTTTACCGTTTATGTATTTAACTGTTGTTATATCTTTTGTATTATTGCTTCGCATCCTCGCTATCCTGTGTATATCCATCTCTGTTTTAGCCGACTCTAATTTTTCGTAAAATTTACGGTTTGATGTTGCCATTGATATTGCCACCTGTCGTTTGGATTCTTTCTTCTTTTTTCTATACAGATCAAAATCTCCCTCATCTTTTGTGGACTGCCATAGTTTAAAGGCATCTTTTTTGGCTGATATTGCGTTTTTAACATCTGAATTCCACCATTGTGTTTCCTTGTTAGGTCCCTTCTTAGTTCTTGTTCTGCCAAGATGTTTTTCTGCAAAATTAATACAAGCACTTTCAAAATTATCCCACATTTCATCTGCTGTAAGGAGTGTGGTGTCCATAGATTGAAGATGATCTCTCAAGTCCTGTATGAAGAGCTCTCCAGGTGGTTCCTTCAATGACTTCCATTTGAGTTTTGGTGTTAAGTTTCGGCTTAACTTTATTGGTTTGGGAAGCCTGTACACAGTAACTAAAACTCTATGCTGCGAGGTGAGGGGTTCTCCGGGTATAACCTTACAGTCCTTATAGTTTCCCAAGTGTTTTCTTCTTGCCAGTGTATAATCGATTTGTGTGTTATGACCCCCACTTTTATATGTGATTAAATGGGAATCTCTTTTTTTGAAGAAAGTGTTGATAATGGCTAAGTCACAAGCGGATGCAAATTGGACAATAGAATCTCCGTCGCTGGACAAAAAACGACAACTAAAAAGTAAAAAATAATTATGCATTACCTAGCTGTTGCCCGCGACTTCATCTGCGAACAATTCGTTTATCCCTATCCCGCTGGGACTATGCTGATTTCCCGCAAAATTAGCCTAAGTTAATTTAGTATAAGTACCTAGTAATATTATTTTTATCTAAGCGTCGTCGGTGTCGGGGGACCGCTAAGGTTAACAGAAACTAAAGTACATATGTTGTATTTTTTAAAGTATTAACCTTAGCGGTCCCCCGACATCGACGACGCTTAGATATAAAAAGAATATTACTAGGTACTTATACTAAATTAACTTAGGCTAATTTTGCGGGAAAGCAGCATAGTCCCAGCGGGATAGGGATAAACGAATTGTTCGCAGATGAAGTCGCGGGCAACAGCTAGGTAATGCATAATTATTTTTTACTTTTTAGTTGTCGTTTTTTGGCGGCTTTTTTTGTCGGGGGTTTTTTAAATTTTTAATTTTAGTTTTTTTTTTATTTCATGTTTTTTAAACAGCTCGTCGTGTTGCTACCACTGCATT
The DNA here is from genome assembly GCA_037349165.1 of Choristoneura rosaceana. Taxonomy (NCBI): domain Eukaryota; kingdom Metazoa; phylum Arthropoda; class Insecta; order Lepidoptera; family Tortricidae; genus Choristoneura; species Choristoneura rosaceana. Next base: position 569,905 of record JAZBNJ010000043.1, read on the forward strand.
GTATGTAGAATCAATTACTGATCAAAACGAATCCAAACACGACATATGTGCTATTATTTTTTATAGTGTATTAATGTGCTGGATATCTTGGCTGCAGCATCAGCTCATCCTGTTGCCACTTTTGCTTTGTATGTAGAATCAAATACTGATCGAAACGAATCCAAACACGATATATCTGCTATGGTTTTATCAAGAGTGTATCTACCAGTGTTCTGAATATCCTGGCTGCAGCATCAGGCCGAGAACTGCATAATCTTACATAGTTACATAGCATACATGGGTGTTTCAAGTTTTAGGTCCCAAATATGCTTGAAAGTAAAGTAAATACCCATTATGCGTCTAAGATTCCTACCGCAGCGAACAAAAGAGCTGATGATCTTGGAACGGCTGAACCGATTTTGATGAAACATGTCTAAGAACCATCGCTAGAAAACCAGCTTTCAAATAAAAAAAACCGCATTCAAATCGGTCCACCCGCTTAAGAGCTACGGTGCCACAGACAGACACACAGACAGACAGACAGACACACAGACACACAGACACACATAGCGGTCAAACTTATAACACCCCTTTTTTTGCGTCGGGGGTTAAAAATTGAATTATATTAAATGAATGAATAGCACTGAACAAACGCACCATGTGCTTCCAGCGGAGACGATGTGCGCTGAATCAGAGAGCGGCTGCCGCGGCGCGGAGATGGCGCAGGTGTATCAGATACACCCCGACGAGGTGCTGGGCTCGGGCCAGTTCGGCATCGTGTACGGCGGCCTGCACCGCCGCACGCACCAGCCCGTCGCCATCAAGGTAACACACGTAACACAACGAGGTGCTGGGCTCGGGCCAGTTCGGCATCGTGTACGGCGGCCTGCACCGCCGCACGCACCAGCCCGTCGCCATCAAGGTAACACACGTAACACAACGAGGTGCTGGGCTCGGGCCAGTTCGGCATCGTGTACGGCGGGCTGCACCGCCGCACGCACCAGCCCGTCGCCATCAAGGTAACACACGTAACATAACGAGGTGCTGGGCTCGGGCCAGTTCGGCATCGTGTACGGCGGCCTGCACCGCCGCACGCACCAGCCCGTCGCCATCAAGGTAACACACGTAACACAACGAGGTGCTGGGCTCGGGCCAGTTCGGCATCGTGTACGGCGGCCTGCACCGCCGCACGCACCAGCCCGTCGCCATCAAGGTAACACACGTAACACAACGAGGTGCTGGGCTCGGGCCAGTTCGGCATCGTGTACGGCGGGCTGCACCGCCGCACGCACCAGCCCGTCGCCATCAAGGTAACACACGTAACATAACGAGGTGCTGGGCTCGGGCCAGTTCGGCATCGTGTACGGCGGCCTGCACCGCCGCACGCACCAGCCCGTCGCCATCAAGGTAACACACGTAACACAACGAGGTGCTGGGCTCGGGCCAGTTCGGCATCGTGTACGGCGGCCTGCACCGCCGCACGCACCAGCCCGTCGCCATCAAGGTAACACACGTAACACAACGAGGTGCTGGGCTCGGGCCAGTTCGGCATCGTGTACGGCGGGCTGCACCGCCGCACGCACCAGCCCGTCGCCATCAAGGTAACACACGTAACATAACGAGGTGCTGGGCTCGGGCCAGTTCGGCATCGTGTACGGCGGCCTGCACCGCCGCACGCACCAGCCCGTCGCCATCAAGGTAACACACGTAACACAACGAGGTGCTGGGCTCGGGCCAGTTCGGCATCGTGTACGGCGGGCTGCACCGCCGCACGCACCAGCCCGTCGCCATCAAGGTAACACACGTAACATAACGAGGTGCTGGGCTACCCGGAGAGTAAGAAAAGTAGAGAATAAGAACAATGCAGACGAATCAACTGCTGCTTAAAAAACGGTAACGGCACGGAATCGCAGTGACGCACCGTATGCGCACCTTTTCTGACGCATGCTCTCCACACCGCTGCTTAAAATATGGAATCACAGTGACGTGCCGTAAACTTCAGGTCTTTACCGAACTTGAATATACAGTTTCTTATTAACAGTAATAATAGCTATTTATGCAACTGTATCGTAATAGGGGTACTTATAACACGAGTGTGGTTTCATGAAACTAGGCGTAGCCGAGTTTCATAAAAGGTCACACGAGTGGTTTAAGGCCTAATTACGTACAGCCCGCGAGCTGCGTGCGACGTGCTCCTGCTCGTGCGTGCGGGCGGTGTGGCGTTCAGGAGCCCCCGGTGCTGTAATGATGTATGAAATCCCATTACGATACAGATTTCTATACCGTAATGACCATTACGATACATTACGATACATTACGATTTATTATACGGGTGTAGATAAATATCAGTACGCCACTATCCAAAGGCTCGCTACCAACAGGTGATAGACAAGCTCCGCTTCCCGACAAAGCAAGAGGCCCAGCTGAAGAACGAGGTGGCGATACTCCAGAACCTGTCGCACCCCGGCGTCGTCAACCTGGAGCGGATGTTCGAGACGCCCGAGCGGATATTCGTCGTCATGGAGAAGCTGCGCGGAGACATGCTCGAGATGATCCTCAGCCATGAAAAGGGCCGGCTCACGGAAAGGACCACCAAGTATTTGGTAGCGCAGGTAAAGATAAAATAATTATATTGCAAAATGTTGATCTATTTATGTGATATGTGAAGAGGGCGGGTTGCTGCATGAAAATACTGATATATATCCTTCTAATGTAGCTGTTCTGCACGTGAGTAGTGTAAAAGGTTGTAGTTCATTGATATGGACCTCCGCAAAGTAGTGCTTGAATCAATAAATTAACAATACCATACATAACGTAAAATCTTTATCTATATATATAAAAGAAAGTCGTGTTAGTTACACCACTTATAACTCAAGAACGGCAGAACAGATTTGGCTGAAAATTGGTAGGGAGGTAGCTTAGAGCCAGGAGACGGACATAGGATACTTTTTATCCCGATATTCCCACGGGATAGGGATAAAATCTCGAAATAGCAACCGCTGGGCTTGGAGTCATGAAATTTAGTATGTAGGTAGTTGGACGTTTGGAATTACTCATAGGTGACTTTTTGACCCGATATTCCCACGGGATACCTAGGGATGAAATCTCGAAATAACAACCACTGGGACTAGAGCCATGAAATTCGGTATATAGGTAGCTGGACCTCTGAAATACTACATATGCTATTTTCTAACCCGATATTCCCACGGGATAGGGATAAAATCTTGAAATATTGACCGCTGGGCTTAGAGTCATGAAATTTGGTATGTAGGTAGTTAGCCGTCTGTAATAACACATAGGCCACTTTTCGACCCAATATTCCCACGGGATACCTAGGGATAAAATCTAGAAATAACAACCGCTGTGCTTAGAGCCATGAAATTTAGTATGTAGATAGCTGGACCTCTGGAATAATAGATAGGCTACTTTTTATCTCGATATTCCCACGGGATAGGGATAAAATCTTGGAATAATAACCGTTGGGCTTAGAGTCATAAAATTTGGAATGTAGGTAGCCGGAAGTCTGGAATAACACATAAGCGACTTTTTGATCCAATACTCCCACGGGATACCTGGGGATGAAATCTCGAAATAACAACCACTGTGCTTAGAGCCATGAAATTCGGGTGTGTAGGTAGCTGGACCTTTGAAATAATACATAGGCTATTTTTTATCCCGATATTACCACGGGATATGGATAAAATCTCGAAATAACAACTGCTGGGCTTAGAGTCATGAAATTTGGTATGTAGGTAGTTGAACGTCTGAAATAACACATAGGCTACTTTTTATCCGGATATTCCCACGGGATAGTTTTATAACTAAGGGACCGAATACATCCCCGTTTTATTAGTTTACGCGTGCGAAGCCGCGGGTAAAAGCTAGTTACTTATATTTCTTTCGTTTATGTTGGCATTTTTTTTAAATAGAGAAGAACACTATAGTGCTTTACCATATACCTACACTACGCCGAGTTTCCGCTAGATGGTGTACAGTCGTACAGCCACCTATATAACTAACATCTGCCACAGCGGAGCGTTCAAAAAACATTTGTCACATCCTACTGGCCTTAGAAATAGAGCCGTATCGGATAAGTATCTGATACGACTCTATTTGCACGCTTTGTTATGTCATCTGACATATTAGGTGATGATGACTGTACATAATTTGTCAGATTCTAGTGGCACTGAAGCACCTGCACGCAAAGAACATCGTGCACTGCGACCTGAAGCCCGAGAACGTGCTGCTGTCGTCGGACGGCGCGCTGCCGCAGGTCAAGCTGTGCGACTTTGGCTTCGCGCGCATCATCGGCGAGAAGTCCTTCCGGCGCTCCGTCGTCGGCACGCCCGCCTACCTCGGTCAGTACCCAGCACCCCGGGCCTCACCACTAGCCATCGACACGAGACAGATTGCGACAAGTTAATAAATCCGACTCCGCTATCGGATACGACTCCAATATCGAATTCAAATACAAATATGTTTATTACCAGAACATATAGTCAATACAAAAGGTCTCAGTGCTACAATATGTTCTTATGTTCTACCTTAATTGGGCGTGCAATATTAAAATAATTTTCTCTGAGCATTTACAATATAAAAAATTCTAAACAATATCTCAATTTCTTAATGCTATTTTCTCTTTATTACAATACAATATATCGGATACGACTCCGTTATGATATGACTCCGTTAATCGACTCTTCGAGTCCCTTACAAAGTTTCGATTAAATTGTGTAATTTTTTTGCTAAATTTGAGCACTCCAAACTGTTTTTAAGTCGTTATCTTGTTGAAAGTTCAAAGGTTCAAACGATAAGTATACGCATTTTCGATGGTGCGTAATGCGAAGGGAAGTTGGTCGAAGCTCAGTAATAACCCCTCGGAGTCGGTAACGATTGGAAGGGTAATACGATAATATCGATAATACCACACCGCGACGTGTCGAACAGATTGCAACGGCCGTGAGCACGAGCAGATCGTTTTAAAAGGTATCACATTCATTTAGCCAATCACGTCACAACATTTATGATGCGTCAACGTATTTTTTTTTATTCGACTGGATGGCAAACGAGCAAGTGGGTCTCCTGATGGTAAGAGATCACCACCGCCCATAAGCATCTGCAACACCAGGGGTATTGCAGATGCGTTCCCAACCTAGAGGCCTAAGATGGAATACCTCAAGTGCCAGTAATTTCAACAGATTGTCTTACTCTCCACGCCGAAACAAAACAGTGTAAGCACTGCTGCTTCACGGCAGGATTAGCCAGCAAGATGGTGGTAGCAATCCGAACGGACATTGCACAAGATCCCACCACCTGTACCTGCTGCTGCTGTATTTTAAACAGTTTGGTCGATCCTTAAACAATTGACAAACTAATTAGGAACCCGCTTAATTCTAGACAGATTTCTCCTGGTCAAATACCTTAACGGGACTTATCACGCTATTTGATACAATTATTATTTACCTCGACGTTTCGGCAACATTCCAGGTGCCGTGGTCACGAGTAGGAGGATCACGAAAGTTGAAAATGTTAGATTTCTCCGGATTTCTATACAGGGTGGCCCATTTACATCGGTCAGTATTGGAAAGTCTGAAACTATACGACATACGAAAATTTCTTCTTAGGAACCATGACATCGATTTTAATAACAAGAAAAACTGCATTCATGTATTTAAAAAAAAACCTGTACTCAGCTCGGGAATCGAACCCGGTTGTTTTGAAAGAAAAAAACTTACACTATTTCTATTTAGATATCGATTGTGTACATCTTAAGCAGTAAATGTCTCCATGAAACATTATGTCTAAAATGAATAAAATGCATTGTTTTCACATACTTTAATTTATTTTAGTAGGTGTTCAAAGTATCCACCGTTACAATATTCAACAAATTCTGGCATGTAAAATTGTCTCTATGGTTGTTTGTACCTCTTTGCTGGTAAAATCGATGTCATGGTTCCTAAGAAGAAATTTTCGTATGGGCCTGGACACATGTCGCCGGTACGGTGCCGTCTACGGTGTCACGGCGCGGCGCCGTCAAACGGCGTCGTGCCGAAACACGGTGCCGCGTACGGTGCCGTACACGGCGCCGCGAACGGCGTCGTACCACGGCGCGGTGCCGTGGTACGACGCCGTGCACGGTGCATCGCTTGGTAGTTTAACTAGTTTTCGTTTTGCTGCTGAACGCATAACACGCAAGTACAACCATCGGTTCAAATATACAAAACAATTGTCGTTTTAAATATATACAAGTATACAGTTTTTGCCTTGACATAGACCAAGAAAAACGTATTCTCCTGCTCCTACTGCTAAGACGACGAATGAAGAAAAAACAGAAACGAAGATATTGGGTGAATCCATACATGTCTTTAATGAACCATGATGGAGGTCATTTTTTACTTGCGTGTTATGCGTTCAGCAGCAAAACGTAAACTAGTTAAACTACCAAGCGATGCACCGTGCACGGCGTCGTACACGGCACCGCGCCGTGGTACGACGCCGTTCGCGGCGCCGTGTACGGCACCGTACGCGGCACCGTGTTTCGGCACGACGCCGTTTGACGGCGCCGCGCCGTGACACCGTAGACGGCACCGTACCGGCGACATGTGTCCAGGCCCTATGTCGTATAGTTTCAGACTTTCCCATACTGACCGATATAAATGGGTCACCTGTATACCTTAGTACCTATAATACTAAGGTCAGTGCCTATTGATCGTTCCAGCCCCGGAGGTGCTCCGCAACAAGGGCTACAACCGCTCGCTGGACATGTGGTCGGTGGGCGTGATCGTGTACGTGTCTCTGTCCGGCACGTTCCCCTTCAACGAGGACGAGGACATCGGCGAGCAGATACAGAACGCGGCGTTCATGTACCCGCCGCAGCCTTGGCGGGAGATCTCCGCCGAAGGTAATGAGTTACATATTTTGAATTGTAAATGATCTCTCACCTTGATTCAAAGTCAAAGTCGAAATCTCTTTATTCAATTTAGGCAATGATAAGCACTTATGAATGTCAAAAAATCTACCACCGGTTCGGAAAAAACCTCTGTTGAGAAGAATCCGGCAAGAAACTCAACGAGGTATTTTTTTTTAAAACAAATTCACAATATTTATAAATGATATCTATATACTATACATTACAAGTATTTAACACAATTTTATTTTTAACACAGTAGGTTCACTATTTGAAGGGATCGCTAATGCGGATCGGAATTATTTCCAAATATCCCTGTCCATGATATAATCACTGACTTTATATTAGCCTTAGATATTAACTACTCTCTCACTACTCACTCACTTGCTTCAAATTTTGAGTTGAACTCTATTACTATGACAAATAAGAGCGTTGACAGGTAACTCTAGTTACCAAAAGCAAGTGAGTGGCTGCTGTATCGCATGTTTATAATTTGTTTTGTGTGCCAAAGTTAATAAAATAAGTAAATAAATAAATTACCTGAGGGGTACTGTTATCTGAGCGTATGTACTCTTAGGTCTATTTCTTATTGTCTTGTATCTTTGCTCCACTCTGCAGCCTAAACAGCTCGATGGAATCTAACATATAAGGTAGCATTAGATTCGTTATAACTGTCGAAGTGCCATAGGGTATAAATTATTTCAAAATGGCGTCCATAAAATGTAGCCAGGGAATTCAAAAAATATATCTAAAGCAATGCATGAAAAATAAAAGGTAATACATAGTAATTGAACAAATTGTTTCCACCGTTAGTTGCCAAGTATTTAATTTCCTCACAATGAAAGTGAAAAACAAAGTGTACTCGAGCATTAAACCCAATTTCCCCTCGACGTCTCAGTACACCCTCGCCGTATCGGCTCGGGTGGCTATATAACCGTCTCGCATAAAATGGCTGGTTTTTATGCTTTTGTTGTACAATCTACTATTTCCACTAATCTTATTTTTTTTTTAAATTACTAAATTTGTTAGTAACAAGGTTGACTTATAATACTATGTTAGTTAAATTAAACAAAAAAAAAAAAAAAAACTAGACTAAAACTCCCCTCCCTGCATCGTGCCCGGCTCAAAAGTTCCCATTATCCCGGCAGCATTGCCCCTCTGTACAGCAATGGACACTTGTTGAACCAGCCACGATCCAGACCGGGGATCGCACCCCCTATCCTTTAGACGCCGACCCAAGTCCTTCCAATCTTAATTGGAAGTCGTTTAAGTTGTCGCTGTTTGTGTGTTTAGCGATCGACCTGATCAACAACCTGCTGCAAGTGAAGCAGCGCAAGCGGCTGAGCGTGGACAAGTCGCTGGCGCACGTGTGGCTGCAGACCCGCCAGGCCTGGGAGGACCTCCGCGCGCTCGAGTGCCGCGTGGGCCGCCGGTACCTCACGCACCCCAGCGACGACGCGCGCTGGGCCGCGCCCGACCCCGCGCCCGCCGAGCCCGCGCCGAGAGACCCGTGACCGGGGTGAGTGCCGCATGCCTCCCGCCCCCACCTCACGCACCCCAGCGACGACGCGCGCTGGGCCGCGCCCGACCCCGCGCCCGCCGAGCCCGCGCCGAGAGACCCGTGACCGGGGTGAGTGCCGCATGCCTCCCGCCCCCACCTCACGCACCCCAGCGACGACGCGCGCTGGGCCGCGCCCGACCCCGCGCCCGCCGAGCCCGCGCCGAGAGACCCGTGACCGGGGTGAGTGCCGCATGCCTCCCGCCCCCACCTCACGCACCCCAGCGACGACGCGCGCTGGGCCGCGCCCGACCCCGCGCCCGCCGAGCCCGCGCCGAGAGACCCGTGACCGGGGTGAGTGCCGCATGCCTCCCGCCCCCACCTCACGCACCCCAGCGACGACGCGCGCTGGGCCGCGCCCGACCCCGCGCCCGCCGAGCCCGCGCCGAGAGACCCGTGACCGGGGTGAGTGCCGCATGCCTCCCGCCCCCACCTCACGCACCCCAGCGACGACGCGCGCTGGGCCGCGCCCGACCCCGCGCCCGCCGAGCCCGCGCCGAGAGACCCGTGACCGGGGTGAGTGCCGCATGCCTCCCGCCCCCACCTCACGCACCCCAGCGACGACGCGCGCTGGGCCGCGCCCGACCCCGCGCCCGCCGAGCCCGCGCCGAGAGACCCGTGACCGGGGTGAGTGCCGCATGCCTCCCGCCCCCACCTCACGCACCCCAGCGACGACGCGCGCTGGGCCGCGCCCGACCCCGCGCCCGCCGAGCCCGCGCCGAGAGACCCGTGACCGGGGTGAGTGCCGCATGCCTCCCGCCCCCACCTCACGCACCCCAGCGACGACGCGCGCTGGGCCGCGCCCGACCCCGCGCCCGCCGAGCCCGCGCCGAGAGACCCGTGACCGGGGTGAGTGCCGCATGCCTCCCGCCCCCACCTCACGCACCCCAGCGACGACGCGCGCTGGGCCGCGCCCGACCCCGCGCCCGCCGAGCCCGCGCCGAGAGACCCGTGACCGGGGTGAGTGCCGCATGCCTCCCGCCCCCACCTCACGCACCCCAGCGACGACGCGCGCTGGGCCGCGCCCGACCCCGCGCCCGCCGAGCCCGCGCCGAGAGACCCGTGACCGGGGTGAGTGCCGCATGCCTCCCGCCCCCACCTCACGCACCCCAGCGACGACGCGCGCTGGGCCGCGCCCGACCCCGCGCCCGCCGAGCCCGCGCCGAGAGACCCGTGACCGGGGTGAGTGCCGCATGCCTCCCGCCCCCACCTCACGCACCCCAGCGACGACGCGCGCTGGGCCGCGCCCGACCCCGCGCCCGCCGAGCCCGCGCCGAGAGACCCGTGACCGGGGTGAGTGCCGCATGCCTCCCGCCCCCACCTCACGCACCCCAGCGACGACGCGCGCTGGGCCGCGCCCGACCCCGCGCCCGCCGAGCCCGCGCCGAGAGACCCGTGACCGGGGTGAGTGCCGCATGCCTCCCGCCCCCACCTCACGCACCCCAGCGACGACGCGCGCTGGGCCGCGCCCGACCCCGCGCCCGCCGAGCCCGCGCCGAGAGACCCGTGACCGGGGTGAGTGCCGCATGCCTCCCGCCCCCACCTCACGCACCCCAGCGACGACGCGCGCTGGGCCGCGCCCGACCCCGCGCCCGCCGAGCCCGCGCCGAGAGACCCGTGACCGGGGTGAGTGCCGCATGCCTCCCGCCCCCACCTCACGCACCCCAGCGACGACGCGCGCTGGGCCGCGCCCGACCCCGCGCCCGCCGAGCCCGCGCCGAGAGACCCGTGACCGGGGTGAGTGCCGCATGCCTCCCGCCCCCACCTCACGCACCCACGCACTCTGAACAATCATCAGCAGAGGAAGAAACCCTTTGAATGCGCGGCCACAAAGTAGTTTGAAATCATTTGCATGGCACAAACGCACATAGGACAAGGCACACCGAAACCTGTCTCAACTGCCACGTCGTCGTGACGTCATCCATAATGTAGGACTATCGTACTTAAATGATAGTAACGTAATGGCTATTAATTTGTCACTTTTTATTAATCTGCAGGGACTGTTCGGAGCGTGTAGGCGAAGTGCGCGCGCGCGGCTATTTCCTGCGCCTCAAATGGAAGAAGCTACTGGTGCGTGTGCGATGAACGCCCTCTTCCCCCGCCCTGGGGCGACATGTCGTCCACATAGCGCACATACAATCATGTACTTGGACTTACGTATAATTTCTACAAGTGTTATTTATAACTAAAGGTCACATCACACCTTACAGCTACTCGGCACCCAACAGCACCACCTCACCACGAGCGGTTAGTATTCTCTTGGATTTGTATGGGCATGCGGTCACATCAACTTCGAAGCGTCATCGGATCGCCTCACTCGTGAGGTTGCCACGCATACACGCCCCCTATCATCCCCCTACACGCGAGGTTCACTCGTCGTCAACGCGGTGTCCACCCGTGGACCACCTGTCAACAACGAGTGGACTCCAAAAGTCAAGGCGGTGCTGGTCGGGTGGCGGGTGGCTCTAATGAGCTATAACCTGTGAGCTCACTAAACTCACTGTTGAAAGTCAATCAGTTTCTAATTTCCCTAACTTCTCGTGCGAAGCTAAACCTGATAACTTATTTTAATTTATGCTGTCATCTAAAAATTGGATATATCTTTACAACTATATTTATTAGGTCGCCGAAAAGGCATTTATTAGGTAATCAATAAAATCATACCCATTTATTTATATTGTGATTATATTATACACTAGCTTTTGCCCGCGGCTTCGCCCGCGTGGAATTCGGTTATCGTGCGCTTTTCCCTCGAGAACTGTGCATTTTACCTGGATAAAAAATAGCCTATGTCACTCTCTGGCCCATAAACTATCTCTATGCTAAAAATCACGTCGATCCATAACTACGTTTCGACGTGAAAGGCGGGACAAACATACACACACACTTTCGCATTTATAATATTAGTATGGATTCGATGTTTTAAAAGTCGGTACTAACTGTTGAGGGTTGAGGGATGAAGCTCTACGTTAAAATTAACGTTCCTACTGAACCATTACTTCTGGTTTTATTTTCAAGTGTTGTTTCTCTCTGTGAAACACATTTGACAGAGTTGAATAATTTCGACATCTGTTGTAGCTGTAAAATATTAGTGAATTATTATTTTCTAATTTGTCCAAGATTAAATTAATTTATCTTTTAATGGAACTAGCCAACTAACATTTTTGTTTAAAACAAAACATTATTAGTCTAAAACAGTGTAAAGCTGTAAGTGTTAAGCTTACTGAGAAGAATAGTTTATATTTTATACCTCAAGAGTAACAAATCGTTTTAAAATTTTGGTTGTCTTACTGCATTCCTACATGGGTAGCTGTTTTACACTAGGATTAATTGTTTCGTTTTAATTTGTAATTTATTTATATGAGAATTTTAATAATAATTATTAACTTTAGATTTAAGAATCAGTGTTGCTCGTGTGATGCGAATGGTTCAATGTTTGTTGTGAACAAAGTAGTTTAAGTATGTTTGCACGGGGCGTTGTTAAATATTAATTTCCAAGCAACTGTCGGCCTTCGCAACGCTATTTTTATAGCGGATACTTTACGAAGACATTAAGTTTTTGCCAATCGCTCATATCGTAGTCAATTTGTTGGGTGGAGTTCATGTATGTTGTAGGTTGTTGTGCTGAGTGCTGTTACAATCGCTTCCAAACAGCTTATATTGGAACCGGAACGGATCGTTTTGAGAAGCGATTGTAACCGGTCGATAACAATGTGTCGGTGTATGTGTGTGCTCCGGTTTCTTCTAACGTACCTTGATGTTTCTCCTCGCTCTTTTAAATTTAGTCTACGCCTAGTCTTTAAGAACTATCCTATGCTCTAAGCTACACTATCAATGCGACCACTTGATGGTTTTAATAATTCTTTAGGAACTGCACTTAGTCTGAATTTCTATGAAACTAATGTGTGGATCTGTGAGGGAGGTGGACCTCGTAATGTAACGGCCTAAATCGACTTAAAATTAGGTAGGATTTAGTAAATAACGGGGCTCAGGCAGCTGCCAGCAACTGTATACACTTTGCATCGATAGACTACACCCACTACGGCGAGAATGGTCGAATAGCGTAGAAACACCCCCCCCCCCCCTTCCTCTATCCCCCTCCCCTTTAGGCCTTTACGCACCCGCAGTCCTAATTGTGCTGTAGGTGTCCATGGGTGGCGGTGATCGCTTACCATCAGGTGACCCGCATTTGCCAGCTATTCGATAAAAAAAAAATTATTTCATTCTCGTCGATGCGTCCGAGGTCTATTCGTTAGTCGAAGTCTGCTAGCCTAATTATAAAACATCACAAGATTCAATGAAAGACCCCAATAACACATAGTTTATAATTGATAGCATAAGGTGCATTATTCGAAAAGTTTCTTAACACAATTTCAGAACATCGTATTCTTTTCGAACATCGATTACGAACTGTGCCAATGGTTTTTGATTGTTTTTATCTTGAACTTTACAAATTATGTCACCTATATATTTCATTATATTTACATTATATTATAAATATATTTTGGGAGTATTTCCCGAGGTGAAGAGAGAATATTTAATGGGGTTTTACGGGTGTTATCGGTGCGATGGAGGGACCTTAATGTAAGAAGTATACGCGTCCGGCCTGGTGGATTGTTATATTATAGTATAGACTATAGACCATGTCTGCTGTGTTGCTGCCCGCTATCGCTATACTATGTCACAAATATATTTACTCATAATATTTCTAACTACGAGTACGTTATGACGATTTTATTGCGTAGTCATTCCAACGTTTTTTTATACTGTGATTTTTTTTTACAAATTTTTTACTTTATCATTTATATAAACTTTGCAATGCAAGCTTCCATTTTCTGTGATCTCGTAAGAACATGTTTTGATAAAAAATTTATTTATATACTTTAGCAGTTTGTTATCTGTAAGAGTATTTTAAACTTGACTTTATATCTCTCTTTTTTTTGTTACATACTATACTACAATGTAAGTGTTGACATTACTATAGTGTTTACTATGTTAGCAATGATTTTATACTTGAACTATCCGATCTATTTCGCTAAGAGCTTTACACAAACCGTATTATTGTTTTAAACTTCTATTATTATATTGTACAATTTCAGCCGGTCTATCTTCCAGTTGTACATTTTAGTGCAAATAAATTTGGACCAACCCTGAAGCGTAAGTTAGGAGTAAATACATGTTTAATGTTGCGAATTATTTAAGTAAGTAGAGCAGTGTCAAATTGTAATAAAATATTATGATATCATTATGAAAAAAACGCGGCGATTCAATGCTTTCGCGCGTATCTTACTCTATTTAAGCAATTTTCAAACAGTGTCCAAAATACGCCAAAACAAAGTGTCAATTTGTAATTATCATTTGGGCAGCTTTAGAAACCGATAATGTACTAGATTAATACTACAGTACCGGAACCATAAATGTGAAAATAACCCTAGCGAAAACACAGTAATTAGACATTAACATAATAAAGAATTATGCATAATATTTGATATTTTAATAATGCATGGTAAATTATATTGCAAATTGGTGATTGTTGATATATAAAAGGAGCTCTGTGTCGCGTTGTCATATAATATGAAATGGGTATGGCGGCTCAACTCAACACTATCGCTCAATTACTTTTACAGATGAATCTCTGAAGCATCATTTTCCAACTTGGCAGTTGCAGGAAAGTGCAATGTTAAGTCATTTTCATGGTCTTTGGTTCATGAACTAATTTTTAAACAAGAATTATCGCTTTTCTAACACCTTACCTATTTCTACGTTGAAAACGTAGCGATAGGGAAGCTGCTCGGAAATAATGCTAGAGAGTAGTTTGCATGGACCCAAAACTTAATATGGCAACACCAGACAGGGCGGCCTCTCGATGTTGTAGGGTAAGCGGTTATTTGTGACAAGAGCGATTTACAAATGTGTTACTATTACATATTTAAATAATAAATGCCGTTTTGGATAACCAAGTGTTTCATTCTACTCGTAGCTAAGACTTCCAACAATTCTGACATGTACATGGGAAATTGTATTCTATTGTGCATGCAATATCGCACACAGCACAGTGGTGTTCACTTTCCATTTTACAGTTAGAAACATTTTTCGCTCTGCTGGCGAGACAATTTTCAAGAGCATGGAGCAAGTAATCGCTCTGTTACATCTCAATACGACAAACCATATCATCTCTAATAGTTGATGGGTATCATATAATTCTTGTTTTGACTATCGTATAGGATTTTGAATTTAATACACGAAGATGTTTCTTAATTAGTTCACTCACAATCACAAACAAGTGCTAGTACTATACTAAGTAATCTGCTAGAAACAAAAGTTCCCTTGTTTAACGGTAATTCAGCAACTAGCCGTGACATGTCACACGACAGTTCACATCCGAAACAAGTCGTCAGTCGTCATGCTTCTAGCGCTGGTGTTGCTCGCGCACGCGCGGGCAGAGTGGGTCGAGATCACCCAGCTACACACACCTTCCAGAATCATCCATAAGCCGTCGCTTCCCATACCAATCACTGAACGGAACAGTGAAAAGATAACACACCCGCAGTTCTGGACAGAACCGGCTGAAATTTTACATGAAAACAAAAACAGAATCTACTTCAACAACTCTTTAGAACAGCGAAAACTTTGGAGCAAAGGTGTAGTTCACAGAGTGCCCAACCTAGGCAATGTGAAAAGAATATTCTCGACTACAGAAGAGCCTGCCAGATCGAAGTACGAAGAAGCTGATCTAAGTATTGAATTTTCTAACGGGTACACCAAGAGGAATCCCTTTAAAGTATTTGAAGAACGGATACCTGAATTCGTGACAAAGGAGGAGACCTTTGAAGATGATGAAACAGAAGAACTGCACTTCGTGAGAAAACCACCTGAAAAGACTTGGGCTCCGAAAAAAGAGACTCCAATTA
This sequence comes from Choristoneura rosaceana, assembly GCA_037349165.1. Lineage (NCBI taxonomy): Eukaryota > Metazoa > Arthropoda > Insecta > Lepidoptera > Tortricidae > Choristoneura > Choristoneura rosaceana. The sequence continues at coordinate 585,260 of JAZBNJ010000043.1, forward strand.
AAACCAGTGCAAACAAATCTGTTAAACCTGGTCGAAGAATTGACACCGAGGAGACCGAGCCTGCAGTAAGTGAAAAACACGAAACCCTGAATAATAAGGGACAACATTTTAAATTACCAACAGAAAATTATGTTAAAGAGAACACAATGGAGAATGTGTTGAAATTTGTAAAAGTCGTCGCAGACACAATAACGAGGAACACCCGAAAGAGTTTCAACAGCAAACTGCGGTACTTAGAAGACCTCAAGGATACAATCATGGTGAACATAGGTGAGATGTTAGGATTAATAAATTGATAATTTATGAACAAAGTACCGACCGACATAGTAATACAAAGGTGATAAATTTAAAATAAATAAATTTGTTATTCACCATGACAAGGCCTTAATTGTTATATCTCAAGGCTATAAATACTTGTGCCATTGAGCTTTGCTCAGGCTAAAGATTGAAAACATGTGTTTATCTAGAGATAGGTAAGACCAAATCCCAAACAGCAACATTTTATTGAAAACTAGCTGTTGCCCGCGGCTTCGCCCCCGTTGTATTTTTTATGTATTTTCTTCCATAAAAACCTTCTCCTGACAGTAACAAACACAATAAAAAAAGAATTAGCGAAATCGGACCAGTCGTTCCCGAGTTATGCGCTTACCAACACATTTTTATATTATAGATAGAATACATTATAGAGTAGATCAGTTTTTGAGATGCCCGAAATAAAAGAAATACTTATGTATAAGATAAATGTAGACTACCTAACTGGCTCAACTGCAAAGTTTTGCCTATTTTCTGTGTGAAGTCTTGCAAGACCTCCGCTTTAATCAGTTAATTTTTTACAACGTTCATTTAAGAACTTATAGAATTGTGATTAAAATACCTTGACCTTCAGAAAAAAATGTTTAAAAAATACAGTAATGTAATAATAATTGAATAAAACTTACCTTCTTACCAGAAGACCGCATAGAATCGCTTTACCCTGACGACTCCGTCTCTGGAGGCAGCGCGGCGCGCCGACGTCGCTGGGCGCGGTCGGCCGAGGCGCGCGGCCACGTCGAATTTCCGTCCTCCGAGAGCGCCCTCATGACGATATCCTTCCTCACTTTCGCTGTATATCTCATTAAACTGGTTTTGGTAAGACTACTTAGAATTAAATGCATGTCTAATCGAAGCAAAATCACTAACTAGGTACTTACATTTTTCAGCAAGTGATTCACACATATAAAAACAAGACGATGATGGTTGCACCAGCAGTAGTTGCCATGGGAAGAGCTGCTAGTAGCATTCAACAAACGTCCAACGCGTACAACGCTAAAAATAGTGTTAATTAAAACAGTTATAATGTAAGCTTTTGTTTAAGTCCTATATATCAAATAAAAAATGTTTTCTGAAATTCAAGTGTTCAAGATTTGCCGCCTTTGGCCACCATGTTTGACATTCGTTTAATTTCTTTATGATTTCACAAATAACGTGTGCTAAAATTATTTTATCGTTCATTTTGTTAAAAGTTAATAAAAATTGTAGTAAAACATATTTTCTTACTAATAATAAAAAAAAATATGATACCGTAATGTTTCAAATCTGTGACCGTAATTAATCAATGAATGTGTTATAAAATCTGTATCAAAACGCAAAATCTGCTGTCATTTGTTATTGTTAAATTGAATTGAATTTGTTCAAATGAAGCCGAGTCGTTGTCTGTCACACGCCAATCGCCATTATTTACCTGCCATTTCTTCTTCTTCATTGAATTTAATGTAGTGAATGGTACGCAGAAAACAAGAATCTCACAGACCTTAGCTTCTATAGCAGTATTTTAACAATGAGTAACGCTACCGAGCAAATATTTTTACCAAGTCCCTCGGGCACCCAGGGTCAGCCCGACTTGCCAAAACCCGGGAATGGATCACAGCCAGTTAATCTTGACAGTAAGTTCCAAAACATTCCTTTGTTTATTAAGGTTTATTCACTAGTTTTACAAACATAATTAGAAATTAACTTTGATTTTGGAAACTCAAACAAGCGTTGTTTATACCTACTTATTGATTTTTGTATCAGTATGTTTATTGTTCAGAATGTACTCCATTAAAAAAACTGTTCTAGACAGTAGAAGAAATAAACTTGAGATACAGAGCAAATCTCTCATCAAGGTACTTTATTATTTGTTTTATTGTGTGCAGGCGTGGAGGAGTTCTCAAAGGTGTGCCGTGTGTGTGCAGCTATTTCTGAGTTGGTAATGCCTATCTTCAGCGGTGAGGGTTTGCAGAACAATCTTGCAGACAAGATTCACAGGCACCTTCCCATTAAGGTACTGGTATATAGGTTTACCATACATCTAACACTTGCCTTTTCATCTGGCTGGAGTTTGGTTAGATTAGATCCTTAATATCAGCAAAAAAAATACTTTGCTGAAATAATTTGTAAGCCAGCAACATTACCTTACATTGTTGCCCGAAGTCCTTTATAAAGGACTTCAGTCAGTAATTTGACATTGAACTCTCTTGGAAGAGATACAAAGTTTGAAAAATTTTACTTGGGCGTTGAGAGGGTATGGGACCAATGTAGATTACGCATTTCACACTGCAGGTTTGTGCACATTTCCTCATGATGTTTTGCTTCACTGTAAAGCTTGTGATAAATTTCAAATGTAGTTCTGCAAATGAATTTCAAAAACTCAGAGTTGCGAGCCTGAGTTTGAACTCACAATCCTCTGCTTGAGGGGCCATAGGTCAAACCACTTGGCCAACACGGCTTCACTTAGGAATTTTATGTTCTGGCAAATTTAACGATCAGGCACAACATAGCCATGCCGTAGCCCCTTAATATACCAGGCTAGTACAGGCACCAGCATTAATATTTGATGCTCATAGCAGTATCAGTACAGGCAATGACTCTTGTGATCGACCTTGATGGGCTTCATGACAAGAAAATTAGTATGGGCAACGACTCATTTACTGACCATGGGTTTCATGACAAGCACATTAAGGTTGTGGGTTTTATTTGGGGGGTTGCAACCAAGGCAGCCTGCATCTTACGACACTGTTTACGAGCAAGTGTGATGAAAAATAATTGAAAACCTAAAAGTTTGTTCAGGATTGATTATGTACATTGTTTTTGAAGCAGGTTGTTGGTGGTTTTACCATGCCCAGTCTAAAAGTTACGAATGCAAATGCAACACACCACAGTTCCAGTAGATTCTCGCAAACCTATAATATTTTGAAAGATCTATCCAGGGCCGCATTTAGAGGTGTGGAGGCCTTGGGGCAACAAAGGAGTGGAGGTCAATGAGGGCCTTTTGATATTTTACTGATTGCCTTATTGAAGTGAAGAAATATATGAATTGCTGTTTCCTAGTGTTTACTCGTCGGAATTTGAAAGATTTTTTTTCCTATGTCTCTATTGTGGGGGCCCCTATTTTGTGGAGGCCCCGGGCAGTTGCCCCCTTTGCCCTCCCCTAAATCCGGCCCTGGATCTATCCAACACTACTTTATGTATAGGGGACAATGAAACATACCAGTGGTGTAACTATACCATCTCGGGCCCGTGGCAAATTCTTTAGATGGGGCCCTATCAGTAAAATTCTTCACATTGTACTTAGTTTAATATTAGTAGCCGGGGACCTATGGTATTTTGCTAGCCTTGCCACCAGTTACGCCAGTGAAACATACTATAATTACGATTTGTAGTGATACAACAGTGTGTGACAGGTGTCTGTGAGCGACAGCCCGGCGCTGCCGGTGGTGGTGTGCTACCAGTGCGCCGGCACGCTGCTGGCCGCGCACGAGCTGGCGCAGTGCGCCGCGCAGGCCGACGTCGCCCTGCGCACGCGCAGCGCCGCGCTCGCACGAGCCGCCAACCTTACTGATGAGGTGAGTCGCCAGTGTACCTATATCCTATCCACAGAGGCGTCTTTACCCATAGTGCAGGGTGTGCGTTGCACACGGGTGTTGCGGTGCCATGGCACTTTGTACCTATTCCATTTTGACCACGCGCTTCCTAGGTGGCGCTAAAGTAATTGCACACAGGCGCTACATGGCCTACATGGGCCAAAGACGCCGCTGCCTATTCACAGCGCAAGGATATCTTTTGCAGCTTTTGAGCCCTTTGAGGGTAGCCATATTTTGAATTAATTTACGACCTTTATCGCACTGGTGATCTGTGAGTGTTAGAAGCGAAGCTAACTCGCAGCACAGTCCGACAAAATCGTTGAGTGCTCCCAGCGAAAACCTGTATTCATTCGCAGGGAACGCGTTGCATGCTTTGCTTTTGACTCACTCGCAAATCAGCAAAGTGATAAAATAACCCTTATCAGCACTTGATGGGCCTGAGACATATCCCGACTTTTGGTCTTTCATCTGGACAATTTGATAAAAATAGTCTTAGACCCCGTACGCACTACGCGGCAAGCGGCGGTTTGAGCGTGTCGTCCCTCTTCAAAATATCGCTTGAGAAAGAGACGGTGCGCTAAAACCGCGCGATTCACCGCATAGTGCGTACTCGGCCTAACACTTCTATGGTGTGCACTGCTCAGCCTTGCTGTCTCTAACCTGACCAACGATTTGCACCTTCACTTCCCTTTTTCCCCTAAACCTATCAAAGGGTATAACCCTGTAAGGATGGCGAAACTGCCTTTGACGAGAAAGTGGTTTTCCTTTCCAACGGTAACGAAATGGAATAAAAAATATTGAGACATTTTTTTTCTCCTATTATAATCAAAAGTGCTCCTGATTCTGAGTAGGAATACCAAATTTCATCCACTTCTAAAAAAAAAGTCATTTCAACAACTTTTTTTAAAAACGCCCATGTACGTAGTAAAGGGAAGGCTATGTATGAGATGTTACAAATTCGCTTATTTTAACCTGATGATCCAAATGAATGTTTTTGAAAAAAAAAAATGTATTAAATGGGTCATAATATATCTGATATTGGTAGGTGTAGCCACCTCGCAAGTAAAAAAAAAAAATTATGAATATTAAAAAAATGATTTTTTTTTACTTAAATATAAAAATAATTGGATTTTTTTTGTAGAAAAAAACGCTCTTAATTTTCTACATAATATATAAAAATTTCGTGAAAATCGGGCCACTAGTTTGGTAAATAAAAAATAAAAACGATTTTCCTTTTTTTTTAAATATCTCAAAAACCACGCCCATTTTGGGGTTAAAATTTGGTCAAATTACAACATATGTAAAGACAATTATCCGAGCCAAAGGAAAACCACTTTCTCGTCAAAGGCAGTTTCGCCATCCTTACAGGGTTATACCCTTTTGCGTGTGTATAAAGCGATAGCTCTAATTGCTTTTTAATAACCTAGGGTCGGTCAGTCGTCAATAATGAGTTAGCGACCGCGCATTTTCATAAAAAAGTAAAGAGGTAAAAACTTTAATTGCAGACTGTTCAGGAATACCTACTAATATTTTATTTGCGTTCTCCTTGTTAGTAGTTTTGATTATTTACATATTTTGTAATTTTTCTGGTACTAACTCGTTTTCGTGGACGGGGACCTATAGCGAGTTTTGTAAATTTCAATTGAATATTTGTTTTTGTGCAGGACGATTTGCAAGGAACAAAGGAACTCGAGACGGCCGAAGAGATCGCACAGTAAGTACCTATACCTATCGTCATCAATAGAACAACTCTCGTTATCTCGGACATGTAATTTCAAAATGTACATTCCAGGTTTGACCCATTAGTGTTTACCGCGATCGTTAAAAAAGTGCTCGCGAATTATTTTGACGCGTTGAATGTGGACGAGAGCGAGGATTTCGTGTTCGTGTGTCAATCGTGCCAGCGCTCGGCCGCCAGCCCGGACTTACTGGCCGCGCATCTGGCCGAGCACGCGCTGCGCGGCGCCGCCGCCGTCCGGCGCTTCGTGCGCGACCACGTCACCTTCGAGCAGCCGCTGGAGCCCGAGCCGCCGCCGCCGCCCCCGGCCCCGCCCGCGCGCCGCCGGCCGGCCGCGCCGCCGCCCGCCCGCTGCTGCCCCTTCTGCGACAGCGCGTTCTCGTCGAGCGCGCGGCTCGCGTGCCACCTGGCCGCGCACGTGACCGTGGGCCCGCGCAGCCCCGTGGAGTGCTGCGGCCGCCTGTACCGCGACGCGCGCGCGCTCGCGCGGCACGCGCACGCCGCGCACGGCCGCGCGCCCGCCGCCGCCGCCTGCCGCGCCTGCGGCCACCGCGCCGCCTCGCCCGCCGCGCTCGCCGCGCACGTCCGCCGCGCGCACCCCGAGCCGCCCGCGCGCCCGCGTCCGTCCTCGCCCGCCGCCCGCCCGCGCAACCTCAAGTACATCCCGGCGACCTGCCCGCAGTGCGGCAAGACCTTCTCCAACAAGTACAACATGGCGGTGCACGCGCGCTCGCACTCGCGGCCGGCGCCGCCGCGGCTGGCGTGCGGCCGCTGCCCGCGCGCGTACGGCAGCCGCGGCGCGCTGGCGCAGCACGCGCGGCTGGCGCACGGCGGCGCGCTGCGCTACGCGTGCGGCGCGTGCGGGGAGCGCTTCGGCGCGCGCGCCGCGCGGGACGTGCACGCCGCGCTGCACGACGGGCGGCGGCCGCACGCCTGCCCGCGCGCCGGCTGCGGCGCCGCCTTCCGCGCGCGCAACTCGCTGCTGCGCCACCTGGACGCGCATCGCGGCCTGCGCCCGCACCGCTGCCCGCAGTGCGCGCGCGCCTTCCGCCGCGCCTCGCACCTCGCCTACCACCTGAGCGCGCACCGGCGCCGTAACGCCGCCCCTCTGTTACAGGTGGCCCCCGCCTAGCGCCGGCTCGCCCGCGCGCGACGCCAGCGACGACGACCGCCCGCTGGCGACCCTGGCCGCCGCGGGGCCGCGAGAACGATACGACGCCTTTTACGCGGCGCTGCTAAATTTTCGAAATCACTACCTGGGCGAGCACGGCGCACGAGCCGCCTATCCCGAGTTCACGGAGTCGAGCGGCTCGTCGACGGAGGAGCGCGGGCCGGCGGACGCGGAGCGGCTGGACGACCTGTCGGGCGGCAACCGGCGCGCGTCGCGGCTGGAGGCGGGCGCGCGGGCGGCGCTGGCGCGGGCGCGCGCGCTGGCGGGCGGGCGCGGCTTCGCGTGCGGCGCGTGCGGCAAGCGGCTCAGCAGCGCGCACACGTTCGTGTTCCACTGCCGCATCCACACGGGCGAGCGGCCGTGCGTGTGCCACGTGTGCGGCAAGCAGTTCCGCGCGCCCAACGGGCTGCAGCGCCACGTGGCCGAGACGCACGAGCGGCGGCGGCGGCGCGCGTGCCGCCTGTGCGCGCGCACGTTCGCCAACGCGCAGAACCTGCGCCAGCACGCGCGCACGCACACGGGCGAGCGGCCGCACGCGTGCGCGCAGTGTCCCGCCCGCTTCGCGCACGCCGGCTCGCTGCACGCGCACCGCCGCACGCACGACGCCGCGCGCCCGCACCGCTGCGCGCGCTGCCCCGCCGCCTTCCGCCTGCGCGCGCACCTCGCCCGCCACGCGCGCGCGCACGCGCACTACCCCGCACCCACACCCGCACCTACGACCGCGACCGTACACGACGACGCCTCCAAGACGAGATCCTACTTCGTACTTGCTCCGCTCTAATTGTTACTACATTTATGCCGGATAGGGTGTTTGCTGTCATTAATATAAAATCGCGTGAAGTGCTTTAATAAAAAAAAACTGATCCATTGAAATGCGAAAAATTTGAGTTATGTTAAATACTTGTTTTTATTAGCAGAATTTTCCCTAGACGAAATGTAAATTTGGAAGTTTTGGCGTGTTTAACTTTTAATGAAATTTCATCTTTGTTAGTTTTCTAATAAAAAGAAATTTAATGGAGACTGATACTGGGAATCGCGTTTAGACAAGTTAATCAATGAGCTGGCGATTTGTAATAAATAAAATCCAATGTCATAATTAACTACAAATATATTTTTTACCAAACGCACCAGTATTTCAATTCTCACTGAACGCCGATGCCCCGATCCTTTCCAGAGGAACTTGCATAGCGAACACGCAAAACGAAATCTCGGAGCCGCGGGCGCAGGCGACGCGGCGCCGGCGGCACTGCGCGCTGTGCGGGCTGGGCTTCTCGGACGCGGGCAACCTGGCGCGCCACGCCCGCGCCGCGCACGCGCAGCTCCGCCCGCACGCCTGCGACCGCTGCCCCGCCGCCTTCTCCCGCAAAGACCATCTGCGCGACCACGAGAGAACGCACTTAAGTGGGTGATACACGTACAAGTACTTACGGCTCCTTTTGAGCAAATGCGTCACCGTATACGCGTACTTTAGAAGCGCCGCGATCCAATCGTTTTAAAATCTTGCTTGTAGCTGTCGAAACTTAATACATTTTTGATAAAAAATAATTTTTTAATACAAGCTTTTTTTGCTGACTCTACTCTTTGTCGACTTGCATTGTCGCCCATGCTACATTTGGATACCAAATTTCAAGTTGATGCCATTAATCGTCGAAGAGTTCCGCCCTGCGGAGACGATCCCGGCCGGACTAATAGGATGTCACTACCAGATTATTGTATTGTCACGCAATTTACATAAGTATGCCGAATTTCAAGTCGATCTACTGGATGATGGGCGAATTTAACTTGCAAGATTTGGTGACAGACACAATGGGACAGGTTGTAAAAAGCACAAACTTTACACAACGAGACAGGTTGTAAAAAGCACAAGCTATACACAACGGGACAGGTTGTTAAAAGCACAAGCTTTACACGATGGGACAGGTTGTAAAAAGCACAAGCTATACACAACGGGACAGGTTGTTAAAAGCACAAGCTTTACACGATGGGACAAGTTGTAAAAGCACAAGCTTTACACGATGGGACAGGTTGTAAAAAGCACAAGCTATACACAACGGGACAGGTTGTAAAAAGCACAAGCTATACACAACGGGACAGGTTGTTAAAAGCACAAGCTTTACACGATGGGACAGGTTGTAAAAAGCACAAGCTATACACAACGGGACAGGTTGTAAAAAGCACAAGCTTTAGGTACACAACGGGACAGGTTGCAAAAAGCACAAGTTTTACACAACATCAAGTCATCAAATCATGCAAGTTAAATTCGACCAACACGCAGTAATCAGATCGACTTGAAATTTAGCATACCTACTTATGTAAATTGCGTGACAATACATTAATCTGGTGGGTTCATGGTGGATGCAGGCCGCTGCCAACCGAAGCAACTGGAGGCCTATGTCCAAAAGTGGACGTCCTACGGCTGAGATGATGATAATGATGACAATAATCTGGCAGTGACATCCTAGTAGTCCGGCCGGGATCATCTCCGCAGGACGGAACTCTTCGACGATTAAAGTACAAACTTTAAATTGGTACGTGTATGACCCGCTTCAGAGGCGCGGGAGTTCGTCTGCGCGGTGTGCGGGTGCGCGGCGCGGTCGGCGGCGGGGCTGCGGTCGCACGCGGCGCGCCACGCCCCCGCGCGGTGGGCGTGCCCCGCGCCGCCGTGCCGCGCGACCTTCCGGCGCCGCGGGGAGCTGCGCGCGCACGTGTCCGTGCACACGGGCGAGCGCGCGCACGCCTGCGCCTGCGGGAAGACCTTCCGTCTGCGCGCGCAACTCACCAGGCACGCGCGCACGCACCGGTGACGCGGTGCGGACGCGGACTAGTTTCCGAATAGGTATTTGAGGCAGTGTAAAACTTGTAGGTACAATCTTTCTTTTGCTTCTTCTTTTGAATCGCTAAGGTCTTTTAATAATAATAATAAAAATAATTCATTTATTTATTCAGACAACAAAGATCCATACATTATTAGTAATTAACTTATAACTATGTTAGTATACATATTGGACAAGTGATAGTGTACTATTAATAAAATTTTGCATTATAGAGCACTCATCTCTTACAGCTATCATCTTCAGGAGGATTTAAACCCCCTTTCAAAAAAAAACGGGCACCTATGGTTTTTGTATTTTATGTGCATGAAAGCTTACTTTCTAAGCTACGTTGCCTAAAAATCTGAAAAACCATAGGTGCCCGTTTTTTTTTTGCAAGAGGGTTTAGATAGATGTTTAGGTCGTATTAACTTTTGGGGTATTTTGGGTTTAGTGTCAAATGGACCTGAAGGCTCTTGTTGGAGTGGGAGTGTTATGAAAATTGATATTATAAATTCTATCTAACATCTAAATATTCGTGACGCTTTTTCTAGGAAAACAATGTGGTGGTTTTTCTTTGTCTTCCGTACCGCAGTGAAAAAAAGAAAATGAGATTCATTTTGGTTCCGTAAGCACCACCATCTTACAAAATAAGACTTACTGGCACTAAAATTAAGTTACTTATTGACACGACAGGACACTAAAAAGGGCCTCCATACAGCACAACCAGTCCAGTGTTGAACTGGAGCTCGTAATGAGGAAAAAAGAGCGGTGTTATTCACTCACATGTTTCGTTTTCTTACGGCACGACACGTATCACTTCTTTATAATAAATATAATATAATGGAATCAAAGAATGATGGGCAAAAATAGTTATATGGTATTGTACCCAGTCCAATCACCAATTATGTAGATTTATTGATGAAATTATTTGCTGTACTTAATTAATTATTATTATGACGACTAGACTGTGAAGGCTGGGAGAAAACCGGTCAAACGTGAGTCGAATATACGGGAAATAGCATTGCAATGCATGCAGGGCATAACTAATGTAGTAAAAAACATTGTGTGTGTGTGTGTTTAAGTATTTGAAGGCTGATTTTAAGGGCCAATTTGCCCATCATTCTTAGCATTAGTTCAATTTAGGTGTCTGATACGCATTTTTAACCGACTTCAAAAAAGGAGAAGTTTCTTTGTTCCAAATATAAACAATTTTGTTTTTATGCCAAAAATGTTTTTAATGCTTTGAATTTTTATTTTTTATACAAGTCAAAACATAAAGAAATTAGATAAATTAGCCGTGCATTCACATATTTCCTCATTTCAAAGACTGAAAATGTTACACAGGTCTAAACAACAAATCAGTCAAATCTTACTTTCCTTTTGTCTACTGAGTTATCACAGAGGAAGCAGCATACAAGTTTTACGCTACCTCAGATACGTATTAGTTAGTATGTGGAGGTCTGTTGGGTCTGTCAGCGCCTTGTGTTGCAGGCGGCGGCGCTGCGCGTTCTGCCCGGAGCGCGTGCCGCGCGGGCGGTACCGCGCGCACCTGGAGCGGCGCCACGCCGCGCTCGTGTTCCACTGCGCCGAGTGCGACCGCTACCTGTCGCGCCGCGTGCTGCTGCTGCACATGACGGCGCACGCCGCGCACTACGACGCGCGCGCGCCCGCCGCGCCCGCCACCGCCGCGCTGACGCTCGCCGCCGCGCTGCAGACGCTGCTCGCCCGGGCCGAGCCCGCGCCTCCTCGTCCCGCCCCCGACCCGGTCGTCCTCTCGGCGGTCACCGTCCAGACCCCCGCGACCGCCTCCGCGCCGGCCGCCGTCACCGCGTCGCTGCCGGAGACGGCGATCGCGCCGGCCGCCGTCCGCGACGAGTTCTCGGACCGCAGCGACGCGGAGAGCGACTTCGGCCCGCTGCCCGACTCAGTGTTCTCGGCGATCGAGGACCCGCCGGACGCGGTGCCCCCGCCCGCGGACCCCCCGGTCGCCCGAGGCGGGCGAGCCGCGGCGGGTAAGACGGACCGCGGACGCGAGCGCGCCTGCCCGCACTGCGGCAAGAAGTACTCGGTCGCATCGAGCTACTTCTACCACCTGAAGCACGCGCACCGGCGCAGCCGCGAGCACGCGTGCGCCGTGTGCGGCGCGACGTTCGGCACGAGCGGCACGCTGCGCGAGCACGAGCGGCTGCACTCGGGCGAGCGGCCGCTGGCGTGCGCGCGCTGCGGGAAGCACTTCCGCAGCAAGGCCGGGCTGTACATCCACGCGCAGACGCACGGCGGCGGCAAGCCGTGGCAGTGCGGCGAGTGCGGGCGCGCGTTCCGCTGGCGCGCGGCGCTGCGGCGGCACGCGGCGCGGCACTCGGCGCGGCGCGGCGGCGCGCGCGCCCACCGCTGCCCGCAGCGCGGCTGCGCGCGCGCCTTCGCCGTGCGCGCCGACCTGCTGCGCCACATGCGCACGCACACGCCGCGCGCGCGCCTCGCCTGCCCCGCGCCCGCCTGCGACGCCACCTTCGCGCAGCCCCGCTATCTTCGCGCGCACCTCGCCAAGAAACATCCCACCGCCGCCCCCGCCCCCGCCCCGACAGAGATCGCCGACGATAAACTGAACTGAGACCGATGTATAAAATACGCCTTCTGCGGTACCTGGACGTCCAAGATTATTCGCAGTACAAAAATTAAAGCTTGTAAAAAATAAATAAGTAAGGTGAGGGTCATACTGAAAACCAGCGCTGCGGCTTGCTGTAGCGATACGCTGAGTATGGCCCTTTTTACTTCTTTCGGCACAATGTTTATTTTACTTTCTTTCTTGGCGCCTAATATATAAGATTGTCTGTTTTTAGCTGTAGTTTTATTTATTTTTGCTGTACCGAATTTAGGTAAATAAATTTATTCTTTCTTTAAATTATTATGATGAAAAAAAAAGAAACTAAAGGAACTACTGCGAATAATCCGACGTCCAAGTGCCAATCACTCTTCCAGTAGTTGCAATCTTTAATTGTATCAATTTAAGTCATTAGATACCGATAGACTAATTTAATTTACCATTTTTTGGAAGAAGTAAAACTTTTGTTTAAATCTTTTCGATCATTTTTGCGTTAATTATTTATTTGATTTATTGCAGCTACTTAACTATAGTATGGTAGGTAGCTGAGAGCCAAAGAGATGATGGGGATGTCCGCTTTGGCTTTTCGTTCCATTCAAATCGATTAAAGAAAAGGGGATATTTTGATTACTTTTGATGAAAATATTAAATGTTAATTGTTGATTAAGAGCTAGTCTGTATTTGTAGAATTCCATTCGGAAACGTTGTTCAAACGTTTAATATTTTTATGTACGTTATAAAATATCATTGGTACATTTTTTTTTATATATGAAAAACATTGAAACAAAAAATATAAAAACCATTGTATTCGGTTCAGAGTCGAACCCTGATACCATATCATCAACGCGCTCGAAATCACATTCAATATTTCATTCTGTCAACCGGTATTATAATTAATGTAAAAGAGTTGGTGAATGAATGCGATTGCGAGCGATCGTGCATAAAATATTAAATTAAAACCTCACAGTAAATAGGTAGTTGATTAAGTTTTCAAATATTTAAGTATGAGTATCAGTTTGTACGAAATTCTAAGGGAAACGTTTCAAAATTGAACTTTTTCTCCGCCACAGGGTTTCGTTTACAAATGAATATTCATACAGCAATTTTGTATTTTTCTTGCTTTTAAATTATTGAATCTCTACGTCAGCTGCTAGTTTAAGATATCTAATGTGATTTAGAGTTAAATTGTGGTTTGAAGACTAAATTAAAGTCTTAAGAATTAATAAAACATAGAAAAATATAAAAAAAGACTGATTTATAATGTATAAAAGATGGTTTAATGATTACTCGAAAATTAAAGACTTAAGTTGACGCATTGTTTTTATTAAATAACTAGAAAATAAGTTTTCTCACCAGATTCAGATACACGTGGTAACATGTGTTATACAATACAACATCCACTTTTGCTTTATTAGAGCCTGCTTCCACACTTCCTGACAAATTCCTGTTATTTTATATGGCGCCATTTATTTCATTTTTATTTATTGTTATTTTATTTGGCTGTTATGAGTATAAGACGCCATCTCTGTTTATCTTGTTCAATTAAACAGACAGAATTACAGATATGTAGAGCTGCCACATAAAACAACACGACGGGGAAGAAGTAAATTCTCCTATCTCACTCAGTAGGCCTGTGTGAGATAGGAGAATTTACTTCTTCCCCGTCGAACAGCAACTTAGCAGTTAGTGATGAAAAATGCCCTCAAAATTGTTATCTTGTTAGTGAATATATTGATTTATAATACAAAATGATAATTAGTTTTCGACAAAGCAATATGCCATATAAAAATAAATAATTGGCACTGGGATAACAACCTAACATTGTTGTATACCTACTAAGTGAGATAAATGTTGAAAACAAACAATTATATAAATGATATACGTGACGAGCCAGCAAAGCTCCCACCGCCAAATACTATCGTTAGACTGACGCATTATAAACGTTAAAAACAACATGAGATCTTAGTATATTTTTATGAATTATGATATGCCAAAGTAATAATTGAATTAAATAATAAGATCTTATTCACTACGCATATAGAACTACCCTAATAGCCCTACAGTCTCACGGTGAGGTTCATCGAGAATTTTCGCGAAATTCTCTTTCTCACCCATACAATCCCTTTGAAGCGAGATAAAACTAAAACAATCGGGTGACACCTTAAGAAACTCAACACATTCTCGCTTCTCGGGAGTTCTCTGGTCTTCTCACTGAGTCAGAGGGGCTATACTAACTGACTAAACATAATACAATGCATATTTTGTACACAACGTTATTTACATTATCACATTCTTATAAAAATAACGAGTTATGGAATCAAACAATAATTTCCTTGGCTTTGAGTAAGTATATACTTAAAAAAATCTTTGCAAATACTAATCATAAAAGTGTAAATATAAACTCTTGAAGTATTCCTCGCAAATAATGGACTCATCGACGTGGTTCGATAGATTCTAGCGCACATGTTAAGAGATAGACATCTTTTGTTTATTTTCATGTTATTTTTGTTCTACCATTTCTTGGTGAGCATTTTATAAAACCTTTCGACGACGATCCAATAGAAACGTGTTCAACTAATATTGTTTCCAATAATTAATAACCAACTTACTTAACAACGTACCATAATTAGCTACTGTATTGTGTAGCTACGCTAATTTGATTGTGCGCTATAATCTACACATACTTAAAACAAAAAACTGCATTTTAAATACTTCATCAATATATTATTGCTCTAATTTTAATACTTTATAAATTTTATAATAAACAATTGCCGTTGCAGTATTTGTTAGCAACATATTTTATTTTATCCATACCTAACTTTTGAATGTTTTTGTAACAAAAGAATTACAAAATTAGTTTGTCTTAACAATTTAAATGCAAATGATCTCGCTTGACGATCAACACGACAAATAGTATCGATTTAACAGTTAAAGAAAAATCATTTTATTATATTTCATTTGTTATGTAAACAAACGACATTCAGGCCAGAAAAAAAAACAATTCACTGTAAGTAACATTTTGGATTGCTTTCAAATAAATTAACAGTGTATTGAATTTAAAACAAATCATGTCACGGCTTGCTATTGTCATACAATATCTGTAGAATAAAGGATGTTGTGTCACAAACACCTGTTAAGCCCAGGTTTCCTAAGATTCGCGGTGGCGTGCAGAAAATTATGACAAACGATGATTCGGACAAAAATTACGGTATGACTAGCGAAGAGCTTTAGCACTCCCCACCAGAACGTTGTCCATGTAAACAAAATGGCGCGGTTTCCTAGAGAGCAGTAATTGGCACCGCCATTTTGTTTACATGGACAACGACAACGTCTCCTGGTGCGGTCATTCACCGCTTTATTGCGGTATGTTACGGCACCGCTAATCCTAGGAAACCAAAGCTTGAGTTTTTGGGACTTTGGGTCCCGTGGGAATGTCTGTATTAAAAATCTTAGGATGTGTTATTCCAATTTGGCTATCTGCATACCAAATTCCATCGAATTACATCAGTATATCACACACACACTCATAAATTTTCGTATCTATGACTTAAGAACTAAGACTCATTGCGACGCCCATTATTGTGTTAAACAACTGTTCTATCTTTAATTCTTTATACTTGTACCCTCGTCCAATGGTCCAAGGTCTGGTATATATATTTTAAAAACTTCACACATCTAATTTTATGATCTAAATTTGGGTTTCGTTCCGCGTACCTTCATTTTAGAGAAGCTCGATATTTCGGGTCGTCTCGTGATCATTTTTTTTTATACGACTGGAAGGCAAACGAGCAAATGGGTCTCCTGGGGGTAAGAAATCACCACCGCCCATAAACATCTGCAACACCAGGGGTATTGCAGATGCGTTGCCAACCTAGAGGCCTACGTTGGAATACCTCAAGTGCCAGTAATTTCGCCGGCTGACATGGCACATACAACTGTGCCGAAATATCGAGCTACTCTAAAATCAAGGTAAGCTGAACAAAACCCCTATTTAAATCTTAAAATCAGTAATGACCGCTATTATATAATCTAAAACATTTGTGTTCTCACATCTATCGCCGCAGAATCGTCTGGAACCCATCAAAACACGCATCCCTGCCTATGTACATCCCACTTTAGGGCACAGGCCTCATGCATGTTAAAATATACGTCGCACAGACGTAGCTGTGGAGCGGATGGTAGCAGTGGTAACAAAATTGTAGTTCTATTATATGGACTTCAGTTACTTATTGTCTATCAGAGTTGGCATTTTTGACGAATGCATAAATTGAGTATGCTGGGCATTACGAGGTTAAAGGCTTGTTTCACCACTCATCTATATAAATAGAACCGGCCAAGAGCGTGTCGGACACGCCCGAAATAGGGTTCCGTAGCCATTACGAAAAAAAAATATTTTTCTAAGGATTTCGTATTTTGTACAGAATATTCCAAGTTTAGGTATATTTTATACCTCAGGCTGCTATTTACTCTTTAACCACTAATAATTCTCAAGAAAACTTAACCGTTATAGTTTTCTTTGTAAGTTCATATATTTAATTTACTACCATCCTGAATTTTTTCATATTTTTCCACCCACTGGTTTAAATTTTTGAAGGGGGCACGTTCGGTTTTAATGAAAATTTGCACTTCAAAGTTGAATATTTTACAAACGAATCAACAACTGCCTACCCTGAAGCCAACCTAATGCACGCCAATGAATAGATACCTTTAATAACTAAGCGACTCGCAATTTAAAACATTACTTTCGTTTGGCCTCACCCAAAAGAGAATTAATATTTTTACAAGCGAAAAAATAACTAGAATTTGACATAACCCATCGGCATCTGTGATATTTTTAATGAGTGGTAAAAAAAACCGCAAAGAGCTTGCCACACAAGTAAGGAGTGTTAGCGCTCGTCGTCGAAATCAAACAGCTTGCCACACAATAGGTAAGGAGTGTTAGCGCTCGTCGTCGAAATCAAACAGCTTGCCACACAATAGGTAAGGAGTGTTAGCGCTCGTCGTCGAAATCAAACAGCTTGCCACACAAGTAAGGAGTGTTAGCGCTCGTCGTCGAAATCAAACGGCTTGCCACACAATAGGTAAGGAGTGTTAACGCTCGTCGTCGAAATCAAACGGCTTGCCACACAATAGTTAAGGAGTGTTAGCGCTCGTCGTCGAAATCAAACAGCTTGCCACACAATAGTTAAGGAGTGTTAGCGCTCGTCGTCGAAATCAAACAGCTTGCCACACAATAGTTAAGGAGTGTTAGCGCTCGTCGTCGAAATCAAACGGCTTGCCACACAAGTAAGGAGTGTTAGCGCTCGTCGTCGAAATCAAACAGCTTGCCACACAATAGGTAAGGAGTGTTAGCGCTCGACGTCGAAAGCAAACGGTTTGCCACACAATAGGTAAGCAGTACCGTCTTTACCATAAGGGCACAAGGGGCCAGTGCCCAGGGCCCCCATCCTCAGGGGGCCCCGAAGGGCCGACAATTTTTCTCACAATTTTATCTCAAAATGCCCATTACCTACACTTTTCTTCAATACATTTTCAAGTCAAGTTACGAGTACATACTATTCGATTTCAACACACAAAAAAAAACATACAGCCGAATTGAGAACCTCCCCCTTTTTTGAAGTCGGTTAAAAAGGGCCACAAGTTCTTGTGTGCCCAAGGGCCCCACCACAGTCTAAGACGGACCTGTAGGTAAGGAGTATTAGCGCTCTTCGTCTGTCGTGGTGACTTGTCGGCGCGCGTCGAGCGGCGGCGTGGAGTCGGGCGCCTCGTGCACGAGCCGCTGCCGCTCGCGGTACATGGACACGCGGATGTTCTCGAGCTGGTGGTAGCGGCACAGCTTCAGCGTCGCGAACACCGCCAGCCCCACCCACGTCGCGAACGCGCCCCACGCGCCGAACTGCAAACGGTTAAAAGTGTTGAAGATTACATATATTATTATTATTATTGTTAGCCCATTTTGTCCCACTGCTGAGCAAAGGCCTCCCCCCAATACTTCCACTGCTCTCTGTCCCCTGCATACAAGGGCCAGTCCTTCAAGAAGAAGTCTAGTTCATCCCGCCATCGCCGTCTAGGTCTGCCAGGTCGCCTTTTTGAGTACATACATACATAAAATCACGCCTCTTTCCCAACGGGGTAGGCAGAGACTACATCCTTCCACTTGCTACGATTCTGGCATACAACTCTCGCTTCCTCTACATTCATCAATCTTTTCATGCATGCATGTCAGTTTAGAGTACTCCTGACCCGACCTTTCTTCAGAATGTCCCCGATTTGATCGTGTTGAAGATTGTTTGTATATTCACTATGTATATTGAAAATCCAACTGGCTGTGCCGCCATAGACAAACAGAACATGAACAAAAAAAGAATCGTTCAGAAACCAGATCCAAATTAAAAGTTTTAGTAATACTAAACTAAATGCACATTATTATTATTTTTTAACCTAATATTTTAACGAGGCTTTAGTACACCAAATGTGACTATGTTGTGTAATGTTTAAGAGCTACGGTGCCACAGACAGACAGACACACAGACGTACAGACACATTCCAAACAAGTCAATCTGACTACTGGAAATTGGTCAAATTTAACTTGCAAAATTTGATTACAGACAGACAAGACCTGTCCCATTCTCTGAAACTAAATAAAAGCTTGTAAAATGGCGGCTCTTGCCATCTGGCGCCTAGAGCGACTTCTCTTGATCTACCCCAGGGCCGGCGCCCAGCGGGACATAGACTAGAAAACAAGTAAATGTTACCTGCGCAGTGCCCATCTCCATGTAGAAGCCGTTTGTTGATATTTTATCCTCCTTGTCGATGTCCTGGCCGGCAGCGACGTCACAACTGAAAACGGAAACCGATAACATTTAGGATTTGTTACAAACATCCGTTCTTGAATGGCTTCCGCGGACCGGGAGACGAGGTGTAGGTAGGCCTCCAACGCGACGACCTGGTTTAGATGATGATGATGATGAGAAACATCCGTGCCTATACTTCGTTTTTTTAGCTTTTAAATAAAACAGTACTTAAATATTATTTACCCTTATCATACCAAAAGTATGTAAATTACGATGATGTCCTTGCTAATGTTACATATTTGCGGTGACTTAATTTTCAAGTGTTTTTCAATAAAAAAAGACAAGTCAAGGTCGTTTACCTTCTTTTTAATGCTAAAAAATGAACTACATGTAATCACGCATACATAAACGTAAATATCGTAAAAGTAGTGACTTTGAAAAAAACTCGTATCTAAAATCAATGTCAACAAAATTGACTTAAAATAATGATAAAATTCATTCAGTAAAATTATCGATTTTAAGATACGGGCTTTTTTCAAAGTAGTGACGATATACCTTCTACGTAAAAAATATTTTTTTACTAAACTATACTATTTCAAAAAGTTCACTTTTTTTATACATCAATGCTTTTTTTATTACTTCATAAGTGCAATTTGTGACGTAAAAAGTCTTTCAATGAAAGTACACTGTTTGAAAAACTATATTAGGGGAAAAGTATGTTTTATGCTCCTGCGTCCATAGATGTGGGCAGACCCTAAGTGGCTGGTTTGATGATGGTTACCTGGGGAACCGCGCCACGATGTTCTGGCACCAGGTCATGAAGCCCAGCGTCACCATGGCGGCGGCGGACACCGCCAGCGCGCACAGCGCCGCGCACCCCGCCGCCTCCACGAACGATGGTGTTACCTGGGGAACCGCGCCACGATGTTCTGGCACCAGGTCATGAAGCCCAGCGTCACCATGGCGGCGGCGGACACCGCCAGCGCGCACAGCGCCGCGCACCCCGCCGCCTCCACGAACGATGGTGTTACCTGGGGAACCGCGCCACGATGTTCTGGCACCAGGTCATGAAGCCCAGCGTCACCATGGCGGCGGCGGACACCGCCAGCGCGCACAGCGCCGCGCACCCCGCCGCCTCCACGAACGATGGTGTTACCTGGGGAACCGCGCCACGATGTTCTGGCACCAGGTCATGAAGCCCAGCGTCACCATGGCGGCGGCGGACACCGCCAGCGCGCACAGCGCCGCGCACCCCGCCGCCTCCACGAACGATGGTGTTACCTGGGGAACCGCGCCACGATGTTCTGGCACCAGGTCATGAAGCCCAGCGTCACCATGGCGGCGGCGGACACCGCCAGCGCGCACAGCGCCGCGCACCCCGCCGCCTCCACGAACGATGGTGTTACCTGGGGAACCGCGCCACGATGTTCTGGCACCAGGTCATGAAGCCCAGCGTCACCATGGCGGCGGCGGACACCGCCAGCGCGCACAGCGCCGCGCACCCCGCCGCCTCCACGAACGCGGACAGGAACGAGCTGTCGCGCTCGCGGTACAGCAGCATCGACAGTCTGACAAACATCACGCAACTAATTAAAAACCCGCCAAGAGCGTGTCGGACACGCCCGAAATAGGATTCCGTAGACATTATGAAAAAATTAAGTAATATTTTTCTGAGGATTTCGTATTTTGTACGGAATATTGCAAGTTTAGGTATATTTTATACCTTAGAAGAAAACTTAACGTTATAGTTCTCATTGTAAGCTTGACATACACTAGCATTCTGAATTTTTTCAAATTTTTCCACCCACCGGTTTAGATGTTAGAAGAGGGAGGGGGGAAGCTCGATTTGAATGATAATTTGCACTTTAACGTTAAATATTTTGCAAAAAAATCACTGAACCGAAAAATTTACTGTTTTAGCAACCCCCGGTTTTAAAAGACCTATCCAACGATACCCCACACTACAAGTAGCGGCACGAGAGTTTAGCGCTGACCATTATTGCGCAGAAGTCAAAAGTAAGGTATCACAGGGGGAAGGGCGGGCGTGCGTAGCGCCGATTGGCTTTCCAGTCGCATTACGTCCCCCGCGCCCATGTACCCATGCGCAGCTATCCCTTCCACGGTTCACTCAGCGCTAGACTCGTGCCGCTACTTTTACAAGGTTGAAAGAGAAAAAAAAAACACCTCCACTTTACGTCTATGGGAGGTACTGTAAAAAAAAAAAGAATTTTTTATTGTAACATTTCGTGAGCATAGTTTACATATATATTCGTGCAAAATTATAGCTTTCTATTTAGCATTGATAGTCCTTCAGCAATGGTTCAGTTTTTGCCATTTTTGCAGAAACTGAAAACCCAAGATCTTCAGTGGCTAGCAAGAACTGGATGACTGGCTGAGGATAATTTTTTCTTCTTATATTTGTCGAGGCTTGGAACACCCCAGGTGCAGTATAAATCTTAAAAATAATGTTAGTACTTAAAAACTAAGTTTGATTTAACCAGTTTACAGTTCAATTTGATTACACCTTTTTGCATCTGGGGTTAAGCCAGTACCAACCTGTAAATCTGCACCAAGCACACAACGAACATGAGTATGCCGACCCCGATGACATAGTTGCAATAAGCCATTGATGCCCAGGTGACACTCAGCTGGCCGTCCGTCTCCTGCCACTGCCCCTCCGAGAACAGGAGACAGTGTCCACTGGAACATTGAATAATGTGGGTGATGGTTTTTTGTCTTATATTTTAACAAAGCTTTTACAACAAATGTGGCTATGTCAGCCTTATAGGAAACTACGGAAAATCACATTGCTGATGATTTGTTGGTGTTTCTATTAAGCATCATCAGAGCCGTAAGGTTTGCATTAGGAACAGTAATTATATGTACAGTTATCATCAAGTTTGAGGACATAGTTAAGATCAATCAAATCAGCCTACATCCACCCACTGCTGGGCCTCTTCATTTCCTTTTCTTTCATTTTCCTCTTCTTCTTTAGTTAAGATACTTGGAAATTATTGTAATACTATTAACTTTATTGCACAGGATATAGATTTTTTTCTCTTGTTCTTTGAGTTAATTCAGAAGGATAACACTGTCTATATTGTGTCTAAGTTATACGCAAAAAGTACCAAGTAGCAGTTATTTTTTTGTAAAAATTAAGTATCTAGGTTAATTGTTTTTTTTTTTGTCGCAGTAGGTTAAGTTCGATCTGAGATGGTAGGATAACTATGAAAATAAATAAACATGTCACTATCATTAATGTCCTACAATATCATCAGCGCACCATGGCCTATGTTTTTTATTTGATGCCGATTAAGAAAGAAAGAAATAAATGTTGAAAAGTTCTACAGGTATGATGGTGCATTTTATAACAGCTACAGGAATAAAATTAGTTTAAAAATAAACCAGTAAGGAAAAAACATATTAAAACTTAAAATTTCCTCTTAAATTTATGATAAATTGGTAGTTTTTTTTCTACATTATGTTTCCTGTCAGTGGCATTTTCCAAAATAAACAATATTCATGTGGCTGCCTCCACTAAAGCTCCTACAGACTATCACTTGTGAAGAATGTAATTTGTATCGTTAACTTAGGCTTTATGCTACATAACTTACTTGAATTCGTGGACATGCATGGACATTGGCACCATGATACAAAGCGACAATATCAGTCCCACAAAGTAGCCCGCGATTTGGCTCACCAACAACACGTTAGTTAAAGCCATGATGGCTAAAATACAGATTAATTACACAATTATTTGATCTCAACTTTTCTTGCACATAGAACAAAAGATCGCAACTTATTTGTAAATTTATTTGGTTCGTTTATTGATACGTATCTCGTCGACACTTCGATGATAAGCAAGCAGCCCGATGTGACGTTTCAAACTCAAAAAGGGAGACAATAATGTACAGCGGTGAACGTACGCTCAATAATGTACGACGTGTTAATCCGAAGCATTATTGCTTCCAATTATCACGTCGTACAATATCATGTCGCGCGTTATCAGGGCGTACAAAATATTGCGCGCGCTGTAATGTGCGTAGTAATAATGTACGACGTGATAATCGGAATCAAATCGATTCGAATGACCATAGACATTTTTTTTTTCTGTTATCGTTGTGAAATGTGCTAGTGTGGTAATTTTATCGATAAATGCTGGCTGAAAGGCTGAAAGATGCTTAATGATGTTTAGGAATGGTGAATAAATAAAGTAAAATTATGCAAAAAAATTAACGTGATAGAGCAAATAAATAATTCAAGTAAAAAAGCGTATTTTGTTTATTACCCCTAAACGTGCGGCCACATACTGTCGCTCGTCGCTCGTTTACAGCGATGAATTAGAAGGGCTACTCCGAAACACAACGTTCGAAGTTCGTGTCGTGCGGTCACTCTCACACTTATACTATTTAATACGAGAGCGAGAGGGATCGCACGACACGAACTTCGAACGTTGTGTTTCGGAGTAGCTCTTCTGATTTTCTCCAATAAGATACCAAATAAATGGTAACAAAAGAAAATGAATGAAGTGACTAAAAAGCGCTCAGTAGCGCTGTAAACCGTAATTTAGCTATATTAAACTTCATTGCATTTAACTTTTTTTTATTAAATTACTAGCTGTTGCCCGCCGGCTTCGCCCCCGTTGTGTTTTTTCTGTATTTTCTTCCATAAAAACCTTTTCCAGACAGTAACGAACACAACAAAAAAAGAATTAGCGAAATCGGACCAGTCGTTCCTGAGTTTTGCGCTTACCAACACATTTTACGATTCATTTTTATTTATAAAAAAAAGAAGAAGAAGATTATTTCCACTGAAATGGCATTATGAGTCGTGTGGTGTACATTATTGACTTAGAATTGTTGAATTGAAATAAAAGAATTACTATTATTATTATTATTATTATCTTTATTTTCTTAGGATTATGTTTTTTATAATAGCTATAAAAAGTAAAATACAGAAAAGTACATACAAAATAAAAATATTATAAAAATCTAACCTAGTTTGCCGCCGGTAACGCGGCAGGGCCCAAGCTACCAGTAGTCAGGGCCGCAGAGTGAGGAACTTCCGGACGATGCGTGCAAGTCCCCAGAAGTACCGCCTTCTGTATCTGGCCCTTGATCCAGCCATCTAGCGAGAGCCTCTTGAGATGTTGGTCGAGACTCTTCGCTATTAGACCGTTTGCCAAAACGACTATCAGGACAATGATTGTCGAGTCAACATCCCACATGCGCCAACCTCGTGAGCCAAGCCAAGGTACTTGGCGAGCTTGTCCTTATGCCGATAAGGTTTAGGAGGTTCTCGTCATGTGGGATGGTGAGGTCGACGAGCACTACCTGGCGGTTTGTTCAATCTCTCAGCACGATATGAGGCTTATTGGCTACAATAGTCCTGTCCGTGATGACAGATCGATCCCATAGATTGTGGCGCAACCATTTTCGAGAACTGGCACATGGACATACCTATAATACGGCACCTCAGAGTCTACAAGGCCGTATCGAAGAGCAAGTTGCTGGTGAATAATCCGGGCTACTAAGTTATGTCTGTGCAAATACTCACCGTTAGCAAGATGAGAACAACCGGAGATAATATGCCTGAGTGACTCCCCAGGACGGCGGCATGCCCGACAAATGTCGACAGTACCGTCCTTCAGGCTATACCCCCGGTAGTTGTTCGTCATGATAACTTCGTCAGCAATTGCACACCCAAAACCCTCGGTTTCCCCAAACAGGTCCCCGAAACGTAACCAGGTCACCGACTATCTGAGTCCACCTTAGTATACCAAAGGAATATGTAAGCAGGGGCATCACCCAGGCATCACTGTCTCATAGATGAGCCTTAAAAGGCTTTTAAGGCTTTTAAAGCTATATCAACTTTATACAGCTCTAAGACCCTCTCAAGCTATGAATGAGGCACCGAATCATAGGCCTTCTTGTAGTCAATCCAGGCAGCTGGCATGGCCCCCTTGTTTCGCCTGACTTGTTGGCAAATGGTCATGTCAATGAGGAGAAGCTCTTTAATACCACGGGACCCAACCCTGCATCCATTCTGAGCGGGGGCCAAAACGTTATTCGCAACAATGTGCGAGTTGATTTTTGTTGTCAGAATGGATGTAAGGAGTTTGTACAAGGTGGGCAAGCATGTTATGGATCGATAGTTCTTGGCTTCCGTGGTACTACCGGACTTATAGAGCAGGGAGGTAACACCAGCTGTGAGGAAAGCTGGTAGGGAACCGAGCTCAAGGGCTTGTTGGAATTGTGTTGCTGAACGTTCGTGGGAACATCGGAACCATTTTATCCAGAAATTTGAAGTGCTGTTTGTCATAAAACATTATTAAAAGCGATTGCGCTAATGGCAAGTTAGCGTGATTGAAAATAAAACTAACCATGAACAAAATAATTTTGTCAAATTTCACTCCCGCCTAAACTAAATTCGCTGCATTCATATTTCATACCGTACCGTGTTGAATGTGGCAGATTTGTGTAGAAATGGAAGTCTTTAACCTGATGATGATGATTTATAAGTAGTCGTAGCAAAAGTATAGTATTCAACGTTGCAACTTGGTCTTATAGCGATATTTCACATCGCTACCCAACGCCAACTCACGTTTTACGACCTCATTTGTACAACAGTTGCATAAATTGCTATTATAAGAAGTACTAGTATATAAAGTGTCGTAATCATAATCACTAAAGATGTATTTTATATGGTTTGTATGTGATAAATAATTTAATAGTATGCAAGAGGCGATATGGTCTTCGATCTTAGCCTGTCCGTACGAACAAATAAGAAAAAAAAATAACCGCCATATCAAACCCGCCAAAGTCGTCAGTCAAACCGCCACTTCGATTTCAACGCTCGGCAGTCATGAACGACTTAAGGGATCTGTCCAATTTTCGGGGAAACTCGCGGTGGGTGCAGCGTGGGCCGTTCAGTTTTGTTGCGGCACGCAAGCTGGTGACGGGCACCGTTTTTCGGTGCGGAACCGATCGCTGTCCCGCCCGTTTCACGTTGAAGGGAGAAGTTGTTCCTGGACCAGTGATCGGGGTGCACGATCACGAACCCGAACACTGGATACCAGAAAGGTTCGTGAGTATTACTGTTCCGTATTACCGAAAGTGTTAAACCGTTAGTCAAGTCGAGCTGTGTACAATATATACTCCATTTATTTTAACATTTGAAACTTAACGGTAAAATTTGCACACGTTTTTAAATGAAACAACGAAACTATTTAAAATTGTGTTAACTTCTAAAGTAAAAACAATAAATGTACCTGTAGGCATTTTTAATCCAGTTTTGTTCGAAATGTCGGCGGCCGATCGTAAAATCCGCCATTTCATGAAATTCCTAGGCATATCGTGAAATGGCGCCATTTCATGAATTCATCACCGTTTGACGATTTGCCTAGTGACGTTTAGGCAGGTCATGAAATTCCTAGGCATATCATGAAACGCCGCCATTTCATAATTTGGCTAGTTCAGGCAGATCATGAAATTCCTAGGCATATCACGAAACGCCGCCTTATCGTTTCCGTAGTGGTCACAATTCATACTAACCACTCCTCGCTTCGCTCGTCGTACCTATTTTTTTTCTTTTTTTCAGCATATCACGACATGCCCGGTATAAAGCTAGGAATATCGTCGAATGCGTTGCTCTAATCGATCTGCCGTATTGTTTCTCAGGCACATCGTGATATGCCTGGACAATTTTTAGGCATATTATGAAACGGCGCCATTTCATGATGTGCCTAGGAATGTCGTGATCTGGCGCATTTTACGATCGGCCGCCGACAGAAATACCGAGAAACGTGTGTTACAATTTGACCGTTAATTCAAACCTTAAATTAAATGGAGTATAGTAGCCTATGAACAATAATCATTATTCGTAATAGCAGACAGTTAAGTAGGTACCTGTACACCATAATTCAATCACATGATGAACGTGGCATACCTACTTGTTAAGGTAACAACCGTAACAACAAATTTTCTATATATTTATGAAATTGGCATTAGTGCCAGGGCTAAAGCTCGATAATATAATAGCGGTATTTATTGTTTGTATTATAAGTTTAACTTATAATACAAACAATGTTAATAACACAATTTTAAATAGTTTCGTTGTTTCATTTAAAAACGTGTGCAAATTTTACCGTTAAGTTTCAAATGTATGTTAATAAATGGAGTAGGTATACATCGATTTGTCATCCAGTGGCGGACTAAGCCCGTCAGAGGCCCGGGGCGGCAAAGCTGAATGAGGAAACAAGCTTTAAAAAAAATGCAGTTTAAAAAAATGTAGGTACTAAGCACATTTTTAGTCTTGTAGGATTTGATCAGGGGAACGCGCGGAGGCATTTGGGGGCCCCCCCAAGACCGGAGGCCCGGGGCGGGCCGCCCTTTCCGCCCCCCTGTTAGTCCGCCACTGTTGCCATCCCCGAAAAGCCTTATATACCAAATTTCGTCGAAATCGTTGGAGCCGTTTTCGAGATCACCGAAATATATATTTATATATGTATATATATAATATATACAAGAATTGCTCGTTTAAAGGTACATACTAGGTAGGTAGATACATGTGCGATTTTTATATATACCTATACAGGTGGTAGGACCTTGTGCAAGGTCCGCCCGGATTGCTACCACCATCTTGCTCGCTAATCCTGCCGTGAAGCAGCAGTGCTTGCACTGTTGTGTTTCGTCGTGGAGGGAAAGTACGACAGCCGGTGAAATTACTGGCACTTGAGTTATCTAGGCCTAATATCTTAGCCCGCTAGGTTGGCAACACATCTGCAATCCCCCTGGTGTTGCTTTTTGGCCTCGGAGGTTAAAAGAAAATACCACGAATTAGCTATTTAGAATTTACTAATAGGGTATTTATCAAATTTTCAGGAATGAAATGTACAGCAGAATAAAGGAGCGCTGCTTGTCTGAAGTAACAGGACTGCAGACCATTTATGAGGAGGAAGCTTTTAGGTACCTATACCTACTCTTTTTTTACCAATTTTCCCATGCTTTCATGACTGCTTTCACTCATAGGTGCATATAAATAAATAAATTTAAAAAGATTCTTAAAAATATGTAGTAGAAACTCTTCCATAGGACATAGTTGTAACAATAATTACTTATTACTTATAAACAATTATGTAATAATATTATAATGTAAGTTAATCGGAATGTAATCGGAATAGATAATTCAATTCGCAACTAACTATCTCGGTATTAAATTATATTGTAACGGATAACTCACGTCTTAAATGGAGTTTAGCTCGACATGTTTCGAGCTATTTCGAAACCCTTCTTCTATGGAGCACGCGACTCGGCGGGTGCCGTAACACTCGCACTACGCGCCACCGCTCTGCTCGCGCGACTGTCCGACGAAACTAACACAGGCGCACAACTACCCACATTTTTATCGTCATTTTTATTGTCACTGTCAAATGTAGGGTAGCACCCAACACTAACAACATCGCTCCGTAAAGGCACGTTCACACCAACCGATGACGCAGCGCGAGTATTTAAGACTGTTTTCCAACTTACCGACCAACCACAATCCCGGTTAAAATTCGGATGACGACTAATCTCAATCGCTTCACGCACTTTCCGCGGAACGAAAAACTTCTCTCTCTCAAGTACCATGTCCGAGTCCATTGAGTACTCGGCCACCGCGGATCCCCTGTCGTCCTGTTTCCTCATACTGCGTATGTGCTCCGATAACCTAGTAGAAACGTTAGTAACAGTCTCACCAATATAACTTTTGCCACACGAACATGGAATCATGCAATGTATACCCCGGGACCACTAAGGGGCTCGTAATATCGTCTTATATGTTTTATTTCAGATTCGCGAATGCTGCGCCCCACTTGCTATGCAGGAACATCCTCCCTTCCATGCGCAAGTGGAGGCGCAGTACCCAGCCTGCCGTACCGTCGACATTGTTGGCGTACGGCAGTGCTATCCAGGAGCACCCACAATACGGGGGAATTCATATCGGGACGATCAGCGCCGGCGGGGCCACGGCGGTAGTGCTGGCGATGCGTGGATTTGAGGAGTGCCTGCAGGCCAGTACAACCGTAATAGCGGACGGTACTTTTAGCACCGTACCAGCTGGCCTGCAAGCCTACCAAATCCTCACGATACACGCTATCGCCCAAGGCGAACATTATCACCCCGTCATCGCCCTGATGGAAAACCGCCGGGCGATTCTCTATGAGGCGGTGCTGCGGCGAGTCTGGCAAATGGCAAACAACCCGAGGCCGGCAGCCGTAGTCACGGATTACGAGCCGGCGCTGCAGGGGGCCCTGGAGGCCGTGGTAGGAGTACCTGCTCAAGGGTGTTTCTTCCATTTTATGCAGGTACGCAAGTATTTGATTATATATTGGTTGTTTGATGGGATTTTGTCCCTATCCCGTGGGAATATCAGGATAAAAAGTAGCTTATATGTTATTCCAGATGTCCAGCTATCTACGTACCAAATTTCTTTATTGTACATAAGTCATGTGAAAATAACAGTTAAAAAAACAAACCAATGAACAATCCAATCGTATTCTTGTATAAGTTTACTTATTACGTAACTTACTTATTTTCTCTACTAGGTATCTGTAAACTAAAAATGCTGCCTTAGATACTAAGTTTCTCATGTAAGTGACAAATTGTTTTTAATGAGAAATAAACATTCTATAAACCGGAATTTCATCCAAATCCCTCCAGCTGTTTTAGCGTGACGGAGTAACAAACATACACCCACTTTTACTAACTTTATAAAGTGCTCGTCACACGGCGACAGCCAAGCCAAAGAGGATGAGAATTTAAAATTATTATTAATTTAAAATACTTGCACCTAGTGCTTACATTTTGGTGATGTTTTTATTAACTTGTAATGTAACTAGTTATGTTTGTTCGGGTGATATTAATCATCATCATCATCCCAGCCTATATACGTCCCACTGCTGGGCACAGGCCTCCTCTCAGAATGAGAGGGCTTGGGCCATAGTTCCCACGCGAGCCCAGTGCGGATTGTGAACTTCACACGCACCATTGAATTGCTTCTCAGGTTTATGCAGGTTTCCTCACGATGTTTTCCTTCACCGCACAGCTCGTGGTAAATATCAAATGTAATTCCGCACATGAATTTCGAAAAACTCAGAGGTGCGAGCCGGGGTTTGAACCCACGCCCCTCTACTTGAGAGGCGATAGGTCAAACCACTAGGCCACCACGGCTTATAGGTGATATGAATATTTCAACTTAAATTTGAAGTGGATATCTTTAACCGATTGAGCTGAAATTTTGCATGCATACATGCATAAATTCGATGAAAATGCAATATTATTATGACGTAGAGCTCATCTGATGATGAAGTTAGATGTTGGCGATAGGAACTCTGTAATAAAACGGCACGACCGAATCGATTTTGGTCTCATTTTATTCGTCTTGACGTCTACCTACTTTGGTAACCAGGGACAAAAAGTACCTACCGCCAGCAAAAAAGTTACAAGCTTAGATTTTTTTAGAAAAAAATATTACTGAAATATTTGTTCTAAAACATTGTACGGAGGTGCGGAACCCTTCATGTGCGAGTCGCTCGCACTCGCACTTGACCGATTTTTTATAATTTCTGAAAAACTCTCTGTTGAGAAACATCGTTTTATTTTTCCTGTATTCTTTATATAGACCTCTATCATCCGTCATACTTCCATACTAATATTATAAATGCGAAAGTGTGTTTGTTTGTATGTTTGCCATTTATAATGCATTAGAGAATGCAAGTACAGTCAACAAAAAGTACAGTCAGCAAAAAAGCTTGTATTAATAATTATTTTTTAACAATAACTTATTACGTCTTAATACGTAGAGACAAATATGAAGTTATCTGATCGTCAGGCACTGGTAAAGCGGGCCCGACATGAACGCCTCACTGTAGCACGCAACTCTGCGGGAGCGCGCTTGGTGAAGCTTTACGGCGCGCTGGCGCTGTTGCCGCCGGATCGCGCAGAAGCCGCCCTCGCAGAGTTGCCGAGGGCAGCCCAAGCTATGGGATTGCCCGTCCATGCGGCCTTCCATCAGTACTTCCGGTCGTTTTGGATGAACCGGGTAAGTGTATTTACGAAACAAACAGTAATAAATCAGTTTACCTTTTGTCTGGGTCTTTCCACACCTCCCTCAGTACTCGGTTATTATTCTTACTTCTACTCTTCTAAAATTTAAATGATGCGATGTTCCTCACCGACGAGTGACTCCTAAAATTACCTACCTATCTACCTCTAGTGGTACAGTCGAACAAATTGAATCATGACCTAGGGTGGAACTTTTGTGCTACTAATGTCATTTTGTCTAGGAAATCGGAATCTATTTCAAATTACAGGGTACCATTTTTAACCGACTTCAAAAAAAGGAGGAGGTTTAATTCTATGTTAATGTTTGTATTTTTTTTTATGTATGTTCACCATACTCAGTCAATTGGGGACCGATTTTCAAAATTCTTTTTTATTCGAAAGGGTATTCTTCTGAAGTGGTCCTATTGTCACCAAGTCAAGATCTGATTATGGGATCCTAGAGAAATCGAGGGCAAACCTCTAATTTTATGGGCACACCTATGGCGATTTTTGCATTTTTAGCATTCAAAACCAAAGCTGAGTAGGTAATGCTCGCTTGTCTATAAACGATCATGATTAACATACCTAGATAAGCGAGTAAGAAGAAGCTTTAAGTTAATGATTCTTTCCAACTGATCTGATGCTGAATCTAGAAGGTAGGCAACGGAACTCTGTTATAAAACAACGTAACTTAGTCGTGTTTGGACTTAATGGAATCGTTTTGAGATGTACTTTGGCTACGAATCACTAAAAAGTGAGAATTATATTTTTTTTGACAAAAAAGTAAAACCGACTCCAAAAAAATAAAAAATAACAAAGAAATGGAACCGACTACAAAACCCTTGAAAATCCACCAAGAGTGATTGAAACCCATTGTATGTAGGTGAAATAGACGCCTATTCCTCCTCTCCTGCTGGGTCGTGCTGAGGCATCGACTTCGAGTTAGTAGGTACAGTCAGCTGCAGAGAAAGGGTACCCCTCTGTAATGGCGGTAAGTATGGATACCGCCGTTACAGGGGGTACCTTTTCTCTGCAGCTGACTGTACCTAGAAAAATATTTTGAAGGGTTTTGTAGTCGGTTCCATTTTTTTGTTATTTTTTTAGAGTAGGTTTTACTTTTTTTGTTAAAAAAAATATGTTATATTTATGTGTAGGTATGTGTATAATTATACCTACTAGCTTATGCTCGCGACTTCGTCTGCGCGGATGTAGGTTATCGCGCGGTGGCTCCCTCTACCAGAATAAAAAGTATCCTATGTTGATCCTTGGGGTTTAAACTCTCTATGCCAAATTTCATCAAAATCGGTTCAGTGGTTTTCGACGTGAAAGCGTAACAGACAGACAGACAGAGTTACTTTCACATTATTAATATTAGAAAGGATATATAGTTTACATATATATTCGTGCAAAATTACAGCTTATTAGCATTGATAGTTTCTGAACAAAGCCGCAGACGGACGGACAGACAGACAGACGGACGGACAGACAGACAGACAGACATGGCGAAACTGTAAGGGTTCCGTATTTGCTATTTTGACTACGGAACCCTAAGCAAGCAAAAAAATATTTAGGAAAATCTGCGAATGGAAAAATCATGTAAGGAATAAATATATGTCTGGTGTAAATTAACAAAATGCGAATGGAAATTTTGCTATTAAGAAATGACGATTTTGGGCAAATTACCTAACCCCCCGAATCGATTGGTGGTGTGTTGTCTACAACCCAAAGTGACGCCTGATTCAATCAAATACCTATAGATAGTTTTGACTTATTGATGCTTTATTGTATATCATTTTCAGATCCGGCCGGAAAATTTTTCCGTATGTGGAAGGCCACATCGGACATCCAACACCGCCGAGAGCTTTCATGCCGCGCTGAAAAAGGCGCTTGGCGCGTCGCCTAATATTTGGCGCTTTACACGTATAAAAACCTACTCTATAGTTTAAGTATTCAATAAGTAGTGCTAGTGCAAGTAATGTAACAAAAACATCATAATTTGAAGTATTTAGTAACTATTAGTTAGTTTTTCATCATCATATCATATTAGCTATTAGTTGAGTTACTAAGTACAGTCAGCATCAGCAGGGCTACTACGAAACTCGAAGTTCATGTCTTGCGGTCCCTCTGATACTTATACAATTTAATACGAGAGCGAGAGGAACCGCACGACACACGAACTTCGAGTTTAGTAGTAGCTCTGCTGCATCATAAATATTTTTAATGTTAATGATACTTTTGGATGTGAAGATATATATAAATATACTGACTGCCACAAATATATGATGCTGACTGAACCTACATGTTTGTGCAGAATAGAGCGAGTAAAGGTGTAACCTAAGCATTTTGCACAAAATAATTTCGAACGAAGTTATTAGTTCATTATTACTTGATTATTTTATTATCAGTTAATCAAAGAAAGTTCCTGATTCCTGATAATTTTAAACATTGTCATAGAATAGATAATAGTCCAGTAATAGTAAAATAGTGTAGTATTGCTTGTATTGTATTGTAGTGTTATTTTGATTTTCATTTGGTATTTGAGTGTTTTTTTAACTGGGACAGTGTGGACAAATCCAAATCCGCAAGAAATATGTAGTATATGGTCTTGGAAAACATTAGGTGTTTTTAGTGAAAACAAATTTGGCGAAATCAAAATTTTGGTTAAGTGAGAGTTCATATATAGGTAGGTACAGTCGATCCATGAAAATGTTGAGCACTTTAGTACTTTGTCAAATTAAAACAGATGAAAGCAGGGTGGTCCTTTTTGGAAATATGGTGTTTTGGGCCTAGTTTCTTATGAGAACAATTAAAAATTAGAATTACAAAAAAATTTTATAACAAAAAATAGAACCGACTACAAAAAACCATAAAAATAATTTTCTACCAGCCTGAAGTCGGTGCCTCAGCACGAGCCAGCAGGAGTGATTGAAGCCATTTACTCATATAGTTGTAGGTGAGGTAGACGATTATAGGTCTACTCCTGCTGGCTCGTGCTGAGGCACCGACTTCAGGCTGGTAGAAAATTATTTTCATGGTTTTTTGTAGTCGGTTCTATTTTTTAAGTAGGGATCACGTTTGACCTAAGCTTCGTTAGACTATAACAAAAAAAAATACCTAATGTTTTATAAGACACTATATTCCTCTATTTTCTCCTTTTGATTCGATTTCTATATAATGTTAAATGTCTCAGTAAAAAAAAAATGTAGATTATTTTCAGATATGGAGCAATTATAAAATTCCGTTTAATTTTGTGTAGACACTTCAAGAGCAAGGTGAGTCGTCGTGTAATTGAAAATATCGCCTTCATCGCATGTTAAATAAACATTTCCATCCATCTTGTCTGCCTGCTTGTTTCACCTATTTTTGTACGTGCAGCTAATTTGTTACATAGAAACAATTTCACTCGATGATAACAATTACATAATATCTTACTATCAAGTAACCGTATGGTATGTGTAATTATGTAATGAGTATGTTATTACAATTTATCCTCAAGTCCTTAAATTAAGACTTAACTTGTCCCCGCACATGATAGGATTCCGTAGCATATCTTAAGTACCTACCTAAAGACTAGTGTTGTTGTTGAAAAAAGAAACTAACATTATCACTGTTAGACCTTCGAACTCGTACATTTTGTATGTATTCAGGGACCATAATAAGCTGGTTATTGAAAATAGCACTCTCAGAATCTTTTAATTTAATATATCTTTTTCAAACCTCTCTATCCTAATGGCATCGCGATATGCGGTACATATTTATTTTCTACGCTTAATTCCTTGAGACGCATAGTGCCAGAAACGCAAATTACCTTACATTACAGATTCAGGCCAGACGTCCAAATAA
Source organism: Choristoneura rosaceana (assembly GCA_037349165.1). Taxonomy (NCBI): domain Eukaryota; kingdom Metazoa; phylum Arthropoda; class Insecta; order Lepidoptera; family Tortricidae; genus Choristoneura; species Choristoneura rosaceana. The sequence goes on from JAZBNJ010000043.1 coordinate 620,185, forward strand.
TAAACTTCATTCGATTTTATTTCTTTTCAGAGGTGATCCAATATAAATTTAATGTGTGTGCGGTGAGGCGCACAGCGAAAATGAATGGAAACCTGGCTCCACAAAGGCGCGCTCGTCCAGGCTCCATGGTGCGGCAGAATATAGTGGAGGGCAACCTGACCGCCCTGGAGCGGGGCACCATCTCCCTCAGGGAGTTTCTGGTGGCCACCAGCCAGGCCATCGTCGCCGTGGGGCCGGGCTTGCCGACGCCAGCGGCCGACGTCCCTGAAATCGGCATGGAGGTGGAGGTCGGCGAAGCGGTGGAGCTTCCAGAGGTGCTGCTGGGGCTGCTGTAAAAAATGATCTGGGACATCAAGTATACTCCAATTCAATAGAATCTAACAATCCTGTAGACACTTCCAGCCTACTAATATGAACACCGGGCTGCCTAAGGCTTTGTGATGTGACTATTATTCTGTTTTGATTCCTTTTAGATGATAATTGCAACAACAGGGACATATATAATCAAGCGTGACCACGTTAGGGTGTGTTAAATGTGTAGAAAATTGTCGGATTCTATTGAATTGTACTGTACGTCCGCGCGACGGTTTAAGACGGCTCGGGAAAAGTGGAAGGGGCATGCGCAGTAGTCATTTCTTCGGTCTGCTTTGCGGGGGCACAGGGGTGAAGGGCAGGTGGGCGTCGACGCCGACACGTTATTGGTTAGTCAGTCGCAAGTCAGTCACTCTCCGCCGGCCGCGCTTAGTGCATGCGTTTCGTGTTCCATTACGTACTGTCGCGCACAAATTGTTTAAATTTATTTTCATTTCGTCGTAGTGAAAAAAATGCCGAAAAATAAAGTTTTAACTAGGCAAGCCAGAAAATTGGTTTACGACGCGAACTGTTCTTCTCCAATCTTTTATCTCCATTTTGTCTACCGGATTTAAAAAAAATACTTAATTTTGTATTTTTTTTTAAACATTGTCTATAAAACACTTATTTCGTATCTCTATTGACGTGAAAGATGCAACATATACGAAATCTACATATTTTAATATAATTTTAATTTATTCGATGTAAAAAGTTCAATTAATAATATTCCGTTATTTCCTATTACATTATCTTCTTAAAATTACACTTACCTAAAATTAACTTGTTTTTTTTTTTCTGATATATTATTTTGTTAAAAGATTTTGTGAGCGATTGTACCCATGCGCCATTTACCCCCACCAGATTCCCTAAGCCGTCTTAAACCGTCGGACATAAGCACAGAACAGAAATTTTTTTCAAAAGGTTCCTGTTCTTATAAATAAAGAGTTACGTTTTTTTGCAATGAGATTGTCATTCCTATTCTTTTATGGCCCTGTCCCATGTCACCGCTAGGAAGTATGAATGTGATATAATTCTTTTAATTAGGTCCAACTCGAGCAAGTTATTTTTAGTTAGTAAATTATGTTTAGTAATTATTTGGATTGTATATTAAAAGCATAAAGTTATCACAAAACATTTTTTTTTACTCCAGCACTTTTAGTTGTCAAGAGTTACAAACTCTCATATTATTTACTAGCTTATGCCCGCGACTTCGTCTTCGCGGAACTAGTTTATCGCGCGGTGGCGCCCTCTACCGGAATTAAAGGTATCCGGGACGTAAATAGGCTGGTGATGATGCTGAAAAATTAAGTTGTAGAATACTATAGTCGTTCCAACCGTTTATTTAACTTTGACAGATCACGCACGTGAAGTTTTACAATAATTTTCGGTACAATGTACTACAGAGAATACCGTACTTCATGGACGGGCACCGCCCACTTAGTGATGTGCCATTCGTACTGAATGACCAGACTATAAAAACCGTTTTGAAGCAAATCGATTTTATAAAACATGCATTTGACGACCAGATGGCCTAGTGGTTAGAGTCCCTGACTACGAAGCTTGAGGTCCCGGGTTCGATTCCCGTGTCGGGCAGATATTCGTATGAAAAATACGAATGCTTGTTCTCGGGTCTTGGGTGTTTGCTTAGTACCCATAACACAAGCTTTGCTAAGCTTACTTTGGGACTAGGTCAATGGGTGTGAATTTATCCCGTGATATTTATTTATTATTTATTTGTCATATACCTAGGACAGACGGTCCAGTTAGGTAGGTCAAACTTCGAGAAAGAGATCTCACTCGTCGAATTCGACTCGGCTGGGCAGTGTTCGGGAAGCTTCGCAGTGTCTTTTCGCGATCGCGGTGGATGCGAAAAGCACAAGATAGGTCCGAGTGGAGAGCCTTGGGGGAGGCCTATGTCCAGCAGTGGACGTCTTTCGGCTGACATCATGAACATTTGTCAGAATACATGCCATCCTACGTAAGTTCAACCTATTAAACAGTGAAATATCTTGTTGGAAGTACGATTTTTTGGTAACGCTGGAGACAATTTTGGTAACGCAGGAGACGGCCAAAGTGTCTGTAAAATAGTTAATTGGCCCCTGTATGTATGTATGTCTATTCCTATGTCCTCTCGTAACTACTCAACGGCTGAACCGATTTTAATAAATGATACGTCATTTGGATTCGTCGTCATTCGTTTACGACGCGAGTGACAGTAGGTACACGAAGTTCTTGAACAATCGAAATGGCGGATTTTTGGCGCCAACTTGTAATTTTTAATCAAATCTATCGAGTAGGGTATCAAATAAAAGGTAATAACTAGCACATTCTAAATATATATGGATTATAATAGTTTTAATCTACCATTTTCACAGAACTATTAAAAAAGTGTGGAAAAAACAAATTTAAAAAATAAAACACCCGACTGCCTTAAAAATACTAAAAAGAACAAAACAAGTCTGGTGTAGTGGGCTAGAACTCTGTTTAGTAGCTAACTTAAAGTTCAACAGTTAGTCGGGACTATCGGGTTATCCAGTTATAGGTAATTAACTTACTACTCTAGTTTTAAACACTTAACTAGACTTCATTTAGGTCTTAATGATAACATAATACCTGCATTTTGCCTTGCTACCTAGTTTGTCAACAAGTGAGTTAACAAGATAATACACGACCATGAGACGAGAATGTTTTGTTTGATTTAACCAGTCCTGTTTGCGGTGCGGCCAGTTCTTTCTAGGGCACCCAAGGTACTTTCGACCGCACCCTCAAGCCAGCCGATCGCACGACCCTACTGCATGCATGCATCTTAAAAATGTATGGTAATTAAACAAGCGTAGTTTTTTTCGCCGTTTTATTTTATCATCTCAGTCCCATAAAATATTTACTGTAATGATATTTTCATTCGCCTGCACTGCCTCGCTGTGCTCATCGTTCTCCTCGCCAGACTCCGCATCTGTAAATTCAGACAAAAGTTATTAATTAGGATGTCTTTAGAATTTTATGTACAATTTAAACTTGGTATTGAATTGTGATATGATATTATTAGATTTACATTCCAAAAGAGGCTATATGTATTTTTTTTTTGCCGAGTGTACTTTTTGTTGACTGTAGGTACTTGCATTGTTATCTAAACTACATATCTGTACCAAATTTCAAGTCGGTACTATTCACTATTGAGGAGTTCATACAGTTCACATTTATAATATTAGTAGGATTTACCCTCTAAAAGTGGCTGCGTGCCTGTGTTTAAAATTAATTTGAGAATTGAAATCACCGCGGGCGCCGCAAGTTGGTGAACTTACATAATAATGTGCACCAATTTTCAATTCAACAGGATAAGGATTTTGTGTTATTTATTTCTAGTACTAACCTTTTGAAGTCAATGGTTGCATCACTGCCATCACAGGAAGTTCTTCAGGAGTAACGTTAGTAATATAGTATTGACATTTACAATTTCCATCAATGGCATTCTTCTAACTGAAAAGCCTGAAATGAGGTTTTAGTCATTAATTTTATCAAAACTATACTAGAAAAATGAAGTCAAAAATTCCTTTGAGATAGTGATTGTGCAAGAATGATTATTTGAATTTTCATTCTCTTTGGCTATTGGTGGCTTATTGGTGCTAGTTTTTTTTTTTTTTAAATGTTTATCAGCGGGGTGCTTAAATTGAAAATACAAACTGAAATAGATGCACAGAAAAACCAGAAAAATAAGACCAACACTGGGAATCGAACCCAAGTCCTCGGCATTCCGTACCGCGTGCTATACCGCTACACCACTGCTGGTCAATGGTACAGACACGAATTTCTCTATGCATCACATATCTGTTTGTTTTTTTTTTTTGTGTCTTATATAGCCACTTAAGCAGTGACCTAGCGAAAGATTCTGACGACCGGATGGCTAAGTGGTTAGAGAACCTGACTACGAAGCTTGAGGTCCCGGGTTCGAATCCCGTCCGGGGCAGATATTTGTATGAATAATACGAATGTTTGTTCTCGGGTCTTGGATGTTTAATATGTATTTAAGTATTTATTTATCTATATAAGTATGTTTATCCGTTGCCTAGTACCCATAGTACAGTCAGCGTCATATAGTACGTAGCAGTCAAGATCACCAAATACTTGGAAGCATACAAAATAGTCATTACCAGTGACTCAGTCAAAGCGGTCAAATTGTTGGAGACATCCATCGTGTGCAAATATACCGGAGCACGCACGTCGCCAAATACTTTGTAACATTCAAGCCGACATTAGTACCGTAGCAGCCAAAGTATCCAAAAGTATGGAACACCACAGAAAAAATTACTTTATTACGTACCGTGTAAGATCCAATTATCCAATTAGCTAGTCCTCTTTAATAGGATGTGAAAGGTGTTCCATTTTCAGTCTCTTGGTGCATAATGCACATGTCATTACCTTTTTAATGAAATAAAAACTCTTTTATAATTTAATAATACTGGCCAATTCAAGCCATATTTAAAAGGAAATCCGTTAATCCGGAATGCTGACAATGTAAATAAAATTGTGAAAAAAGCCGTCAGTGTCTAAACGAAAGAGACGGAACGGTCACTGACAAGTTGGTACTCTTTTTGGTGATTGTCAAAAACAAAAAGTCGAATCTTATGACATGTTAATTTATTTCGCACTCAACTCGAGATTAAACCTTAAACCTTCTAAATAAAGCTCAGTTTTCTAGTGTGTCCCATACTTTTGGTTATTATGGCTGCTACACTACCAGTGGTGATGTGCGTGCTCTAGTATATTTGTGCACGATGGATGTCTCCAACAATTTTACCGCTTTGACTGAGTCATTGGTAATGACTATTTTGGATGTATACAAGTATTTGGTTATGTTGAGTGCTACGTACTATATGACGCTGACTGTACAAGCTTTGCTTAGTTTGGGACTAGGTTAATTGGTGTCAAGTGTCCCGTGATATTTATTTATTTATTTATTTATTCTAAAAAAAAAATCTTAGCAGGGTGCTTCTAAAATTCAGCTGATGTGATATAGATGTGGCTGTTTATTATTATTATTACTATTTAAATTATCAGGCAGGCAGTTGGAAGCAACTACTTAATATAATATATACTGTTTGCTTGGCTTTTGTAAATAAAATTAAAATGTGCTGTAAAGACCATTGCAAACTGTAATTAGTTTGTTGTACGCTTCATGAGCCACCATGGAACCGTTTCACAGTAAAATCGTAATGATTTTTCTTTTGAAAAGGTTCCATGGTGGCTCATGAATTAAAGTCCTTGACTGGACTAAGTCTGGTGACAATACATTTATCTGGTAGTGAAATTCTGGAGGTCCTGCCTGTCCAGGATTTTAGAAATGGCCTCAGATAAAAAAAAATTGTCTCAGGGAGGGACTACAGCCCAAGCCACTTTTTCGCTTTGATTTTGTATGGGACCTTATATCTCGTACATAATTGTTGATCGAAGCGCGGAATAAATAAATGACAAATTTATATGGAGTAATTTTAATCGTGGATATTTAGTAAACGTCAATCCATACTAATATTATAAATGCGAAAGTGTGTTTGTATGTTTGTGTGTTTGTCTGTCTTACACGCCGGATCGACGTGATTTTTGGCATAGAGATAGTTTGTGGGCCCGAGTGACATAGGCTACTTTTTATACCGGAAAAAAACAGTTCCCGAGGGAACAGCGCGCGATAGTCGAATACCTCGCGGGCGGAGCCGCGGGCAAAAGCTAGTGTGTAAATAAAATGTAATTTTTTACCTGCAGCAGTTCCACGGGCTATGCGGCGCCTCATGTGGTGACTCGTGCTATCTGCGCCGGCGCTGCACGTCCGACAGCATCTAATGGCAGCACCAATTTTGAAATACTTAACAGCGAATTTAGCCTTTGATCAGAGGCTAGTTATATTTATATAGTTTAGGTTAGGACAATTTGAAGTGCCTACTAACAAACTTTATTTTTCTTAAGACTTTATTTTTCAATACTATGGTCCACTATTATTACAATGTACTATAATTTAAAACCTACTCAGAGGCCTCAACCTTGCCTTGTTTATAACCAAACCAGTGTTTGAAATAAATGAAAAATATTATTATTAATATTGTATTTCTGTTTCTTTTCTTTTGTACAATAGTCTTACATACAAAAAACTAACCTAACCACAAAAATTTAATTTTTACTACAAACTTTTTTGCTGAATGTACTTGCGTTGTCACGCAAACTACATTTGCATACCAAATTTCAAGTCGATGCTATTAACAATTGAAGAGTTCCGTCCTGCGGAGACGATCCTGGCTGGACTACCAGGATGTCACTACTAGATTGTCACGCGATTTACATAAGTATTCCAAATTTTAAATCAATCTGACTACTGAAAGTTGGTCTTTAACTTGCAAGATTTGACTACAGGCAGACAGACAGACAGTGGGACAGGTGAAACTAAAATAAAAGCTTGTAAAAAATAAAGAGTTTAAGTTCATCTGGTCAAACTGTGCCTACCAGGGTGCATAATAATAATAATTATTATTATTATATAAATTATCAGACAGGCAGTTGCAAGCAACTGATAGGTGCCTGTATCTAGCTGTTCCTTGGTTAAGTATTCCAATTTTTGTAAGTTCTAGCATAAGTCTTATGTAATAAATGAATACTGAATAGGTACTGAATACACATACATTAATGGTTTCACTGTTACTGGTGGTGGGGTGAATAGGTTACCATGACGTGAGTCACTTGTTTAATCTAAGTAAAGTTATGTGTAACCGCAAGTAGCAGCAGCGGACGACGTGTCGTTGAGGCACTTCTGGTTTCTATACATTTGTATGGAAATAAATACGTTCCGTACGCAGCGACACGTCGTCTGCTGCTCGACCGCTCGATCAGTAATGTCGTGTCGCTGACGTCCCACATCACGACTACAGGCCGCAGCAGCAGACGGTAGTGTCGCAACGATACGTCGACTGCTGCGGCCGCATGCGTTAGGCTGCGGAAACACACCTTAAATCTCATTCCATCTGCACCAAAGTCCCTGCCTGGTTTGGAGCAGCTAATGGCGACAGCGCTCGCGCAGATGGAGTGTGATGCGCCCAAAGTTGGCCATAGCTGGAAATGATAAGGATATAATTTAAAATCTATGTTTTATTACTACTAAGTACCTGGGCGACCGAGCTTTGCTCGGGCCAAGCTAAAACTCGATAATAAGCGTTTTTCCAGAGACAAGTCCAAGCTAGATCGATTTGTCATCCCCGAAAACCCCTACAACACCGAATTTCATCGATAATCATTGGAGCCGTTTCCAAGATCCCAGAAATAGATTATATATATGTATAGAATTGCTTGATAAAGGTATTAGAAAGATAGATTTAACATTGGGCATTGGGCGATTCCTGCTCAACACACAGCTATTAACTAGTTTAAATAGTGCATATAATATGGTATTTGACTGAATTTGCCATGTGCTATATATAATAAACATAGATAAATAGACAGTGTTTAGTCATCCTACTTACTGCTATTAAATTAGAAACGAAGTCACCACAAAGTACTTACATACCATACAGAAACTCATTACATTATGGAACACCAACCACATAAAACATCGTGAGGATATAATAGACAAAGTAGAATCATACTGTTGAAGATATTATATTATTAACTATGTAATACTAGCTGTTTTATGCAACTTGGATTGTCTCTATCCTACCAGAACCATGAAATTTACTGGGATAAAAGAAAAAGATAGCTAGCCTATTTTTCAATCTAGGGTCTGTAAGCTATCTCTATTCCAAATTTGATCCAAATACACCCATGAACTAAAAGAATTTCTTTGCTCACCCGCGACCTTAAGATAGCTAATATGGATGTAGTTCATTGATATGGACCTCCGCAAAGTAACGCCTGATTCAATAAATTATTCCAAATACACCCAGCTGTTAAATTATGAAAAAGTACCAAACATACACATACTTACAATGGAATGATAGGTAAAAATACCTGCATTAATCTGCATCTCATAAATGAACCCATTGTGCACATGACTAGTACATCATTTGTTACATCTGGAACATGTTCAAGAAGTAAGTTAATCATTAATACCATTAGATAGATTTGCTAAAACTCATGGTATACTATGAGAACAGCAGGTTATTATAGAACTTAGAAGTCTTAACCTAAATATTTACTACTCAATTAATTTATAATAATCACCCTAATTACAAATAAAGCGATAATAACTTAATCATAAATTTACATTGTCTAGAAATTCCAACATTATTCCCTCGGCACAAGCCTTTTTTAATAATAAAATACATCATACCAACTGATTTTACATAAACGCGAGAAAGTCTGGCACTTGTCTATCACTGTAATTTCATGCTAAGCTCTTATTTTTGTTAATACCTATACAAACATTGCACAGTCCTACCACCCGCAAAATATATAGATGGCAATTAGAATAGGATAGAATTAATTATTTACCTACATCAAACTCATTCCGTCTTCACAATACAAAACGTTACGCTTTTTTTACAAGCTTTTATTTGTTTTGGCCCGTCTCGTCAAAACAATTTTTTTATTTGGTCTGTCATGTCAGACAGATGCTACGGTTTCGATACTATCGACAACTCGTTAGCTGTCATGTTTAAACACATGCAATCCCTAGATTTTCACTCCAGACAATCGATTATGAGAATCGGCTACTTGCTGTCAAAAGTCAGTTTCGATTATCAAGTCGTACGATAACAGGTCGAGCAATATTGCTCGTGTACGGGGTGATAATGCACGCTATGATAATTCGTGCTTCTATACACGGATTATCATGCCGTGCATTATTTGGCGTGCATTAAGCCTCGTACGTTAACTACACCCCTTTGACGTTTGAGACTTCAGTTTTGAGTGCACGTCGATTTGCATTTGTTTATGTTTGTACTCACTTAAAGCGCAGTCGTTTTTTTTTTTGCTTGGAGTAGTTTTTGCCAAATATTTTCCGTATTATAATGAATGCAACTGGAGACGCTTCACCCCTACAACCGTCCATCTGCGTGACATGTTTGAGTCAAGATAGGAAGCTGTTCCCCGTACATGATTCAAAGTCTCAAGCTTCGTTCCTGCTGGACGTAAGTTCCTTTCGATTCTTTAAATAAGCAAGAACCTGCTTATTGAAGAAGCTAAGGTATGGTAGATAACTAGACTTATTAGTGAACGTAAAGTACTCTGTATATTACAGTTATCTGAAGGTGACGCACTGTGCTGGGAGTGCCACTTCTTCGCGCGGAAGATAGCAGCGTTCCGGAGCCGGGCTGCGAAGGCACAGGCTTTCCTGGCCAGCGCGTTGCGTGACACCAATGTTAGTTATTGGAGAATCATTGTTATTATTCGGAATTATGTTTTATAGGTATAAAAGAGAAAACTAACCTATATCCTACCCAGCTCCTTACAAAATCTCAGGTCTGAAAAATCCTCAAAAATTGCGTTTTTTTTAATTCCACTGGATGGCAAATTAGCAAGCAGGTCTCCTGATGGTAAGAGATCACTATCACCCATAAACATCTGTAACACCAGGGGTATTGCAGATGCGTTGTCAACCTTGATGCCTATACTCCAATTCAATAGAATCTAACAATCCTGTAGACACTGCCAGGCTACTAATCGGTCTGCCTAAGGCTTTGTGATGTGACTATTATTCTTTTTTGATTCCTTTTAGATGATAATTACAACAACAGGGACATATATAATCAAGCGTGCCCATGTTAGGGTGTGTTAAATGTGTAGAAAATTGTCAGATTCTATTGAATTGTATTTTAAGATTAAGATGAGATATTATGTGTTGCATAATATTTGTACACTCTCATATGTAGGCAACACAGAACAGAACCAATCACCACAACGCTAGATGCCATGCCTGTCTCTAACTCTGTTTTTAGTGCTTTGTCTAGAGACATAAATTTCCTTCAGACATACATTGCCTCCCCCCATGTCCACCATTACCATTCCTATCGGTCCAAAGCAGCCTGAAATATGTTCAGGTCATCCCACCATCTCCATCTAGTCCTATTCCATCATCGCCATCAGTCCTGTGGCATAATTGACACATATCGTCACTACTCTGAAAAATCTCATATCTGAAATCAATAAGTAACAAAAATGAATCTTGACATAACATTCATAAAGTTCACTCAAGAAATATCGATTTTAAGATACAAGCTTTTTTAAAAATAGTGACAATATAATTATTTAGATTAACTGTTTTGTTCCATAATAATGCATAATAAAGAGTGTAAAATTTTTAGGAAACCAAAATCAACAGTCTTTCTAGTCTGATGATAACACCTGTGTACCAGGAGGTTAAAATAGAAAGTTCACAAGCTGATGTAAAGACTGAAACTGTTAAAGAAGAATGTGTGCAGACATTCTACGAATGCCCTGTTGAAGACTCTTATGATTATGACAGCAATGTAACTATTGATGAAGCTTTTGAGTTGGATGATGAAACCTTGTTACCAGTTTCAAATAAACAAACAGAAGAAAAAGATGATCAGGGTGCGTCCAGTGATGCAATGGGTTATGTAACCAGAGCTAGATCAAAGTTGTTGCGTGGAAAAGGTGAGTTGTTTTTACAAGATTCTATTTAACTTGCTGTGTTCGTTTATTTATTTGGGTTAAATCTTGCAAGTAAAATTTGACTTGTTTGGTAAAATTATGTAAATCTGGTGACAATGCAATAATCTGGTAGTGACATCCTGGTAGTTTGGCCAGTCGTCACGGAACTCTTCAACAGAACTAATTGACTTGAAATTTGGTATTCAAATGAAGTTTTTTTTTTATTATTCCACTGGATGGGAAACTGGCAAAAAATATATATATAATTACTGTCATTACTAACATAGTTTATACAATGTATTTGTGATCTGAATTAAAAATTTTTTTTCAATCTTCAATTACTGGCCATTGTTCAATAAGAACTTATACTAAAATGAATTCTGGTCACCTATAAATAGAAATTAACAACTTCCTTGAAATATTTTCAGATTTGCTGGACAAAGGGCAGGAGCATTCATGCAAGCTCGAGCCGGAGGAGCGTGATGCTGACATCGCACCTGAGTACAGCCACATCCTCGCAGCAGATGAGCAAACCCAGAGCCAGACCCTCGGGCAGCAGCTCAAGCTCAAGAATTGCTTCATTGGACTCGAGCACAACCCTCTGTGTGACGAGCAAACCACAAACTATTCTATTCCTGGGACCTTTGCTTGTGATCTTAAAGGACAAGCAACACCCCGTGGCAGCAGTGCACTCTCGTTAGGGAAACAATCACACATGCATGTAACCAAAAAAACATATATTTGCAATACCTGCGGCAAACATTTTGAAAGTCAGTCAAAATTGAATAGGCACATTCTGATACACTTGGTTAAGGAAAATTTAAGTTGTAACAAATGTGACAAGCAGTTTAATAATAAGCTGTCTTGGATAAATCATTTATACAAAAAACACACAAATGGGGAAACATTCATTTGTGATTTATGTCATAAACGATTTAAACGAAAAACATATTTGATTAGACATTTACTTGTACACAGTGAGAAAGCATTCTGCTGTGATAAATGTGGCAAGCAGTTTGCTGATAATTCATCTTTAAGATATCACTTACGTTCACACTCGGATGAGAGACCATTTCGTTGTGACAAATGTGGAAAATGTTATAAACAAGCCGCAGTGTTGAGGAGCCATTTACAACTACACACAGGCAAGAAACCATTTAGTTGCGATAAATGTAATAAAATGTTTGCAAAAAAATCTAACTATAATAATCACTTAAAGTCACATTCGAATGAACGACCATTGTTTTGTAATATTTGTAAAAAGAGATTTAAATCAAAGCAGAACTTGTTAGAACACTTAAATCTGCACACAGGAGAGAAATCATTCAGTTGTGATATATGTCAAAAGACGTTTGCGTGGAGACGAACTTGGTCTCGACACAAACAATTAGTGCACACGCACACTGACGAGAGACCGTTCTGCTGCGATGTCTGTCAACTGCGGTTCAAATTAAAAGACAAATTGGTTGTCCACATGAGAGTACATACCGGAGAGAGACCATACGGTTGCGATGTATGTGGCAAACGGTTTAAGGAAGGGTCCGTATTGAAAGCCCACTCACGAATACACACGGGTGAGAAACCATTTGGTTGTGAAATATGTGGGAAGCGGTTTAATCAAAAGTCGGCCATGAAAACTCACTTACGGACACACGCGGGTAAGAAAGCCAAGAACGGTAGAACATAGCAATTACACGTGATGATATCATATCACGAACAATCTTAGCATCACAGATCAATTGGATGTAGGAAAGAGAGTTCAATAAATATTCCATTACTCAAAATGGCAATAAGTACTATTATAAGTACTCCCTCTGTTTACAACCTAAGTATTAGTAGTGTTCGTGATAGTACTTTCTTGTATCCTGTAGATTCTAATGAAATAAAACAAGTCTTTAAGTCGCTAAAAATATGAAAAGCGCAGGACACGGTGATATACCGATAAGTGTTATTAAAGCTTGCATGCACTGCATTGTCCAGCTTTTTTTTCATCATCACGTTATATTTGAGACAGGAACTTAACCAGATCACCAAACAAAATAAAAGTTTTATAAAAACATAGTTTGCCGCCGGTAACGGGGCAACAGGGTTACTACAAAACTCGAAGTTCGTATCGTACCGTCCCTCTCGCTCTCGTATGAAATAAGTGTCAGAGGGACCGCACTACACGAATTTCGAGTTTCTAGTTTCGTAGTACCTATACCTATCCCTGCCACTTTCATTAGTTAAACTCTATATTAACGGTAATATTAATTTTATGATATTCATAGTACCCAGCCCCACCCCCACAGCATTTATACTATACTAGCTTTTACCCGCGGCTTCGCCCGCGTTAGCTATTCCGTCTGGTAGTTTCAATTGAGATTTTCAGGATTTTTCCGAATTCACCTGGAAATTTTCAAAATTTATATCGTGGTTTTCATTGAGGTTGTGTTGTGAATAACTGCACAAAATTCAAGACTCTAAATCCAGTGCTGAAATTTAAAAAAAATCTCTATCCGAATTCAAATTCAAATAATTTATTCAGTAAATAGGCCGCAATGGGCACTTTTACACGTCATTTTTAAAACTGCCGGCGCTTTCGGAAAGACCATCATTGCCAAGAAGAATGCGCCGCAAGAAACTTGGCAGAAAGTCATTTTTAACCGACTTCAAAAAAAGGAGGAGGTTATCAATTCGGTTGTATGTTTTTTTTTTTTTTTTTTATGTTTGTTACCTCAGAACTCCGTCATTTATGAACCGATTTGAAAAATTTTTTTTGCGTTCGTCTAGGAATGCTTTCAATTAGGTCCCATAAGCACCAAATCAGGATCTGAGGATTGGATCCTAAGGAAATCGAGGGAACTCTTCAAATGTTGTAGAGACACCTATGGTAATTTTGATATATTTAGTAGTAACTCGTGCATTTGCTCTTGAAAATCATCATTTGGTAAAGTGGAACTGATCATGAAGACCACAGTTGACCATCGGAGTTACTACTCAATAACAAGTATTTCATGGGTTGAATTTCAATTGCTTTAACACAGTTGCTAAGCAATTTATGCTCCTCGGAACACATATGGTGAAATGGAATGGGTGGTGAAGCACCAGGACTCCTCAATAATGAACATCTCTGCATCAGAAATAGCAATTTTTCGTAAAAGGTGATGAGCAGTTGACATTAAACAATTGTATCTTAGATATTTACACTAAAAAGCGTGAAAAAAAAAATTTATAACAAAAAAAAGAACCGACTACAAAAAACCATGAAAATAATTTTCTACCAGTCTGAAGTCGGTGCCTCAGCACGAGCCAGCAGGAGTGGACCTATAATCGTCTACCTCACCTACAACTATACGATTAAATGGCTTCAATCACTCCTGCTGGCTCGTGCTGAGGCACCGACTTCAGACTGGTAGAAAATTATTTTCATGGTTTTTTGTAGTCGGTTCTATTTTTTGTTATAAATTTTTTTTCAAAATAAAATAAAATAAAATTAGAAATAAAATACTTAAAAACAATACACACAATATACAATTAATGAAAATAATAATAATACAGGCATGTATGGGGTCCCTTAGTTACAAAACTATCCCGTTGGAGTATCGGGATAAAAAGTAGCGTATGTGTTATTCCAGACGTCCGACTACCTACATACCAAATTTCATGACTCTAAACCCAGCGGTTATTATTTCGATATTTTATCCCTAGGTATCCCGTGGGAATAGCGGGTCAAGAAGTAGCCTATGTATTATTCTAGACGTCCAGCTTTGTTAAACCGCCACACAATTCTAATATCTCATAGATATTAATTCACTTAGTTTCCTTTGTTTACTTTAAGTTAGATGAAATTTCTCAACAGATGGCGTTAGTGTGCATAATTCCTTTCTAATCACACGACTTTACTTCTGCATACATTTTTTAATGTTTAAGTTCACCGGTAGATGGCGCTGTCCCGAGTCAGTCACCATTCTGCATCGCGCTGTTGAGATTTTTCTTAGTTTAATGACGTTCCTTTAGAAAGTCAATGTTTTTTATCCACCTAATACTAGAAAATCGTTCTGTATTTGTTTGTATAATAATAAACGTAGTATAAGTAAAAGTGCTACAAGTGTATTATTTATTTTGGGATTGGGACTGTGGTGAATGAACATTGGTCCTTCGAACCGGATGCGGAATTGTGGAGCAGTACGGCGGACGGAATTCGGCGGAAGCGGAACGGAGGCGGATTGTGACCGGCGGCGCTTCGAGTTGTCATAAGTGTTAGTCAGTGAGCCAGGACAACTGTGAGTACTATTTAAATATTAATTGTGATTGAAGATTAGTGAAAGATAGTGTAAAAAGACTTGTAAAAATTTAGAAAGTTGTCTAGGACTTAGAATAATTCGCTTAAAAGTGCGACTACGGGGAACCTATGCCCGATTTACCCTAGAGTAAACTAGCAAAAAACACTTAGAAAAATCGCGGCGTACTGGACTTAGAATATTTTGAATAAACTTTTTCAACACTTCGAACTGCAGATAGTTTAACAATGGAAGACAAAGCAAAACTTCAAGTTAATATATTAGATCGTATGCAGAAAGCCAGAGACAATTTCAAGAAATCGCCTAAAGAACGTTTAAAATCCAGCGATCATTTGTCTACAAGATTACAAATACTAGAACAACTATGGGCTGATTTTAACAAGACACATAATGAAATTGTAATTGGAACAGATGCCAGGAGTTTGAACGAAAGTGCATATTCTGAAGACGACGTGTACACGAAAACAGAAGACTTGTACATTGATTACAAGTGCGAGTTAACATCTGCACTTAGTAAATTGAAGCCTACTGTTGGAGCTCCAAGTGTGACCGGACCGGGTACAACAGGAACAATTAAAACTAGAATAAAATTGCCTGAAATTACTATTCCCAAATTCTCTGGGAAGTACTCGGAATGGACAACGTTTCGCGATTTATTCGTAGCACTTGTACATAAAAATGAATCTTTAGACGACGTGCAACGGTTACACTATCTTAAGAGTCACTTATCTGGCGAAGCAGAACAACTCTTGCGACATGTTGAGATAACTGAAGAAAATTATTCCAGATGTTGGGAACAACTCGAAAAGAGATACAACAATAAGAAATATCTAGCCAACCACATACTTAAAAGACTGATGAGCCAAAGAAATTTAGTAACAGAAACTGCAAATGGTATTAAAGAACTGCTGGACACGACAAACGAGTGCTTAAACGCCTTAAAGAATATTGGTATTGATGTAACTAACTGGGATACTATTGTTATATATATTATTTGTTTAAAGTTAGATCCTGAAACCAGAAAGCAGTGGGAACTGAAAGCCTGTGACGAGTCAGATGATTTGCCCACTTTAGAAATATTTAATGGATTTTTGGAAAAACGGTTTAGAGCATTAGAGTTTGCAGAGCCTAGATCTTCAAAACCTAGTAATTTTCCCAACAAGCAGCCCATTATTCAACCTAGCAGAATCTCTAATGCTACTAACAATCCAAAGGTCCATCATGCGACCGCCTTGTCATGTTCCTACTGCTCTGAGGATCACCGAATTGGTAATTGTAAGAGTTTTGCAAAAATCGATATTGACGCACGTCGAAGTTTCGTTCAGTCCAGTCAGCTGTGTTTCAATTGTTTAGGTCCCAATCACACAGTATTTGTTTGCCGCCAATCCACTAGATGCCGCATATGTAAAAAAAAACACCATTCAAATTCAAATTCAAATTCAAAATTCAAAATTCAAATTCAAATTCAAATCATTTATTCAGCAAATAGGCCGCAATGGGCACTTTTACACGTCATTTTTTTTAAACTACCAGCGCTTTCGGAAAGACCATCATTGCCAAGAAGAATGCGCCGCAAGAAAATTCACTACTACATCCCAAGAATATATCACAGACTGATTCTGGTGGATCGAATCAGTCATCTGAGTCGAGTGCGGCTGTGCACGCAGCCACAGCGGGTTCGTCAGCGAATGATGAACCTACCGATACCGAAGTCAAAAGCCATTTTTCGACAAGTCGTAATCAAGTATTGTTAGCAACGGCTTTAGTAAAGGCACAGTCGAAAATGGGGACAGGTACTACCCTTAGATGTTTGGTTGATCAAGGATCGCAGGCTTCCTTGATCACTGAGTCGGCAGTTCAATTGCTAGGACTAAAGAAAATGCAGCACAGAAGCACAATTTCGGGTTTAGGAAGCGACGAGGGTGCTACAGTAGCTTCCAAGTCAATAGTTAAGGTAAAGATACAATCACTTCGTAATCCGAAATTTGAATATACGGTGAATGCTTTTGTGCTAAACAAACTTACATCAACCCTGCCTGAAAAGAAGATTGTCGTTGAACTGTGGTCTGAGTTTAAGAATATTGAGTTAGCAGACCCATTCTTCGACAAGCCTGATAAGATTGATTTGCTCCTGGGGGCGGACGTCTATGGACAAATTTTGGAAGAAGGTATTATTAAACAACCACCAGGAGCCCTGATTGCCCAAAAAACTACTTTGGGGTGGATCTTATCAGGTCCAATCGAGAAACAAACTTCGGCACAAAACACTATCAGCGTAAACCACCTTCACGTCGAAAATGAATTACTCAAAAAATTCTGGGAACTTGAGGCTGATAGTTCAGTGAAGTCTGTGAGCGAAAGTTATACGGAGGAAGAAAAGCGATGTGAGGAGATATTTAAAGCTACGACGAAGAGAGACGACACTGGTCGATACATAGTCAAGCTTCCGTTTCGAGATGAAGATCCTAGCTGCAAGTATGGCGAGTCCAAGATTATAGCCACAAAACGGTTTACGCAGCTGGAAAAACGATTTGCCAAGGACCCTCAGTTGAGGACCCGATATTCCGATGTCATTAAAGAATATCTCGACCTCGGGCACATGGAGAGGGTATCGGAAGAAGACAAGCTCAAACCTGATGCGGTGTACTTACCTCACCATGCAGTGATTCGCGAGGATAAGACGACATCGAAATTAAGGGTCGTTTTCGACGCATCATGTCCTGGAAGTAATGGAGTATCTCTCAACCAAGATTTGTTAGTAGGACCAACTCTACAGCCTGATTTGCGTCACATCATCCTCAATTGGCGACTTCATCCAATCTGTCTAGTGGCAGATATTGTTAAAATGTATCGACAAGTAAATGTCTATAACAGGGATGCTGATTTTCAGCGTATTGTGTGGCGTGAAAGAGTTGAGGATGACATTGATCATTTTAGATTAATGAGAGTTACTTTCGGAACGGCATCTGCTCCATATCTCGCGGTACGCGCCCTACATCAAGTCGCTTATGATGAAGGGGACGAATTTCCCTTAGCTGCAGGAAGAGTGTTGAATCACTTTTATATGGATGATTTGCTGACTGACTGCGAATCTGTGGAAGAAGGAAAAAAGATACATAAAGAATTAAACAATCTACTAACAAAAGGGGGATTTCAGTTACAAAAATGGACAACTAATGACAAGAAACTTATGCAAGAAATAAATAGAGAAAAAGAAAACAACTTAGAAAATTTACCTCTCAAAATAGATACTACTACAAAAATTTTAGGACTTACCTGGAACAGAAGCAATGATGAATTCGAATACATGGTGCAGTTGCCGCCTGTCAGCTCACCCATAACTAAACGTAAAGTCATATCGGACATAGCGCGATTATTTGATCCACTAGGATGGTTAGCTCCTGTGGTTATATTAGCGAAGATTTTCATCCAAAAACTGTGGCTAACAGGAATCGAGTGGGACGATGAAGTTCCGGCACCACTGCTGAAAGAGTGGCTAACTTACCGAGAAAAACTAAACCAACTTACCGCGTTCAAGCTGCCTCGATGGATTCATTCCAGTAGTGGTGATGAAATTCTAGAACTGCAAGGATTTTGTGATGCCTCGTCTGACGCTTACGGGGCGGTGGTGTACTCGCGTGTTGTAGATAAAGATGGTAATGTACATGTGTCCTTAGTAACGTCGAAGACCAAGGTGGCACCTATCAAGCAGGTATCCATTCCCAGGCTTGAACTCTGTGGAGCAGTTTTGTTGACGAGGTTGTTGATGGAGGTTGCGGAAGTAATGGGCATCAACAAGATGAACATCCATGCTTGGACAGATTCGTCAATAGTTTTGTCCTGGTTAAATAGTCGACCAAACAGATGGAAAACATTCGTGGCGAATCGTGTTTCCGAAATAATCACTTCAATGGAACCCCATCAATGGGCCCATGTCACTTCCAAGGAAAATCCTGCTGACTGCGCGTCGAGAGGTACTTACGAGTCAATAAATGAGCCACTCTGGAAGGAAGGTCCTGCTTGGCTGAAACAGAAAATAATAAATTATAAAAGATATATAGTAAAAGAAACAAAGTTAGAAGAAAAGGGTAACAAGTTATGTTTGGCAAATACTTGCGGAATAGTTGAAGAAGTAGAAACAGCAGGAACAAACATAATGTTGAGATTTTCGAAGCTCAGGAGATTGATACGCGTCATAGCAATCTGCTTGCGTTTGTTGAAACGGTTTAAAAAAGAGTCATGTAGTCAATGGTTAACTAGCCAAGAGTTGCAAAAGACTTTAACTCTATGTGTAAAGCTAGTGCAACAGGATCACCTAAAAGATGAAATAGAGACTCTAAAACAGAATAAAGAAATTAGTAAAAAGAGTAAAATTACCTCACTAAATCCATTTCTCGATGAAGAAGGAGTGATGCGAGTAGGCGGAAGACTTCGGCATGCTCAAATCAGTGAAGAGATGAAACACCCAATTATATTGCCCCATAAATCGCATTTCACCGATTTAGTTGTAGCTGATGCGCACGACAGGACTTTGCACGGTGCTCCACAGCTGATGCTTAACTATATAAGATCAAGATATTGGATTGTGGGTGCAAAAACCTTAGTAAGTCTTTTTGTCCGTAAATGCGTCATATGCACTCGTTACAACGCAGCAACTAAGCACCCTTTAATGGGACAGTTACCATCAGCAAGAGGAACTGTCGCACGACCGTTTCTTCACAGCGGTGTAGACTACGCAGGTCCGATAAATTTTAGAACCTCAAAGGGCAGAGGGCACCGTGCATATAAGGGATATATTTGCCTCTTTATATGTATGGTTACACGAGCAGTGCATCTCGAACCAGTAAGCGATTTGACTTCGCAAGGATTTTTAGCTGCCTTTAAAAGGTTCGAAGCTCGTCGTGGTCACTGCAAAGAGATTTGGAGTGACAATGGTACAACCTTTGTAGGCGCAGCTCGTGAACTCAAACATTTATTTGCCAATGAAAAGTCATCCATGCTGTCAGAAATTTCGGACAACCTAGCCACCAATGAAACGAGTTGGCATTTCATACCGCCTCATTCACCAAACTTCGGTGGCCTGTGGGAGGCCGGTATAAAGTCAACAAAATACCACCTTAAAAGAATTGTGGGAAACTCGACCTTGACTTACGAAGAAATTGCAACAGTGTTGTGTCAAATTGAAGCATGTCTTAACTCCAGGCCAATTTCACGAATAAACGAAAACTGTAACGACCCAATGCCTCTCACTCCAGGACATTTCCTAGTAGGAGGACCCTTAGTTTTGCCACCTGACTATAATTACGAAGCTAGTAACGTCAACGGCCTAAGAAGATGGCAGCTGACTCAGAGAATGGTCCAGGATTTCTGGCGCCGCTGGTCGCGTGAGTACCTGACCCAATTCTATCATCGGTATAAGTGGACCCATCATACGCCCGAACCCGCTATCGGCGATATCGTGTTAGTTAAAGAGGATAATCTTCCTCCGGCTAAGTGGTTGTACGGCATCATTACTGATAAACATACTGGACTGGACGGAATTACACGTGTTGTTAGCCTGAAATGTAATGGTAGCATCACAAAGAGACCCATAGGAAAGCTATGTGTTTTGCCTATTGAAAAATAGTTGTTATTCTTATTCAATTCTAGTTAGTATTTAAATAATAAGGAAATATAATGCACGATTTGTCAAGTGCTAACTTTACTTTTACTTCTTAGTTAAATTTTGTTTTATTTTACTTTGTAGTATGTTGCATATTATGTGTATGAAGCAGCAGCTAATAAGTTTCTTATGCTGATTTTTGTTAGTGATAGTTGTAGTATACCTCTTGATGGCTGAATTAAATTACATCCAATATTATAATTGTATTGCAACTGAAGGACAATGCTTTCAGTTTGTCCTTGGTGGGCGGGATGTTAAACCGCCACACAATTCTAATATCTCATAGATATTAATTCACTTAGTTTCCTTTGTTTACTTTAAGTTAGATGAAATTTCTCAACAGATGGCGTTAGTGTGCATAATTCCTTTCTAATCACACGACTTTACTTCTGCATACATTTTTTAATGTTTAAGTTCACCGGTAGATGGCGCTGTCCCGAGTCAGTCACCATTCTGCATCGCGCTGTTGAGATTTTTCTTAGTTTAATGACGTTCCTTTAGAAAGTCAATGTTTTTTATCCACCTAATACTAGAAAATCGTTCTGTATTTGTTTGTATAATAATAAACGTAGTATAAGTAAAAGTGCTACAAGTGTATTATTTATTTTGGGACTGTGGTGAATGAACAAGCTTCCTACATACCAAATTTCATGGCTCAAAGCCCAGCAGTTATAATTTCAAGATTTTATCCCTATCCCGTAGGAATTTCGGGGTAAAGAATAGCCTATGTATTATTACAGAGTTCCAGCTACCTACACACCAAATTTCGTGGCTATAAGCCCAGCGGTTGTTATTTCGAGATTTTATCCCTAGATATCCCGAGAGAATATCGGGTCAAAAAGTAGCGTTTGTCTTATTCCAGACGTCCAGCTACCTACATACCAAATTCCATGACTCTAAGCTCAGCGGTTATTATTTCAAGATTTTATCCCTAGGTATCCCGTGGGAATATCGGGTCAAAAAGTAGCGTTTGTCTTATTCCAGACGTCCAGCTACCTACATACCAAATTTCATGACTCTAAGCCCAGCGGTTATTATTTCAAGATTTTATCCCTATCCCGTGGGAATATCGGTGTAAAAAATAGCCTATGTGTTTTCCACAGGTTCAGCTACCTACACACCAAATTTCATAGCTCTAAGCCCAGTGGTTGTTATTTCAAGATTTTATCCCTAGGTATCCCGTGGGAATATCGGGTCAAAAAGTAGCGTTTGTCTTATTCCAGACGTCCAGCTACCTACATACCAAATTTCATGACTCTAAGCCCAGCGGTTATTATTTCAAGATTTAATCCCTATCCCGTGGGAATATCGGGATAAAAAGTAGCCTATGTCTTATTCCAGATATCCAACTATCTACATAGCAATTTTCATCCAAATCCGTCAAGCCGTTTTAGCGTGAAGGAGTAACAAACATACTCACTCACTCACTCACTCACAAACTTTCACATTTATAATATTAGTATGATAACTACTTATAAAAAATAAATATTACATAGAATACTTTAAACTATTGTACTTATTATTTCGAAGCCATTTAGTTACGGTTACGTCACGTCAAATCCAAGTAGGAATGTTATTCTCAAGCCGGTAAAGTGATTGATACTCTTTCCCGGCACGGATAATACAGAAATGGAAATACCGACTTTATTTTTTGTGTTTTCGCCCGTAGAATTTCCAGGGCTTCTACGATAATCGTAGTTCGTGTCGTGCGGTCCCTCTCGCTCTTTTATTAAATAGTATAAGTGTCAGAGGGACTACACGACACGAACTTCGAGTTTCGTGGTAGCCCTGCTCATATCAGTTTCTATGGGCAAGTATACAAAAATCAGGGTTGGTATTTTCTATATCGATAAAGAGTATCATCCGGTTTAGTGACGCATGTCAATGTCAATGTCAGTTTTGACGTTGACTTTTGAGTGCAGGTCGATTTGCATTTGTTTATGTTTGTACTTTGAGCGCAGTCGTTGGGGCTCTTTTTGGTTAGAGTCGTTTATGCCAAATATTTTCCGTATAAAATATAATGAATGCAGGTGGAGACGCTTTACCCCTACAACAGTCCATCTGCGTGACATGTTTGAGTCAAGACAGGAAGCTGTTCCCCGTACATGATTCCAAGTCTCAAGCTTCGTTCTTGCTGGACGTAAGTTCCTTTGGATACCTTAAATAAGCAAGAACCTGCTTGTTGAAGAAGCTAAGGTGTAGTAGATAGCTAGACTTATTAGTGAACGTAAAGTACTCTGTATATTACAGTTATCTGAAGGTGACGCACTTTGCTGGGAGTGCCACTTCTTTTCGCGGAAGATAGCAGCGTTCCGGAGCCGGGCTGCGAAGGCACAGGCTTTCCTGGCCAGCGCGTTGTGTCACACCAATGTTAGTATATTGGAGAATCATTGTTATATTCGGAATTATGTTTTATAGGTACCTATAAAAGAGATAAAAACTAACCTATATCCTACCCAGGTCCTTACAAAATCTCAGGTCTCAAAAATCTTCAAAAATTGCGTTTTTTTAAATCCACTGGATGGCAAACTAGAAAGCGGGTCTCCTGATGGTAAAAGATCACTACTATCCATAAACATCTGCCAACCTAGAGCCCTAAGCTGGGATATAGTGTGTTTGTCTCTAACTCTGTTTTTAGTGCTTTGTGTAGGACTGATGGTGTTTCCACTGTAACTGCCCTGACAGTGGAGGGAATGCCATTTCTCCCAGTCCAAAGCAGCCTGAAATATGTTCAGGTCATCCCTCCATCTCCATCTAGTCCTATTCCATCATCGCCATCAGTCCTGTGGCATAATTGACTGATATATCGTCACTACTCTGAAAAATCTCATATCTGAAATCAATCTCCTCCTTTTTTTGAAGTCGGTTAAAAAATGAATCTTGACATAACGTTCATAAAGTTCACTCAAGAAATATTGATTTTAAGATACACACTTTTTTAAAAGTAGTGACAATATAATTATTTAGATAAACTGTTTTGTTCCATAATAATGCATAATAAAGAGTGTAACATTTTTAGGAAACCAAAATCAACAGCCTCTCCAGTCTAATGATAACACCTGTGTACCAGGAGATTAATCTAGAAAGTTCACAAGCTAATGTAAAGACTGAAACTGTGAAAGAAGAATGTGTAAAGACATTCTACGAATGCCCTGTTGAAGACTCTTATGATTATGACAGCAATGTACCTGTTGATGAAGCTTTTGAGTTGGATGATGAAACCTTGTTACCAGTTTCAAATAAGCGTTCTGAGGAAAAAGATGATCAGGGTGCGTCCAGTGATGCAATGGGTTATGTAACCAGAGCTAGATCAAAGTTGTTGAGTAGAAAAGGTGAGTTGTTTTTACCAGATTCTATTTAACTTGCTTTGTTTGTTTCGTTGTTTTTTTATTTGGGTCATTTGGGTCAAATCTTGCAAGTGGGCCAATCAACTTTTTTAGCGACACTAATCTGCCCGCGAAATTTTTCAAACAATTGCAGATTTTTGTAAGTAAAATGTTTTTACTATAATTTAATAGATGGTGTATACATACCTACTTAAGTTCAATCTATTAAACCGTGAAATATCTTGTTGGAAGTACGATTTTTTGGTAACGCCAGAGACAATTTTGGTAACGCAGGAGACGCCCAAACTGTCAGTAAAATAGTTGATTGGCCCAAGTAAAATTTGACCCACTTCCAGTAGTCCGATCGACTTATTTGGTAAAATTATGTAAATCTGGTGACAATGTAATAATCTGGTAGTGACATGCTGGTAGTCCGGGCCAGGATCGTCTCCATAGGGCGGAACTCTTCAATGGTTAATAGAATCAACTTGAAATTTGGTATTCAAATGTATTTTTTCTTTAATTCAATTACTATCATTACTAACATTGTTTATACAATTTAAATGTATATACTAATGAAACTATGGATTCTTTGTGATCTGAATTAAACATTTTTTTTTATATCTTCAATTACTAGCCATTGTTCAATAACAACTTATACTAAAATGAATTCTGGTCACCTATAAATAGAAATTAACAACTTCCTTGAAATATTTTCAGATTTGCTGGACAAAGGGCAGGAGCATTCGTGCAAGCTCGAGCCGGAGCGTGATGCTGACATCGCACCTGACTACAGCCACATCCTTACAGCAGATGAACTAACCCAGAGCCGGACCCTTGAGCAGCAGCTCAAGCTCAAGAATTGCTTCATTGGACTCGAGCACAACCCTCTGTGTGAGGAGCAAACCACAAACTATTCT
This sequence comes from Choristoneura rosaceana, assembly GCA_037349165.1. Classification (NCBI taxonomy): domain Eukaryota; kingdom Metazoa; phylum Arthropoda; class Insecta; order Lepidoptera; family Tortricidae; genus Choristoneura; species Choristoneura rosaceana. Next base: position 645,311 of record JAZBNJ010000043.1, read on the forward strand.
ATTCCTGGGACCTTTGCTTGTGATCTTAAACGACAAGCAACACCCCGTGGCAGCAGTGCACTCTCGTTAGGGAAACAATCACACATGCATGTAACCAAAAAAACATATATTTGCATTACCTGTGGCAAACATTTTGAAAGTCAGTCAAAATTGAATAGGCACATTCTGATACACTTGGTTAAGGAAAATTTAAGTTGTAACAAATGTGACAAGCAGTTTAATAATAAGCTGTCTTGGATAAATCATTTATACAAAAAACACACAGATGGGGAAACATTCATTTGTGATTTATGTCATAGACGGTTTAAACGAAAAACCTATTTGATTAGGCATCTACTTGTACACAGTGCGAAAGCATTCTGCTGTGATATATGTGGCAAGCAGTTTAGTCTTAAGTCACAGTTAACAAGTCACTTACGTACACACACAGATGAGAGACCATTTAGTTGTGACGAATGTGGAAAACGGTATAAACAAGCCGCAGTGTTGAGAATCCACTTAGCAGTGCACACAGGAAAGAAACCATTTAATTGCGACAAATGTAATAAAACGTTTGTTACAAAAAGCAGTTTGTATCTACACTTTAAGTCACATTCAAGTGAACGACCATTCTTTTGTGATATTTGTAAAAAGCGATTCAAAACAAAGCTTTGCTTGGGAAAACACTTAAATGTGCACACGGGAGAGCAATCATTCAGTTGTGACATTTGTCAGAAAATGTTTGCGAAGAAAGGAACTTTGGCTCGTCACAAACAATTAGTGCACACGCACACTGACGTGAGGCCGTTCTGTTGCGATATCTGTCAAATGCGGTTTAAATTAAAAGACCAATTGATTGTCCACATGAGAGTACATACCGGTGAGAGACCATATGGTTGCGATGTATGTGGCAAACGGTTTAAAAAGGGGTCTGTATTGAAAGCCCACTCACGAATACACACGGGTGAGAAACCATTTGGTTGTGAAATATGTGGGAAGCGGTTTAATCAAAAGTCACCCATGAAAACTCACTTACGGACACACGCGGGTAAGAAAGCCAAGAACGGTAGAACATAGAAATTACACATGATGATATCATCACGAACGATCTTAGCATCACAGATCAATTGGATATAGGAAGGGAGTTCAATAAGAAGAAGAAGAAGATTGTTTTATTTGCCAACATGAACAATACAGGATAGGCACACAATAAATATTCCATTGCTCAAAATGGCAATAAGTAATAAACACAGGTTTACAACCTTAGTATGAGTAGTGGTCGTGATAGTACTTTCTGGTATCCTGTAGATTCTAATGAAATAAAACAAGTCTAAATCGCTAAAAATATGAAACACGATGATATACAGATAAATTATTAAAGCTTGCGTGCACTGTTCGAAGACCTGTTTTTATTACAGAAGAGACGCATAAGGGTACTAACTAATATAAGAAAATGTGAAAGCTGTAGACCATATTTTTGAAAATTATAAATTTTAACACTAACTTCACTATTTTTATTATTATTATTGTTAGCCCATTTTGTCCCACTGCTGAGCAAAGGCATCCCCCCAATACTTCCACTGCTCTCTGTCCCCTGCATACAAGGTCCAGTCCTTCAAGAAGAAGTCTAGTTCATCCCGCCATCGCCGTCTAGGTCTGCCAGGTCGCCTTTTTGAGTTGGTGGGCGTCCACTCGGTGGTTATCTTGGCCCACAACTCATCTGGCATGCGGCAAACATGGCCAGCCCAGTCCCACTTCAGCTTAGACGCTGTTCGACCTACATCAGTGATTTGGGTCATGGAGCGCAGGGCGGTGTTCCGGATCCGATTCTATATACATAAAAAATCAATTGCCGTTCGTTAGTCTTGCTAAAACTCGAAAACGGCTGGACCGATTTGGCTAATTTATGTTTTGAATTAATTGTGGAAATCCAGGGAAGGTTTAAAAGGTGAGTAAATAAAAAAAAAATGAGGCGGTACGAAGTTTGCCGGGTCAGCTAGTAAAAAATAAATATTACATAGAATACTATTGTATTATTTCGAAGTCACGGTTACGTCACGTCCAAGTAGGTTTGTTATTCTTAAGCCGGTAAAGTCGATGACATTCTTTCCCGGCCCGGATAATACATTAATGGAAATACATACCATGTTTTTCGTGATCGCGCCCGTAGAAGCTCCAGGGCTACTACGAAACTCGAAAAACTCGAAGTTCGTGTCGTGCGGTCCCTCTCGCTGTCGTATAGTATAAGTGTCAGAAGGATTACACGACACGAACTTCGAGT